>CM029022.1:98516858-99716858 GCA_016801055.1 Panax notoginseng | reverse complement strand
CTCCTGTGTTGCTTCCACTAGCCTTATTGATTCCTTTATTTTCATTCTTCTTCTTCTTATGATCCTGATTGTATTTGGTTACCGCATCGCTTCCACCTTCAGCAAGTATGGCTTTCTCTAGTACCACAGCGAATGTCTTCAATTGAAACATCGATACCTTACTATACAACCAAGGCTTCAGTCCTTGTTCGAACCTTCTTGCTTTTCTCTCGTCCGTGTGCACTTGATATGTGGCGAACCTTGCCAACTCGTTGAATCTAGCCGCCTAATCTGGTACAGATATATTCCCCTGCTTCAACTCCAGAAACTGAACCTCCAATTGGTTCTGCGAGCTGGTCGGGAAATACATCTCGAGAAACATCTCCTTAAACCTCTCCCAGGTAATCATACCTTCTCCTCCACGAACCTTGTTTGCTTGCCACCAATAACTGGCTTCAGATTTCAGCATAAACGTTGCAAAAGCGGTCTTTTGGTCCTCTCTGACTCTTGCGACCTCAAAAACCTTCTCCATCTCCAAAACCCAAGTCTGAGCTTCGATCGGGTTCATGGAGCCTTTAAACTCTGGCAGTCCCACCGCCTTGAAATCTTTGAATGATGTATTCGGTGGAGCTTGAGGTTGATTATTCATTATTCCAGCTAGTAAGTTTATTAATTGTTGGATGGGATTAGCATTGGCGTTATTATTGTTATTTATTGACTCTTTCTGAGCTGGTTGACGGTTTTATCTTCTTCTTAGAGGCATATTTCTGTTAAAATATATGCTTATTAGATCTTTATTAAATTCTCTAAATAGTTAAGGCTTAACTCAACAATTTAACATAATCACTTAACACATTATCTCAAACAACTTGATATATTTATTCAAATCGAAAGTTTTAACATCAAACGATAGCATCACTGCTATTTACATCAACTATCCCGAGATAAAGAATCTACAGGATTTAAAATATTAAAATATTCCTTTGTTTATAAACACATCAGAATTTACATCTAAATACCAGATAAGTATTCACATAATTAAACAAATACTATCACTGCCGGTTAAGGCGCTGAATAGCCTTGCTACGTTCCTCTTCCATGATGCGAGACATCATTCTGCGATCCAGCATGTACGATGGTAGTCCTTCAAACTGGATTGGGTATCTCAAAACTCGATCCTGGGCCTCATCCATTGCATTATTAAGTGTAGAGTACGTCTTCCCAAGCTTAGCTTTCTTTGCACGACAATCCTCTTCTGCAAGATCAGCACGACGTGATTCTCTTACCCAGCCCTCCTCTGCTATGATCAGCCTTTCTGAGCTTTCCTTCAGTTCCTTTTTCAACTTCTCTATTTCTTCAGACTTTTCCTCGGTTTGACCCTTCTCGTGAACTAAATTCCACTCCACGTTTCCCACACGTGTGTGAAGAGTCACAATCTCCCTCTCCTTCTGCTCGATGGTAATCTGTTAAATAATCGTTCGCTCAGTCAAATCCTGGACAGTGTCACTTAACTCTACGTTACGGTCATATAGTTCATCGTACATCTCGGCATCGATGGAGTTCGGTGGGAACTCCTCTTCTTCCTCTTCCTCTTCAGGATCCTCCTCTGGATCAGTCTCAGGCTCATGCTCCTGACCTACAACAGTGATGAACGGAGATAGCTCTCTCTGTACCAACTGCTCCCTGACAACATGAATGTCTCGGGGCTCCTCCTCAGTAGGCACTCGGGGTTCCTCCTCCCCAGCTCGACTAGCTCCTCCAACATCAGATATCCTGACAACACATTTTCAAGTTTTAGTTACTAAGTCATACTAGTGAGCACATAATTTAACATATAAACACATAAAGTCTTTTATTATCTTCAATGAATTAAGAAATTCATCTCCTAGAACTCAATAAGAGTTTTCCATCACTATGTTCTTCCTATAAGGCTACTACCTAAGGTTGTTCCCCCACCTAAGGTTCATAACATACAACTTTGATACCAACCTGTGACACCCCCAAATCCGGTACTTAAAATTTTCACATGATTTGGTGTTCACTATTCAAATATCATATATCTATCTACCCATAATAAATGAAAACATTAATGGATAGAAGTTAATCCTCTCCTTAAGGAGTTACATCATCTGAATTAAATACATCAATCCCAGGTCATACTAACCTTAAATCTTAACTGCGAAAACATAAACAATTTATAGTCTTACACAACATCAACATAAGTCTTAATACGAAAATTCAACATCACATAAAACAACAAGTCTTCATTTACATCATTTGTTAATCTTTCCCTTGCCCTTGCTAGTAGAAGGCTCATCGGATCTTTCGTTCTTAACTACAATGTTATTATTACGCAAGAGTGAGCACGATTGCCCACAAGTATAACAATGAAATAACAATATAATAACATGCGAGTGAATCAAAGACTTCTGAAATAAAACTCAACTTTTGAATCAAGAATGAATAACAAGAATCAAAAAAATTCTGAGGGTCATGAGACTTTGAACTATGTCCTAGGTATCAAGGGTTATACTTGAAACCTTTAACAGTCATAAGACTATGGACTCTTCTTCTCGTACTTAGGGGGATCAGCCCTTAGTACCATACTGTGCATAATATCTTAACGCTAACGCATAAGTAATCCCTATACAGGGTTGTTCATCTAAGTTTGACATTAGAGTTCGCACCAAAAGAAGTTTGGTTTGGATAAATCAATAAGGGTTCTGAAATTTAGAACGTTCGTCAACTATGGACTAGTTGAATCAATAAGGATTCGCTAGTCTAACAAGGTTCAACAATAAATGATATTTAAATTGAATAACAATCTCAAGAGGTATACAATAGAACAATTATTGTATAACAAAATCATACTTTGAAAAGATAAATAATCTTTAACTTAACAAATTAAACTTGATTAATAATAAAGAGAATTTACTCGACGAAATTTATAAACTTGAATAATGATAAAAAGTAAGGTTAGGAAACTTGTCTCGTGCGTAGATTACACGTTAATGGTACATGTTCTTCGAGAAAATCCTACATACCATTTCCATTCACAACTCTAGTTAATTATAATGTAACTAGTCATCATAAGTTCATTCTTTTTGTGACGCCCCCAAAATAGGTCCAATCTATCCAACCCATTCTGAGTCGCCAAATACATGGTACAGAAAATAACTACAACTTTATTATTATAATTGTCGTGCAAAATACGACAACACATATACTGTGAGTTTAAATACAAATATTGTCATCTAGACAGTATTCATACTCAATTAAGTCCTCATTATACTTATTGATACACTGTTTTACAAAATAGTGAGGACTACTAAAACAACTGTCTTGAACCATCATTCCACACCCCGACTAGTACTCGCTACATTCTCGCCTCCTGAGAAGAAAATGGAACAACAAGGAAAAGGGTGAGCTCAACTAGCTCAGTAAAGAATATTATGACTAAGATAATATACAACAAATTATCGTTAGTCTTCAACAGGGAAAAATTTAATAGAATACAATAGACAACAAGTTTTAAATCAATATTCGCAGCGAAAAATAATAATTCATAGAAGAGTTACGTAGAGAATGAAATTTACGATTATCTATGAATTTAAAAGCCCATCACCAACATTTTATCCATGTAACATCAAACAATAAATATCTTGAATCAAATAGTCATCTTTGCACTACAGGCCAAAGATATTCATCAGTTGGTCATGTTCATCTCAACACCTGTTCATCTTTGCACTACGGGCCAAAGATATTCATCAGAAATCATTCATCTTTGCACTACAGGCCAAAGATATTCAGTTATATCATCATTTAGGACTGAGGATGATGAAAAATATTTTAAAGAAAACGAATCCAGTGAAGTAAAAGAACAAATATTAGGGATTCGTATTATAGTTTATCCATGTCCAAAAATACCTCATAAACAATCATAGTGGAGTAAAATTCAAGAATGATCAAAACATGGATACAATCAAAGCTAGTATCCAGAATAGATATTTTGGACAAAAAGAAGAAAAAAATCATTTTTCCGGTGAATAGTACCGTATTCATGAATAGTGTCATATACGTGAATAGTAACTCCGACACCAAAAGATAGAAACTTCACAAAAATCATCATTATGCTTCGTGGATAGTACTCGTGAATAGTAACTCGTGAATAGTAACTCATGAATAGTAACTCGTGAATAGTAACTCATAAATAGTAACTCATGAATAGTAACCCCGACATGAAAAGTTCTAAATTTGATAAAAATTTCCAACCAATATTTTGGCATAATGATATTGAAGAAATAATATCATTTTTGAAAAAATAACATCCCTTACCTCGGAAAGACAGTACTTCTAGTTGAAAAATCGGATATAGGCTATGACTTGAATTTGCACCGTATAGCAATACTCAAAGTATTAGAATACTCACAAGAATACGCTTACTAATATAGAGAGAGAAAGAGAGAGAAACTTGTGTTTCTGGTGTGATTTTTAATTCTAACCTAAGCACCCTATTTATAGAAAAATGCTTAAAACACCAAAACAGAAAATTAAATATAATAATATTATATTTACAAAATTGTCAAGCCCACCTTAGAAGATCTGAATTCAGCCCATTCTTATCACATGTTAAGCCCACTAATTTGCAAAAAAACGTTTTTCTTTAAAATAATAATTAAAACTTCCAAAAATCAATTATTTCGGAACTTCAGAACTTCAATAATTCATAATAAATAGCTCTTTTATCAGAAAATTCGAATCTGGCGAGTTTTTATAGGAAATTCAATTATCTACAACTTTGTAGAAGAAAATTTTTCCAAATTCCAAACAGAAATTGACCAAAATTCATAAACGGACGATTTTACAGTCAATAATAAATTTTCGGTCAAGAATTGTGTCCACCAACACACAAAATATTTGTAAATCATTTAATGCCACAAAAATACTCTTCCTCCTCATATACTCATATATCCCACATTCATTATAAAAATATCATCATCAATATATTATTAAAATAATATATTTAAATAAATTATTTTATCAGAAAAAGATAAAATATTAATTTTTAACAATTGTCACATTTAAAATTTTCTCCATCTATATCCACATAAAATTAATATTTTTTTCATCATATAAATCAATAATTAATTATACACAAATAATATTACAGAATCACAGTACTGGCAACCAGGCAGTTCCTAGGAAAGAGGGGGCTTTCCAATAAGGATCTCTCCTTACTGGCGCGCAATTAGATGACCAAACCTCTCCTTAAACAGAACTTTCTAGACATTGCCAATAATGTTATCTAATAATATCATTCAGATAATATGAATTATTGTTCCGATAATAGAAAATACTGTGTAGTGACAATTATTAAAACAACAATAATATAAAATATCAACGCAGCAATTATTGAATCAATAAAATACAATATTGAACAGTAATTACTGTAACAATTATTGAGTAGTGCTTTCTTACGTAAAAATTAATAATTAGTGCAATACCGTGTGCTACCGTGCAACAACGCGTATTACTATGTTTTAACCACCGGGTATTCCAACAATATTAACGGTAACAACTACGCCGTTATTTATAAATAACTTATTTTTGTCGTTTTCTTCATCCAATCGCTTTCTGTTATGGGGTCTACACAAGGCTGCGCCGTCGTACGAATATTCCCCGACAACAAGAATATTCCACGACCAAACAAATATTCCCCGACAACAATGAATATTTTAGGACCACTTGCTTATTTGAAATATTTGCGCATTTTACCCATAACTAACCACATTAATCAAATCAACCCTTACTATTTCAAAATAATAAATAGAGGAAATTAAATTTTATTTATTAATAATTTGGGGTCTTACACTTTTTGTCTAACTTGGATTATGACCATACTTAATCAATTTATCGTACTTATTGTCACACAATTTACACTTCACAAATAATAAGCTAATTATGCATTCAATAATCCAATCCACATGCAATTATGTTATTGACGTGATAATAATCTAATTTAACATCTCATTATACTTCTAACATGCTTTTATGTTCATTAGATTAGGTTAATAACTCATTCATAGGCTTGAACACTTAAAGTTTTTCATTTCTAGACAATCGGCTAAGTGGCGCTGCGGCGCCACCATCAAGCTTAATCTTGGCGCTGCGGCTTAGGACTTCGGCGCTGCGGCGCGGTGGCATAAGGCAGGAGTTGGCGTCGCGACGCGAAACTCCAGTACCAGTTCTGCAATTCGCGAAAATTGCAGAACATGGCCAAAATCTCCAATTAATTTATTTTTTACACGAATTTAGACATACCTAAACGTAGTAATACTCATATAATCATTACTTAACCCTTCTAGCATGATTTTAACAAGTTAAAACATATAATTTGCAGAATTAATACATGTAATTTATTGTTCTCGGTGTTCTTGAAGGTTTCGAATACAAAACATTAAAATCAACACTACGGGTTCGTTATAACACCGAATCCTTTCATTTAAAGTTTGGTCTCTTCGTTTTAATATATATAATTATATACGAGTGTGAATTTTACAAAACCATATATGTTTGACATATTAAATTTACGTATAAGGGCCATATGACCATATTTCTATACTCTGTAAATTTTGAAGCAATAATATACGTTATAATATTGTGAAACTGATGATATGGAACCATACAATATACAGTAAAACACATTATAACAACATCTTATCACATATATACACATAATTATTACTCTTTCCAATTACATGAATTTAACAGAAACTTGAAAGCCAAAAACTTGAACCACGTAAGTTTGAGATTTGGGGAAGAAGAGATTACCCTATTACGAATGAATAAGACTAACGTTCCTTCTCAGATTCTTCTTGACTCTCACAATTTCTCTTAACAAATCCTCTAAATTTCTCTCTGCAATTTGGTTTTTTTTCTTATTTCTAGACTTAGAGAATAAAGAAGGAAGAAGACGTATATAAGAATTAAGAACTGACGCGTTGTGGATGTCAGTTACCCATCATGGGTAACTGCTACTAACTCCCCAAAAGGCTTCGTTTGGTTAACCTTAAATGGCTCAAAACCATTTAATTTAATAAATCCTTTCCCATTAATTAAATGCAGAGATGACAGTTAAAGTTTATCTCTACCATCATCACCGGTTAAAGCCTAAAGGAAGACCATCTTCATCCAATGGTCTGGCCCAATGACTCAGCCCAATGGCTCAGTCCAAAATAAAAGGTAGCCCAATATATCTAGAATATTATGGCCCAACAAATGTAAAAATCCTAAAACAAGAAAGGTCCTTTAATATTGAAACTAAAAATAACATAATAGTCATTATAAAAAAGAGGTTAATGGAGTTGCAAAGCTGGGCAATCTCCCAAATATACACAGTTTACGATCGTAGAATTAAGTAATTCTAATATCGTAGAGTAGTCACTCTATAATATGAGGATTCACTCTATGTTTCTACGATAGTAGAGTTACAACTCTATTATCAGTTAGTACCTACTCTACGATCGTAAGGTGATTTAACTTTACAATCGTAAACTATGTATATTTGAAATTTACATAATTGTGTACCTCTATTTTTTTAATAAAAAAAATGCTTTTTGAATACAAGATTCTCTGAAATAGATTTATTAATTCAAAGACTGTCATCCTCTTTTTTAATCGGTAAGTTGGTCAGGCGTAAAGCGGGCATGAGTCAAATAAGATCAAATCTATGATTTGACTCATTTTAAAATATTGATTTAATTGATCAAATTATTACAGGTCACTAGATAAGTGAATAGATAAACTAGAGTTTTAATTTAACAAATTATATTAAAATAAATTAAGGTCAAAATTTAACTCATTGAAAGCTCTAAATAAGACTATTTTTATGAAGCGTGGAATGTAACAAAATTGAAATTAGTTAGACAAATAAAATTTGAAATTAATGTCGGCGCATTGCGCAGGGCTACTACTAATAACAGCTTCAAAGTGCTTAAAAAC
Organism: Panax notoginseng; assembly: GCA_016801055.1. Classification (NCBI taxonomy): domain Eukaryota; kingdom Viridiplantae; phylum Streptophyta; class Magnoliopsida; order Apiales; family Araliaceae; genus Panax; species Panax notoginseng. The sequence continues at coordinate 99,708,878 of CM029022.1, read as the reverse complement.
AGTAGTGCTACGCGGATACGAAATTGGACCGGAAAATTGAATCGGTCTATTTTGTTTTTTTTAATTGTGACTTTCAAAAAATATATATTATTTATTTCAACCGGAATTTTTATAAAATATAGTATTTTAGGTATAATTTGGATATATATACAAATACAGTATTTTAGGTATATCCAAATTACACCTAAAATATTATATTTTATAAAAATTCCTGTTAAAATAAATAATATACATTTTTTGAAAATCACAATAAAAATAAAATAAAATAAAAAATTGGACCGATCCAATTTTCCGGACCCAATTTCTTGTCCGGCTGGACTTATTCGCTTAAAAATGAACATAAATATTTTTTCAAAAAAACATATATCCACAAACCCAAAACCCTACTCCTTAAAACCCCACCCCCCCTCTCTCTCTTTCTCATTTCACTAACATAAAAATCAGAGACTGAGCTCTTCTCTCTTTCATCAAAAATCTCCCAATGAATCGCAATAAGTTGAATTCGAAGAAGAGGAAGAAGAAGCAACAGTGCAATGATGAACAACAAAGTGGAATTAATGGAGAAATTCGGCTTCTTCAGGAAGTTCTGTACACTCCAGACCACATACTGAAGAAGATTTTCCGAAAGGATGGTCCACCACTCGGTGACCAGTTCGATTCTCTTCCTGCTCATGCTTTTCATTTCTCGAAACGCAGAGGTATTTTCTATTTGCAATTTTTGATGAAATAAGTGGGATTTTAGTTCTAATTGAATTGATGGTTGTGGAAGAATGGAAAGTTGGAGAATTGCTGTGAAACGGAGAAATGGTTGGGACGTGTTATTTCAGTTGTTTTTCGAAATTTCATCTGTTATATTGTAGTTTTTTGGATTATTTAGGTAATTCGTGTGATAAGTGTGAAAAAATGAACTTGAGAGCTTTTCTCAACAAGTTAGGAAATTTGGAACCACAAATTCCATAGGTGGATTTTTAGCTCTAATTGAAATGATGGTTGTGGAAGACTGAAAAGTTTGAGAATTGTTGTGAAGGGGAGAAATGTTTGGTTCGTGTTATTGCAGTTTTTTGGAAATTCATCTGTTATATTGTAGTTTTTAGGACTTTTTTTAGGTAATTTGTGTGATCAGTTATTCAGTTTAGTGAAAAAAAGGACTTGTGGGTTTTATTCAACTCGAAAGATAGGAATTTTGGGACCGCAATGCTAAATTGGTACTTCTCCGTCCACGAAAAGCGTCCAATTTGGCTTTAATCCTAGTTAATTTGGGGCAAAAAATCCTATAATTCAAATTGTAATGCGAATTTATTATTACTTTTGAAATAAGTTGGTACTAAATAGAACTTTTTAATTCGTTTACAATATTAATTCTTGCAATAATCAAAATTAATAAAAATATATCAATTTTGAAATTTAGAATTTTGCAAATTGCTAGGAAAAAAATCAACTCTTTTTATGGAATAGAGGGGGGTATTTCTTTTACTCCGAGGAGTTCTTCTGATACATGGGAGAAATGATTCAGTTGCATTTGTTTGTGCTTATAATACAATATTGCAGTTTATCAGTAGGCTGGGTCTCTATGCATTTAACTATCTCCTGCAATAGTAATATAGCTCATTACTGGGTTTTGATATCCCTTACGCAATAAGCCTGGTTAATGTAGAAAGCCAAGCATAATACATACTAGTTTAGTATGCTAACCGCAAAGACTGTCTAAATTGACCTTTTGCTCTTTCTTTGATGTGGCTCTGTAGAATATTTCCATGCACAAACACTCCGTCTGTTTGACTCTCTCTCTATGTCTTTCTCTCTATCTATATATATGTATTTGTCCTTTAAGTTTTACTTTCACTTTTTGTGTAGCACGAGAAAAATTTAAAAGGTCTTATCATGCTTGCCCAGAAAACCTGAAAGCATTCAAAAGGAGAAAGGTAGAGAAATAAATTTTTGATGGATTTTTTATTTTTATTTGGCATGGTTGCTATCTGAATTAAAAGTTTCTTCTCTTTTGCGATAGCCTTTGGTCTTCACTAAAATTCATTTATTTTAATAGGTTTATGAGCCTACCATCCACCATCAAATCTCTAATCAGAAAAGTGCACCACTGATGAAACATGGTAAGGGAAAAGGTCTGATGGCGGTGTTGCAACTAACAAATTCTGATGCTGGTGCACCAGTGAAGAAACATGGTAAGGGAAAAGGTCTGATGGCGGTTTTGGAAGTAACTAATCCTGATGCTGGAGATTTCCCTATGGATATTGATTTTGGTGAGGGAGCTATTTGTCCAATGCCAGTCTCTATATCAAAAAAACCAACTGTAAAAGTGAAAAAGAAGAAAGTACAGAGAAAACAAACTATATTGGTTAGTCTTCTAAATACACATATCAGACAGTTTGTAAACACAGTCAACTTTTTTGAGCAAATATGTATGCATAAAAACAATATCTGCTATCAGCTAGTTCTTTACCAATGAGATGTTCCTTTATATGCAGCAAAAGTTAGGAAAAAAATTGCAAGAGAAGAGGAAGCTTTCTGTAAGAAGGAGAAAGGTAGCAAGTGTTTCTTGGTCATCCTTTTCTGTAAATATCTGGAGTAACTTAGTAATTGCCTGTTACAAATTTAAGGTGGACTGTCTGAAAACTGGGAAGCCGAAGCAGGCACGAAAAGAAAATTGTGAACTTGCTTTGGAAGGAGGAAGATGCCAAGAACACCTAAATCAATTCGCCATGCTGGTGGATGATGAGGAACTGGAGCTAAGAGAATTACAAGCAGGACCCAATCCACTAACATGCTCTGCTCATTTTGCTACCAATGGAATGCACGGTTGTTCTTTTTGCAAAGGTTGCTAAGACACTCAGTCTCTCTACATTATTTGTTTTTTCTTTATAGGTCAAAAAATCTTGCATATCTACAACTTCATAAAGTAAACACTGTTATTGATTAACATTCTAATATATATGCTTGAGGTCATCACAAGAATCTTTCAATTCTGTTTTTCGTTTAGATTTGCTGGCCAAGTTTCCTCCAAATTTTGTCGCTATGAAGAAGCCGTTATACATGCAACCGTGGGATTCTTCTCCGGAGCTTGTCAAGAAACTTTTTAAGGTATATATAGCAAATCCTTCTTCAATCCTTTTATTTATTACTTTTTGCGATATATAATAAATTATCAAACAGATCTATACCATAAATAACATTTGTATCTAGTATACATAATATATCTCGTTGACATAATCTTTCTTTTCTTTATGGGATTCAGCCTTACGCGGATAGATTTAGAACTACTCGTCAAGTTGTTAAATTGTGAATCCAATCGTTAGACACCCTCAACACCTCTCGCCTCACCGCTGCCGTCCACTAAATTACACTCCTCACCAATTTTAAGCATTTTACTCAAGACATTAGCCACTACAGTAAACTAAAGAGGCAACAAAAGGATCCCCTGCCTAAGACCCTAGAAACTTTAAGGCTTACACTCTCCATTAACAATCATTGCAAAATGAGCAAGGCAAAACATCCCTTAATCCATGACCTCCATTGAAATCCAAGGTCCGTCCTTTTTAATATTTCTTTCCATTAAAATCTTTCATCCAATTAAATTACCTTCAAGTCTTTTGTTCCCTCTACGTGTAAGAGGTTGCTCCAAATTTGGTTTTAAAAATATATTCTAATCTTAATCACCGCTCCAGATCTCTCTTCTCTTTGGTTGGACACTTTTCTCTGCCTTATTTTATTTGCATTCCCCCTATATTTCTTTTTATTTCAACGTTTAAAGTTTAAGCAAGCAACTAACTTACCCAAAAAAGAAAGCTTAAGCAAATATATGCAAATAGCTCAATAGTTAATACTAAACATAATAAAAGCATGACTTTTGAGGAATAAGTGAAAAATATAAAAATAATTCATCTATTTAACATCGTATGAATAATAAAAAATTGAGTTTATATTATTATGATGTAACAAAGACTTTGTCATATACAGTATAGATGAGCATAATGGCCCTAATGTCTTTCTGATTGTGGGCCAATTTCTTGGCAGGTCTTCCATTTCTTATATACTTATGCTGCAAAGATCCATATACATTCCTTCACCCTTGATGAGTTTACTCAAGCATTTCATGACAAGGTTTGTTCTTAATTCTGATGTGAAATTTCTTCTTTATTCCATATTCTTTGTTGCTGCTTAACTTTAAAAGCTTGTTGGCTCCCTTTTCATCCAAGTGATCTTTCATTTCCATTTGTTAATTATCTATTTTTTTGTTATGACATAGGATTCCTTGTTACTTGGGAGAATAAATATGGCTCTTCTAAAACGTCTTCTGTCTGATGTTGAAATGGAGCTAAGTAGTGGATTCATTTCTCATTTGATAAAGAACTGCAACTTTCTTGGATTACTTCATTCTGTAAGTACCAGGGAGTCTCGAAGTCTTCGTAACATATTGTTTGTGTAAATGTATCTTATTGTTCTTGTTCATTACATTTTTCTGCTATATCTTAAATAGAAGGCCTACTTTTTGAGCATTTTAGCAATGAGAACCAACTATTATAGAATTTATAATTGTTATTTTCATGTATGTTAAACTAATTTTTGTTTTTACCTAATAAACGATTACATATTATATGTGATTAACAATGTGCATGTAAATACATGATTTGGCTACTCTATATTAAACTCTCTCCAATTTTCCTCAGATTTCATAAACATCTGAAAAATTCAGATATTATATATAAAATCAACACAAAATCAACAACTATTACTTGGTATGTGTAATTGATTTACATGAGTACGCCAGAAGGAAGAAAATCCTTCTCTATTTGCAGGTTATTGTTAAACTGAAGATATTTCACCAAACAAATGTAGTACCTTTAGATACCCTTCGGTTGGTTTGGATGCTTTATTATTTTCCCCTGTCATTGCCATGTACCACTTCCTGCATTATATCCTGGTGTTATATGGAGGAAAAACTTGCTCAATTTAATTTTAAAATGATTTGGAGGCTACTCTTCTATTGTTTTTCTTTTGGATTTTGTGCTCCTACATTTCTTGAGACATCAGTCAAGAAGAAAAATCATTATGTTTTGGGGAAAAATTGCCTACACCATTAAAAGATCATATCTTTATCTCTTTTTTTGTCATTCTGGTTGATGTTTTGGGCAGGTTAAATGTCAAGATTTTATTTTGAATTTCTGGAAGAAATCCCTGAATCCAATGACATGGCCAGAGATATTGCGTCAACTGTTGGTTGCAGCTGGATTTGGTTTAAAACATAGTGCATCTCCTAAGGAAGCACTTGGCAAGGTATTCAAATTTTAGAACATAATTTTTCATGCATTAATATACTGAAATTAATAAAAATATGGCGCTCCTTGTTGCTTAGACTGGATTTGTATGTGAATTATATGCTAGCTTTTGATTGTAATGCACCAATAAACTGGACATAGTAAAATTATTTTTGTTTCAAAACAAAAGGAGTAATAGATCACAAAAATTTGTGGTAGTAAACATATTTTATATAGACACAATGTATATGCATTGAATATTCAGTAATGACCTAACATTTTTAATTTTCGGTGGGCTCTCCCTCCATCCACAGAGTCTAGTAATTTGCTATAGGAATGTTTTCTGCCGCCTATCTCATGGCATGCTTCTTTCTCCGAATCAGTTCCTATTGTCATAAAGATAAAAGATGTTATTAAGAGAAGATTACAAAGCAGAGGTGGACCAGAACACTGAGAAGCCTAATTGGAAGTCCATTTTCCACATGCCATTATGAATTATGAGTTCTTTTGAGAGATTTTAAAAGCTATTCCTCATTTAAGAATTGATGTGTATTTCATAATTTGTTGAAACTCTAGCTCTTTGGCTCCTTTGGATTATGTTCTTCATTTTTCTGTCATAAATTGCCAAATTATTGCACAAGTTGTGAATTTTAATCCTTTCTTTAGCTAGTTTTTCTAAACCAAGGACTTTGAACTTAAGATGGTGAGCATATCATGGCTCTCTGGCTCTTTCTGATTCTGTTCATTTTGCAATCATAAATGGCTAATTATTCAAGTTGTGAACTTTAGTTCTAGCTTTAGTTAGTTTTGTGATCCAGTTAGTGAACTAAAAATTTGACAATTACAAAATAGAAAAATACTTAACATAATATCTTCCTTAATCATTCTCTCCCCACTTTAAGAACAACTCGTTGAGTTTGTGATTTGTCGTTGAAGTTGGCCAAACCAAACTTCTAGCTAAAAGGTCAGTTGATTGGTCCGGAAAAGATTCACCAGGTAAGTAGTAGGATGGAGATAACAAATTTGGAATACAATTAAATCAAATCTTTATTCAAGCTTGAATATGCCACTGCCTTGAGTGATTTTTTTTTGCCAATAGTCATTCCCTCATTAATTATAGAAATCGCAATCTAACACATCTCCAGGAAATTCTTTTTATTTATCGACTTCTTGTTCGATCTCTTTATTAATATCTTTCATATTACACTCTTAGATTCTTCAGTAACATTGTTATTTTCAAAACTTCTAGCAATAGGGATTTCAGAACCTTCTTATGACTTTTCTTTAATGAGATCAGATATACATTTCTCAAGTACATCATTTTTTTGTGCCTATATCTCTGCTATAATTTCTTGTAATTTATTGGAAAATATTTTTTGCCCATTAATTTCACTATCCTTGACCAAGAATATAAATTTTTTCAGTGCCGTTCTTTGAATAATTATAAAGAAGATAACCATCTAGACTTTGCATATTTGTGTTTATAAGAAGGCCCAACAACTTTTTTTGTTTTGTTTAACTGTTTAAGAATTTTTCGAAAAATCTAAACTGTCATTAGAATCATATAAACAATCTAGAAAGTCCTCAAAATGGGGTAAGTATTTAGAGTTGTATATACCATCAAAGTCCATCGTAAGCAAGGAAAAATGTCACTGTTTCAGAGGAAATTACAGAACATGAAGTGGTTGCTAAAAAATAAGTATTCCTCTTCATTCAAATACCTAGCAACCACACTGCCAGAGCACCTTACCATCCGTCTTTCTACCAAAGTCCTTATTTCCTGAAACCTGGTAAGAAGCAACTCTTTAACTCCCATTGTACAAACCCAACATTTGCTAGAAACCCAATGAACACCACAACTTCCATGCCTTGGGATAGTGCAGAAACAAATGACGCCTATATTCACTAGCCTGCATAGGCATCATACAAATGTCCGGAGCAACTCTTCGTTGCGTCGGCATCGCTAAAGCATATCATTAGTAGTATTGAGCATATCAAAAACCTAAGACCGAACAAAAAAAATTCAATTTCCGAAAGAAATGAAAGTTCTAGGACATTTCTTTTGTTGTGGTCAATTGAATCTGGTCACAGGAGCATTATGGATAGAAGAAACATAATAAAATTACCATAAATGCTTTCCACTTAAGAATAGGTTCTTAGAGACCATATTCCCAAGGCCTAAACTCTCTTCCCCCGTTGGGCGCAACACCTTCTCCAAATTTCATCATTTACAGAATTACAGGTTGGATTTGAAGTTTTTTTCATTAGGATTTGTAGTAAATTTCTGTAATCCTTTCTTGAGAATCTTTTGTACACGACATGAAAGACTGCTTAGACTGAAGATCTTATGCAGAAAATGAACATCTCCTTTACAATGCCAGATTGTTGTGTAGCATTATCTTCTTTTATCACCAAGCTTGATTTAATTTACTGTATTTCTTGTGCATGTGCATCCATGCAAATGTAATATTTGTGGAGATACATGTATATCATGCTACATATGGTGAAATAATACCCTTGTAAATGAGTGCTAAAAGATGAAAAGTTGCATAAATATAGATATTGCATAAATCAATCATACCACTCGATTGTGTTACGGGTCAAGCAAGGATTCTTACCTTATCTTGGAGGTTATAATCTAATTCAAGGAAATATTTTTTTTATAGGAAGTTAATCTCATGTCGAAGTATGGCTTAAGACCAGGTACTTTGAAGGGGGAATTATTCAATATTTTGTTATTACAAGGAAATAATGGGTTGAAAGTTTCTGAATTGGCAAAGTCAATGCCGGTAAGTTAAGAATAGTATATAGAGCATCTCAGATTGTTCTTTTTCTTCATTGCCATCTTCTTCGTAATTTGGATAGAGTAGTGAAACTGTATTACTTTGGTGACACTGTTTTCTTTGTTATGAAGATTGTTGAATTGAATCTTGCGGCTACAACAGATGAACTAGAACTCTTAATAAGTTCGATGCTCTCAAGTGACATTACTTTATTTGAAAAAATTTCGTCTTCTGCATACCGTTTACGTATTAGTTCTGTCACAGAGGAATGTGAAAATGACCAAACAGATTCTGAGGACTTTGGCAGCGTTGATGATGACTCTAATGATGGTAGCAGATACAGCAGTTCTGATGATTCTGAGTTTGATTCAGGGGTTTCATGTTCAATTAAATCTAATCAAAGGAACCATCACAATAGTAATACTAACATGTTAGTAATAGACACTGAAATTGATGAGAGCCATCCTGGAAAAGTTTGGTTGCTAAGACTAACAGAAGGCGAATATTATGAATTAAGCATTGAAGAGAAGCTGAATGCATTGGTGGCTCTGATTGATCTTCTCAGTGCTGGATCCAGTATCAGAATGGAGGTAATATATCCAATTGTTGTGTCTTATATTTTACTGAAATTATTTATTTACTGCATATTTATTCTAGCTTGTCTTATTATTATTTGTTTGTGTTGTCAATTATTTGATATGATTCTTTTGTTAGAAACAAGTTGTTTAAACATACTAGAAATTCTGTTCAAGTCCTCAAACAGAAGGTACCTTTTATTATATATTGTTTCGACTTTGAGACTCCATTTCACAATTTCATAATAATATTGGAATGACCGAAGTTCAATTAAACATGTTTTGGAACACTTCTAATAGTTTCTTGACTTCAAGTTATTGGCTTCTTTCTTTGATTGGAAGTTGGGTTGATTATGTTGCTCTTTACTGAAGCTAGATATTTTTATTACTCAGCTACTCTCTCTCTCTCTCTCTTTTTGGGTTTTGGGGGGGGGGGGTTGTTGGGTGGGGATGGGGAGGCTTATTTTTTTCTGCAAGAATTCTCCTTCTCCCTCCTAATTTCCCATGAGCATCAAGAGGTTCATCTATTGTTAGGCATTGAATACTTCAAGTCTGCAAACAATGTCACTAACTCAGGTGACTACATATAATGCTCAAAATTTTTAAATGACTGATGAATGCTTTAAAATTTAAGAACCCCTTATAGCCATTAGAAAATTGTACAGCATTACAAATATAGCATTTGCCTGACAGATTAATATAGGTGCTTCAAAAGAGCTTACTCATATAGGAATAGGATATAATACTTTTATCATATTGATATGGGCCTTCAAAACTGGTGTTTTGACCTTAGATGATATCCCATTTCAATCCCAAAACATTTGTTTTAGGTAGAAAAATGTGGCGCCCCCAAATCCAGGTTCTTTAAGCTCGGGTTCGGTGCCCACGATCCATCATCATCATCAATATTCTATAAATTATTGTGGAATAATAAACATACATTGTTCATTAAAATAAAATCTTACAACATAGTCCCAAAAGGTCTTCTTAATCTTAACTTAAATATACCCTTAATATTATAAAAGGTTTACATCAATAAGTACATCCGATAATATAATAATTAAACACCTTTCATAAACTACTCCTGAATCTTGCTCTTGCCTTTGTCCTTCTTACTTGAACCTTCGGCCTTAACTGAAATAAACGTCATGATATAGTAAGGGTAAACAACTAATTTGCTTAGCGAGTTTAAGTACAAAGGAGATATATTATGATTAGAATTGAATTTAGCTTTCGATGTTCAACAATGGAAGTTAATTACTAAAGACCATAAATTAAGTTTCAACAATTAAATATTCGAATAATTGAATAATAGATGTTGGGTGGTCTAGAATGTCCATGAACATATACTAAGGTTGTCAGTATTTAAACTGGACCTTTTTAGTAAGTTTTGGTAATCTAGGGGATCAGCCTCTCATACCCAGTGAATTATGCATAAATACTTAATAAACGAGCATCAATTGTTTTTTCAATATAATACTTTAGTAAAATTGTTCTTTTTCTCAATCAAGAGTCCTTACCAAATCAATTGGTTAGGAACAACTTCTAAAATATTTGATTTCACAAATTTAAACATGCTTGATCTAGCTGATACAACTAGCATAGATCTATTTCATAACAGTTCATGAATGAAAGAACTTTAATTAATTTGCAGTTCTATAATAATAGAACATGAATTCTACTGCATAAAGTGCGAATATCAATAATCATTAAGGTTGTGGAATAATCAACAATAATTATCTATTAATATGCTTTGAAATTAATAACTCGAGTTTGAGTTGAGGAACTTGCCTCGTCTGCTGATTACTAATACACAATTAATTTATCCGCTTAATTAGTCTAACTTAACTTCCTTTGAAAGACCTATCAATAGTCTTTCAATTAGCATTGCATATATTTACATATAACATTTCTTATAATAAATTATCTAATATTTTATCATATAATTAAATATTAGACATTACATTAAATCTTTAATAATATTACCTCTTGATAATATTATTATCACATAAACATTAACTTAAACCCTCATCTAATATTATCACACACTAAAAAAATGTTTAATCATCTTCTAATTTTATGATCCTTTTAATAATATTTTAATCATTATTTAACACTTTACTCCTTTACTAATATTATTAATCATTTAATAATATTTTAATCATCATCTAATATTATTAACCCTTTATTAATATTTTAAGTAATTATTAATATTATTAATCACTTAATATTATTTTAATCTTTATCTAATATTATTAACTCTTTAATAATATTTGAATCAATTACTAATATTATTAATCACTTAATAATATTTTAATCATTAACTAATATTATTAATCTTTTAATAATAAATTAATCATCGTCTAATATTATTAATCTTTTAATAATATTTTAATTTAATATTATTAATTATATTAATAATATTTTGATCTAATATTATTAATCATGTAATAATATTTTAATCATTTATTAAATCAATAAACAATTTATTTTAATTGTTTGTACCTTGCTAATTCACTTATTTAATAATCACAAAATGTCATAAATATAACATCATCAAAAATGACTAAAATACCCCCTAAAAATCTGCACATCATTTTTAGGGGTTTTAAGCCATAAAATTATATTTTTACCATTTATGACATCACATAACTTATTATTCCCATTTATTCATAACTCAAACATTTACATGAAAAATACCAAAACAGATATGAAAATTTTTCTTTTCTGGAAATCAACAGAATATAGTTTCCTCATGAACATGTATTTTTTTTGGAATTTTTTAATTCAGTTTACTATTTTTAAAGGCTCCAAAACAGTCAGATCTTGCAACAATTATCATAAATCGAGTTTTTTTTTCAAAACTCTTGAAATTTTCAGAGTAGGCTCCTTTCATATACATCTACTCCCAAGAAAATTTTTACAATTTTTGGAGTCAACGACAGAGTTATTTCAATTTACTTTTAAAATAGTATTTTCTTGTAAAATCCATAACTTTCATTCTACACATCCAAAAATCGTCATCTTTGGACCAGATCTTGATAACTCATCATCATAGTTATCAAGGCGCCAAGTCGAGGCAAGGCGACAGCCAGGAGTTGAAGCGCTTAGTCGACAAGGCGCCCGATTAGTCGTCGACAAGTCGTTAACAATATAAATTTTATATGAATACAATTATATATATTAACATTTATATGAATAGTTATATATTTATATTTCTAATGATTTACCATATTCATAATGCATAATGCAGGTTATAACATAGCAAATCACAAGAAGAAGAGGACAAGATCAAGCCAAAATGATAATTTTATTATAGTTGTAATTTTTTGAACTTGTACCAAGTTCAAATTATATAAATTGTGATACATTTGTAATATACTAATATTTAGTTTAATTCAATATAAGCACAAGATAACAATGCATCATATATCATATAAAAAAAATTAAATAGCTGCATTGGCCATAACATAGCATAAGACAAACTATATTATACAATTATTATTTTTCTTTAATCTCTTTAATTATAGCTGAATTGGCTCTGCACAGGACCGTACAAGATTTAAAAATAATCTATTTTGAATTTTCTCTAACTTTATTGTAAGATTTTAAATTTGGGTCCCTCTAAGGTATCTTAAATCTAATCATTTATTCAGCAACAAAGCATACCAATTACCATAAAAAAATAAAAAAATTAGCAACAATAGTCAACAAAGCAGAATTGACCGGAAATAAAAGAAAGAAAAAATTTTGACTAGCAGCCAAAAGAGCAAAATAAACCGGAAATAAAAAAAGAAAAATTGGGTAGCATGTCTGCAGAGCAAAGCATAATACCCAAAAAGAGGGATAAAAGAAAGAAAAAGGTCGGAGTAGAAAAGGAGAAGAAGAAGAAGAGTAGAAGTAGAAGAAGCATACCCGTAGATTGCGAGTTGTCGGAGTAGATCGCTTCCTGCTATAGTCGACGACTCGACGCCGGTAAGCCTGCTTTCTCCCTCTCTTTGCTGGTTTGCTACTCTTGTTCTCCCTCTCTGTTGCTCTCCCTTTTCTCCTTCTCTGTAGTCTTTACTTGTTGGCTTGTTGCGATCGATCGATCTAGGTTTTAGCAACTGCTCCTTTTTTTTCTTCTTTTTTTCCAGTTAAGTTCGGGTCATACCAAACCCACAATAACAAAGTTGACCGCTTTGAACTTCAGTCGTCCAAGTCGCTGCCAAGTAGGCGCTCGCCTTTCTGACCTCCAACCAAGTCGTCCAAACGCCTTCATATTTTCCACCGCTTAGGCGCCTAGGAGGCGCCTAGGCGTCGCCTAGGCGACGACTTGATAAGCATGCTCATCATATTAATATCTCAAAATTTTTCAGAATTTTTAAAGCACAAAAAAAAGACAAAAATGCCCCTGTAAGAAAATGGCCAGGAGCTGTCCTTTCCTTTTCTTCACAAGCTGGACTGTTTTGACTAAAACAGACATCATGGCTTGTAGAATCATCATTTTTGAGTGCTATCACTTGGGTTTAAAAGCTAACTCATATATCTAGCACCCCTTTTTAACGGATCGTGTGACACACCTAAATCCGGGTACTTCATTCCCACATAATTTGGTGTTCACTGTCCAAACATTCATATCTAACTACCTAAGTTAAATAAAATTTAACCAATAAACTTTCCCATTAAAGGGTTACATAACTTGATCAAATAAATCTCAGGTCGTCTAACCTTAATTACATCATCAAAATGCGGAAAGATAAATACATCACATAATGAAATTTAAGTCTGATTACATAAACCATAAACATAAACCATAACAAATTAATAAGTCTTCAACACTTGTTCATGTTGCCTTTTCCTTTACTAGTGGTTGGCTCGTTTACCTTCTCAACTTTAGCTACAATGGTTATATATATGCAAGAGTGAGCAAAACAAATGCTCACTTGAAAGAACATAGTAACTGACAATGAATAAGCTCAATTGAATTGAATAACATTTTCTATCATTGATAATCAAGAACTGAAATTAAAATTCATTTGATGATCATAAGACCATGAAATATGTCCCAAGTTATAAGTATTTCTACTTAAACCTTTAACCGTCGTTAGACTATATGGACCTTCTTTCTCGTACTTAGGGGGATCAGCTTTTCGTACCATGTATTGTGCACAAATATCTTAACGCTTTTGCATAAATAATCCCCTATAATAGGGTTGTTCATCTCGGTTTTAACTTACGAGTCCGCACAAAAGTAAGTTTGGTTTGGATTAGCTTCAAGGGTAATTTAGAGTTCAAAACGATCATCAACTAAGGATTAGTTGAATCAGAAAAGGGTCACTAATTGTTTAACAATTCGATAACAACAGACATTTGAACAATGATCTATAATCAAGGTTTAAACAACAATAATTCGTGATTGAATAACAACGTATATCAAGGTAAAGCTTTCGAAAAATAGAATGCCTTGTTTGAAGTCAAAGACTAAAATAGTTCAAACTTTGATTAGCAAGAAACAAGAACTAGAAATCTTGCTCGTTAATGACTAAAGGTAAAGAACTTGAATAAGTAAGGATAACAAACTTGCTGAATCACAAACAAGGTAAGGTAAGAAACTTGCTTAATATAAGAGTAAGGTTCAGAAACTTGCCTCGTGCGTAAGCTAAACAGTTATAACTTGATTTCCAAATATCTTACGCACATGTCATTTAAAATCGTAACACAATTAGTTACCACATGATCACGTTAAACATCTATTTCATTTAGCTTACAACTTTTAGTGTTAAGTTTAATCACATGATCAAATCACACTATCAACATCAATTCCAATTGTCATATAACTCATTAATTACTAATTATAATATTCATATTTGATATTATAACAACTCCACAATCTGTTCTTTCATTATATAACATGATTAATCACATTTTATAATCATAAGATCATGTTATGTTAGCATTTATAGGATTGTGTATTAGAAATCACATTTCTGGGCCAAATTGTCTACTGGCGCTGCAGCGCCCCAATTTGTACTGAGGACCGGCGCTGCAGCGCTGGAACTGTGCTCTGGATAGGCGTTGCAGCGCCTCGACACAGTTCCAGGCCGTTCCGGTTCACGAAAAACACAGAACAAAGCCAAATAGGCCTAAAAACTTCGTTCAAACAACAAATTTGACTTACACAAGCTGTATAAACTTTACAGAAACACAAACTAATGTTTCTAACATGATATTAACCATATAAACAACATAAACATCCAAATTAAAACCTTTAAATTCACTGCTTTTTGTAAAAACTCCATTTTTAACACTTTTAACGAATTCGTTCACTGTAAATTCGTTTCTTAATCAAAACAGTCCGTTTAAATCACACTGTTTTCATTTCTTCATATATTTTCATAATCAACAACCAATTTACGCATTAAAACCTGTGTTACTCGGACTCGCCATTTTTTGGTGGAGTACCCGTGTCGACACGACACGACACGGGTACGGGATCCGGCAACAGAAATCGGATACGGCTGTTTTTGAAGGTGATTCGTCGGAGGAGAAGAAGAAAGGAGGAAGGAGGAAGGAGGAAGGAGGAAGGAGTAAGGAGAAAGAGGAAAGACTGAAGAAACTTACCGTCGCCTTTTTCTTCTTCTATGTCGATCTGCAGCGGTCGAGCCTTCTTCTTTTTTCTTCTTTTTCCAGCGATCTGATCTCAGATTTAAAGTTTTTTTTGAAAAATTACAGTTAGGTACCCTATAGTTTTTATAATTTTTTAATTTAGTCCCCAAAGTTTTATAAAAGTTCAAAATAGCCCTTAAAAAATTACATATTAGTCCCTATAGTCTTGTTTTCTTCTATTTTAGCCCCTGAAGTTTCAATAGTTTCAGTTCTGCCCCTTTTTCTTTATATTTTTGCACTTCAGCCTCTGAAGTTTCATGATAAATGCATGTCTATATGAACTTGGACAGTATAAACATTATTGTTAAAAAATTATAACATACCGTATCCCCGCACCCATATCCAAATTTGGATCCATATCCGCGTATCCTATATTTTTTGACTTCACGTGTCCGACACCTAGATTCGTACCCACGCCCGACACCCGCACCCGAGTCCGAGTAATACAGATTAAAACATGAATTGAGCATCAATTTTAACATCACATAAGCCATATCCATGTATATACTACTGTAAACTCACTGTAATATGATTATCTTCATATTTACCATGTTTTCATGGATTAGTTAACTTTAAATCACATAAAAACAGTTTATATACACAATTTAACATATACAAATCATATATTCAACAATTATCACCAAAATCAAATTACAGAGAAATAAAAATATATCCTACAATGAAGAACAGTGAAAAATATATACTGATAGTTTGAAGTTAGATTACTACCTTCAAGCTCTTGTTTAATCAATAAAGATGATAGCAACACGCTTTGGTAATCCTCCCTTCTCTTTCTCTCAAATCTTCTCTAGAGCTCTCCCTCTTTTCTTTCTCTGTAAACTCTCTTCTCTCTTTTCTCTCTATTTTTCTGTCTTCCAACTTTACGTAAAACAATAATATAACTGATATAATATAATACATATTATTACGCATATAAAAACTGACGACATAAAATACCCATACTTAATTGTCAGATTTTTTTTTTTAAAACTCAAAAGCCTTAAGCCTCAAGTCTTGTTTGGTAAAACTAAATTAAAACTCCTTTTAACTTATTTTAATAACTCACTTACTATATAGTTTATGTCTCACTTTATTTAATTAAATTCTAATGTTCAAATTCAATTAAATTAAAGCTGACAACAACTTATTAAATCAAAATGCCACATAATCACATTGCTACAAAATTATATTTTTATTTAATAAATTAGTATATCTCTAATTTAATTATTAAATTAAATTAAAACAATATTATAACAATTCATTTAATCATTACCAACTCTCTAATTTAATTAACAAATTAAATTAGAATATTATCATTATATAATTTAATGATTAGTTAACAATTCATCTAGTTAACTCATTAAATTAAATCCTCAAGCCACAAAATTACCAAACATCAACTTAATTAATATATTACACTTAAATTAAATTAAGCCACAACAATTCATGAATTATTTAATTAATAAATAAATACATAAATCAAATATTTATTGAACACATCAACTAAAATATTTATTTAATTCAATAAATATTTTAAATTACATACAAAAATTCTTGATCGTTACAGATCGCAAAAAAGTGTAGATCTTAAATGATAGTTGATCAAAGTGGAAGAAAGTGAGGGTTTTCAAGGACATAGCTTCCATTTCTTCCTTTTTGATCAACATGCAAGCACTCAAATGGTTAGATCCATACATGCAACACTCAATAGTATGTAGATCTAAGGATTTGAGTTCAAAAACATTAACCCCCTTTATTTGTAAAACAAACCAAGTACAAAATAAACTAGTATAGGAATTTAAACCTTGATCTATGTGCTATCCTTCTTCTTTTGCCAAAGGAGGAGATGGATTTTGGAAGCATGAAGATCAAATCCCTCTCCTTTCTCCCCCTCTTACCCACGGTTTTTCCTCCTCTTTCTCTACCTCTTCTATTTTGTTTCTTTTGCTTTTCTTTTAGTGGAGAGAGAGTAAAAAGGTAAAGTAATTTTGTGGATAATTAAAAATGGGATGGGTAATTGGTATTGGTGAAATAGTATAGATACAATTTATGTATGTATTATCAATTGCCCAACACTTTTTTCTCTCTTCCGTATCTTTAATTTTACTTGCACACTTAAACAATTAAAGTGGCTAAATGATGGAGTAACACATGAGGTAATGATTAAAGGTAAGGATAACATCACATGGGCTTCTCCCCTCCTAGTGGCTGAAAATTTGGCTCCTTAATCCCCCATTTTTGGTTTATTTCTATTGCCCATATTTGCTTAGCAAAATGACAAACAAGCCCCTCCCAAGTTGGGTTAAGTTTGGGCCACTAGATTAATTACTTGGGCTTTCTAAATTTAATGATTGTGCCATGTTTATAACCATGGGCCCACAAATTTTATCTTACCCTAATTATTTAATTAGGGGCTCCATTCCACTCATTTGGAATTTAAATAAATAACCATGCATATTTAATTTCTATAACCCAATTAGACTTGCTTAAATTAAGTTAAAAATTAATTAGTCGAGATATATAAAATGAATCTCTTAGAATTTGCATACTAGTATACTTATTAAATACTAGCATTCTTCAATTACTATAACCCTTAGGTTATTATACCTAATGTGTATATTAGGTTATGTAACTTTCCTTTTTAATTCTCTTTATAAAAATAGATACACATATATACATATTATAATGTATATTTATTAAATCACATACTTCACATAAGCTATAACTTATTTATCATCACTGATAAATAATCATAATATTCATTTATCCATATATTTACTCATTACATGCCACAGTTTTCAATATCATCAATATTTTTATATACAGAGTGACTTAGAAATCCTTGGTTATCACAAAAAAAGATCTAAAAATCTGGTGCCAGTCAGCTACACAGTATAAGCCAGTTATCAATCCTCATTCACCTCTGCAGCATCCTCATCATTAGTGGAGAAGAAAAACCCACTAGGTAAAAGAGGGCCAATTGTTCCCTCAACTGATTGGAAAAGAAATAAGATACTAGATTTAAATGTAGATTTTATTTACAAAGTTAGATTTGAAGAACAAAATCCAAGAAGTTCCCTATCCTTTATTTTGAAAAATAGTAATCTTTAGTATTAATACCTAGGATAGTGAAAGAGGGAGTATTTTTTTATTGCTTTGGGATTTAGTTGCACAAGCTGTGTAAAACACGAATGGACTCGAAAATGGGACTTATTGGTTGGCTATGCACCTTTTTTTTTGCCAACGGAAAAGTATGGTCCTACCTCCGATCCTCCGAGTCAACTAGGGATAATTTTTATTTCTATCGAGTTGACTTGCAAGTTGACCCCCTAGTGCTTTCCCCCTGCATTGTGAGTTGATACGGTCTCTGATGGCTTTTGATCCATGATGAACTTTGTTACTCAAGAATCTCAATTTTATCCACTGGTGCACAATTTGATGCATTTTTAAGACTATTTTTAGAGTTAGGACAGCAGAGTTCTATTTGTTCACTTTTCAAAATATATTCAAAAGGCTGCTTGGTTTGGATTTAGTGGGAATCTGACATAATATCTCTGCTACGTTAAGGATTTCCATGAATATGAATGTCTTAGGAGGTAATTTAAACTTTAACAAAACATGGTGTGTTTAAAATAGCTGATGAGACATGAACATTTTAATGAAATTCTTGGGTGTGTTGACAAAGCATATAGGTTTACACTACAATTCTTAAGACATTGTTAAAAGTTGGTAACTTTTTAGTTGATTATTTTGCTCATATTGCAATGCTTCTTGTAAATGGGGAAAAGAACAATAGTACTTTCAACAAGGAGCCTACATATATTCAATTGCAACAACTGAAGTTGAGATTTCACCATTCCTGGATTCACGAGGTTTTCCCATGTTCGGTTATTTGTAGATTTTTTGAGTTCCTTTGATTTTCGGGATTGGATGATTCATATGTTTTTGATGGGAATGAAGATATTTATTTTGCGTGGAATATTGGTGCTGCTGAATTTATTTTTTATTTTTATTTTTATCTTTTTTTTGTTTCTTTGGGACATATTTTTTGTTTAATTTTGGGAATAGAAGCTGATTTTTTCTTGATTCTAGTAGCGTATACTCTTGTATTGCTTTTGATGAGTGCATGGGTTCTGCCCTCCTTGGGCAGTCACTACTCTACCTTAAACTAAAAGAAAAAAATCAATAATGTTGGTGTTTGTTTGTTCAGACTGCGTTAGCTATCTGATTTTAAAGTTATGTAGAAGTACTCATGAGGTTTTAAGTAATCACTAGTATACTGATGTGGTCCCCACTCTGTAGTAGCTTTTTTAACTAATGTAGTACTGTCGACGTTCCCTCTCTGTAACAATGCAATACATAGACAAAAGTTACAAATATTGAATTGGTAGTCTTACATAGTTAACTAGATGGTGTTCTAGCCATCCCTTGGTTAGAGAAGACATACCCTGTCCAATGTCCAGACTCTGGACAATGATTCACCATAATTGGTAGGTTTGCAGAATTGACTTCTTAATAAAACTTGCTCTTATTAAGAGTATGCTGTTGAGCATGCTTGCTTACTTACTATTTACCCATTCTCACACTTCATGTGTCGGTTAAAAAATGATTGGATAAAAATATGGCTATTTTTTTTTTGGAATAATGAGTTTAGTGTGTAGGAGACCTTGGGAATTAAGGATTTTTGCATCTCATGTAGAGTTGACAGGTGCTGTCTTGAGTATTTCTTGGTTCAGTTTATTCATGGCTTGATCTCCTATTGTTCTAAAAATTCCCGTCTAAGTCCGATTAATTCCCGCCTAGGCGCTAGGCCCCCCCGGCGCCTCGCCTAAGCCCAAAGAGACAAAAAAATCCCTCCAAGAAATTAGGCGGGGCCTAGGCGAAGAGGTTTTTTTTAATAATTACTCAAATCAGATCTTGATATATTTATTCTTTTAATGATTTACCATATTCATAACGGAGGTTGTAGCACATCAAATCATAACAAGAAGTGAATAAGATCAAGTCAAAATGGATAATTTTATTATAGTTGTAATTTTTTGATTTAATTTCTTAAGTTTTAATATTGAATTGAATTTTTGAAATTTGAAATTTTATTATTTAATAGCAATCTTGTTTATGAATAAAAGTAATACGTTAAAGATATGTTTGAACTTTGAACAATTGCATGTTTGTGTTTGAATTTTGACATTAACAATATGGATGTGTTTGAACTTTAAGCAAAGACTTTTATTATCTTTATTATAGATTGTTTTACTTTATATTATTGTTTTGTTTGGATAAATGTAAGATAAAATATTAAAATTGACTTAAAATAAAAAATTCAGGCCTAGGCGCTAGGTCCCTCGGTCGTCCGCCTCCCACCTCCCGGCTAGTGCCTTTGAGAACATTGTCTCTAATGTAACACGCACTTGTTAAAAAATTATAGATTTTGGGTTAAAGTTCATGTGGTTGTGATTAGTGTTTTTTGGAACGCGGTTCGTTGTGGTTCGTATAATAAATACGGGTACACAGTACACTACATAGCTAAAACGTTGTATGCTAGTGTATCTTTATATTAATACGTATAGTTAGGAATTCTTTTAGAATCTTATTGTAACAAATTTAAATTTTATAAAAGATTTTTAGTTGAATCAATACGTTAATTGTTTTATTCTCAGTTTAGTATAAATGTGATGTTTGAACATCCAATACTAAGTTAGAATAATGATTTTCGTGTAAATAAACGTAAAACATAAAGAAATTTTTCGGTAAGCATATGTAAGAGTACCATGTTTGGACATGCAAGTACAATTACACTGTTCACTAAGTCAATGAGAGCACCTGGTAACTCTGGTTATGATCATCTTATGAGAGCGAATTTCTTATCTTAGGGTTAAATTTTCATAAGCTTATAGTTAAAGCTATTACTTTGAATTTATATTATCTTTGAGTTTGTAAGAATTTTCGAGCTGATATATTTTATTAGTGAAGCTTGATCTGACTTTGATTTAGAGATGATTGAGGGGTAGTTTTGTATTTTCAGGAGTATTATATAAGGAGTGGATCCTGCGTTGTAGTATGTACGATTTTTTAAGATTGTGAGACTAATTTACCCCCGATTGTGGAGTAACCCAACCTTTCGGCAAATCACGTATATTTTGTATCATGTGTGTGATTGTTTTTCTTCCATTTCTCTTTTTTATTGTTTACGCTGCATTGATATTCTCTTTTTACTATTAGGTCTGGAAATCATAGTGTGTGATGGCTCTTTATGGTTAATTTATTTATTTTTCATATTGTATAGCTTTCGATTGTTTATCAAGTCGATAAGGCTCGATGCAGCACAATGTGATTAGAGGAAATTAAGATCAAGCGAAGAGCTTGAGTGCTTGACCCCAAGGAGTGCGTGAAATGCCGGAGGCCTTGGGGAATAACTTTAAGGTCGCTGGTTCCAATATTCTCGATTGTTTATCAAATTGATTAGGCTCAATGCAATACAATGTGATTAGAGGAAATTAAGATCAAGCGAAGAGCTTGACCCCAAGGAGTACGAGAAATGCCAGAGGCCTTGGGGAATAACCTCAAGGTCGCTGGTTCCAGTATTCAAATTTGGGGCTAAAACTATCTATCAAATAAAAAAGAAATGCAAATAACTCAATTGATAAGAATTGGTCTTCTTTAAATTTATTCTAATTCAATCCCATTTCTAATTGTTAAGTATATTTGTTTCTTCTCCCAGGATACAGAAACTTGTGCTAACCAATCTCATTTATTCTTTCATGATTAGCATGCAAAAATGTACACGCATTGATGCTTTAGACCACAAAATCTGTGAGTGTAGGCGTATATAGCTACGAGTTATTGTTCCTGTGATGTTTTGGTGCTAACACTGATGACAAAACTGATGGTCATGCAGAATAAATATTAGTAGTTACATTGTGATTAGATTCTTTACCCTTCGAGATCTTTTGAATGGTCACATTGATCTCCGATATTATTTTC
Source organism: Panax notoginseng (assembly GCA_016801055.1). Classification (NCBI taxonomy): domain Eukaryota; kingdom Viridiplantae; phylum Streptophyta; class Magnoliopsida; order Apiales; family Araliaceae; genus Panax; species Panax notoginseng. The sequence goes on along the minus strand of CM029022.1, from coordinate 99,686,618 downwards.
AGGATCCGATAACATTGATTGCACAATGTGCTCCTAACATCAATCAAATTAGTTCTGGTGGGAAAATAAAGAGATCAACAGCAGGGCAACATAACTTACCCAGGCCATTTGAAGGCTACATTGGACAAGCGCTCAGTACTAGCGAAGCATATACAAGATCTTCCCTGCAACCTGTTGATTCCTCAGCATCTCCCTCAAAGGTCTATGGAAAGGAGAAGTCCTCTACCAATAGAACGGATGCCAACAATCTAGAAATCGAGGATGATTTACATCCTATGCAATCTATCTATTTGGGTTCTGACCGTCGATATAATAGATACTGGCTTTTCTTGGGCCCTTGTAATGATTATGATCCGGGCCACAAGAGGATTTATTTTGAATCTTCTGAAGATGGTCAATGGGAGGTTATTGATACTGAAGAAGTAATCTTTCCTAATTATGTCTCTTTTTTATGGTATATATGTTCTCCTTTTATGCTGTCAATTCAACTGTTAAACTTTGCCTCTGTTTGCTTAATTGATTGCAGGCTCTGAGCGCATTGTTGTCGGCTTTGGACAACAGGGGTTCTCGAGAGGCTCACCTTCTTTTTTCTTTGAAGAAACGAGAAGCTTCTCTTTGTAGTGCAATGTCCAGCATCCCGGATCATGCTGGAAGTAGACAGCCAACCCAGTCTGGTCATTCCGAACTGAATACCTCCAGAGAAGACAGTTCATCAGCAGTGTCTGATGTAGATAACAATCTGTGCCTGTCTGAGATAGGAAATGATTTTCGAATTTCTACTGGTGCCATTGTTCTGGAAACCGAGAAGAAAAGAGAACAGCAAAAGCAAAAATGGAGTCGACTCCAAGCATTTGACTTGTGGATTTGGAATTCTTTTTATTCAAACCTTAATGCTGTTAAACATGGCAAAAAATCATTTCTTGATTCACTCGCTAGGTGTCAACATTGTCATGATCTGTACTGGAGAGATGAGAAGCATTGTAAGATTTGCCACACTACATTTGAGCTTGATTTTGATCTAGAAGAAAGATATGCCATTCATGCAGCCACATGTAGGAAGAGTGGAGACACTGATGTTTCTCCAAAGCATAAAGTTCTTTCATCACAGTTGCAATCGCTCAAAGCTGCAACTTATGCAATTGAGGTGAGCTGTCATTTGTTTGTTAAAGCTTTATATTTTTGTCTTGCTATACACACCAGATGCACACATGTATTGTTGTCTGTCATACAATTTGTCAATGGGAAAGTTGCATATTCTACTCCATTTGAAAAACAATGAATGACTTCGAGTAATATTTGATCTTGGAATCAGTCTAGTTAGTGAAAGCACAGTAGTTGGTGTTCGCGTTTCTGAAATATAAATTGCTACACTGTTTCGTTGAGTTGGATGTCCAAATGCATTTGAATGGCAGGTTTGATAGTTTTCCTGGACAAGCATTCAGAATTGCACTATTTTCTGCTGTTGCATTGTGAAAGGATTTTTATGTTTATTTGTTGACAACTTTTGTTAAGAGTAAATACTGCATGAAGATTAGAAAACAATTACATACGTTTCTAAATTAGTAAAGTATAAGTTAACAGACATTTTATGTTTGGGGCATCATCAGGAATTGCTAAGATGATTACCTCGAGAGTCAACATGCATATTTTACTTGTTAAACCATCCACATGTAGGAGGCTGGGAAGACTAGTATAAAAAGGAAAAAGAGGAGGCTGAGAAATACTTAAAAGAGTACGAGGCGAAGAAGTGCTTAAGTCACATACATGTAATAGACCTGCATAGACTGAAGTCACTGAACATTTAAAACATTTAAAGTATGACTGGTAACTAGTGGAGCTTGACCGAGGGTGTGTGGACAGATTTGGAAGTATATGAATTGTGGATATTAAAATGACTTCAGTCTGTAGAAGTTGATATTACAATCATTAGGTGAAGCTCCTCAAGTTTGTTGGGTGCTTACATCACATGTGACAAAACCACTGGCATCTGAGGTGAAAACTACATGGTTCTAGGCTAGTATTATAGACCCAAAAATGGTAGAACAGGTAATAGTTATGAGAAAAAGAGATTTATCTAAAAAAAATATTTATGAGATAAAAGTGTTTGTGGCACAAGGTAATTCAAGAAAACCCTGAAATCTAAATTGAGTCATGTGCATTGTAAAATTTTGAAGATTAGTCCCAAGAGATATCTTGCAGTAGTATTGTGATGTAAAACCCAGTTAGTAAAGATACTTAGATTTAGTTGGGTATTAAAATAAAAATACAATAATTACAACCTGATTAAATTTTAGCAATGAGATTCAATTCCTTAAAGCTTATGGTATATCTGTAGCCTGGAGTAATGTTTTATCTTCTTATACATGTAATGCAGTCGGTTATGCCTGAAGATGCCTTGGTGGGTGCTTGGACTAAATCTGCTCATAACCTATGGATCAAAAGGTTACGACGGACCTCAACTTTAGTAGAGTTTCTACAGGTAATACTTGCCTCTAATTCTTCTTTTTGATATGTAGCATCTATTTTCTGATTTATGAAAACTATGTTTTATGAGACTGAGGTTGTGTTTGATAAAATTGGATTTTAAGATCTGAATAATTTAGACATCTGATGATATAGAGTATCTGTCTAAAATTGTATCTGAATGAAGAAATGTTGTTTGATAATTATTTTTTCAAAATGTCTGAATAATAATGTTTTACCATTTTAACCTTTCCTTCTCTCTTCCTATTCAACAACCCAGCTTCTTGTCTTCCTCCATAATCACTGTAAACAACAACCCAACTTCTTGTCACCCAAATTTAACACCTTGAGACTCCGAAGTGATGCTATCTTGGGTGAGATTTACTCGTAAAGAAGGTTAGAAGAAAGGTTGCGGATAACAAGGTTGGTGAGGGAGAATAGGGACTGAGCGAGTGAGTCGAGAGAACGAGTGAGATGACTCGGTTGTTTTTGCCGAACACACCGGACCAGCGACAATGAGGGGTAGTAAGGGTCCATGAAGAAAGAAGTGGGTTTTGGAGTGAGTTCTTGAAGGAAAGCAGGTAATCTCTTTCAGAGCCTGGAATCTCTGTTTGCTCTGTAATAATGGCACCGTTGGAGATCAAGAATAAAAGCTGAAACACACGAGGAAGAGATACAGAAGACTAATGGCCATACCCATTAGCCTCAATATGTTTGTGAAGAGAGAATGATTTCTATTCTACGGAGTATATTTCAAAATGGAGTCCCAGTGTCCTATTCCTCCATAACCACTGTAAACATCAACCTCCATTTCGATCAATCCATTCAATTCTCCCTCTTCGCATTCATCATCTCAATCAATCCATTCCCCTTCAAAAATTTTCTCCACCGTGCATCTAAAATCAAGCCCTAACTCACAGATCTGGTGTTGAGTGGCGCATATTTGTTGGGTTTGAGGGTTGCTAACAGTAATTAGGGATACAAAAGGAATTTGTAATATTGAAGAGGTTATTTTGGTCTAAAAAAGGCAACTTTCATTCAGACCCACATCTGAATTGTTTAGATTTAATTTTCTATCCTAACGATTTAGAGGCATTCCGAGAGAATTTTTTTTTACCAAACAAGTTTAGCCTCTGACCGAATCAGAGGCACATCTATTAAGAGGCATTCAGATGTAATCAAACACAATCCGATTCTTGTTTGCTAATGCGTAGAAGTTGCACATTATCTTACCTAATTTTCTATATGTTGTAGGTTCTTGCTGATTTTGTTAGTTCCATCAATGAGAACTGGTTGCTTCAATGCAATGCTGCTCTTGGATCCAACTCTGTAATGGAAGAAATCATTGCAGGCTTTCCAACTATGCTCCAAACGTCATCTGCAGCGGCAATCTGGTTGTTCAAATTGGATAGCTTGATTGAACCTTATTTAGAAAGGATTCACCTTGAAAAGGACAAGGAATGTACTAGATTTAAAGGTATGCCTGTTTTCTTAATCCATTTATATGTCCTTGTTGTTTCTAGTTGCAGTCCGTTAGACTTGCCTTCAGTTTATGATTAAGATTTATTTCAGTATCTGATGCATATTTGAGACTGCTACTGTTCACTTATCTGCTCTTGACGGGTGAAATGCGACCAATGTCTTTGAACCAATTTGTTTTGCTTTTTCAATGTCGGGGTGACAGAGGGTTTTGCTACTACAAACTATGGCCAAACACAAAAAACCCAAATTGTGGAAATCCATAGACGAGACAAAAGGTATCACTTCATCGAAGTGTGAAGAATACAATTTATTTAGAGAACTCTCACAGCCCAAAACCCACACCCAAACTGTTTTTCAGGCGGCTAAAAAGTGAGAAAGAAAGAATACTAAAAACCATAGCTACAATTACATATATATAGCTGGGTAAAAAACATAATAGGCCCAAATAACAAAACAGGTCCATATCGGCCTTGGTCCTCTGCTACCACCACTAGACCTCATTTTTCTTTTTGTTCGGGTCTCTGCAAAATATAATACGAGTCAGGTCGTATGTCAGACCCCGAACTAGAATTCATGACACATAATATGATTTTTTCATTTTGTTTACTCGCTCCTTAAAATACGTGGGCCTCTAGCTTTATGAGAAGTTTCTTTATGAGGTTTACATAGGGGATTGAGTGACTGTCTTCCATTGGTGCCATGATAATTTTTTCCACTAGTTTTGTTTTTTGGAGGACTTATTGGTCCTTTATCTGCATTGTAATTTTTCTTTCTCAGTTTCCAGTAATATTTTCTTCTTTTATCCAAAAAAATGTCTTTACTCTTTAGAATTTGCCAAATAAAGAATCAATTCAAAAGGGCAATGGCATGAATTGGCACTTTAGGTTGTTGATGAAATCTTGGTGTTTCTATTTGTAGTAAAAGTGAATCCATGCTCACATTGTGTTGCAGGGAGCGAGTGGTGAACTAATTTCTAAGCATATGTTTGTTTGCAAGGATTACATTTGGGATATGACTATTAATCCCAAATGTCTTGTTTGTTTTTAAATTTGAGTTTGGGACTATTAGTCCTGAGATTATAAAATAGCTTAAGATGAGAGATTATTTAATACTATGTTCCATTTGGTATTATAATCCCTACAATTTGGGATTAAAAATTGCTAGACAAAATTAATCAGTAAATATTTTTTTTTTGGAGTGGGGGTGTATACATAATCAGTAAATATTATTTTTTTGGAGTGGGATGGGGGTGAGGGTATGGGGTGGGGATGTAGGGGTAGGGGGGATGGGGGGTCTAAGGTGGTGGGGTGGCATGGGGGGTAGGGTGGGGGTGGAGTGGCTTGGGATGAGGGGGTAGGGCGTAGGGGGTTGGCGTGGGGTTTTACATAATTAGTAAATATTATTTTTTTGCGGTGTGAGGTGTGGTGGTGGGGTAGGGGGGTGGTAGGTTTTTTCCGGTTATCATTGAATAATATAACCACTTATTTAAAAGTTTTTAATTAATTGTTCATCATTTTTTTGATGTATAAATAAGTTTAAAATGTTATTATTGGTGAGGGTATAATAGTCCAAACAATATTTTTTAATTTAATCTTTTAATTAATCCAGAAAAAAACAAACATAACATGAAATTATTTTAAGTTATCTCATGAATAATCCCATAAATAACAAACACGTGACTAGGACTATTTAACCTGACCCAAGATTATTGTTTGCCTGAACTGCTCATTCATTATCCCAAGCTACCTCACCTCCTATGGGGAAAACATGGATACATGAAAGTATATTTTTTTATTTATATTTGTCTTGTAGAAATTTGTTGGTGGCGTGCACAGTGTGTGTTCTTTTTATTTCCTCACCATGTGGACTTAAAGTTGTGTGTGTATAGGCATTGATAAATGATAATGAATGTCTTTGATTCAGTCATCAAATTATATACTACTAGCTTTGCTCCTGCTGTTGTTAGTACCTAAATTGTTTGTTTGCGTTTCAGGTAAGCATGCATCTAGCAGGTAAAAATATTCTTTAGTTTGGGAGATTATACACGAAGCTTTTGAAGACTACAGCGGTTCGGGCATAAGGTTTTATCAGCTTTTAAAACATAATCAAAATACTTCCGACTAAAATGAACATTGCTTCCGGTTTATCCCATTTTTGATCATTACTTGGAGAACTTTTGAGTAGTCTATTATTGAACGGCATTAGGAAGGTTCATATCACAAAATTTACCATTGCTGGTATTTTATTGCTTCTGCGAAAGTCAACAAGTTACTGTAATTGTGTCTTCTTTGTACAAAATAATGTTATTCATTTGTTTTTTCATATAGTAAGGAATAAAGTCCTCCATTATAGTAATATTCATTAGTAAAAGCATGAAGAAGTAGCTCCTTTGTCAATTTTTGTAAATATACAAAAAGTTAGGGTCAGACAACATTCAAACTGTAGTCCTAATAATATGTTGGATTCTCGGAGACATGGCTTCAATTGTAGTACTTTTTTTATTGGTTTAGAGTGCAAGTTTTATATGTGAAGGATTGGATTCAGTTAGCTTAATTTATTTATGAGAAAGAATATAAAACTGGAGTAACCATTTGATATTCATCTGAAACACTAATTGAGTCCCTTGTGCATAAACAAAAATGATTTCTACACAATACAGTCAAATGGGTTCTTTCCATTGCAGCTCATATCATAAGTTTCGGCTCTTGAACTATTCACCATTTAGATATTTACATAATACTAACACATTAAATTGTTAGTCGATATTTTTTTTACTGCTGATGATTAGATTGTGTAAATTCCTTTTGTTCTGTGCTGCCAATGTTTTTTCTTACCTGAAGTAAACTCTTGGTTACATGTTTGGGTATATTTGTTTAGATCTTTAATTGGATGGAATTTGGAATTGAGTTGAGTAAAATTTGTGTTTGTTTCTCAAGTCATCTGCCTAGATACCAAGTTTGTCAAATTGACTTGGCGATGACTAATTGCTCAAGTAGTACTACTTAGCGACGAGCCGACGACAATCAAGTCGAGTTGTTGACTTGCACTTCTAGCAATGATGCTGCTTAAGCGACGACTTGATAACTGTTAATGAGCAAGGATTCTAATGGGGATTTAATTTTTGTTATTAATAATATTTAATAATTTTGATTGTGAAATTGTAATTTTTGTATATTAATTGTAATTTAAACATTTTATTTATTTATATATATGTATATATACGGTCCTATTATCTAACGAATGTTAAACAGCGAACAAAAAGTGAATCGGCTATATGGACGATTTTTTTAGCTATAGCGACAGTTCGACCATCGCCATAACTATGTCGACTTTGTATGTTATAGCGACGGAAAAAATTATCATTATATAGACAGTTCGTTTTTGGTTCATTGTTTAAGGTTCGCTGGAGAAGAATATATATATATATATATATATATATATATATATATATATATATATATATATATATATATATATATATATACAGCGGATCAGGTCCGGACTCCCGGACCTGATTAAAATCCGGATCCTATTTTTTTTTTGTTGCTTTTTTTTTAAATTAACTAAAAAAAAGTTTAATATTTTATGGAACTGAATTTTTTTTCATAATATAGTGTTTTGGGCGTGATTTGGATATAACAAAACAAGTCTGTATAGGCAAAAAAAATTTCCTAGGAAAATTCGGACTCCCTGACTGGAATTGGACTCTCTCTCTCTCTCTCTCTCTCTCTCTCTCTCTATATATATATATATATATATATATATATATATATATATATATAACACGAGTATTGTAAATATTTTGTCGCTTTACTGGCGATTAGTCGGGAGGTCTTTAAATTTAGCTTTTATCCTTGACTTTCTCATTTTTCCTAATACAAACTATGCACTCTTTACTACTCTTTCCGGCTCAAAAACTAGCTTAGTTTAAGTTATTTTGAATTTTAAAATTACGAATTAAGTATATTTATTTATATAGTTTCTTATGATTACAATTTTTCCATCTATATTTATAAGAAAATAAGTACAAATTTTGATTACAAAAATGATGAATTTGACTGATCAAGTCAAACCAAGCCAATTTTTGCTAGACGGTGGGAGTACTACAAATTATGCATTCCTTTGTCATCATCAAAAACTAACATCATAAGAGGATTAACATTATAAGTGGAACTGGCGACAACTACAACTTTTTGCTCAGACAATATAATTGTCTAAAGTCAAAGTAAGAATTATTTTCAATTTCAGTCTTGCTATGTTTTACAAAAGTTTTCTGTAAATTTACAATTGTGTAGGTAGACACCTGAAATTGTGCACTTGTTCTCTAACCTTGGCAGGAGGGCAAAAATGTCATTTGACTCTAATGCCAATATATCCGAGCAAATATCGTAAGTGAGGAGCGAGTATATAAAGCCACCTCAACAATTCTACAACAATAGATTACTCAAGTGCGAGCTGAGAACAAACATATAAAGCTATCACAACAATTCCCAAGTAGCAGACTACCCAAGGCAAGATAGTTGACTAGTTGGCATATTCAGGAAAGATACTTTTATGCTTCTTTTTTCCTCCATCTTCCTAGACCCGAAATTGATTAAGCCCAATGTCATTGCATATTAGAGCCCAAGAACAAGTATTTAAAGCTCCCACAAAGCCCTCCAAACAACCGACTACGCAAAGCAAGACGAATGACTAGCACGCATCTACTAAGGGAAGGTTTTCCCCCTTTTTCTCTATCTTCTCGAACATAGAATTGGACAAATCATGTATGTAAGACCCCAACTTATTAATGAATAAAAGTAAATTTTCTATAAATATTATTGTGAATAATAAGGGGTTAATTTGATATAATACTTTGGTTATGGGTGAAATGTGCAAATTTTACAAAATAAGCAAGTGGTTATAAAATATTCATTTTGTCGGGGAATATTCGTTTGGTCGTGGAATATTCTTGCTGTCGGGGAATATTCGTACGACGGCGCAGCCTTGTGTGGGCCCCATAACGGAAAGCGATTGGATGAAGAAAACGACAAGTATAAGTTATTTATAAATAACGGCGTAGTTGTTACCGTTAATACTGTTGGAATAACCGGTGGTTAAAATACAGTAGCACACGGTATTGCACCAATTATTGATTCTTACGTAAGAAGGCACTACTCAATAATTGTTACGGTAGTTATTGTTCAATATTTTATTTTATTGATTCAATAATTGTTGCATTGATATTTTATATTATTGTTGTTTCAATAATTGCTGCTGCACAGTATTTTCCATTATCAGATCAATAATTCATATTATTTGAATAATATTATTAGATAACATTATTGGCAATGTCTAGAAAGTTCTGTCTAAGGAGAGGTTTGGTCATCTAATTGCGCGCCAGTAAGGAGAAATCCTTATTGGAAAGCCCCCTCTTTCCTGGGAACGGCCTGGTTGTCATAAATGTGATTCTGTAATATTATTTGTGAATAATTAATTATTGATTCATATGATAAGGAAATATTTATTCTATGTGGATATAAATGAGGGATATATTTTTGTGGTTAAAAATGAAGGAGTTAATGTTGAGGTGTTTTATCAGTATTTTTATCGGAATGGAGGTATTAAAAATCAGAGTTTTTGAGATATTTTGCGGGGGTTATAATTTTTAATCCGACCGTTGGATCGTGGTAATTTTTGGGTATGTTATACATATATAAGTTGAGTATATGTCCACAAATTTTGAACCGTTAAAAATGAACGTATAATTTATTATGAATTTTACGAGATGACTGGTTCAGAAATTGTTGAATTTTCGAAGTTAATCATTTTGGTGGAAAATTCTAGAATTGGTGGGCCCCACTCTTGGTTGGTGAAGAAATGTGCTGAGATTTTTATTCAAATGTGGTGGGTGGGAATAGTAGCAAGTAAAGCCATCAGGTTGCAGGTTAAGTCTGCTTCGGCGTGCTAACATTTTCCTATAAATAGAGGGCTAAGTTAAAATTGAAAATCACACCAGAAACAAGTTTTCTCTCTTTCTCTCTCTAGATTATTGAGTGTATTTTGTGAGTATTTAGATACTTTGAGAGTTTCTATTCATCAGAGCAAGTTTCTTTCAGCCTTATACTGGTATTCCGACCAGAAGTACTGATATTTTGAGGTAAGGGATATTATTTTCTTCTTAAATGATATTATTTTCTTCAATATCATTATGCTGAAATATTAACATGAGTTTTTATCAAATTTGAAACTTTTTGTGTCGGGGTTACTATTCACGTATACGGCACTATTCACCGAAAAATAAAAATTTTTCCTTTTTGTCCAAGATGTCTATTATGGTTACTATCTTTGATTGTATCCATGTTTTGATCTTTATTTTTGAATTCTGCTTCACAATTGATTATTATGAAGTATTATTGATCTTGGATAAACTGTTATACGAATCCCTAATATTTATCCTTCTGTCTCACTGGATTCGTTCTCTTTAAGATATTTTTCATCATCCTCAGTCCTAAATGATGATATTACTGAATATCTTTGGCCTGTAGTGCAAAGATGTATGATTACTTGATGAATATCTTTGGCCTGTAGTGCAAAGATGAACAGGTGTTGAGATGAACATGACTGACAGGTGATACAAATGAATATCTTTGGCCTGTAGTGCAAAGATGAATATTTGGATAAAGATGATTATTAATTGATGTTACAGTGATAAAATATTGATGATGGACTTTTAAATCTTAGAAGATAGTAGAATTCTTTCTCTACTTGACTCTTCTAATGGTTTGCTATTTTCGCTGCAGTTGTTGATCTAAAACTTGTTGTCGATTATATTCTATCAGATTTTTCCCTGTTGAAGACTAACGATACTTTGTTGTATATTATCTTAGTCATAATATTCTTTACTGGGCTAGTTGAGCTCACCCTTTTCCTTTTTGTTCCATTTTTCTTCTCAGGAGGTGAGAACATAGCAGGATCTAGTCGGGATATGGAGTGATGATTCTAGAAAGATATTTTAGCAGTCCTCACTATTTCTGTAAAATAATATTTGAATAATTGTATTGAGGACTTATTTGAGTGTGGATATTGTCTAGAAGACAATATTTGTATTTAAACTCACAGTATGTGTTGTCGTATTTTGCACGACAATTGTATTATTGAAGTTGTAGTTTACTTTCTGTACCATGTATTTGGCGACTCAAAATGGGTGTTGTATACCTATTTTGGGGGCGTCACAGTTGGTATCAGAGCTTAGGGATATGATCCCTGGCTGAGATGTGAGACAAGAACTAGGAGGGGAGAGACGGGAAATTTCTTCGCTAGTATGACCTGACTAAATTTATTTGGTGTTTATTTGGTCGGTCAGAGTATAGGGATAATATATGACATGAATATTAACCCTTGTTTTATGGCAGTATTTAAGAATGGCAGCTGAGAACGTTAATAATGGAGTAAATCAGACCGTTGAGACACCTTTGATCACCACCCAGGGGAACGTGCAACAGGAAGACAATATTCCTCCTGTAAACAACGTTACCGAGCAAACGATGAATGATGGAATGTTTAGGAGCTTTTTATAGTTCATGCAAAATCAGACGAGGGAGACTCGTGTGCAGAATACGGATGGAAATGATAACAACGCGCGGTTTGTCACAGCTAAGCAGTTCAAAGAATTGGGACCACCAGAATTTAAGGGAAAGTCGGATCCGATCATGATGGAAACGTGGGTCAAGCAAATTACCAAGATATTCGATGTCTTGGGATGCACGGAGGAACAGAAGGTTCCATTCGCCACCTTTATGTTCCGCGGTGAGGCAGACTACTGGTGGGAGTCTGTGAAGCGTACCCAGCCTGACGCACTCAACATGTCTTGGAAAACATTTCAAAAACTGTTCAATGACAAGTACTTTCCTGAAAGTATTCGTCATATGAAGGAGGTGGAGTTTATCAGACTGGAACAAAACAACATGACGGTGTCCCAGTACGAGGCGAAGTTTGCAGAGTTATCCAGGTTTGCATATCATTTGGTCGAAAATGAGGAACGAATGACAAGGATGTTTCTGAGAGGTCTAAAACCCGAGATTCGGCAATATCTTATCTCTCATAAATTTTCTTTATATTCAGATGTTGTAAACAGGGCTCAATTATTAGAGCGAGATAATGAGTATGTACAACCGAGGGACCACAACCAGGGTCATACCGGTGGCGACAGTCATCGAAGCAATGAAAACCAGCAGGGAGGAAAATATTCGGACAAAAGCGGTAACCACTCTGGTGGTAATCTTGGTCGTGATAATAGAAGGAGCGAGTCGGGAGGAGATTTCAAGAAGAGAAGGTACAACAATGATAACGTGAAGACGTCAGCACAAACATCAACTGTTTCTAGGGGAGGAGAACGACCACCGGTCGTATGTTATAAATGTAGAAAAGAGGGACATATCAGCCCAAACTGCCCACAACAATCTAAGGTATGTTATAACTGTGGAAAGGAAGGACATATCACTCGAGATTGTACTATAGCGAAACCAAGTCCAGCTGGGACGGTGACACCAAAGGCGGATACGGACAAAATAAAGTCGGCGGTTTCTGGAAGAGCGTTTGTCGTGACTGCCCAAAACGCGAGGAACCCGAACGAAGGTATAACGGGTTAGTTAATTATAAATTCTTGCGAAGTTTATACCTTACTAGATACCGATTCTACCTATTCTTTTATCTCTCCTGCTTGTGCTCAACGTTTAAACTTGACTCCAGAGAAATTAGACTTTGACCTATCTGTGGAGACTCCGTTAGGAGAAACTTTCATTACATCTACAGTTTATAAATATTGCTTAATCCAAGTTGGCACAATCACATTACCTGTTGACCTTATCTCTTTAAAGATACTTACTTTTGATGTGATTTTAGGAATTGATTGGTTAACTATTCATCATGCCAAAATTGATTATTTTCGTAAGGTTGTTAGTTTTCATATTCCTAACCAACCTGTTATCCGAATTCAAGCAACCAAGCCACTAAAATTAATCGCTGTCATACCAAGCCATAAAGTCATTCGTTTATTAAAAAATGGATGTCAAGCTTTCTTAGCCCATGTCATGGACTTGAACAAAAATACGTCAGATTTGAATGATATTTCTGTTATTAGTGAATTTTCTGACATATTTCCTAAAGAATTTCCTGGCCTAACCCAGAGCATGATATTGAATTTTTGTATTGATCTTCAACCCGATACAAAACCTATTTCTAAAATCTTATATTGAATAGCTCCTATTGAACTTCAGGAGTTAAAAATCCAACTATAGAAGTTGGTACCCGAGCCTCTATCTGGTGACTTCCTTTGTGGAATGCACCAAAGCCAGACTCTCCGTAAGGGACTCTATATTTGTGTGGTGGTAAAACAATAGGTGCCATTGTGACGTGCTATCTAAGATTGGGATATGAATCACAATTGAGAGCAACCGAAGTCGGTGACCAAAGTACGTAGCTTTCTAGGCTTAACTGGTTATTATCGGAGATTTGTGGAAGAATTTTCTCGAATCGCTACTCCGTTAACTCAGCTGACTCGGAAAGATACAAAATTTGTATGGAGTGAGGAATGCGAGAAGAGTTTCCAAGAACTTAAGAGGAGACTCATTTCAGCACCTGTTCTGACAATACCAGCTGGTTCGGATGGATTTGTTATCTACAGCGATGCTTCAGGCAAAGGGTTAGGATGTGTTCTCATGCAACATGGGAAAGTCATTGCCTATGCCTCACGACAACTCAAAGAATATGAGAGGAATTATCCTACTCATGATTTGGAGTTGGCAGCAGTCGTTTTTGCGTTGAAGATCTGGAGACACTACCTGTATGGGGAGAAAGTAGAGATCTATACAGATCATAAAAGCCTCAAATATTTCTTCACCCAAAAGGAACTCAACATGCGGCAGCGACGTTGGCTCGAGCTGCTGAAAGATTACGATCATACCATCCAATATCATCCTGGAAAAGCAAACGTAGTAGCTGACGCATTGAGTAGAAGATCATATGCGGGTACGAGTGCAATGTTGTTAACACAAAGGCCCATTTTGTATGACTTGCAAAGGATGGAGATAGAGATGAAGGCTCCAAGTACCCACATGATGATATCAAATATACGAGTAGAACCGACTTTAATCGATAAAGTTAAAGCTACTCAAGCTACGGACATGGAGCTGATGCGTATGAAGAAGAAAGTACAAGAATGTGTTATTCCAGAAGCAAGAATCGATGAAGAAGGAATACTTCGAGTCAACTCCAGACTTTGTGTTCCTAACGATTTTGACTTGAAGCATAGAATAATGATGGAGGCACACAACACACCGTTTGCAATCCATCCTAGGAGTACCAAAATGTATCACGATCTTCGACATACATTTTGGTGGAGCAATATGAAAAGAGAGATCACGGAGTTTATCTCGAGATGTTTAACTTGTCAACGTGTAAAAGCGGAGCATCAAGTACCAAAGGGTCCATTGCAACCACTTGAGATTCCGAAATGGAAGTGGGAACACATTACTATGGATTTTGTTACGGGTCTTCCCAAGGTTTCTCAAGGCATAGATGCGATTTGGGTTATTGTTGATAGATTAACCAAGTCCGCTCATTTCTTGCCGATACGTGAGATTTATTCCCTTGAACGTCTTGCTAGTATGTACGTGAACGAGATTGTGAGATTACATGGCATGCCAGTATCCATAGTTTCGGATCGTGACCCAAGATTCACTTTACGATTTTGGGTAAGCTTGCAGAAAGCTATGGGCACGGATTTACGATTCAGTTCGGCATACCATCCTCAAACGGACGGACAATCAGAGAGGACTATTCAAACTCTTGAAGATCTATTAAGACTTTGTGTCCTAGATCTCAAAGAGAGTTGGGATAAGTACCTACCATTGGTGGAATTCTCCTACAACAACAGTTATCAGGCGAGCATAGGTGTGGCTCCATTCGAGGCGTTGTATGGAAGAAAATGTCGTTCTCCAGTATGCTGGGACGAGGTGGGTGAAGCAACATTATTGGGACCAGAGTTGGTACGCATTACTACAGAGAAGATCCAAACGATTCGACAACGTATACAAACGGCACAGGATCGACAAAAGAGTTATGCGGATCTTCATCAGAAGGACGTGAAATTTAATATTGGGGATCATGTATTATTACGTGTTGCACCATGGAAGGGAGTTACAAGATTTGGGAAGAGAGGAAAGCTCAATCCAAGATTTGTTGGTCCATTTGAGATTCTTGAGCGAATAGAAAATGTGGCATATAGACTCGCATTACCTCTAAGCATGTCTCGTGTTCATAATATTTTTCACATATCTATGCTTCGTAAATATGTTAAAGACCCGAACCACATTATTGAGTTAGAACCAGACGAGATAGCTGAAGATTTAACGTACGAGGAGGTACCTGTTAAGATCTTGGATAGGAAAGAGCATGTCCTACGCACGAAGGTTATACCACAAGTTAAGGTTTTGTGGAGAAACCATGCTATTGAAGAAATGACCTAGGAGTTGGAATCAGAAATGAAAGCGAGGTATCCTCACCTTTTTGAAATATCAGGTACGTACGTCAATTTCGAGGACGAAATTTCATAAGGAGGGGAGGTTGTAAGACCCCAACTTATTAATGAATAAAATCAAATTTTCTCTAAATATTATTGTGAATAATAAGGGGTTAATTTGATATAATACTTTGGTTATGGGTGAAATGTACAAATTTTACAAAATAAGCAAGTGGTTATAAAATATTCATTTTGTCGGGGAATATTCGTTTGGTCGTGGAATATTCTTGCTGTCGGGGAATATTCGTACGTTGGCGCAGCCTTGTGTGGGCCCCATAACGGAAAGCGATTGGATGAAAAAAACGACAAGTATAAGTTATTTATAAATAACGGCGTAGTTGTTACCGTTAATACTGTTGGAATAACCGGTGGTTAAAATACAGTAGCATACGGTATTGCACCAATTATTGATTCTTACGTAAGAAGGCACTACTCAATAATTGTTACAGTAGTTATTGTTCAATATTTTATTTTATTGATTCAATAATTGTTGCGTTGATATTTTATATTATTGTTGTTTCAATAATTGCTGCTGCACAGTATTTTCCATTATCAGATCAATAATTCATATTATTTGAATAATATTATTAGATAACATTATTGGCAATGTCTAGAAAATTCTGTCTTAGGAGAGGTTTGGTCATCTAATTGCGCGCCAGTAAGGAGAAATCCTTATTGGAAAGCCCCCTCTTTCCTGAGAACGGCCTGGTTGTCATAAATGTGATTCTGTAATATTATTTGTGAATAATTAATTATTGATTCATATGATAAGGAAATATTTATTTTATGTGGATATAAATGAGGGATATATTTTTGTGGTTAAAAATGAAGGAGTTAATGTTGAGGTTTTTATCAGTATTTTTATCGGAATGGAGGTATTAAAAATCAGAGTTTTTGAGATATTTTGCGGGGGTTATAATTTTTAATCCGACCGTTGGATCGTGGTAATTTTTGGGTATGTTATACATATATAAGTTGAGTATATGTCCACAAATTTTGAACCGTTAAAAATGAACGTATAATTTATTATGAATTTTACGAGATGACTGGTTCAGAAATTGTTGAATTTTCGAAGTTAATCATTTTGGTGGAAAATTCTAGAATTGGTGGGCCCCACTCTTGGTTGGTGAAGAAATGTGCTGAGATTTTTATTCAAATGTGGTGGGTGGGAATAGTAGCAAGTAAAGCCATCAGGTTGCAGGTTAAGTCTGCTTCGGCGTGCTAACATTTTCCTATAAATAGAGGGCTAAGTTAAAATTGAAAATCACACCAGAAACAAGTTTTCTCTCTTTCTCTCTCTAGATTATTGAGTGTATTTTGTGAGTATTTAGATACTTTGAGAGTTTCTATTCATCAGAGCAAGTTTCTTTCAGCCTTATACTGGTATTCCGACCAGAAGTACTGATATTTTGAGGTAAGGGATATTATTTTCTTCTTAAATGATATTATTTTCTTCAATATCATTATGCTAAAATATTAACATGAGTTTTTATCAAATTTAGAACTTTTTGTGTTGGAGTTACTATTCACGTATACGGCACTATTCACGTATACGGTACTATTCATGAATCCGACACTATTCACCGAAAAATAAAAATTTTTCCTTTTTGTCCAAGATGTCTATTATGGTTACTATTTTTGGTTACTATCTTTGATTGTATCCATGTTTTAATCTTTATTTTTGAATTCTGTTTCACAATTGATTATTATGAAGTATTATTGATCTTGAATAAACTGTTATACGAATCCCTAATATTTGTCCTTCTGTCTCACTGGATTCGTTCTCTTTAAGATATTTTTCATCATCCTCAGTCCTAAATGATGATATTACTGAATATCTTTGGCCTGTAGTGCAAAGATGTATGATTACTTGATGAATATCTTTGGCCTGTAGTGCAAAGATGAACAGGTGTTGAGATGAACATGACTGACAGGTGATACAAATGAATATCTTTGGCCTGTAGTGCAAAGATGAATATTTGGATAAAGATGATTATTAATTGATGTTACAGTGATAAAATATTGATGATGGACTTTTAAATCTTAGAAGATAGTAGAATTCTTTCTCTACTTGACTCTTCTAATGGTTTGCTATTTTCGCTGCAGTTGTTGATCTAAAACTTGTTGTCGATTATATTCTATCAGATTTTTCCCTGTTGAAGACTAACGATAATTTGTTGTATATTATCTTAGTCATAATATTCTTTACTGGGCTAGTTGAGCTCACCCTTTTCCTTTTTGTTCCATTTTTCTTCTCAGGAGGTGAGAACATAGCAGGATCTAGTCGGGATATGGAGTGATGGTTCTAGAAAGATGTTTTAGCAGTCCTCACTATTTCTGTAAAATAATATTTGAATAATTGTATTGAGGACTTATTTGAGTGTGGATATTGTCTAGAAGACAATATTTGTATTTAAACTCACAGTATGTGTTGTCGTATTTTGCACGACAATTGTATTATTGAAGTTGTAGTTTGCTTTCTGTACCATGTATTTGGCGACTCAAAATGGGTGTTATATACCTATTTTGGGGGCGTCACAATGTATCATCGCGAAGCACTCGGAAAGAACTTTCTAGAATGGTAGGACACGTCTTCTAACTCCTCTCGGATTAAAAGTTATGAACGTTCCAGCGCGTAACACGAAAAATCGACTTCGTGACACGAAAACCGAGTAAGTGGGGCGCACCCCAGGCCAACCGCAAGTATACTTGCTGTGATGCCCCCAAATTCGGGTACTTCTAACTCACAGATATGGTGCTACACGGTACTACTAACTATACATTCATTCCAATAAAATTATATCAAAATGAACATATTTGCTAAGTTCTTCTTACAATAATAATAATAAATCCTTCCCAGGTTTTGTTAACCATTACATTATTCACTGTCATAGTATAAGTTCATACAAATATATACTAGTCTATTACATGATAACTTATTTATCCATCTTGGCTTTGCCCTTATTCTTACTGGAACCCTCGGTCCGTTCGTACTTAGTTGCAATCATATAATTCAAGTAAGAAGTAAGCATAACTAGCTCAGCAAGTCTAACAATATAATAAAATCACAACATCAAGAATCATATGATTTATCTTCACTAACTGAAAAAATAGTTATGAAGTACTATGAGCAATTAAATTAACACTTTTTCATTCCTTTAAAATAGTTCCAAAGTATATACATATACTTAAGAATTCTTAGTAGGTCAAAAGACCAAGAACATTCTCATTTCGTTTTCATTCATGAAAAGGACATCCCGACACTAAGACCGTATATCCGATATAACTTACGAGAACTTCTAGGTGATCAGCCTATAGTACTTTATATTGATCAACACTTATCCATTAAACGTATATACGTTTAAGTTTTGGCAACCTCGTGTGCCTGTCGAGTAAATGACATAAAATACCTTTGTTTATTCATACTCAGGTTTACCTTTGAATACGTACCAAACAATTAGCATAGGATAACGTTATCAATACTACTTTGAAAGACTTGTAAATAAATTAATCAACTTTTAAGATTCGTCTAGCCGAGTTAAGAATGACATCGACTATTTCGTAAATAACTCACGTACAATATAACATGAATCATAGAAACTTGGCTAACACGAAGGTCAAATAAGCGTTAGAAGAACTTGCCTTCAAGCGTATTCTACTTTTTAAGTTCAACCGTTCTCGGTCTTTATAGTTTCTACATGATATATTCACATAGCACACTGAAATTAGCTATCAAACAATCTAAACACATTTTTTATACCAACTTCTTTCTCGTCTATGTCTTAATCAAATTTATTTCATTAATAATATTCATTCAAGCTTGTTTAACGTTCATTGCTGCTTATTAACATTTATGATGGCTTATTAACATTACATGTCATAAACCAATACTCACCGATCGTCGTTTAAGCACTACGATGGTTGTAACCCTAATCGATTTACTAGTTCAGTCACATTTCCCCCAGATTACCAATATTGGATTTTGTATAGGAATTACATAAGTTTATCTTCATTTTTCATCATTCTTGTACTACATATGTCTATTACATTTTATATAACCTCATGACACACGTTAAACTCGAATACGATTCACGGTTCACGTCTTTGCATTTTACGTTCTTCGTTTAATTATTTTTAATCAACGTTTAATTCCTAAATTCATAGTTATATATGTTATTTAGGAAGTCTTTCTTCATGTATATTAAGTATATACATTCCCCATAATTACCATGTGAAAGTTGGATTAATAAAAGTTCGCGTCGGACTTTTCTCTTTTAAAGGCGCTGCAGCACCACCTTTAGGTCTAATACTCGTGCTGCAGCGCGAATTAGTAGTGAGTGAGCCCCCTGTTAGTTCCCAGTAGGCACACAAATATCTAGAAGGGGGGGGAGTTGAATAGATCCTTTTTAATTTCAAATACTTTTCTCATTTATTTTGTATTGCTAATGATTTAGCATATAACAAACATAAGAATCTTTTCAAGCACAACGGATTGAGTAAAAGATTCCCTTCATTGATATATTCATAATCATACATACATTGTTCTTAGAGTTAGTTCAGTGGCAAGAAGTTAATGCATACATAACAGTTATAGCAGTTAAGTACATAATGTAAATGACATAAAGTAAAAGACACAAGGGATTTTAAGTGGTTCAGAGACTCAAGCTCCTAATCCACTCTTCTGCTTTCAACTAGCAGGATTTTCACTAAGGAAGAGCAGCACCCTGAATCACTAAGATTCCTTCAAGGCCAGCAGCCGTGGGACTTCAGTTCACTAAGAACTCTTCAAGGTCAGCAGCCTTGGAACTTCTCTAGTTCCCTAAGAACTCTTCAAGCCCAGCAGACTTGGAACTTCATTTAGTCCCTCCGGACAAGGACCCCTCAGGCCCTGGCTTGTTGTTGTTGTTGTTGTTGTTAGTGCTGAGCCGCTAAGATGTTCTTTAAGCTCTTCATCTATGAATGCTTAGCAGCTTGACGTGATCATCCTTGAGGTGCAGTTGAGTGTTGCATGATGCTCAGCTTCTTCAGATACTCAACCACTTCTGATGATCCCTTGTTGAACTGCAGTGAAGATCATTCTTCTTGATACTTGATGGCTGCACATGATGAGTTTCTAAGATGACTGTAAGCTCTTCTGTTAGGTACTTAAAAACTTTCTCATGCTTGACACCATGATGACGTTGGTGATCTTCTTCCTTGATAATTGATGCCTTCTCATGATGGACTTGCTAAGATGACTGTAAGCTCTTCTCTCTGGTACTTAGAGTCTTCCCATGATAGACATCAAGATGACATTGATGCTCTTCTTTCTCTTGGCAGTTCAGAACACTCTTCTTGTAGTAGAACTCTTACTTCTACATAGTAGAACTCTCACTTCTACTTCTTACTCTGTTTATCTCCATGTGTTCTTGGTGGATCGTAGAGTGAGCTTTCGGACCTTCATTGGTCACTCACTATTTTACGTTATTTAGATCAGTCCACCATTTCTCCAAACTCAACAACTTTAACACTCTTTGATCTTTGAAGCTCTTGTTGATTTATACTCCTTCGCAATCTTCCGTTGGAATGTAGCCGTTGGGAGCTATATGAATTTCTTTGCAGATCTTGAGTTATTTGGTGTAGACTGCAGATGTGGCATGACATCTCCTTTTCTGACTTTCTGACACTGCAGTCCACTGTTTCATCTACCCCGTCAGAGATGTCACTTTGATGTCTCGGGCAGGTAGTCAACTTTATTTCATCCTTCTGATTTCTCGATCAGAGGTTGTCCTTTTGCATCGATGCTCTTAATAAGCTCTGTTCGAATATCAATCTTCAGATTGAACTGTTGCCAATGCTTCAACCTTCAGTTGACCGAACTCTACGATTCTGATGCATGCTTTCTTGGACCTGATCGTAGTGTCTTGTTGACTGTTGCTCATTGACATGTAGAGACAACACTACGATCTTTGAAGAGTGTTCATTTGATCTTCAATGTAGAACACCTCTTCCTTCATATTGTGCAGTGCTTCAACACTTCTGTTTGCCTTGACTGTTCTCAGAACTGATGGCTTGACTCCTTGTTCTGGCCCCCTTCTGAATAGCAAGACACTTCAGATTTGTGGCGTGTCCAGCTCGCTTTCTCCTTGTGATCTCCCGTTCACTTATCATCAATGGACTGACCCAATGCTTAATAACTTTAGCCTTGTTCTTCAGAGGCTGACCAATATCTCTATGTACACTCCATCAGTTCCTTCTTTGTTTGGCAAACACTACGATCCTGGATGCTTCCAAGATCGTTGTCTTCTATTCACTTGACAGCTACTGCACTTGCTGACTTTTCCTTAGTCAGTTACTGAAGTCTTCTTCTAATCAACTTGTGGAAGACTTCATCTCGAATGGCTTTCCAACTCAATCTGAATGCTGATTGGGTTGGTGCTTAGATCTTCAGTTAGCTTGCATGCCATTCGTTGAGTGCTCTCTGGTTTCCTTCTGGGAGTGTTCATTTGTTGAGAATCGTATATGCTCTACGATTCTGCCTTGTCGTTGTGAGCACATCTTAGTTCTGCACTCTACTATTCAGCTTCGGCTGTGTAGACACTACGACTCCGAGATCAGATCTTGACACACTACGATTTCTGTCCTTGTGCTCGTTGTCTTTATCTGATCTTGCTTGACTACAATCTCTGCCTCAGATATGATCAGTAGACTCTACGACTTCTAGTGTAGTCTACGATCCTGATTTGGCTTCAGCATTAGTAGACTCTACGACTCCGGGTGTAGTCTACGATTCTTGACTTGGCTTTGGCAGATGCTCGGTCGGCTCGTAGGCAGGTTGTCTCTACGATTCTAAACATGACTTCCTCAGTAGACTACGGCTCCGAGGAAGTTCTTCTTGACACACTACGATCCTTCCTCGTCTCTCTTGGCAGTCTACGAACTCCGAGATCTACTATCTTACAGACTACGATTCTGCCTCGATAGCTCCCAAGTTTCCCTTGACTTTCCTGGCAGACTACGATTTCTGGTGCAGTGCTCGACGATCAGACAAGCCTATCTATTACATTATATGATCAACCTAACATGCTTGATCTTTCTATATTTATAGTCCTTGTACATCATTTCTTTTTAAGGACTTTACAAAGCTGTTTTGCTTATATAGGATCAACCTAACACATTTGATCAATTCATTCTAAGTCCTTGTACACATGTTTCTATTATCTATCAAAGGACTTTACAACTTTTCTTAATGCAAACATACTTGCATATTCATTCATATATATCATAATCAAATCATATACAAATAAGAACAACATTCTCATGCTTATTCCTGACACCCCCGAGTTGGCACTGCAGCGGGGATTTACAAGGCATGGGTAGCGTTGCAGTGCCTCCCCTGAGCCTTTGAATTTTTTTACAATTTTCAATATGAATTCTCGAGCTCATAACTCGATCATTATAACTCGGAATTGACTCATTCAAAAGCTATTAACTTTTATATCTCATCTACCACGATTTCATCCGGACAGGATAAGTTTCTAAACCCGTTAATGACAAATTCACTGTTTAAATTTTTATTATGCGTTTGTTACACGTTCGTGAGCGTTCTTCGCTCGTTTCTTCGTTTAAAGTCCGAATTTGACCATTCTTGAGTCCACGACTCTTAAATACATTGTTCTCCGATACTCCACCAAAAACCTATATTTCTAAGTTAAACGATGACTTTTGACTATTGTTTCGGAAATCTTAGTTAACTATGATTTTGACGATTAACGTTTTTTCTCGTAAATTTTGCCATAACTTCGTTACTAAAGATTTTTACGCCAAACCAAATAGAATAAATCCATTGGTTAGTCATCTATATCTTAACCAAGCAGTTTGTACCGAACTTATACGCGATGGTTTTCAATTTGTCCATCAACAATAATTCCTAAGTTTTGATGCGTTTTCTTCGATTAATGCTTAATTAGTCGAGTATGATTCTCACTTAGACATGACTTATTAACGTTTTTGTTCACTAATAGCCATCCTTATTACTCTGGAAGAGACATGCTCCACCAATTCATACTTTCTTATAAAAACTTAATCGAAAATAATTGAAAGTCTAAGTTTTTTTGTTTTTACCTTTGCGTTCTTCGCGTTCTTGCTTAAAGCTTGTTTAGTTTACTTCGTTTCTTCTTTGATTCCTTGTTATAGCTCTTCTCTCGCTCTCAATATAAGTGTTCAATGTTTGTAAACTAACAAATGAACTCTTAAGTTTCTTATTTATAGAAAATCAAAGTGAGGCCAAAATGGTCATTATGGAACCTCCTTACAATTCACACCTCCTCTTCAAAGTTTCCAAAGGAAGCTAACCAACATACTTGGCCACTAAGTGGCTGGCTCTATGGGGTTGTGGGGCCTTCATAGGTTGCCCTAACCCATTTACCCACACGTTGACCCATCGGTTTGACCCAAGGGTTCGGTTATTGGTTCAGGCTTGGAATTAATTTAATATCGGGCCTAGTCTTGGGATTTATCTTATCATTGGGCCTTGATATAATTCATCATTAGGCCTCATTCATTGTCCAATTGGGCTTGACAAAGTCTAGGTCCAATAGCTAAAGTCCATTAAGACTTATTCGTATTCTTATCGTATCATTCTCGTATTCTCTTCATATATACTTCGTATGATATTCATATTATACGTAGTACTAGTCTTCGTATTATACTCGTACAATACCTAGTATTATACTCGTATTCTTCACTTATAATAATAATTTTTATTACATTTAATCATTTCTTTTCCTAGATTTCACTTCCCTAGCCCTTAAGGTTTTAAGTCCGCAGGCAAAAACTTCGTTTGCCATAACTAAAATATTATTGGATATTCCATCTCGTCTTATTCTATTGTCGAAGTCAGGATTTTTATTTGTCCCTTTTCTGTTCTTGTCTTTTGGTGTTCTCATGTTAGGTGAAATTTGTTTGAAAAAACAAGTTGTGAAAAGGTTCGACATGTATATGTTGACGATTGGACTGTAAGAGGCGCAGTTGGTATTTTTAAATAGTTGCACCAACTCAACCGAGAAAAGGTTTGTACATTGACCTAGTGATGTGACACTATTTAACTGGTCTGTGAAACCAAGATTCGTTAGGGTCTGGGGGCTTAATTATGCGGAGGGAAGGTGTTAGGCACCCCCCGACATCCGTGGTAACACGGTGACCGCCACTTTTCAATTTAAACCTTTATCTGAATGTGTGTGTGTGTAGATCAATGTGCAATTATCTGGAAGTAGTGCTATGCCTCGTTTGCAGCTATATATAAAGGGTTTAAATTTTGTATAAAAGTTCAGTTTTAACAAGATATAGCAGTGATGTTTTGTAAAAGAGGGTTTTCAAACCCTTATGATCAATAGTAATTGAGGCCTTTGATACTTCTATTTTATTACGTGTTCGGCTTGATTGTTTTTATTTTTGAGACGCGAAGCATCTTCGAGAAAATAAGATAAAAAAACAGTGCTGAACTCCTTGTGGGCATGAGAGCCGGCGAAGGAAATTCAAACACCGTAAATAATTTACAAGCTGGTTACAGCTGAAAATGTCCATCACGGGAACCGAATCTAGATTCAGGAGGCTGAATCTGTGATCACATGATTCCTAAGCTCACATGATGATGCAATATGTATGAAAGCTGTAAGCAGTTATATATATAAAAGATCTAAATATATATATGGACAATCAACTGTCACGAAGTAAACTCCAGGCATGACGAAAATATAATATATATATATATATATATATATATATATATATATATATATATATATATATATATATAAAAGCAATAAACGCTCCGGATGTAAATCCAGGCTCAATCAAACAGAGTTTGAGTTTGATGACAGGAGATATATATATATATATATATATATATATATATATATATATATATATATATAGGAAAGCAATAAAAGCCACGGACAAACGGTCCGAGCATACACACACAACACGACTCTCAACGTGAATAATAGTGTGTGCACAAAAATGGAGAAAAGACTTTAAGAAATGTGAGAAGGCTTACAGTGGGTTGCCAAAGAAGACTTCAAATAGCTTTAAATGGATGAACACTCGGTTCCCACCGGTAAAATGTAGCAAAATATAAGCTCACAAGTGTTTGAAATGAGAAAAAACTCAATTTATAGTGTGTACATAGCAAATTAGACAGGGCTTCCTCGCCTTTTTTCTCTTAAAAATGGCCACCCCAAGCCCTCTATTTATAGAAGGGGGTGCAGGTGTCCCTGCGGCTGCCCGGGGTGCCCCGGGCTCTGTGGGTCCCGTCGTCTCAAAGTACGTGCACTCGTGCAATGTGTTGTCCGCTCGAACCTTCATAACTTCAATCAGGACATTCGATTAAGGTGTATAAGACCTTTTACGGAATGCTGTTGTCGAGAGTTACACAATGACATGTGATAAGAGGTTGTACGAAGTCAGGAAGATAGGTCCATGCCTAGGTCTTCAAGTCTTCAAATTCTATCCGGTGTGCTGTCTTGTGTAGTAGTCACTCGGGATTGGAGCTATGGTTCTTGTAGGACACTTCTGTGTAGCATGTAGGTTAAAATGTTGTTGAGACGGCGTGAATGTGGGATCGAGGTGGCAAAATGATGATTTTGCCCCTCATCGAGGTTATCTCCGGTTCTGGGTTGATTTAACAGTCGTTGCTCAGGGTTATCTCTGAGATTGGGCTGCTACAAGTGCTGAAGGTCCTCAGGGTTGTCTCTGAGGTGTGCCTGACCTCCCGGGGTTATCTCTGGGTTTAGGACTGAGTGCCTCGGGGTTGTCTCCGAGTTTGAAACTGATTACTGGGGATTGAAACGAGCATTTCTGGGGTTATCTCCGAAACTGCAACTGCATTCCTCGGGGTTATCTCCGAGGTTGGAACTGAAATTCTCGGGGTTGTCTCCGGGGTTAGAACTGAGTATCTCGGGGTTGTCTCCGAGATGGAACTGACTTCTCCGTTGTTATCTCTGGAACTGTGATTGTATTCCTCGGGGTTGTCTCCGAGGTTGAAAATTGAAATTCTCGGGGTTGTTTCCGGGACATGAATTGAATATCTCGGGGTTGGCTCCGAGATTGAGCTGTCTTGACCTCCAGAGTTATCTCTGGAAGACGATTCTGCCTTCCTGCAAAGTTAGTAACATGAATGCAAAATTTCGAGTGTCTATAGATGTGACGCCCCCAAATTCGGGTACTTTTTACCACGAATCTGGTATACTAATTCTATAATTATTGCAGAAGATATAAACATAATTTGTTTATACATTAAACTTTATACAATCTCCCCAAGGTCGATAACCTTAACTTATACCTGAATTCAATATCTTATCCGACTTACAATGTCATTATCTTACAAAACTATTACAAGTTTTAGCTGCACAATAACCCAATGTTGGAATTGTCTTTTCCATTGCCTATATCCGACGTATTCGTCCTAATCTACAAATTAATTTTATCATGATATAGCAAGGGTGAGCAACAAGTTTGCCCAGCAAGTTTAAGTTCAATAAAAAGATATATCATGTTTGAAAGAATAAACAATAAGCTGGCTGACTTTCAACAATATAATAATTGTGAAATAGCATGAATCAATTTTCATAGCTGAACGATCGAGACAATAAAAATGAATGGCCAACAATGAACATGAATAAATCAACTAGACCAAATGGTAACGAAGGTGATCAGCCTTTCATACCTGATGAACACATGCAACATGCACAACGTGCGAATCAATAATCAAGGATGTGATGTAATCAACAATGATTAATCATGAACATATTATTCAATAACAACTCGAGTTCGAGTTAGAGAACTTGCACAATAAGTGAGTATAAAAAACTTACCTGAGTCATCGATTATAGCTACGCAGTATATATATCTTGTCTGAAGGCCTACTATTGATAATATTGATCTCCAATATTAGAATAATATCATCACAATATAATACTGTTATATACATTTATAAAATAACATAAACACATTATCATATAATTGTATCAGTCTATAAAACACATAAGACCTGATCTCAAGTCAAATTATTTCAGTCTGAGTTGAGTTCGATACTATTTCGACATCCCGATTGCCTAATCAGATAAATATCGAGCCTAATATCAATAAGACTCTACTTAAAAGCTTAATTATTATCTTAGATAATTTATTTATTAGTCAAAATAATTTTCAAAGGCTTATGATAATTTTCAAATAATTATTATCATTTAATAGTATTTTTATTCATTATCTAATATTATTAATCATGTAATAATATTGTACTTGTTTCATAAATAATAAAGGTCTCACACATTTTAAGATATAAATATTTTACATCTTGAAGCTTAAATAATTTATATTCCTTTTTAGAAATATCTTTTACCTTTACTTGTAAATTTGGGGTTTAAACAGCTAATACATAGCTTTTATATTAAAACTCAACTTACTATATTATTTTTTTAATTTAAACAATTTTTACATCAGTTTATCCGTTCATGAGTCAACACTGACTGTGGCCTCATATACAAATATTTTATCTTGCTAGCACATTTGCTTTCTTTTTTGTTTTACAAATATTTGCATTTTTACTTTTTATATTATATTATATATATATATATATATATATATATATATATATATATATATATATATATTTCGTTACGTAAATCTCAGCTTAAAAACCACATTTTGAGCACCAAAAATCTCAAAATATCATTTTTATGATTAATACAAAATTTTAAAGGTTTCTCGCCCTTTGTTGTATCGCAAAATAATTTTATAGGCAACCTTAATTTTTATTTTGCTTAAACATGTAATTTATATTTATTACATATTTTTATTATTTTATTTATACCCGAAAGGAAGTTTCTCGGCATAAAATATAACTTATAGTCAAATCTCGCCCCGTAGGATTTTATTTGATTTATTATGACTTATTATTTTACAGGAACGCGATTCGGAACGTCGAACGTCAAAGTCGCTCGACGCACCGACGCTCGGCGTTCGCTCGTTTACAAGTTCTGACATGCCTATTCGCTCATTTTTAATTTTCAAATCATGAGTCATATAACAACGAAATTTCGGGAATATTATAGACCTCATGACATAGTATTTTAGAAAAATTTCACACCGCAAAAATAGAACACGAAAACTAATCAAAACAGTGCGCGAAAAGGACGTCGAACAACAACACAGCACGGCGCAGCGCGGCTGGGCAGGCGTGTGCGGGAGCTGCCTGGCTGCTGTTGCTGCCCTGCCGTGCGTATATCAACCTAGCTACTTCGCGATTTTCTCACGCTTTGCTTGTTTATCTGAAAATTCCCAACTTTGGATATGTTTTACATGGTATACCAAAGTATTTTTAAAAAATATCACCCAGTAATTTCGGACCTCTTAGGCAGCCTAAAACAGACCCCCAAAATGTCCACTCGCAACAGTTTTCTTCTTTTTCCTAGATTTACCCTCTTTCGCTAAAATAGTCATAACCTTTTCGTTTTAAAACATTTTTAGGCGATTCTTGATCCCACGCGAAGCTAACTTCCGGGACTATAACTCTTCCCTACTGAAAGTTTTCCAGATTGCAAACATATCAGCCCAGAAATTCCGTTCAAGTGGACAGTACCGCACTTGTTGGACAGTTTTGACACTACTACTTTGAAATGTCATCAACTTTCTTCTCCGAAGTCGGATTTAGTCCATTCTGGAGTCTATGGAAATCTTATTGAGTGTACTATAACATACCAAAAGCCCAGAATTTTTAGGGCATTCTAGCTAACCCCGAAATTTCTGTTTAGGGGCAGCAGTCACCAATTTTTTTTATAAGTTAAAAACTGTTTTGGTTCTTCTTTCTTTGGATCAAACTTTTAACTCCTAAAATGTCTTGATCTACACATAACACACCATATAACATGCAGATCTAAGATTTTTAAAGTTCAAAATCATAACTTGAGATTTGATTTAACAAAAGAAATTAAACAAAGCTTATGATTTTATACCTTTAGGGCTCATCTTCTTCTTCCATGGCTACCTTTCCTCTCTCTTTGCTCCACCAATGGCTGAAATTCTCTCTCTCTCTTTTGGTCGGGTAGTCAAGGAAAATGAGAGGAAATGTTTCACTCTTTTTTTTCTTTTCCTTTGGTTAATGATTTAAGAGAGAGAGTAGATAAAATAAGATGGAGTGGGTGGGGAGTTGGTGAAGTTAGTCACCTAACCCATGTGCTGAAAATCTCCAGCAGATTTGGCCCTTGTGGGTCCCGCTTTTAATTCCTCATTTTACGTGTTTAATCCCGTCTTTAACTTTCGGACCCGAAAACTCAAATTTTCGAGTTTATAGTCAATTCCTACTAAATTCGACGCTCCCAACGTCATGGGCACATCAATTTCTTCAAATTCATCTCCTAATTTTAAGTTTGACTTTTTCCAAAAGAGTTGACTGTTGATTTTGACCAAAAAGTCAATCCCGACATATTTCGTGTTTAGAGTATATTCTTTCTAATTTTGACGTTCCGGACTCAATTATCTTTTTCGCGTCTTCAAAGTCCGCTTCTATCTTCAATTTTGACTTTGACCAAGAAGTCAACCCTGACATATTTTGTGTTTACAACCTTTTCTGACTAATCTTGACGTTCCGGACGCAACCGAACTGTCCGTGCTTCCAAAAAAAATTTCCCTAACTTAAATTTTGAGTTTTAACTTACTCCTTTTTTTATTATTATTAATCATATCAACTAATCATCTATTGATTATTATTCATTTCATTGATTTACTAGTACATAAATTGAATACTAGCATTCTTCAATTACTATAACCATTAAGTTATTTAATTCTCATTCCTATATAATATTAGGCTAAATAGTTTTCTTTTATTTGTTCATGTAATAAACAAATATAAACAATCACACAAGTCCTTCATAAAATTTTTAAATACAAACTCTATTTCCAATCTAGGTCTTATTATTTAACCTTTATTTAATCAATTAAGATTTTAATAAATTGTCTAAATTCTCGGGTTGTCACATTCACCCATTCTTTTAAGAATTTCGTCTCTGAAATTCACCTTACACCTTACACCATTCATACTCATCACCTGCTACCCAAAACATCACTCACAAGTGTTAAACTTTTCAAATCATGCAGTAGAGTCATATAGACTATAAACTTTCATTTTTGAATATATTATATAGAAATTCATTCACAAACCGTCATAACTTACGGACACAAGGGTGATTAGCCCGGTATGCCCTGTACAGAACAATTTTTCCTGTTCCTCTTATCCGCCTTAGGCGCACAAAAGTTTCCCCAAATTTTGGGATGCTTACCTCAGCCTTATGAGATTTCGCACCAAAACAATTCGGTTCAGAAAAATTTTCAAAGAATGCCTAAAATTTTATAAAAGTTGGTCTAGCTGAATCAAATAGCGTAAACTCATACCAATAATTCCATTTCAATCGAAATATTTATGTATAACCAAACCCCGTTGGCAATCTATTATCAAAAAATATTTTGAAAATGACGTCATGATATCGTACTGCGTTAACATGCCGTTTGAGGATTCTGTCATTGTGTGACTTTGTCATAACACATCATGCAATAGTGGGAAAACAATTTTTCAATTGAATTCAACACTAAGTATTCCTGTATTTACAACTCCATCATTTTTTTTATCATCTATGTACCAGGTTACATGATACATTAACGATAAATAAAATATATTTTGATATTTCAAATCATTTTCGTCTAGCCGAAACAATTAGCATAGACTATACTTTAAACCGTTCAAAAATCTTTGCAAATCAGTTGTATCATCTCAACAGGTAACGTTGTGTCAGTGTCCCACAGTCCACACATACACAATGGTCACCAGGAGTTGAGAATAAAAAAAATCATTTTTTAAATGGCACATAGTGCGTATTTAGCTTGATGTCAAAAATTTCGAAGTCTAGCATAGCTTGAAGATTTAGAATACCTAATCTTCACTAATGATCGATTGCTTAATCAGTATATCTATTCCTATTATTCTCAATACTCCATTCACATATACCTATACCCAGTTCGTCAAACTTACCACACATTATGAGTTCAGGAACTTGCCACAATCATATAAGTTTAAGAACTTATCCTAGTCAGACCATAGGCGTCCATTCGCTGAGGGGTTCAAAAACATACGATACAATTATGAGACATGAACTTACCATAAGTGTGAGTTTTAAGTACTCGCACCTAATCTTATATTTTCTACCTGTACTCTACCTATCTGCTATACACATGAGAAAAGAAACACCTTCTCAACATGTATATAGCAAATAGCACGACACAAACATTTCAATAATTATCAGTACCAGAAACTAAGTGGTTGTCGAACCAAACTCGGCCACTAATCAATATAGGAAGCTAAGCGGACAATTCCCCTCCCATACAAAGAATTGTTTAACTTAACCACTATATCAGATAGGAAGCTAAGTGGTCCTAAAACCAAGTACAAATTCCCCACTTATACAAGGAATCATACAACTCAGCTGCTGACATGAGTCCTCAATTGAAATCCCACTTAATCCTAGCTCCATATATTACTCCATACGAATTTTGCTCAATCCGTATTGCATTACCCCCAACCCTTTTCCTGGGTTGGCATAATACTAATTCATAGTACAACTGACACACATCAACTTTGTCATAAAATTTTCAATAATTTGATTGATTATTCTCCCTGCTATGACCTTATCAGATCACGGGGTGATCTTATTGTATTATATTATGATTCGTTTCTATTCTATGATCGTTTTGTTTTATGATCTCGTTTTCCCATACTTTTAGTCTTTTAGACTCTATGTATTCATTACTACTGTTCACCTTTATTATCAGAGTTAGGTAACTCTAGATCTTTTATAACTTATCAAGATTCGTCTTTGAATCTTATCAACACACTAACTCTATTTGAGTTTGTTCTTATCCATATCCCTGCGGTTATTAGCCTAAGGTAACCCTACCTAAGGTTTATAACCCACAGCTTTGATACCAACTGTGATGCCCCCAAATTCGGGTACTTTTTACCATGAATATGATATACTAATTCTATAATTATTGTGGAAGATATAAACATAATTTGTTTATACATTAAACTTTACACAATCTCCCCAAGGTCGATAACCTTAACTTATACCTGAATTCAATATCCTATCTGACATACAATGTCATTAGCATACTAAACTATTACAAGTTTTAGCTGCACAAAAACCTAATGTTGGAATTATCTTTTTCTTTGCCTGTATCTGACGTATTCGTCCTAATCTGCAAATTAATTTTATCATGATATAGCAAGGGTGAGCAACAAGTTTACCCAGCAAGTTTAAGTATAATAAAAAGATATATCATGATTGAAAGAATAAACAATAAGCTGACTGACTTTCAACAATATAACAATTATGAAATAGCATGAATCAATTTTCATAGCTGAACGGCCGAGACAATAAAAATGAATGACCAACAATGAACATGAATAAATCAACTGGACCAAATGGTAATGAAGTTGATCAGCCTTTCATACCTGATGAACACATGCAACATGCATAACGTGCGAATCAATAATCAAGGATGTGATGTAATCAACAATGATTAATCACGAACATATTATTCAATAACAACTCGAGTTCGAGTTAGAGAACTTGCACAATAAGTGAGTATAAGAAACTTGCCCGAGTCACCGATTACAGTTACGTAGTATATATATCTTGTCTGAAGACCTAATATTGATAATATTGATCTCCAATATTAGAATAATATCATCACAGTATACTACTGTTATATACAGTTATAAAATAACCTAAACACATTATCATATAATCCTATCAGTCTATAAAACACATAAGACCTGATCTCAAGTCAAACTATTTCAGTCTGAGTTGAGTTCGATACTATTCCGACATCCCGATTGCCTAATCAGATAAATATCGAGCCTAATATAAATAAGACTCTACTTAAAAGCTTAATTATTATCTTAAATAATTTATTTATTAGTTAAAATAATTTTCAAAGGCTTATAATAATTTTAAAATAATTAAAATCATTTAAAAGTATTTTTATTCATTATCTAATATTATTAATTATGTAATAATATTTTACTTGTTTCATAAATAATAAAAGTCTCACATATTTTAAGATATAAATATTTTACATCTTGAAGCTTAAATAATTTATATTCCTTTTTAGAAATATCTTTTACCTTTACTTGCAAATTTGAGGTTTAAACAACTAATACATAGCTTTTATATTAAAACTCAACTTACTATATTATTTCTTTAATTTAAACAATTTTTACATCAGTTTGTCCGTTCATGAGTCAACACTGATTGTGGCTTCATATACAAATATTTTATCTTGCTAGCACATTTGCTCTATTTTTCATTTTACAAATATTTACATTTTTGCTTTTATATATATATATATATATATATATATATATATATATATATATATTCCGTTACGTAAATCTCAGCTTAAAAACCACAGTTTGAGCACCGAAAAC
This sequence comes from Panax notoginseng, assembly GCA_016801055.1. Classification (NCBI taxonomy): domain Eukaryota; kingdom Viridiplantae; phylum Streptophyta; class Magnoliopsida; order Apiales; family Araliaceae; genus Panax; species Panax notoginseng. The sequence goes on along the minus strand of CM029022.1, from coordinate 99,652,596 downwards.
CTCAAAATATCATTTTTATGATTAATACAAAATTTTAAAGGTTTCTCGCCCTTTGTTGTACCACAAAATAATATTATAGGCAACCTTAATTTTTATTTTGCTTAAACATGTAATTTATATTTATTACATATTTTTATTGTTTTATTTATACTCGAAAGGAAGTTTCTCGGCATAAAATATCACTTATAGTCAAATCTCGCCCCGTAGGATTTTATTTGATTTATTATGACTTATTATTTTACCGGAACGCGATTCAGAACGTTGAACGTCAAAGTTGCTCGACGCACCGACGCTCGGCGTTCGCTCATTTACAAGTTCTGACATGCCTATCCGCTCAATTTTAATTTTCAAATCATGAGTCATATAACAACGAAATTTCGGGGGTATTATAGACCTCATGACATAATATTTTAGAAAAGTTTCACACCGCGAAAATGGAACACGGAAACTAATCAAAACAGTGTGCGAAAAGGACGTCGAACAACAGCACAGCACGGCGCCGCGCGGCTGGGTAGGAATGCGCGGGAGCTGCCTGGCTGCTGTTGCAGCCCTGCCGTGTGCTTATCAACCTAGCTACTTCGCGATTTTCTCACGCCTTGCTCGTTTATCAGAAAATTTCTAACTTTGGATATGATTTACATGGTATACCAAAGTATTTTTAAAAAATATCACCCAATAATTTTGGACATCTTAGGCAGCCTAAAACAGACCCCCAAAATGTCCACTCGCAACAGTTTTCATCTTTTTCCCAGATTTACCCTCTTTCGTTAAAATAGTCATAACTTTTTCGTTTTAAAACATTTTTAGGCGATTCTTGAGCCCACGCGAAGCTAACTTCTGGGACTACAACTCTTCCCTACTAAAAGTGTTCCCGATTTTGAACATATCAGCCCAGATATTCCGTTCAAGTGGACTGCACCGCACTTATTGGACAAATTTGACACTACTACTTTGAAATGTCATAAACTCTCTCCTCCGATGTCGGATTTAGTCTGTTCTGGAGTCTATGGAAAGCTTATTGAGTGTACTATAACATACCAAAAGCCCATAATTTTTAGGGCATTCTAGCTAACCCCGAAATTTCTGTTTAGGGGCAGCAGTCACCAATTTTTTTTTCTAAGTTAAAAACTGCTTTGGTTCTTCTTTCTTTGGATCAAACTTTTAACGCCCAAAATGTCTTGATCTACACATAACACACCATATAACATGTAGATCTAAGATTTTTAAAGTTCAAAATCATAACTTGAGAATTTGATTTAACAAAAGAAATTAAACAAAGCTTAGGATTTTATACCTTTAGGGCTCATCTTCTTCTTCCATGGTACCTCTCTCTTTGTTTGCTCCACCCATGGCTGAAATTCTCTCTCTCTCTCTCTCTAGTCGGGTAGTCAGGGAAAATGAGAGGAAATGTTTCACTCTTTTTTTTTCTTTTCCTTTGGTTAATGATTTAAGAGAGAGAGTAGATAAAATAAGATGGAGTGGGTGGGGAGTTGGTGAAGTTAGTCACCTAACCCATGTGCTAAAAATCTCCAGCAGATTTGGCCCTTGTGGGTCCCGCTTTTAATTTCTCGTTTTGCGTGTCTAATCCCGTCTTTAACTTTCAAACCCGAAAACTCAAATTTTCGAGTTTATAGTCGATTCCTACTAAATTCGACGCTCCCAACGTCATGGGCACATCCATTTCTTCAAATTCATCTCCTAATTTTAAATTTGACTTTTTTCGAAAGAGTCAACTGTTGACTTTGACCAAAAAGTCAAGCCCGACATATTTCGTGTTTAGAGTCTATTCTTACTAATTTTGACGTTCTGGATTCAATTATCTTGTTCGCGTCTTCAAATTCCGCTTCTATCTTTGATTTTGACTTTTCTCCCTAAAAAGTCAACTGCTAACTTTGACCAAAATGTCAACCCCGACACATTTTGTGTTTACAGCATTTTCTGACTAATCTTGACGTTCCGGATGCAACCGAACAGTTCGTGCTTCCAAATTTTTTTTTCCTAACTCAAATTTTGAGTTTTAACTTACTTTTTTTTATTATTAATCATAAAAACTAATCATCTATTGATTATTTTTCATTTCATTGATTTAGTAGTACATAAATTAAATACTAGCATTCCTCAATTACTATAACCATTAAGTTATTTAATTCTCATTCCTAATATATAATATTAGGCTAAATAGTTTTGTTTTATTTGTTTATATAATAAACAAATATAAACAATCACACAAGTCCTTCATAAAATTTTTAAATCCAAACTCTATTTTCAATCTAGGTCTTATTATTTAACCTTTATTTAATCGATTAAGATTTTAATAAATTGTCTAAATTCTTGGGTTGTCACAACAGATGCCCCTCTTTATCATTCGTGCGGTGTAATGGCATGAATAGGATAAAGAATACTAGACACTTGAAATGTGACAAGATATTCGTGATGCAATGTACTGCAACATGATGTGAATGTATGATGAATATGGTTTGTTGGACCGTTTTTCAACGGGATGTGATGACTGTTTTCTCCCATGACTTCTGATGGGTACTGGAGTTATCACAGATGAATTTGATGAACTGTTTGGATATGTAATCCAAAGCTCTCAGGAACTTTTCGGATGTTGACGTTGGGGTTATCACCAAAGTCGTTAATTCTTGGTACAGATTTTCTGTAACAACCCGATATTTTCTATATAAATAAATCAGAAATTTTGCGTATAATTTTTTTTTATTTTAAAGATGAGGATTTGTACAAGATAATGTGTATATGTAATTATGTGGTAAATAAAAAATATATTTATTACATAAATGTTTACAAATAATTTTATTTTAGAATTATTGATTTTTATAAAGTATATTCTTATAATAATTAATATAGTAGAAATGTTTTTATTAATTATTTTCCATGAAAATATAGTTATATATTATTTAAATAATATATGAAATGATTTTCTTTGAATAATTATAATAATTATTTTATTATATGAATTTTAGTACAAATTATTAAGTTAATTATTTTACCTTAATTATTAAGGTTAAATATGGGAGAATAAATCAGATATGGAATTCAAACCCTAAATTTGGATTTTTATCAAGGAATGAGAATAATAATATAATAGTAATTATATTTTAATTTTTCAGTACTATAAATATGTACTGTATGTACGTATTGAGGATGGTTGGTCAATTATGGTGTATTATAACCAAACCCTAGCATTAATTTGTTTAACCCTATTTTTTAAATTTAAATAGGAAATTCAAGACTGTTATATAACTGTTTTATATGATTTATGTTGTGTATTAAATGATTAATTAGGTAAACCCTAATTAAAAATCTAGGAACCCTAATTAATCTTTAGAAAACCCTAATTATAAAATCCTAATTTCTGAAATCTTAAACCCTAATTTGAAACTCAAATTAGACTTCAAGAATGATTGGTGATTGTGTTAATGTGATTAATGAACAAGTATTAGAATTACAATTGTTAATTATGGAAACCCTAAATTGTTAAACCCTAATTACTAAATTAGAACCCTAATTTAGTAATTGGATACCTTAATTATAATTTGGTAACCCTAATTACCAAAAGTATAAACCCTAATTGCTAATTTAGCAATGTTAATTATAATTAGTGATTTTAAACCCTAATGTTCCTGTATAATGTAATTAGAAAACTAATCTAATTAACAAACCCTAATTTTCTATTTTTAGGAACTAATTTAATTTAATTTAATTTTGTAAACCCTAAAATATAATTCTAGAAAAGCAATTGTTGGAAAACCTTAGGGTTAAACCCTAAGGGTTTGCCAATTGCCCAAAATGCCATTAAATTTCCAAGATAAAAGACTAAAATGCCCTTTTGTCACATTTTTTTTATTAAGCTTACTTGCAAATCTAGGTAAAATGGAGTTGGTGACCAACTTATTTGACAATTGTGACTTAATAATGCCAGCAATCAGCCTCTAGATATCAGCCATTCATTAATCCAACTTCTATAAATAGATTGGAGGAGAGAGAAATGGCATTAGTTAGCCTATTTTTGTTCCAACACTCCATCATTTTCTCTCAACCTAAACCCACGGATTTCTAAGGTATATTAGTCCCCAAGAACAGCCCCACGAAATCCAATAACCAAATCAGTAGCCAGAATCAGAGATTGATCAAAGACGGTATAAACCCTAGCCATGAAATCTGACCAAAATTCTGTTGTTAGATGTTAGATTTTTTTTGTTAAACATGTTATATAAGGTGTATAATGATGATCTGGGTTGCTAGATGTTAGATCCATAACATCTAGAGGCTCGGATTTGAAGATTTCAAAAATTTGAAAAAATGTTCTTGGTGGTCTGACAATGAATGTCAGGCCTTATATCTCTGTGATCTTTAATGTGTTTTATGTTTTAAAAGTTGGTAGTTGTAGTCTGATATGTACTCTTGGATCTGGGCTTGAAATTAGACTTAGATTTGGTCTGAAGTGCAAGATAATGGAGGTCAAAAGCCGTTGACCGGCCATGACTGGCCGTTTCTGGGTAACCCAGAAACTGCCCAGAAACGGCCTGACAACGCTTTTGATCGACTAGATCTGTTAGTTTATTGAGGTTTTGTTGTTGTTGTTGTATCAAACTTGTAGTCTGGTATTTGAAGTCCATGTTTATGCCTTAACATCTCCTTAACAATAAACGAATTGATTTTAGTGGCTGGTCAAAGTAGGTAGCTTGATCATGGATCCGGTTTTCTAGGCAACCCAGAAAACCTATGAACAAAGTTTCTCACATGCTTTGACCGGTCTGGATCTATTGATTCTCTTGATGTTTTGTTAATGTTTTGTAATAGATCTCTTAAGTTACATGTTGTCTACAACCTGAAATCGATAGATCACAAAAACATCAACAGAATTGCAAGTTGTGGAAGCCCAAAAGTGCATGCTCAAACTGTTCTTCATTTCTGGGCAACCCAGAAATGAAGAACAACCTCTGACAGCTACTTTAGGCCCTTAGATCTCTTGGGTTATGCATTATTTGACTATGATTGTTGTTGGATCTTGTAGTCTTGTATTAGTACTACATGATTTGATCAACAACATGTCTAGAAACACTTTGTGTGAAGAATGATTATTGGTCAAACAAGGAACCTCGAGACTGGGTATGAATATCTGGGTTTGCATGAAGAACATGAAGAACACCTACAGCGACAGTTCTGTCACTATAGGTGGTCTTTAGCGACAGACAATGTATTTTAATTAATTTAATTTCTGAAAATTAATTATTTTAATTAAATAAATAGAAAAAAATAGTTTTTTCATTATTAAAAATACCAAATAAATTATTAAAAATTATTTTAAATTCCAAAAATTAGTTTTTATTTATTTTGAATATATTTCATAATATTTAATATTTTTAGAATATTAAAGGTATTTAATTTATTTAATTATAATATTAAATAAATTAGTTAAAAATGATTTTAATACTTGAAAAATCATTTAAAATTATATTATGATATAAGAAAATATTTTAAGTTATTTTTAATGACTTTTAATATTTTGTGATAAATTTTATTAATAAATTAATATTAATTATAATTAAGTTATTTACTAAATGAATTAAATAAATTAATTAAAAATGATTTTATTACATTAAAAATCATTTTAAATAATAATAAGGTATTTAAAAATATTTTAAGTTATAAAATATAACTTTTAATATTTAAAGGTAAAATTCATTAATTAATTATTATTAATGATATTAAGGTTATTTAATAATTATATTAAATAAATTAGTTTAAAAATGATTTTAATATTATAATAATCATTTGAAATGAAAATAATGTGTTTAAGGATATTTTAAGTTATAAAATATAACTTTTAGTATTTAAAGAATAATTTCATTAATAATTTAATATTAATGATTATTAATGATATTAAATTTATTTAATAATTATATTAAATAAATAGTTTAAAAATGATTTTATTAATTTTAAAATCATTTAAAAAGGATATAAATGAATTAAAAATATTTTAAGTTATAATTAATGACTTTTAATATTTTGATAAATAAAACATTAATACTCTAATATTAATGATAATTATTTAAAAATAATTTTAAATATTTTAAAAATTATTTAAGGGTAATATAAATACTTTAAAAATATTCTAAGTTATTATAAATAATTTTAATATTTTGACAATGGTTTCATTAATAGTTTAATATTAATTAAATATTAATGATAATAGAATTATTTAATATTTAAATCATTTAATAATGATTCCGATGTTTGAAAATTTATGATAAATTATAATAAATATTTTAAAATTATTATAAGTCATTTAAAAATAATATGACTGATACTTACGAATATTGAGTTACAGAATAGAGTCTTAGACTCGATAATTACCCGATAAAGCCGTCGGTAGACCGACATGTTTCAGAAATTGATCTGGACTTAGATAATTTAATTAGATATGTGTTTATTTGTGATTCAATGATTGTTAAACATATGTGATAATGTGATTAGGTTATGTGCTGACTACAATAAGCAGTGTTATGTGTTGAGATATGTTATTCTAATCAGTAAAATAATCTTATTACTGATAGGTGGTTATTTAAAAGATAAAACTAAATAGCGAATTGTAAGCAGCGCATCAGGCAAGTATCTTACCTTTGTATTTTCTTTATGCAATGGACATGAGTAAGAATGTTTCTAAATTATATTATTATTGTACAGATTATTAACCCTATATTATATACGCTCATTGATTATCAACATGTTAGTATATGATAATTCAGATATATATTCTGTTCGTTAATTTCTATAAATGTTTATACAAGTGTCCCCACTTAGATAATCATTGTATTTAATCACATGTTGATACACCTTTATATATATACGTTGAATTATAGATTATTGATGAACAAGATAAAACCTTTGATTTGGAACCCCGACAAGTATGAACATCCCGTACACGGAAAAACTTTTTATGCACCCAAGGTGGACAGAGTGAACGATAACATCGTTCTTGCATGTAGTATTGATCAATACAGGGTACAACGGGCTGATCACCCCCGTGCCCCTAAGTTATGACGGTTTACAGATGAAGTTCTGTTTAACCTTTTCGAAAATAGAAAATAATGTTCATAGCATGTCACCTAAACCCTATTTATAGTCATTACGTAGTTTCAAAAATTTGATAGAGAGTTGTTATGTTATTATTATCGGTTTAGATTACTTCACAACTATTGACTTGTTGTAGAAGGGTAGTACAAAGAAAATATTTAAACTCTTTCAGCTTATATATATATATATATATATATATATATATATATATATATAATTGCTATTACTTGTGGGCACTCAAATGCTCATCCTTGCTTAATTTAAATGTTTTCAGCTAAGTATGAACAACCAGAAGGCTCAGCTAAGAACAAGGGAAAGGGAAAGGTTGCTGAATGAATACAATGTTATCTTATTTAATAGTTTGATATTATTAAGACAATGATATATATTATCTATCATGTTATGTAATGACGATATTAAAGGTTACGTACTTGGGAGCTAGACTCTGATAATTATGTAAATTAAGTTGGTATCTATATTATTGTTATTATTATTAGTATTATTTCGCTCATAGAAATGGTATCGTGAAGCATCGAGTTCGGGTTTCAAGTACCCGGATTTGGGGGCTTTACATTTCCACCATAGATATTCCTCTCATATGCAAGAGACTCTGGGGGAATGAGCTTTTGTCTGATGAAGATTGTGTATAACGGATTCCATCATCGGTCCTCTCCAATGAGGATATTTTTCCTAGTTTGTATCGCCAGGTCTTTCCAGTGATCTGTCGGAGTTATTACCAACAGTCTGTGTTGTTAGGGTTGCCTGACCCTCGCTGAAATGTGCATCAATGGATACCATCATCGGATCATCTCTGATGCCTCGTTGGGTTTAATTGCCAGAGGCTGTGATCATCAGATGATCTCTGACGCTTCGTTGGGTTTACTTACCAACGAATGAAAACTGTCAAGGTTGCTTGATCTTCGTTGAAATGTGCTTCAACGACTGAGATCATCGGATGGCTTTCGACGCTTCGTTGGATTTACTTGCCAACGACTGAAAAGGTTGCTTGACCTTCGTTGAAATGTGCTTCAACGGTGGAGATCATTTGATGGCTTCCGACACTTCGTTTGATTTACTTGCCAACGGCTGAAATAACGTCAAGGTTGCTTGACCTTCGTTGACATGTGCATCAACGGCTGAGGATCATCGAATGGCTTCCGACGCTTTGTTGGATTTACTTACCAATGGCTGAAATAACGTCAAGGTTGCTTGACCTTTGTTGACATGTGCATCAACGGTTGAGGATTATCAGATGGCTTCTGACGCTTCGTTGGATTTACATGCCAATGGCTGAAATAACGTCAAGGTTGCTTGACCTTCATTAAAATGTGCATCAACGGCTGAGGATGTATGAAGTTCCCGCTAGGGAGAGGTTCTTTTGAGTTGCGACCCTGAACCGACGACATCAGACCTTTGTGAGCTATTATCGAGTGTAGTTTGCAATAGCTGTGATCATTGGTGTGGTGTACCCTGTGTCTGGGTGAATACCAATGAGTGATATGTAGATCCACAGTTTAGTCTTTAAAAACAAGGATTTCAGGCTGTTTCGCTCAATTGCGTAGCATCTTTTTTCCTGATTTGACTGTTTTAACTTGTGAGACCTCCTTTACAACTCAACTTGGATTGAGCTGGAGGGGTGGGACCCACATAGGGTAGCCGTAGGTACACCTGCGGCCAACCGTGGGTGTACTTGTAGGCTGCTTGCCTTTCACAAGTCACTTTCACATTGCGCCACACAGAGAATCCGAGAGCTCTTCTTCAGATCTGCTGAGTTCGGGCCGCTTTCTGTGAAATTCGTCACCGTACAAGTGTTTCACACTATCCTGGTAACGTATGCATGTCTTCTTTTCTAGTTTTGTCCGTTGGAAAATGAGTTATCATATGAAATACGTCTAAACACATAGTAGTGAATATGCATGCCTATATGACTTGATAAAAAATATTCAACATAGTAAATGTTAGTATTAAACCATGCTGAACATAATGATGTTAAAAAATTTAACTTTAGAAATAATCAAATCGGCACCTTATTTCTGCTATTTCTTATCCTATTTGAGGACAAATGAACAAATGTAGTAAATCAAAGTAATCCGAGTAATTAGTCTACCATCATGGATTGTGACTTTGACATGTGTATGCATATAGGATGTTTATGACTGTGGGTAGGTGTGCTACTGAGTGGCCACCTAGTCATGCCTATGTGCATGTGGATAGTCCTTGTTACAAAGGAAGGAGACTCTGGAAATTTTTTTCCATAAGTCTAAGCATTGGGTAGTCATGCATTTTTAACTCTACTGTAGGCATATGTTAAAGTAATGCATGCATGCATGTAGTCATAAAATGCATTTAAAAAGTTCCAGGTTAGAATTTACCACACCCTTTCTGAGGTGATTTTGAGACTTGTATCCGGATATTATGGATTCAGATCAGCCGAGTAGTTCCCGTGGGAGCACTTCAAGTGTGTGGAGGAGGGCTTCTGAAGTGCCTCGACCCCGTTCAGTTAGACAGCCTCGTCAGTTGGTAGAGGTGATGATTCGTCATGTTCGGGTTGATGTTCCAGATGTTGAGGACGAGGAGGAGGATGTACCGGTTGCAGCTCCAGCTTCTACTGCTCATGTTCCCTGTAGGGATCTTCCAGGCATTAATGTGACGATTCCAGATCTTCTGGATGATTTGAGTTGCCACCCCTCAGTTTACTTGCATGCAAACGAGGTAAAAGCTGGGTTTGATCTTCCTTTTTCCTATTGATGAGGAGCAAGGATTCTGATGTCAATTTACATTTGTGGTGTAGGTTCCCGGCTTTATGTAACGGTGGTTTATCATTGGTATGGAGTTTGGAGGGGTGCCTATTCTATGTACGATGAACATTACCCCAACTGCCGTCAAATCCTTGCTAGGAGTTCCGACTGAGGCGCTCAAGGGCAGGACTGTTCGTACAGGTCCTTTGAGCGTAGATGCTATGAGTGCGCTATTGAGTGAGTCCATGCTTACTGATGTGAGAGTCAAGGATCACATTCTTTGGCGATTGTTCCTGGTTATTATCAGGGGTTGTTTCATAGCAGACAACTCTTCCACGGTGTCATTCGCTTTGATCAGCGCCACTCGGGAGGTGTACCATATTGGAGAGTATGATTGGGGCTCCTATAACTTTGCCTATTTCCTCAAGGGAATGCACATGCATTCGCAGGGCTTGACAGAGGCTTGGCTAGGATTTTACCCATTTTTGCTGGTGAGTATTTCTCTTTTGATTTCCCATGTACAGGTTAAGAGTGTTGACTGACAGCAAATGTTTGCCTTTGTATTGGCAGTTTTGGGCCTATGAGAGGCTTCCATGTTTGTGTCCTATTAGTATGTTAGGTTTATATACCTATCCACGAGGACAACGATGGCATCACTCCATTTTGGCGGAGGTTCCTGTAGCTGAGGGTTTAACCCATTGTCGCCTACAGTTGGAGTTGTTAACAGCTGATGCTATCACTTGGGCTTCTTACTCTGGGGAATATTTGACTGTTGGCTTTTAGGATGGATACCCGATTGGTGTCGAGTATGTGATATCCACTCGTCGGATTCCTCTCTTCACAGATGGAGGATTGGAGCTCTATTTAGGAGAGCGTGCTATTAGAAGCACCACAGGAGAGATTCGTGTACCGATCTTACCTCCTACTAGGCATTATTGGCCTGTGTCGCAGTCGCCTGTCAGTGATATCCCATTGATGGGCGTTGACGGCTTTACTTTATCGGAGGGTCCGTTTACTCAGGAGGCATTATACCGTTGGTGGTCCCCTCGTACCATCGGAGCCCAGACCCGCGCCACTTAGGTCATGAGGGATATGGTTCCTGGATCCGTGATGATGATGGATTGGATGGCCTGTGTTCGAGATCCGACTCATTTGACACAAATTGACAGTTTCACCCGACAATTGGATCGGACACATTTTTTCATCCGACATTTGGGCAAAGATCCTTCAGAGGCAGATATTTTTGATCCTTCCAGCTCAGGGGCTGGCCCTTCAGATGACCCATATGGCTTTGTCGGTGCAGATCCTCCCTTGTATAGGCCTAACATCCCTCTTGGCTGAGATCCAGTGACTTAGGAGGAGTTACATCAGATGGACAAGATTGATGATGTAGACATCAACACCATTGACTTCTTCTGATGTGTATTCTCGCTATATCTTTTGATAGGCCTCTGTTAGATATTGGGTGGCTGTGCCCCATTCTCGTTATATCTTTTGATAGGCCTCTGTTAGATGTAGGGCGCCTGTGCCCAATTTCCCTGTATTTTTTAGCTATACAGAGATGATGTATTTAGATGATGATGTACTTAGGAATGTATGTACTGTTTTCCATTCCCTACATCATATTGCCATCTATTATTTGTCAAGCATATATTATGTCATGCATATGTATGTCCAGAGATGTTCAGCATTGACCCCTGGATGGTCTTATGATATGGCCCACATAAATATTTTTCTCGACAGTTAGCCGTATTGATCACACCCCACCAGTATTGGTGGTCTCCCATCTGAGATCCTGGTATGATGGTGTCCCCTTCAGACATGGTGATCGTAGATCAGCTATTGTAGCATTCCATGACCCTCATGATGTTTCAGGTTCCGTTGGGCTTTGTAGATGGCATGTTAGAGCATTGGGTACCGGAGAGGCATATTTTCCGATTTGAGGAGTTGACTACCACCTTAGAGGAGTATGAGCGGTTGACGGCTTTGCCATTAGACATGCCTTGCACTCAGATGGCTATCAGAGATATGCGCTGACAGTTTATGACCCTCACCGAGTTGAGGCGTAGAGTAGCACAGGATGAGATTACATCCGGTCATGTAGTGTCCTAGCATTTTCTGATAGACAGATTTGGCTCAGTGGACATCTATGTACAGCACTCCGGGGATTTCACCACGTCGGAGGATCAGTGGCGTGTGGCCAGAGTAGATGTACTCATGATGTGCGTAGTGGCTTATTTGTACATGCCACTGTACATGGATCATCTGGACATCGGTATTGTTAGGGTAGTGAGAGCTCTCAGGGAGGGTCATACCATTGTACCGATGATTATGGCAGAGACATTAAGGTCGACCACGTATTGCCACACCCATTCAGTAGGGGTATTTACAGGCAGCTCGGTCTTGTTATATGTGTGGTTCATGTCACACTTGAGACCGATTGGCACCTTCCAACGACATGGGTGCTATTTTTCCAATGAGATAGCCATGTCTTACTGTTGGTTGATTTCACAATCAATGAATTGGTGCAAGTGTACACAATCAACAAGTAATAAAGTGATAAGATAAAGTGTCGATCCCACAGAGAATTCTAATCAATAAATTTTAACTACTAGCACTATATCAATCCAATTTTATTTAAACAACCATAAAGTGTGATTTTTCAAAATAAGAAAACTAAATTAAGCAATTAAAAGAGTTATTCTAAAATTAAATAAAACAAATAAAAACTAAGATTTGACGAATGAATTTAGATAATTAAGGTTAAGACTCCAATATCCCCAATTACGAACTATAAACCAATTATCCAATTATCCCAATTATTATGCCTACTGAATTATTAACGGGAATTCTAAGTGTCAAAAGCCCTTTTCCAAGTGATCAATTAACTTTTATTTAATCCAATTAATCTTGCGATATTCCTATGCAAAACAATTAAATTAAACTCCTTCAATCCCAATTCCCACTTTGTTACATGCAGTGAACAGATATCCCTATTCAATTCACGACCCTAATTATTCGTTATGCAAATAATTAAGCATACATGTTATCATGTCCAGTTCTAACCCTAGATCTCCTCTCCTGAATCCTTCTAGAGTAACAAAGTAATTACTGGCCAAATAATTAAACAATAATCGCAAGACAAGATAAACAATTCACTTTGACATAAATAATTGGAATAAATCGAATAACTAATTTATAGACATAAGAGGTTCAATTGTAGTCTTAATAAAAGAATTAGTTCATAATAGAAATTAAAACTAACAATCTTTCGAAAAACATCATTAAGGAATTACACAAATTAAAAATAAAGAGAAGAAGAAACTCTAAAGTAAAATCTTCAATCTTCAAGTAATCCCTCTCTCAGCCTTCAATTATGGTCAATCCCCCTTAATTCCAGCTAATTAGCCTTTATATACTGTTCTAATCTCACCACAATCCTTTTCCCAATCAACAACTCAATTAAACCACAAATCTAAGTCAACCCGTATGTCCACGCGCGCCACATCATTAACTGAGGTCGGGCTTCAGCGCCCCGGCGCTGAAGATAATACTAAATAGAGAGCCCCGGCGCTGGTCCTTGAATTATTTACCAAAATGCAATTTTCATCTCAATATTCCTCAATTGCCCCTACGTCTCCCGAATATGCAAAATAACAACTAAACACAGTAAAAATACTTCTAAATGATTCGAGAATACAACAATTTAAGCATACAAATATCCAATTCATGGGTATATTACCGAATCATCACTTACTCCTTTCAGCCAGCGGAGTGTACAGATGCTACATCTTGGTCGGCGTTCTTGGCAGGGATCGAGGATCCATTTGATATTTTGCCGTGTACAGGGCTCAGCTCTCCCTACAGCTTCATTACTCATGCACCTGTCATGAATTATCTCCCTCTGGCTGGTTTGAGATGCTTGACCACATATCACCCACTGGCTGTGATGTCACAGTTTGACCAGTTTCAGGATGTTCATCCTTTTGAGGGGGCATTAGGTCAGCGTTTGTCATCTCAACATTTGTCAGCAGAGGATAGATCCAGGGTGTATGCCTGTTGGGATGAGCGTGAGAGTGTTGAGTTTACTATTAGCCATCCGGGCCGTTCTACAGAGTATTCTACATGGATAGAGGCAGAGATCACATCGGCAGTGGTTGTATCCACAGTGCTGGGGATTGATTCAGATGATGGAGAGCTCATGGAGGACATCGATTCTTGCACCGTGGAGGAGCTATTCGCTGGGTTGCCAGCAGCTCTTATAGATTCTCCCAGTATGACTGCTACTGTGTTCTAGCATTCAGCAGAGTATTTAGAGTAGAGTCTGTATCTGATGACTTTTGAGAGAGATTAGGCTAGAGCCTTGATGTTGACAGCTCTGGCTGGGAGAGATGCCGCTTTGTTAGAGAGAGATAAGACATTAGCTCATAGAGATACCGCTGTTGCTGAGCGGGATATGGCTAGATCATCTAGAGATGCGGTGATTGTTGAGCGGGATGACACTATATCTGCCCGAGATATTATTGTTACAGATAGTACTATAGTGAGGTCCCTTACTACTGGCATCATTGCAGAGATGATCACGTATATTGATGAGCATAGTGTCACCATGCAGTTGGTTGTAGATCTGTTGGCTCGTGTAAAGACCCTTGGGCAGGAGATCACAACGTTACCTCCTTCTTCTGAGAGGGATGCCATGTTGGACTTGATAGCCCGCGTACACGCTGACTTGTAGATGGGCTTGTATTTTCCTGCACAGACTAGCTTAGCCATTTTGTCATGTACAGTACACATTATATATATATCAAACAATATTATATATGGTAGGGAAACATATGTTGATTCACTTCCCTTTTAGTTGGGCCTTATTACTTGCTTAATATTTGCATGTTTCTCCAGGGCTTGTAATCTTGATGTATTCTGAACTCTTCCTTGATGGATGGACATTGAGATATCTTAGGATCTTTCAAAATAAATTATTGATCTGTGTGTATTCCCTTGCATCTTTAGTGTCTTGGGACTGATGTATGAAGATATGGAGAGGAGTGTGACTTTCTTCTCTGAGGTTGACCACACCACAGATGGTTGCCAGTACTCCTTTGTATGGGGGAGCCCAGTTAGTTCCATCTCTTATGGATTGGTGTTTCTCTTTGAGGAGTCAACCGCAGCTTAGATGGTCGTCGATTCTCCCATTTATGTGGGGAGGTCAGGTAGTTCCATCCCTTTAGTCTGAAGCTTGATGAAGTGTAGTGGATTGAAGGATGATACCAGTACCGTTGATAAGTTTTTGTGTTTTAGTAGGGGGTAAGACGGAACCATGAATGACTACCTACGTACTCCTATTGAAGAGGAGATCAGGTCTGCGTAGTTTGAACCTAGCGTAAAGGTTCAACGTTGTATGTGGCAAAGTGGTGTAGAGATGTGTTTGTTTTTGTTTGTAGAGAAGGGTGTAGAAATATTTTTGTTTTTTTTCTATAGTGCGACCGAACCATATAAAATGGCTGCCTATGTACTCCCGTGTATTGGGGAGATCAGGTCGACGTAGTTTGCCCCATGTACATGACGGATTGCAGCCAAAAAGTTTGATCCCATGTATTTTAAACTGAGGGTGGGAAAAGTTTTATCCCTGGTGGGACAAACTGCAGGTGTGAAAAATTTTATCCCTAGTGGAACAAAACTGCAGGTGTGAAAAGTTTTATCCCTAGTGGGACAAAACTGTAGGTGTGAAAAGTTTTGAAAATGAAGTTGAGTGGAGGATCTGCTAATTCGAAACCAGGCTGCTGGTTGGAAAGTGTGATTGTCCCTGATGGGGCAAATGGGTGTGAAGAAAGGTTATATGTAGTGAAGGATTTAGAAAACCTGAATTAACTGGGGATCTGGTGATCCAAAGCCAGGATGTTTGCTTGATGGTAACCTCAGACATAGTACCATTTCACTGTGTCTGAGTTGATGAGCTGCGGAAATTCATCGCCATCTATCTCCTACAATCTGAGAGCGCCTCCTGTCAATACCTCATTGACAACAAATGGGCCTTCCCAGTTCGGGGCAAATTTTCCTTTGGACTGATCTTGGTTGTCAATGATCTTCTTCAAAACTAAGTCATGTTGTTTAAACTGCCATAGCCGGACTTTTCTGTTGTAGGATCTGGTAATCCTTTGTTGATATAACTGACCGTGGAAGATAGCAGCGGCTCACCTTTCGTCTATTAGAGACAATTGGTGATACCTATCTTGTAACCATTGGTCTTCATCCAGCTGAGCATCTATCAACACTCTAAGGGATTCCATTTCCACTTCTATGGGGAGCACTGCTTCCATCCCATAGGTTAATGAGTAGGGAGTTGCCCTAGTGGAAGTGCGCATTGATGTTCTATAGGTTAATAGAGTCAGAGGCAATAGGTCAGGCCATCCTTTATGATTGGTAGACATTTTTTGTATGATCTTCTTAATATTCTTATTAGCCGCTTCAACAACACCATTCATCTTTGGACGGTAGATGACGGAATTGAGATGTTTAATGTGGAATTTACTGCATAACTCCTTCATCATTTTGTTGTTGAGGTTCTTAGCATTGCCTGATACAATTACCTCTGGCTGTCCATATCGACAAATGACATTATTTCAGATGAAAGCAATGATAACTTCTTTTGTAACCCTGGGGAAGGAGGCTGCTTCTACCCATTTGGTGAAGTAGTCGATCATGGTGAAGATAAACCGATGCCCATTATTGGCTTTGGGCTCGGTGGGCCCGATCACGTCCATTCCCTATATTGAGAAGGGCCAAGGCTAACTCATATTGTGGAGCTCCCTTGAAAGGGCGTGGATATCATTCCTATGAATTTGGCATTGGTAACATCTCTTGACGTGATCATCACAGTCTACTTTGAGAGAGAACTAGTAATGCCCTGTTATTAGGATTTTCTTGACAAGTAGGGGACCGCTCATGTGTGGGCAACATACTCCACCATGGATTTCATCCATGAGCCTCTGAGCTTGGTCCTTGTACAGACATCTGAGGAAACCTAATCCCGCATCTCTTTTGTAGAGTACGTCTCCGCTCAGGTAGAATTTTATAGCCATTCGATGGGTCCGCTTTCTTTCAGCTGGACTCGCCTCCGCGGGTGTAGATCCATCTCGTAGATACTCCTTGATATGCTGATACCAAGGGTGTTAGATGGGAGGTAGCTAATCCGATACTTCTCCAATGTAATTCCTGTAGGCTGGTGCCTTTTGTCGGGAAAATGTGATGGTTGGCATGTTTTCCTTGTCAAGTATGTTGATCAAAGAAGCCAAGGTTGCTAGTGCATCCGCAAAGTCATTCCTATTTTGAGGAATGTAGAGGAAGGATATTTCTTTAAACTCCGAAGCCATCTGTAGAACCTGCCGATGGTAAAACAGTAAATGTAGCTCTTTGGTGTGATAGATTCCAGTGGTTTGTCTGATTACCAATTCAGAATCTCTGAAGACAGTTAACCGTTTGATGCCCATTGATTGGGCAAGTTTTAGCCCCATGATACAACCATTATACTCAACTGTGTTATTGGTGTTGGCAAACTATAATTTGATGGCGATGGGATGCTGCTCCCCCGTAACAGATACTAGAACTGCTTCAGCCCCAGAACCTTTCATGTTTACAGCTCCACCAAAATACATCTTCCATGTTTGCCGTGCATTGTACTGATGGTGTTGTTGAATTGTCATTACTCCTTCATTGGGGAAGTATGTTTCCAAAGGTTTGAAATCCCCTGAAGGTGCGGCGGCCAGTTGATCCGCAATTCCTTGACCTTTGATAGACTTTTGAGTCACGTAGACGATGTTAAATTACTGTAGGATCAATTGCCATCTGAGCAGTCGACAATTTAACATGGGTTTACTGAACACGTACTTGAGAGGATCCACGCAGGATATGAGGTGGGTTGTGTGACCATAGAGGTAATGTTGTAACCTCATGGAAGCCTATACTAAAGCATAACAAGTTTTCTCAATCAGAGTGTACTTCTGTTTAATACTGCTGAATCTCTTGCTGAGGTAGTAGATAGCTCGCTCTTGGCCTCTATCATCTTTCTATCCCAGCATGCAGCCCATGGCATTGTCATTGATGGACAGGTACATGAATAGGGGAACATCATCCCTGGGTGGTACCAAAATAGGAGCTTTGACTAGCTGTCCTTTGATTGTAAGGAAGGCTTTCTGACACTCATCATTCCATTTCATGGAGGAGTTCTTCCTTAACAACTTGAAAATAGGCTCACAGGTTGCTGTGAGTTGGGAAATGAATCGGCTGATGAAGTTGATCCTTCCCAAAAATTCTCGTATTTCCTTCTTTGTCTGAGGAATGGACATTTTCGTGATGGCCTAGATTTTTGTGGGATCCAGCTCAATCCCTTTGTGGCTGACTAGGAATCCTAGCAACTTACCTGATTTAACTCTAAAGGCGCACTTGGCTGGATTCAACTTCAAGTTGTACTTACGCAACCTGTTAAAAAGCTTTCTGAGATGGTCTAGGTTGTCTCCCTCCCTTCGGGACTTGACAATGATGTCATCCACATAGATCTCTATCTCCTTATGCATTAAGTCATGGAAAAGAGCTATCATGGCTCGCTGGTAGGTAGCTCTGGTGTGACGCCCCCAGAATAGGTATACAACACCCATTCTGAGTCGCCAAATACATGGTACAGAAAGCAAACTACAACTTCAATAATACAATTGTCGTGCAAAATACGACAACACATACTGTGAGTTTAAATACAAATATTGTCTTCTAGACAATATCCACACTCAAATAAATCCTCATTACAATTATTCAAACACTATTTTACAGAAATAGTGAGGACTGCTAATACATCTTTCTAGAACCATTACTCCATACCCCGACTAGATCCTGCTATGTTCTCACCTCCTGAGAAGAAAAATGGAACAAAAAGGAAAAGGGTGAGCTCAACTAGCCCAGTAAAGAATATTATGACTAAGATAATATACAACAAATTATCGTTAGTCTTCAACAGGGAAAAATCTGATAAAATATAATCGACAACAAGTTTTAGATCAACAACTGCAGCGGAAACAACAAACCATTAGAAGAGTCAAGTAGAGAAAGAATTCTACTATCTTCTAAGATTTAAAAGTCCATCATCAATATTTTATCCCTGTAACATCAATTAATAATCATCTTTAACCAAATATTCATCTTTGCACTACAGGCCAAAGATATTCATTTGTATCATCAGTCGGTCATGTTCATCTCAACACCTGTTCATCTTTGCACTACAGGCCAAAGATATTCATCAAGTAATTATACATCTTTGCACTACAGGCCAAAGATATTCATTTGTATCATCATTTAGGACTGAGGATGATGAAAAATATCTTAAAGAGAACGAATCCAATGAGACAGAAGGACAAATAGTAGGGATTCGTATAACAGTTTATCCAAGATCAATAATACTTCATAATAATCAATTGTGAAGCAGAATTCAAAAATAAAGATCAAAACATGGATACAATCAAAGATAGTAACCATAATAGACATCTTGGACAAAAAGGGAAAATTTTATTTTTCGGTGAATAGTGCCGTATTCGTGAATAGTGCCGTATACGTGAATAGTGCCGTATACGTGAATAGTAACCCCCGACACAAAAAGTTCCAAATTTGATAAAAACTCATATCAATATTTCAGCATAATGATATTGAAGAAAATAATATCATTAAGAAGAAAATAATATCCCTTACCTCAAAATATCAGTACTTCTGGTCGGAATACCGGTATAAGGCTGAAAGAAACTTGCTCTGATGAATAGAAACTCTCAAAGTATCTAAATACTCACAAAATACACTCAATAATCTAGAGAGAGAAAGAGAGAAAACTTGTTTCTGGTGTGATTTTCAATTCTAACTTAGCCCTCTATTTATAGGAAAATTTTGGTAGGTTTGACCTGCAACCTGATGGCTTTACCTGCTACTATTCCCACCCACCACATTTGAAATATAATTCAGCACATTTCTTCACCAACCACAAGTGGGGCCCACCAATTCTAGAATTTTCCACCAAAATAATAAACTCCGAAAATTCAACAATTTCTGAACCAGTCATCTTGTAAAATTCATAATAAATCATACGTTCATTTTTAACGGTTCAAAATTTGTGGACATATACTCAACTTATATATGTATAACATATCCAAAGATTACCACGATCCAACGGTCGGATTAAAAATTATAACACCCGCAATATTTCTCAAAAACCCTGATTTGATTTTTTTTAATACCTCCATTCCGATAAAAATACTGATAAAACACCTCAACATTAACTCCTTCATTTTTAACCACAAAAATATATCCCTCATTTATATCCACATAGAATAAATATTTCCTTATCATATGAATCAATAATTAATTATTCACAAATAATATTACAGAATCACATTTATGACAACCAGGCCGTTCCCAGGAAAGAGGGGGCTTTCCAATAAGGATTTCTCCTTACTGGCGCGCAATTAGATGACCAAACCTCTCCTTAGACAGAACTTTCTAGACATTACCAATAATGTTATCTAATAATATTATTCAAATAATATGAATTATTGATCTGATAAATGAAAATACTGTGCAGCAACAATTATTGAAACAACAATAATATAAAATATCAACGCAGCAATTATTGAATCAATAAAATAAAATATTGAATAATAACTACTGTAACAATTATTGAGTAGTGCCTTCTTACGTAAGAATCAATAATTGGTGCAATACCGTGTGCTACTGTATTTTAACCACCGGGTATTCCAACAGTATTAACGGTAACAACTACGCCGTTATTTATAAACAACTTATACTTGTCGTTTTCTTCATCCAATCGCTTTCCGTTATGGGGCCCACACAAGGTTGCGTCGTCGTACGAATATTCCCCGACAGCAAGAATATTCCACGACCAACCAAATATTCACCGACCAAAAATAAATATTTTATAACCACTTGCTTATTTTGCAAAATTTGCACATTTCACCCATAACCAAAGTATTATATCAAATTAACCCCTTATTATTCACAATAATATTTAGAGAAAATTTAATTTTATTCATTAATAAGTTGGGGTCTTACAACCTCCCCTCCTTATGAAATTTCGTCCTCGAAATTGACGTACGTACCTGATGTTTCAAAAAGGTGAGGATACCTCGCTTTCATTTCTGATTCCAACTCCCAGGTCATTTCTTCAATAGCATGGTTTCTCCACAAAACCTTAACTTGTGGTATAACCTTCGTGCGTAGGACATGCTCTTTCCTATCCAAGATCTTAACAGGTACCTCCTCGTACGTTAAATCTTCAGCTATCTCGTCTGGTTCTAACTCAATAATGTGGTTCGGGTCTTTAACATATTTACGAAGCATAGATATGTGAAAAACATTATGAACACGAGACATGCTTGGAGGTAATGCGAGTCTATATGCCACATTTCCTATTCGCTCAAGAATCTCAAATGGACCAACAAATCTTGGATTGAGCTTTCCTCTCTTCCCAAATCTTGTAACTCCCTTCCATGGTGCAACACGTAACAATACATGATCCCCAATATTAAATTCCACGTCCTTCCGATGAAGATCCGCATAACTCTTTTGTCGATCCTGTGCCGTTTGTATACGTTGTCGAATCGTTTGGATCTTCTCTGTAGTAATGCGTACCAACTCTGGTCCCAACAATGTTGCTTCACCCACCTCGTCCCAGCATACTGGAGAACGACATTTTCTTCCATACAACGCCTCAAATGGAGCCATACCTATGCTCGCCTGATAACTGTTGTTGTAGGAGAATTCCACCAATGGTAGGTACTTATCCCAACTCCCTTTGAGATCTAAGACACAAAGTCTTAATAGATCTTCAAGAGTTTGAATAGTCCTCTCTGATTGTCCGTCCGTTTGAGGATGGTATGCTGAACTGAATCGTAAATCCGTGCCCATAGCTTTCTGCAAGCTAACCCAAAATCGTGAAGTGAATCTTGGGTCACGATACGAAACTATGGATACTGGCATGCCATGCAATCTCACAATCTCGTTCACGTACATACTAGCAAGACGTTCAAGGGAATAAGTCTCACGTATCGGCAAGAAATGAGCGGACTTGGTTAATCTATCAACAATAACCCAAATCGCATCTATGCCTTGAGAAACCTTGGGAAGACCTGTAACAAAATCCATAGTAATGTGTTCCCACTTCCATTTCGGGATCTCAAGTGGTTGCAATGGACCCTTTGGCACTTGATGCTCCGCCTTTACACGTTGACAAGTTAAACACCTCGAGATAAACTCCGCGATCTCTCTTTTCATATTGCTCCACCAAAATGTATGTCGAAGATCGTGATACATTTTGGTACTCCCAGGATGGATTGCAAACGGTGTGTTGTGTGCCTCCATCATTATTCTATGCTTCAAGTCAAAATCGTTAGGAACACAAAGTCTGGAGTTGACTCGAAGTATTCCTTCTTCATCGATTCTTGCTTCTGGAATAGCACCTTCTTGCACTTTCTTCTTCATACGCATCAGCTCTATATCCGTAGCTTGAGCAGCTTTAACTTTATCGATTAAAGTCGGTTCTACTCGTATATTTGATATCATCATGTGGGTACTTGGAGCCTTCATCTCTATCTCCATCCTTTGCAAGTCATACAAAATGGGCCTTTGTGTTAAAAACATTGCACTCGTACCCGCATATGATCTTCTACTCAATGCGTCAGCTACTACGTTTGCTTTTCCAGGATGGTATTGGATGGTATGATCGTAATCTTTCAACAGCTCAAGCCAACGTCGTTGCCGCATGTTGAGTTCCTTTTGGGTGAAGAAATATTTGAGGCTTTTATGATCTGTATAGATCTCCACTTTCTCCCCATAAAGGTAGTGTCTCCAGATCTTCAACGCAAAAACGACTGCTGCCAACTCCAAATCATGAGTAGGATAATTCCTCTCATATTCTTTGAGTTGTCGTGAGGCATAGGCTATGACTTTCCCATGTTGCATGAGAACACATCCTAACCCTTTGCCTGAAGCATCGCTGTAGATAACAAATCCATCCGAACCAGATGGTATTGTCAAAACAGGTGCCGAAATGAGTCTCCTCTTGAGTTCTTGAAAACTCTTCTCGCATTCCTCACTCCATACGAATTTTGTATCTTTCCGAGTCAGCTGAGTTAACGGAGTAGCGATTCGAGAAAATCCTTCCACAAATCTCCGATAATAACCAGCTAAGCCCAGAAAGCTACGTACTTCGGTTACCGACTTCGGTTGCTCCCAACTTTGTATGGCTTCAATCTTCGCCGGGTCGACAGATACTCCATGTTTTGACACCACGTGCCCAAGGAATGCTACTTCCTCAAGCCAGAACTCGCATTTCTTCAGTTTGGCATATAGCTTGTTTTCACGAAGCCTTTGCAGTACCAGCTTCAAATGGCGCTCATGATCTTCACGGCTTTTGGAATAGATGAGGATGTCATCAATAAAGACAACAACGAACTGATCCAAATATTCTTTGAATACACGGTTCATCATATCCATGAAGGCAGCAGGAGCATTAGTCAATCCAAAAGACATTACTAAGAATTCATAATGCCCGTACCGAGTTCTGAAGGCAGTCTTTGGAATATCCTCAGTTTTAATCTTCAGCTGATGATATCCAGAACGAAGATCGATCTTTGAAAAGAATTGTGCTCCTTGCAACTGGTCAAACAGGTCATCAATGCGAGGTAGCGGATACCTATTCTTGATGGTGACATGGTTTAATTCCTGGTAATCAATACAAAGTCGCATACTCCCGTCTTTCTTCTTTACAAATAAAACAGGAGCACCCCAAGGAGATGTACTAGGACGAATGAAACCGATGTCCAACAACTCTTGTAGTTGGACCTTTAACTCCTGAAGTTCAATAGGAGCCATTCGATATGGGGTTTTAGAAATGGGCTTTGTACCGGGTTCAAGGTCAATAAAGAATTCAATTTCTCGTTCCGGGGGTAGACCGGGAAGTTCTTCAGGAAATACATCGGAAAATTCTCTAACAATAGAAATATTATTCAAATCTGACTTGTCTTTGTTCAAATCCATAACATGGGCTAAGAAAGCTTGACATCCGTTTTTCAATAAACGAATAGCTTTGTGGCTTGATATGACAGTGACTGATTTTAGTGGTTTAGTAGTTTGAATTCGTATGACAGGTTGGTTAGGAATATGAAAACTAACAACCTTACGAAAACAATCAATTTTAGCATGATGAGTGGTTAACCAATCAATTCCTAAAATCACATCAAAAGCAAGTATCTTTAAAGAGATAAGATCAACAGGTAATGTGATAGTGCCAACTTGGATCATGCAAGATTTATAAACTGTAGATGTAACGAAGGTTTCACCCAACGGAGTTTCAACAGATAAGTTAAAGTCCAATTTCTCCGGAGTCAAGTTTAAACGTTGAGCACAAGCAGGAGAGATAAAAGAATGGGTAGAACCGGTATCTAGTAAAGTATAAACTTCGTAAGAATTCAAGATTAGCTTACCCGTGATCACCTCGTTCGGGTTTCTCGCGTTTTGGCCAGTTACGACAAACGCTCTTCCAGGAACCGCTGATTTCGCCTTATCCGGGACAGCCCTTGGAATCACCACTCCCGCTGAACTTGGTTTCGCTATAGTACAATCTCGAGCGATGTGGCCTTCCTTCCCACAGTTGTAACACACCTTGGATTGTTGTGGACAGTTTGGGCTGATATGTCCCTCTTTCCCGCATTTGTAACATCTAACTGGCGGTCGTTCTCCTCCCCTAAAATTTGTTGTTGGTGCTGGTGCTGGTGCTGATGTCTTCCCGTCATTGTTGAATCTCCTCTTTCTGAAATTTCCACTTGACTCACCTCTCCTATTATCATGGCCACGATGACCACCCGAGTGGTTACCGCCTTTGTTCGTATTTTTCCCTCCTCGTTGGTTATCATCGCTCTGATGATTGCTGTCACCGGTATGACCCTGGTTGTGGTCCCTCGGTTGAGTATACTCATTATCTCTCTCTAATAATTGGGCCCTGTTGACAACGTCTGAATACAGAGAAAATTTATGAGAGATAAGGTATTGACGAATCTCAGGTTTTAAACCTCTCAGAAACATCCGCGTCATTCGTTCCTCATTTTCGACCAAATGAGGTGCAAACCTGGATAACTCTGCAAACTTCGCCTCGTACTGGGACACCGTCATGTTGTTTTGTTCCAGTCTAATAAACTCAACCTCCTTCATATGACGAATACTTTCGGGAAAGTACTTGTCATTGAACAGTTTCTGAAACGTTTCCCAGGACATATTGAGTGCGTCAGGCTGGGTACGCTTCACAGACTCCCACCAGTAGTCTGCCTCACCGCGGAACATAAAGGTAGCGAATGGAACCTTCTGTTCCTCCGTGCATCCCAAGACATCGAATATCTTGGTAATTTGCTTGACCCATGTTTCCGCCATGATCGGATCCGGCTTTCCCTTAAATTCTGGTGGTCCCAACTCCTTGAACTGCTTGGCTGTGACAGACCGCGTGTTGTCATTATTTCCACCCGTATTTTGTACACGAGTCTCCCTCGTCTGATTTTGCATGAACTGCAAAAAGCTCCTAAACATTCCATCATTCATCGTTTGCTCGGTAAGTGTTGTTTACAGGAGGAATATTGCCTTCCTGTTGCACGTTCTCCTGGTTTGTGACTAAAGGTTGTTCCACAGTCTCATACACTCCATTGTTAACGTTCTCAGCTGCCATTCTTAAATACTGCCATAAAACAAGGGTTAATAGTCATGTCATATATTATCCCTATACTCTGACCGACCAAATAAACACCAAATAAACTTAGTCAGGTCATACTAGCGAAGGAATTCCCCGTCTCTCCCCTCCTAGTTCTTGTCTCACATCTCAGCCAGGGATCATATCCCTAAGCTCTGATACCAACTGTGACGCCCCCAGAATAGGTATACAACACCCATTCTGAGTCGCCAAATACATGGTACAGAAAGCAAACTACAACTTCAATAATACAATTGTCGTGCAAAATACGACAACACATACTGTGAGTTTAAATACAAATATTGTCTTCTAGACAATATCCACACTCAAATAAATCCTCATTACAATTATTCAAACACTATTTTACAGAAATAGTGAGGACTGCTAATACATCTTTCTAGAACCATTACTCCATACCCCGACTAGATCCTGCTATGTTCTCACCTCCTGAGAAGAAAAATGGAACAAAAAGGAAAAGGGTGAGCTCAACTAGCCCAGTAAAGAATATTATGACTAAGATAATATACAACAAATTATCGTTAGTCTTCAACAGGGAAAAATCTGATAAAATATAATCGACAACAAGTTTTAGATCAACAACTGCAGCGGAAACAACAAACCATTAGAAGAGTCAAGTAGAGAAAGAATTCTACTATCTTCTAAGATTTAAAAGTCCATCATCAATATTTTATCCCTGTAACATCAATTAATAATCATCTTTAACCAAATATTCATCTTTGCACTACAGGCCAAAGATATTCATTTGTATCATCAGTCGGTCATGTTCATCTCAACACCTGTTCATCTTTGCACTACAGGCCAAAGATATTCATCAAGTAATTATACATCTTTGCACTACAGGCCAAAGATATTCATTTGTATCATCATTTAGGACTGAGGATGATGAAAAATATCTTAAAGAGAACGAATCCAATGAGACAGAAGGACAAATAGTAGGGATTCGTATAACAGTTTATCCAAGATCAATAATACTTCATAATAATCAATTGTGAAGCAGAATTCAAAAATAAAGATCAAAACATGGATACAATCAAAGATAGTAACCATAATAGACATCTTGGACAAAAAGGGAAAATTTTATTTTTCGGTGAATAGTGCCGTATTCGTGAATAGTGCCGTATACGTGAATAGTGCCGTATACGTGAATAGTAACCCCCGACACAAAAAGTTCCAAATTTGATAAAAACTCATATCAATATTTCAGCATAATGATATTGAAGAAAATAATATCATTAAGAAGAAAATAATATCCCTTACCTCAAAATATCAGTACTTCTGGTCGGAATACCGGTATAAGGCTGAAAGAAACTTGCTCTGATGAATAGAAACTCTCAAAGTATCTAAATACTCACAAAATACACTCAATAATCTAGAGAGAGAAAGAGAGAAAACTTGTTTCTGGTGTGATTTTCAATTCTAACTTAGCCCTCTATTTATAGGAAAATTTTGGTAGGTTTGACCTGCAACCTGATGGCTTTACCTGCTACTATTCCCACCCACCACATTTGAAATATAATTCAGCACATTTCTTCACCAACCACAAGTGGGGCCCACCAATTCTAGAATTTTCCACCAAAATAATAAACTCTGAAAATTCAACAATTTCTGAACCAGTCATCTTGTAAAATTCATAATAAATCATACGTTCATTTTTAACGGTTCAAAATTTGTGGACATATACTCAACTTATATATGTATAACATATCCAAAGATTACCACGATCCAACGGTCGGATTAAAAATTATAACACCCGCAATATTTCTCAAAAACCCTGATTTGATTTTTTTTAATACCTCCATTCCGATAAAAATACTGATAAAACACCTCAACATTAACTCCTTCATTTTTAACCACAAAAATATATCCCTCATTTATATCCACATAGAATAAATATTTCCTTATCATATGAATCAATAATTAATTATTCACAAATAATATTACAGAATCACATTTATGACAACCAGGCCGTTCCCAGGAAAGAGGGGGCTTTCCAATAAGGATTTCTCCTTACTGGCGCGCAATTAGATGACCAAACCTCTCCTTAGACAGAACTTTCTAGACATTACCAATAATGTTATCTAATAATATTATTCAAATAATATGAATTATTGATCTGATAAATGAAAATACTGTGCAGCAACAATTATTGAAACAACAATAATATAAAATATCAACGCAGCAATTATTGAATCAATAAAATAAAATATTGAATAATAACTACTGTAACAATTATTGAGTAGTGCCTTCTTACGTAAGAATCAATAATTGGTGCAATACCGTGTGCTACTGTATTTTAACCACCGGGTATTCCAACAGTATTAACGGTAACAACTACGCCGTTATTTATAAACAACTTATACTTGTCGTTTTCTTCATCCAATCGCTTTCCGTTATGGGGCCCACACAAGGCTGCGTCGTCGTACGAATATTCCCCGACAGCAAGAATATTCCACGACCAACCAAATATTCACCGACCAAAAATAAATATTTTATAACCACTTGCTTATTTTGCAAAATTTGCACATTTCACCCATAACCAAAGTATTATATCAAATTAACCCCTTATTATTCACAATAATATTTAGAGAAAATTTAATTTTATTCATTAATAAGTTGGGGTCTTACATCTGGCATTGATGAGGCCGAATGACAATCGTCTATAGCAAAAGGTTCCCCAAGGAGTGATGAATGCAATTTTTTCACGATCCTATTCAGCAACCATGATTTGACTGTACCCCACAAAGCAATCAGCAAAGAAGTACATATTGTATTGAGCTGTATTATCAATGAGTATGTGGATGAATGGCACGAGAAAGCTATCCTTGAGGCAAGCTTTATTCAGATCTCTGTAATTCACGTAAACTCGCACCTTTCCTCTAGGTTTAGGCATGGGGACTATGTTGGATAGCCATTCAGGGTATGTTGACACCATGATGATGTCGGCTTGAAATTATTTCACAATTTCTTCTTTAACCTTTAAATTCCACTTAGGTTTTAATTACCTGAGTGTCTGCCTGACTGGCTTGAATTCCTCTTTAATGGGAAGGAGATGAAGGATAATGTCAGTGGATAAATCGACCATGTCTTTGTGAGACCATACAAATACATCCTAGAATTGGGTCAATAAAGTAACCATGTCATTCCTTTGGTTTGGAGTGAGGTCCATACCAATCTGGATTAGTTTGGGGTTTTTTAAGGTTCCAAGGTTAAAAGAGGTGGTTTGATCAAGATTTGGCTTGGGTTTGTCTTCGACCCATTCTTTGATCTCCTGAGGTATCGCATAGTCCTCTTGTATTTCCATCAAGACTGAGTCCAACTTTACATCAAAGTTACAGTCCTCGTGGAGAATAGGCACCTCATCAGCAAGTATAGGCACATCTAACTTTAGAGTCCTGAAACAAAATACTTTCACTTAATATATGAAACTGTTAAATCATACAAAGTGTTAGCATGTAAAGACAAAACAACTGCTAATACTGTATAGAAAAAGTAAGCAGTTATTTCTATCTACATGGCAGATGGAGTTTCTGCCCTTTTTACCCTTGTCGGCAAATGCTAGGAGTGCTGCTCCAATTGTCAAGGGTGAAGTCCTGGTGGACGGCTGTGATGAAGGGGTTGTTGTCATCCTCCTTCTCCCGAATGATTACCATGATATCTGGACAATCATCGTCTGGGATATCTCTATTTGTACTGTCCGTGTGGACTATAATGCGTATGTTTGATAAGCACCTTGCAATGTCCTGCTTATGCTTTCGATCCTTTTCCTCCGCCTTCGGGTATGATATCTAGACCTCTTTTCCTTTGATCAATATTGGCTTAGGAAATAATATAGTCATCACATGAGCAGGAACCTTTATTAAAGTCTGTATAGATTCAGCTCCTGTAGGTGGAGGCAATCGCCGTATGGCTGAAGATTAAGGAACCTGTTTGTGTTTGTGAGGATTCTTGTGAGTGGAGCTAGAAGAATAGCCTAGTCCGGTTATCCCTGCTTGACTGGGAACTTGAATTGGGTGCTTAATGCCCAGATGATCTTTGCCCAACCCTTATCTAGGTTGATAACCCAAAGATATCATTTCTTGACTTGTCGACATTACCTCGACAGAAACTCTAGGTATCAAAGGTGGCGCCTCAATAGGATGGTAGTGAGTGTTGCTCACCTCTAGGGCATGGAAGCCGACAGGCTCAACTTCTGAATTGAAACTGATGAGTGGGATGCCACCTTGTTCAGGACATTCTGGCTCAGTATTAACAGTGACTAGATTGTTGTTAATGATGTATTTGAGCTACTGATGAAGGGTGGACGGGACAGCTCTAGCCATATGAATCCACGATCTTCCCAACAGTAGGTTGTATCCTGTAGCTATTTTGAGCACATGAAAGGATACGCAGAATGTGTGTGGACCAATCTCCACAGGCAATTCAATCTCTCCAATAGCATTTCATCGGGATCCATCAAAAGCTTTGATAATTGTATTACTCCTTCGGATCTTGTTGAGATTGATATTCATCTTCTCCAAGGTTGCATAAGGGCAGATATTCAAGGATGACCCTCCATCTATCAATACTCCTGCTACCACGTATCCGAAGGACATAACCGCTATATGCAACGGCTTGTAATAACCCGTCCCTTTGGGAGGTATGTCATCATCAGTGAAGGATATCATATTGCTGTTAAAAATGTGATCAACCAGGTGATGGAACTTTTTAACATTCACTAATTTTGGCAAGTGGGCTTTTTCTAAAACTCTCAGTAAGACCTTCCTGTGATCCTCTGAGGAGAATACCAAGTCCAGTATGGAAACCTGTTGTGGAGCTTCTTTCAAGATTAAAACCACCTTGGCTTGATTGTGTCCCATAATACAGAGGAATTCTTCGATCTTCTCCATGGGAACTTTTCCCTTTGATTTGATGATATGCTTCATCACCCGTTAGGGAAGGTACAGTGGATTTTCTTTCAACACTGCAGTAGTTATATTAGATGTGGATCCTTCAGCCTCTCCATAATTCCATAGCACTTTCTGTAAGCTGACAATAGGATATTGTGGTCTGAATGGCAAGATGATTAGCGTTGGCACAACCACTTTCAAAGGGTTTTCAACACCTTTGAGTTGAATAGGTTGAATTATATGTGATGTGATAGCTAAATCCCCCTCAGAAGATATACTACTATGGCTTCCTTCCATTTTGTAGGAACTGTGTCCCCACTCTCAAGTAATACAACGTCATTATCTGTCATCTGTAGGACACCATGATAAATGGGTTTTATACCCGTGAATTGGTTCCTAATTCAAGCTTAATTGGTGTCAATTCTTTGTTTTCTAGTTTATTTTTATTTGTTTATGATTGTTTTATGTGTAGGTTGGTTGGTGTGGCAAGTGATCAAAAAGGAGGCAATTGGGGTAAAATTTTAGCAAATTTGGAGCTTAATTAAAGTCAGAAGCATAGCCCGTCGGGGCGGGCATGTTTTGGCCTTACACCCCCGCTGGGGCGGGGGGTCTTCAAGTTTGTCTTCAGTAGCTAGGCCCATTGGGGCGGGCATGTTGCAAGTTAATAACCCCGCCGGGGAGGGGGGTGCCGAGTCTGGGCAGTTCTACTTTGATTCAAATACTGCTATGATGTGAATTTTAGTACTTGCATGGCTTTGGGACTCTAAATGAGAGAGGATTGCACTCAGATTGTGTGTGAAAACATATAACTACATCAAAAACAACAAGATGAAGAGGATGCAAGGCAATTAACAAAGATTAAGGACAGATTTTCATAACAAGCGTTGGAGTGAAAATTTTGAAGGAACTTTCATATCGATTGCCGATTAAGGCTAAAGTGAAGGGTGTTCTGCATTATTCTTTTTCTTTAGTTTTATAGTTGTAATTAGGAGGATGATATCTTCAATTTATTTAGTTATTATTTCATTTATGATGAACTAAATACTTTTTAGACTTATGACAGATCTTTAAGAGGAACGATGATTATGTAACTTTGATTTTCAATTTAATAAGCTATTATCCAGTTTATCTATATTAATTTGAGCTTAAATTTATGAATTGCCTGATCAACGATTCTTTATGGACTTGTATGAATTCGAGAGATGAAATACGAGTCTAGACTTAGTTAATATAGCAAGTGTTCTTGAATTTTGTGAATGAACAGAATCTCAATGAATGTTAAGGTAGAGATATGCTTGACATCGCATGTAATCATTTAAAGGGCTTAAACTTAAACTTTCTTTAATTATAATTCACATAGAGATATAGTGAGTTAGTTGATTAAGGTGTTTAACTTGATTCTATCTCATTTGTGGATTTGAGTTAATACGGTATTAGTACATCGAGAGGTGGCTAGTTTTACATACATGTTCTTGATTAATAAACTGGGATAGTAAATTAAAATAGAATAAAGGTGTAATAATCAGAGTAGTACTTAGAGTGAAGTCGAAAGCCTAATTCTCCAATATTTGTTTGAAAATTCAGTTTTTAGGGTTTATTTATTGTTTGGTGGTTTTTATATTTTTAATACTTTAAGTTACAAACTGGAACTTGATTAGTTTAATAAAATTATGATTAATAGGAAATTGGTAATTGTGAGAGTTAATTTCTTATTAAAGTCTCTGAGGGAACGATACTATACTTACTATTATATTACTTGTTGACCACGTATACTTGCGTGTTGTGCGTAATTAGATTTTACCCAACAAGTTTTTGGCGCCGTTGTTGGGGACTTTAGTATAGATTTTAATATTTTGCGATATCAGTTTAATTAGTCCAGTTTTACTTAAATATTTTTTATTTTGGTTTTGTTCTTCTTATTTCAGGTTTTTAAAGTTGGTTTATGCAAACTCGATCCAAAAATCCAGACTTGCTTCCTTTTAAGGACGACATTGAGAGACGCTGTGACAAACGAGATTTTGTAATTTAAATTTAATATTTATTGAATTAAATAAATATTTTTCAATGAATTAATTATTGGATTAAATAATTAATTAATGCAATTGTGGTAGATTAATTTAATTATAAGTGTTATATTTATTAAATTAATGTGGAGAATTTTTATTATTCAAAGTATGTATTTATGTGAGCTTATTGAATTAAATGAAATACGTAATAAGCACAATGTTATTTTAATTAATTTAATAATTAATTAAAGAATTAATAATTTGACATAATTAATAAATGAGAAATTTAATTATGTGACTATTTGAATTAATGAGAAATTATTATATTTTATTTAAATTAAAATAAATAAGATATTTGATTTATTGTGTAAATGGGTACGACATTATTAAACTATAGTATAAAGGATTAATCAAATTAAATGGGTTTGAGTCTTTAAGAATAACCAAACAGAGCTTTAAGGGAAGTTGAGAGCAGTTAACCACGTATGGGTTAACTGACCTCAACGTTACTAGTTATAATAAGTGCGCCTTCATCAGTTTTCATTATTATGTATGTTATTTTGAAACAAAAATCTAAGAGTCAGAGAATTCAGAGAGATTTTCAGAGAGAGTTAGAGGAAATTGTGATATTGAAGAATCAGAAGGATTGCTTGAGGGTAATCTCTTCAACCCAGTTTTATTTACGTCATTAAAGTTTCATGAAAATGGTTTTTATGTTTCTGATTAAAATCTTTGTAGTTGGAAAGGGTAACAATTATGTGAATATATGTGTTAATATGTCATCATAGCATGTTTTACTATATTGTTTGGTTCCATAACATCAGTTTCATAAAAATATGTCGTAGATTGTTTCATCAAAAATATAGAGTATAGTAATATGGCTATATGGCCCTTACACCCAAATTTAATACGTCAATCATATGTTGTCTCATAAATTTTATACTTGTATATGATTATACATGTTAAAACGAAGAAAAGAAAATTCGAATGGACAGATTCAGTGTTATAACGAAACCGTAGTGTTAATTTTTATGTTTTATGTACAAAACTTTCAAGAACATCAAGAACAGTGAAATTTTATAAATTGATTCAAGAAATTGTATGTTTTAGCGTGTTAAAATCATGCTAGAAGGGTTTGGCAGTAGTTATGTGTATATTATAATGTCTGGGTATGTTAATTTCATGAACGAATAAAGAAATTGGTAGAAATTGGCCATGTTCTATAATTTTTTGCGAATTGCAGTTCTGGTTCTGGTGTGCCCCGCCGCAGCGCCGGCTGCAGGCATAACACCCACGCCGCAACACCAATGTCCAGGCCGTAGCGCGGGCCGCATTGCAGCGCCGAGAACAAGTCCAACAGTGGTGCCGCAGTGCCACTCTTCAGATGGTCCAGAAATGAAATTTTTTTAATTGTTCAAGTCTAAGAATGTGATAGTGACCTAATCTAATGAACATAAAAATATGTTAGACGTATAATGAGACGTTAAAATAGATTCTTAACATGTCAATAACGCATTTACGTGTGGATTGAATTATTGAAAGCATAGTTAGCTTATTGTTCGTGAAGTGTAAATTATGTGACAATAAGTGTGGTAATTTGACTAAGTATAGTCATAATCCGAGTTAGACAAAAAGAATGAACTTGTGACGACTAGTTACGTTATAATTGATTGGTATTGTGAATATGAATGGTATGTAGGATTAAATCGGGGAACGTGTATAATTAACGTGTAATCTACGCACGAGACAAGTTTTCTAACCTTACTTGTTATTGTTATTAAAGTTTATAAACTTACATCGAGCAAATTCTCATTATTATTAATCAAGTTCAATTTGCTATATCAAGATTTTTAATCTTTTCAAAGTATGATTCTGTTATAAAATACTTATTCTATTATATACCTCTTGGGATTGTTATTCGATTTAAATATCAGTTATTGTTGAACCTTGTTAGAATAGCGAACCCTTATTGAGTCGACTAGTCCATAGTTGATGAAAGTTCTAAATTTCAGAACCCTTGTTGAATTTTCCAAACTAAACTTCCTTTGGTGCAGACTCTAATGTCAAACTGAGATGAATAACCTTATATAGGGATTACTTATATGTTAGCGTTAAGATATTGTGCACAGTATGGTACTAAGGGCTGACCCCCCTAAGTACGAGTAGAAGAGTCCATAGTCTTATGACTGTTAAAGGTTTCAAGTATAACCCTTGATAACCTAGGAGATAGTTCAAGATCTTATAACCCTCAGAAGTTCTTTTGATTCTTGTTATTTATTCTTGATTCAAAAGTTGAGTTTCTTATTCTAAAAGTCTTTGTTTCACTCGCATGTTATTAAATTGTTATTTCATTATTTTACTTATGGGCAATCGTGCTCACTCTTGCGTAATAATAACATTGCAGTTAAGAACGAAAGGTCCGACGAGCCTTCTTCTAGCAAAGGCAAAGGCAAGATTAACAAGTGATGCAGACTTATTGTCATTACGATTATGTATTTATGTTTTAGAATTATGTTGATGTTGTGTAAGACTATTAATTGTTTATGTTTTCGCAGTTTAGATTTAAGGTTAGTATGACCTAGAATTTATGTAATTATTTCAGATGATGTAACTCCTTAAGGAGAGGATTTATTTCTATCTATTTATGCTTTCTTTTATTGTGGATAGATAGATATATGATGTTTGTATAGTGAACACCCAATCATGTGGAAATTGAAGTACCCGGATTTATGGGTTTCACAGATTGGTATCAGAGCTGTAGGTTATGAACCTTAGGTGGGGGGAAACAACCTTAGGTAGTAGCCTTATAGGAAGAACATAGTGATGAAAAACTCTTATCGAGTTCTAAGAAATGAATTCCTTAATTCATTGAAGATAATAAAAGACTTTATATGTTTATATGGTAAATTATGTGTTCGCTAGTACCGATTAGTAACTAAAACTTAAATCTATGTTGTCAGGATGTCGGATGTTGGAGGAGCTAGTCGAGCTGGGGAGGAGGAACCCCGAGTACCTACAGAGGAGGAGCCCCGAGACATTCATGTCGTCAGGGAGCAGTTGGTATAGAGAGAGCCATCTCCATTGATCACTGTTGTTAGTCAGGAGCATGAGCCTGAGACTGATCCAGAGGAGGATCCTGAGGAAGAAGATGAGTTCCCACCGAACTCTATCGATGTAGAGATGTACGATGAGCTGTATGATCGTAACGTAGAGTTACGTGACACTGTTTAGGAGTTGACTGAACGGGCGGTTATTCAACAAATTACCATCGAGCAGAGGGATAGGGAGGTTGTGACTCTTCACACACGTATAGGAAACGTGGAGTCAGATTTGGTTCATGAGAAGGGTCAAACCGAGGAGAAGTCCGAGGAGATAGAGAAGTTGAAGAATGAACTAAAAGAGTGCCCAACAAGGCTGACCATAGCAGAGGAAGCTTGGGTAAGAGAATCACGTCGTGCTGATCTTGCTGAAGAGGATTATCGTGCGAAGAAGGCTAAGCTTGGGGAGACGTACTCTACACCTCAAAATGCAATGGATGAGGCCCAGGATCGAGTTATGAGATACCCAATTCAGTTCAAAGGACTACCATCATATATGCTAGATCGCAGGATGATGTCCCACATCATGTACGAGGAACGTAGTAAGGCTATTCAGTGCCTTAACAGGCAATGATAGGATTTGTTTAATTATGTGAAAATCTATCTGGTAGTTAAAGATGTAAATTTCGATGTGGTTATAAACAAAGGAATATTTTAATATTTTAAATCCTGTAGATTCTTTATCTCGGGATAGTGGATGTAAATAGCAGTGATGCTATAATATGATGTTAAAACTTTTGATTTGAATAAATACATTAAGTTGTTTGAGAAAATGTGTTAAGTGATTATGTTAAATTGTTGAGTTAAGCCTTAACTATTTAGAGAATTGGATAAATATCTAATAAGCATATATTTTAACAGAAATATGCCGCCGAGAAGAAGACAAAACTGTCAACCAGCTCAAGAAGAATTGACGAACAACAACAACAACAATGCCAATGCTAACCCCGTTCAGCAATCGGTGAACTTATTTTCTGGAGCGATTAATAATCAACCTCAAGCTCCACCGAATACTACGTTCAAGGATTTCAAAGCAGTGGGACCACCAGAGTTTAATGGCTCCATGAACCCGATAGAAGCTCAGACTTGGGTTAAGGAAATGGAGAAAGTTTTTGATGTCACAAGAGTCAGAGAGGACCAGAAAACCGCCTACGCGACGTCCATGCTAAAATTCGAAGCCAGTTATTGGTGCCAAGCAAATAAAGTCTGGGGAGGAGAAGGTATGATCACTTGGGAAAGGTTCAAGGAGATATTTTTTGAGATGTATTTTCTGATCAGCTTGCAGAACCAAATGGAGGTCCAATTTCTGGGGTTGAAACATGGGAATATGTCTGTACCAGACTATGCGGCAAGATTCAATGAGTTGGCTAGGTTCGCCACATATCAAGTGCACACGGATGAGAGAAAAGTAAGAAGGTTTGAATAAGGACTGAAGCCTTGGTTGTATAGTAAAGTGTCGATGTTTCAGTTGAAGACGTTTGATGGAGTACTGGAGAAAGCCATACTCGCTGAAGGTGGAAGCGACGCGGTAACCAAATATAATCAGGATCAGAAGAAGAAGAAGAGTGAAAATGAAGGAATTAACAAGGCTAGTGGAAGTAACACGGGAGGTGGTAATAATCAGAAGAGAAGGTGGTCTAATAACTCGTCAACTAGAAATCAGCAAGGAGGTCAGAAGAAGAGGATCGAAGCGTGCTCGACCTGCGAGAAAGCTCATTTGGGAGTGTGTATGAAGGGCAAACGAGTGTGCTACAATTGTAGTCAGGAAGGCCACATAGCACCTAACTGTCCTAACCCAAAGAAGGGTGCTTGTTTTACTTGTGGATCAAAAGACCATCTGGCAAGAGACTGTCCTAAGAAGGGATCTGGAGGGGCAGGATCAGGAGGAAATAGGAGAAACAACGGTGGAATCGCTCTGACTATCACTGGACCAACCGTAACCAACCGACCAACCGCCAAGACTTTTAACATGACAGTGCAGGATGCTGTGCAGTGTCGTGATGTGGTGTCAGGTATCATTCCGATCAATAAAGTTAATGCTTATGTATTATTTGATTCGGGTGCTACTTGTTCATTTATATCCGATTACTTTGCTAAGAACTTAGAATTGCTTAAAGATGAGTTAGAATACCCCATGAACATAGAAATTGCGAATATAGAAATAATCATTGTTAAGTACGTACATAAGAACTGTAGAGTGGATATTAAGGGTAATATCATGAACGTAGATCTTATCCCTATTCAACTTGGAGAATTTGACGTTATCTTGGATATGGACTGGTTATTCAATTACGGGGCTATAATTGATTACCAGAAGAAGCGTATTAACCTTATGACTTCGTCAAAGGTTGTGTTTTATGGTAGCAAGTCACCTAGATAAGCGAGTTGTCTGATGATGATGCAGGCCAGGAAGTTGTTAAGATAAGGCTGTGTAGGATATTTAGCTTACATAGTCGACAGTCGTAAAGAGAATCCGAAATTAGAAGAGATACCAGTAGTGAGGGACTTCGCAGACGTATTTCTGGATTATTTTCCAGTACTTCCGCCAGATAGAGAGGTTGAATTTGTGATCGATTTGGCTCAAGGAATGTCTCCAATATCGAAGGCACCATATCGAATGACACCGGTAGAGATGAACGAATTGATGGTACAATTACAAGAATTACTAGACAAGAAGTACATTCAATCGAGCGTATCGTCGTGGGGAGCGCCGGTGTTGTTTGTGAAGAAGAAGGATGGGACAATGCAGCTTTGCATCGACTATAGAGAACTAAATAAGGTCATGATTAAGAATAAATATCCATTACCGAGGATCGATGACCTGTTTGATCAATTGAAGGGAGCGAGATACTTTTCAAAGATAGACTTGAGGAGTGGTTATCATAAACTGAAGGTGAAGCCAGAGGATGTATCGAAGACAGCGTTCAGAACACGATATGACCATTATGAATTTTTGGTAATGTCATTTGGTTTAACGAATGCTCCTGCAACATTCATGGGCTTAATGAATGGAGTGTTTAAGCCATTTCTGGACAAATTCGTAGTGGTATTTAAAGATGACATTTTGGTATATTCGAAAACCAAGGAAGAACATGAAGAGCATTTGAAGGTAACGTTAGAGGCGTTGAGAAAGGAGAAGTTATATGCCAAGTTTTTAAAATGCGAATTTTGGATCGAGCGAGTACAATTTCTTGGACATATGATTGATAAAGATGGAATTTAGGTAGATCCATCCAAAGTTGAACCCGTGATAAACTGGGGTTAACCGAGAACGTCGTCGAAAGTACGAAGTTTTCTTGGATTGGCAGGATATTACAGAAGATTCATTCAAGACTTTTCCAAGATCGTAACTCCGTTAACGAATTTGACTCGAAAAGCTGTGAAATTTGTTCAGACGGAGGAGTGTGAGGAAAGCTTTTAAGAATTGAAGAAGAGGTTGAGTACAACACCTATGTTGTCTCTTCCGGATGATACATGAAATTTTATTGTTTATAGTGATGCGTCGCATAAAGGACTTAGCTGTGTGCTTATGTAAAATGGTAGAGTCATTGCGTATGCGTCACGACAATTGAAAGATTATGAGAAGGGGTATTCGACCCACGACTTGGAGTTAGCTGCAGTGGTTTTTGCTTTGAAAATATGGAGGCACTATCTCTATGGGGAGAAATGTGAAATATATACAGGCCACAAGAGTCTGAAATTTATTTTTACACAGAAGGACTTGAATATGCGTCAAAGAAGGTGGTTGGAGTTAATTAAGGACTATGATTGTTAGATTTTATACCATCCGGATAAGGCAAATGTGGTTGCCGACGCCTTAAGTAGAAAGGGTCGGGAGAAATTGATGATGTTGATAGCTCAGAAGGAGCTAATTTCAGCCATGGAGAAGTTAGAATTGGAAGTGAAGTATCCTATGGAAATTGATGAGAAGCTGTTCCAGATGCAATCTGGTACAATCCTACTTGATAAAGTTAAGGAGGCTCAACTTCAGGATGAAGAATGTAAAAAGGTGAAAAAGAAGATATCTGAAGGAATCGAACCGAGATTCAAGATGGACAAGGAAGGAATACTGAGATTTGAGAGCAGAATTTGGGTACCGCCAGTACCAGAGATTAAGGAAGATATTTTGAGCGAGGCTCATAGTTCACGATATTCGATTCACCCTGGTAGTACCAAGATGTACCAAGATCTTCGACAACATTTCTAGTGGCCAAATTTGAAACAGGATGTTGCAGAGTGTGTTGCCAAGTGTCTGACATGTCAGAAAGTGAAAGCAGAACATCAGAGGCCGAGTGGGTTACTTCAACCGTTGGAGATCCCAGAATGGAAATGAGAACATATTACGATGGATTTCGTGGTTGGTCTTCTGACAACTCAGAAAGGCTATGACGCAGTATGGATTATCGTTGACTGACTGACAAAATCCACACACTTCCTTCCGATCAGAATCAAATTTAACTTAGACCAGCTGGCAAAATTATATGTAAAAGAGATTGTTTCGAGACACAGAGTTCCGGTGTCAATTATTTTCGATAGGGATCCGCACTTTACATCGAACTTTTGAAAACGTCTGCAGGAATACATGGGTACGCAGTTGAGAATGAGTATGGCTTATCACCCTCAGACAGACGGGTAGAGTGAAAGAACGATTTAGACATTAGAAGATATGTTAAGAGCTTGTATAATGGACTTTAAAGGAAATTGGGATGATCATCTACCGCTCGTAGAGTTCGGCTATAACAACAGTTACCATGCTAGTATTGGCATGCCGCCTTATGAAGCGTTAAACGGTAGAAAGTGCAGAACTCCGATTTACTGGGACGAAGTTGGCGAGAGACAATTACTAGGCCCATAATTGGTACAGAAGACAGTAGAGATAGTTAAAGTGATCCGAACAAGACTGGTAGCAGCTCAAGATAGGCAGAAGAAATACGCCGACCTACACCGTAAAAATGTTGAGTTTGAATCGGGTAGTTATGTGTTTTTGAAAGTCTCTCCCTAGAAGGGTAAGATCAGGTTCGAAAATAAAGAGAAATTAAGCCCAAGATTCATTGGACCATTTGAGGTACTGTGAAGGATCAGAGAAGTTGCGTATGAGGTAGCCTTACCTCCAGCACTCGAGAATGTCCACAACGTCTTCCATGTTTCAGTTTTACGACCCTACAAACCCGATTACAAGCATGTAATTGAATACGAACCCCAACATTTTGATAAAAATTTATCCTATGAAGAAATTCCTATTCAGATTGTTGACAGGAAAGAACAAGTTCTTAGAAATAAACTAATACCTTCCGTTAAGGTAATTTGGAGGAACCACAACGCTGAAGAAGCAACATGGGAACTCGAAGACCATATGATAGGGAATTATCCTCATTTATTTACGTAATTTATGTGTATGCGATTCTAGGGACAGAATCTTTGTAAGGGTGGAGAATGTAACTGGTCGAATTGAATCCTTTTAAGGGGAAAAAGATGTGACAAACGAGATTTTATAATTTAAATTTAATATTTATTGAATTAAATAAATATTTTTAATGATTTAATTATTGGATTAAATAATTAATTAATACAATTGTGGTAGATTAATTTAATTATAAGTGTTATATTTATTAAATTAATGTGGAGAATTTTTATTATTCAAAGTATGTATTTATGTGAGCTTATTGAATTAAATGAAATATGTAATAAGCATAATGTTATTTTAATTAATTTAATAATTAATTAAAGAATTAATAATTTGACATAATTAATAAATGAGAAATTTAATTATGTGACTATGTGAATTAATGAGAAATTATTATATTTTATTTAAATTAAATAAAATAAGATATTTGATTTATTATGTAAATGGGTGCGACATTATTAAACTATAATATAAAGGATTAATCAAATTAAATGGGTTTGAGTCTTTAAGAATAACCAAACAGAGCTTTAAGGGAAGTTGAGAGCAGTTAACCACGTATGGGTTAACTGACCTCAACGTTACTAGTTATAATAAGTGCGCCTTCATCAGTTTTCATTATTATGTATGTTATTTTGAAACAAAAACCTGAGAGTCAGAGAATTCAGAGAGATTTTTAGAGAGAGTTAGAGGAAATTGTAATATTGAAGAATCAGAAGGATTGCTTGAGGGTAATCTCTTCAATCAAGTTTTATTTACGTCATTAAAGTTTCATGAAAATGGCTTTCAAGTTTCTGATTAAAATCTCTGTAGTTGGAAAGGGTAACGATTATGTGAATATATGTGTTAATATGTCATCATAGCATGTTTTACTATATTGTATGGTTCCATAACATCAGTTTCATAAAAATACGTCGTTAATTATTTCTTCAAAATTATAGAGTATAGAAATTTGGCCATATGGCCCTTACACGCAAATTTAATACGTTAATGATATGTTGTCTCATAAATTTTACACTTGTATATGATTATGCATGTTAAAATGAAGAAAACAAAATTCGAATGGACAAATTCGGTGTTATAACGAAACTGTAGTGTTAATTTTTATGTTTTGTGTTCAAAACTTTCAAGAACATCAAGAACAGTGAAATTATATAAATTAATTCAAGAAATTGTGTGTTTTAACGTGTTAAAATCTTGTTAGAAGGGTTGGGTAGTAGTTATGTGTATATTATAATGTCTGGGTATGTTAATTTCATGAACGAATAAAGAAATTAGTAGAAATTGGCCATGTTCTGCAATTTTTCGCGAATTGCAGTTCTGGTTCTGGTGTGTCGCGTCGCAGCGCCGGCTGCAGGCATAACACCCACGTTGCCGCGCGAGCCACGCCGCAGCGCCAATGTCCAGGCCGCAGCGCGGGCCGCGCCGTAGTGCCGAGAACAAGCCTAACAGTGGCATCCCAGCACCACTCTGCAGATGGTCCAGAAATGAAATTTTTTTAATTGTTAAAGTCTAAGAATGTGATAGTGACCTAATCTAATGAACATAAAAATATGTTAGACGTATAATGAGACGTTAAAATAGATTCTTAACATGTCAATAATGCATTTACGTGTGGATTGAATTATTGAACGCATAGTTAGCTTATTG
Organism: Panax notoginseng; assembly: GCA_016801055.1. Taxonomy (NCBI): domain Eukaryota; kingdom Viridiplantae; phylum Streptophyta; class Magnoliopsida; order Apiales; family Araliaceae; genus Panax; species Panax notoginseng. Next base: position 99,609,917 of record CM029022.1, on the reverse strand, counting down.
TTCATGAAGTGTAAATTATGTGACAATAAGTGTGGTAATTTGACTAAGTATAGTCATAATTCGAGTTAGACAAAAAGAATGAACTTGTGACGACTAGTTACGTTATAATTGACTGATATTGTGAATATGAATGGTATGTAGGATTAAATCGGGGAACGTGTATAATTAACGTGTAATCTAAGCACGAGGCAAGTTTCCTAACCTTACTTGTTATTGTTATTCAAGTTTATAAACTTACATTGAGTAAATTCTCGTTATTATTAATCAAGTTCAATTTGTTATATCAAGATTTTTAATCTTTTCAAAGTATGATTCTGTTATAAAATACTTATTCTATTGTATACCTCTTGGGATTGTTATTCGATTTAAATATCAGTTATTGTTGAACCTTGTTAGACTAGCGAACCCTTATTGATTCGACTAGTCCGTAGTTGATGAACGTTCTAATTTTCAGAACCCTTGTTGAATTTTCCAAGCCAAACTTCCTTTGGTGCGAACTCTAATGTCAAACTGAGATGAATAACCTTGTATAGGGATTACTTATGCATTAGCGTTAAGATATTGTGCACAGTATGGTACTAAGGGCTGATCCCCCTAAGTACGAGTAGAAGAGTCCATAGTCTTATGACTTTTAAAGGTTTCAAGTATAACCCTTGATAACCTAGGACATAGTTCAAGGTCTTATAACCCTCAGAAGTTCTTTTGATTCTTGTTATTCATTCTTGATTCAAAAGTTGAGTTTCTTATTCCAAAAGTCTTTGATTCACTCGCATGTTATTAAATTATTATTTCATTATTTTACTTGTGGGCAATCGTACTCACTCTTGCATAATAATAACATTGTAGTTAAAAACGAAAGGTTCGACGAGCCTTCTTCTAGCAAAGGCAATGGCAAGATTAACAAGTGATGCAGACTTGTTGTCATTATGATTATGTATTTATATTTTAAATTTATGTTGATGTTATGTAAGACTATTAATTGTTTATGTTTTCGCAATTGAGATTTAAGGTAAGTATGACCTGGGATTTATGTAATTATTTCAGATGATGTAACTCCTTAAGGAGATGATTTATTTCTATCTATTTATGCTTTCTTTTATTATGGGTAGATAGACATATGATGTTTGTATAGTGAACACCGAATCATGTGAAAATTGAAGTACCAGGATTTTGGGGGTGTCACAGACGATTTCAAAGGCTAAGCAAGTGGATTAAGGAAACAAGGGACGACTTCAAAAATTCTGATAAGGAAGAAGCAATGTCTACCGAAGACCAAAAAGCGTTGAGGGACTTTGCTACACCTAAGGTGACTGAGCTGCAGTCGAGTATCACCAGGCCTGTTATAGCTGCGAATATATTCGAGATTAAGCCTGGGACTATTCAGAGGATCCAAAACTCATTTTAGTTTGGGGGACTTGCAAATGATGATCCGAATGAACACTTGATCAGCTTTTCTGGAGATGTGCGACACGTTCAAATATAATGGGGTGTCGAATGAAGCAGTAAGACTTCGCTTGTTCCCATTCACTCTGCGGGACAAGGCGAAGAGTTGGTTACACTCTCTACCATCGGGTTCAATAGCGACATGGGATGACCTGGCTCAGAAGTTTCTAGCTAAATTTTTCTCGCCAGCGAAGACTGCAAAGATGAGAAATGAGATTACTATGTTTGATCAGCAACATAGGAAATCATTGTACGAGGCATGGTAGAGATACAAAGAGTTGCTCAAAAAATGCCCACATCACGGATTGCCTAAGTGGTTGCAAATGAACACATTCTACAATGGATTACATGGGAATCTCAGGACCAATATTGATGCAGCTTCAGGTGGAGCTTTTATGGCAAAGAATTATGAGGATGCGTATCAATTGATAGAGATGATGGCAGCTAACAATTATCAGTGGCCCACGGCAAGAATGACACAACCTACGGTCGCTGGAGTATTAGAGGTAGATGGAGTGACGACAATAACAACGTAGATTTCAGCGCTCGCTAAGAAATTCGATGCTTGGTCAGGGGTACAGACACAGCAAGTTGCAGTTTTTTATGAATTGTACGCGAGTGAACATCCTACAGATCAATGTGTAATCAACCCAGCGTCAGTGCAATTTGTGGGTAGCTACAATAGAATTCCACAGAATACGTACCAGAATATATACAATCCGGGGAATAGGAATCATCCTAACTTTTCGTGGTGTAATAATCAGCATCAGCAGGCTACACACCCATCTTATCCCCCAGGATTTTAGAATCAACAACAACAACCAGCTCAACATCAAGAGAGGAAATCAAATTTAGAGGAATTATTGTCAAAGTACATAACAAGCAACAAAGCAGCTATGAAAAACCAAGCAATGGTCATGAAATCGCAAGAGTTAGCCATCAAGAATTTGGAAAATCAGATGGGACAAATTGCTCTAGCATTGAACAATAGACTGCAAAGGACTCTACCAAGTGACACTAAAAATTTTTTGAAGGGAAATCACGAACAGTGTCAGGCAATCACCTTGAGAAGTGGAAAACCTCTAGATGGGAAAAGTGCAAAAAATTCAGTGAGAACGGATGAAAAAGTTGATGAGAACAAAGTGGTTGAAGAAAAACAGGGTGAAGATAAGCAAGTTGAGCAAACAAAGTTAGATGACAAGCCAGTTGTGTATCCTCCACCGCCGTTTCAGCAGAGAGTCCAAAAACAGAAATTAGATAAGTAGTTCGCAAAATTTTTGGAAGTTTTCAAGAAACTTCAGATTAACATTCCTTTTGCAGAAGCCCTAGAGCAGATGCCAAGTTATGTAAAATTTATGAAAGGTATTCTGTCCAGGAAAAAGAAGTTGGAAGATTTCAAAACAGTGGCACTAATAGAGGAGTGTAGTGCGGTTTTACTGCGGAAGTTTCCACCAAAGTTGAAAGATCCGGGGGGTTTCACCATTCCGTGCACGATTGGGAATATGGCATTAAACAAATGTTTGTATGATTTGGGGGCAAGTGTGAACTTTATGCCATTATTAGTTTATACAGAATTGGGTTTGCCAGCTCCAAAGCCTATAAACATCTCATTGCAGTTGGCAAAGAGGTCAGTCACGTACCCGAGAGCCATTGTAGAGGACATTTTGGTCAAGGTTGACAAGTTTATATTCCCCGTGGATTTCATAATTCTAGATTTTGAGGAAGATAAGAACATCCCAATTATCCTAGGGAAACCTTTCTTGGCTACGGGTAGGACACTCATCGACGTACAAAAAGGTGAACTAACGATGAGGGTCCAAGATCAAGAAATAAAGTTCAATGATTTTAAGGCCATGAAATTCCCCACGAATGAAGAGGAGTGTTTCAGGATGGATGCCATTGATCAGATAATCAGCAAAGACATGGTTAAGAGTTTGGTTAACGATCCATTGGAAACGACATTATTGGGAGATGAAGATTTAGATGATCCGAAATTTGTGGATTATTTGTAGATGCTAGACTCCCTGCCACAAGTTAGCAGATTCAAAGCACCCTTTGAACCATTGCACAAGGAGGAAAGAGCCACAACAAGGATGAAACCATCATTGGAGGAGCCACATACCCTTGAACTTAAGTCACTCCCTAAACACCTCAGGTATGCGTATTTAGGCAATTCTAATTCTTTAGCGGTTATTATTTCTGCTACACTTAACGAATTGCAGGAAGAAAAGTTGCTGAGAGTGCTTAGAGACCACAAATCGACTATAGGATGGACAATTGAGGATATCAAGGGAATCAACCCATCCTTTTGCATGCACAAAATTCTGATGGAAGACGATGCAAAATCGATAGTGGAGAAACAGAGACGGCTCAACCCAATCATAAAGAAGTAGTGAAGATAGAAATCCTAAAATGGTTGGACGTGGGTGTCATCTACCCAATTTCTGACAATAAGTGGGTCAGTCCGGTTCAATGTGTGTCGAAAAAGGGAGGAATGACTGTGGTACAGAATGATGACAATGAGCTAATTCTGACAAGGAAAGTGACTAGTTGGAGGGTTTGCATGGACTACAGGAAGTTGAATAAGGCAACCCGCAAAGATCACTTTCCTTTACCCTTTATCGATCAGATGTTGGACAGATTAGTGGGACATGAGTACTATTGCTTATTGGATGGATATTTGGGGTATAATCAGATTGTCATTGCTCCTAAAGACCAAGAGAAGACTACTTTCACGTGCCCATACGACACATTCGCATTCAGGAGAATTTCGTTCGATTTGTGTAATGCACCAGCGACCTTCCAAAGGTGTATGATGGCCATCTTCTCAGACATGGTGGAGAAAAATGTGGAAGTCTTCATGGATGACTTTTCTGTCTATGGGGATGATTTTGATGCTTGTCTAGAGAATTTGGTGATGGTTTTACAGAGATGTACTGACACAAATCTGGTACTTAACTGGGAAAAGTGCCACTTCATGGTTGAAGAAGGCATAATTTTGGGGCACAAGGTCTCGGCTCAAGGATTAGAGGTTGATAAAGCGAAGCTGGAAACGATAGAAAAGTTTCCTCCACCGAGTTCAGTTAAAGGAATTGTGACACCCCCAAATTCGGGTTACCTGACTCCCGAGTTTGGTGCTCACGATCCACAATATAATAACATCTAACTACCCATTCATTGATGAATATAAACTTACATAACATTAATTAATAAGTTAACAATATCATCCCAGGTCATTTAACCTTAACATTACAAGCTTACCTTTTAGATATATAAAAAGAGTTTACAAATACAACATATTAATAATGTTTATTAAAACTAATCCATCATTTTGCCTTTGCCCTTGTTCTTTATAGACCCGCTGGCCTCTTCGTTCCTAGCTAAAATATTTTATTTAGCAAGGGTGAGCAACAAATTTGTCCCGCAAGTTAAGATATACAATGAATGTATAAAAATCAATAATAACAGACTATCTAATTTGATAGAATAATACCAAAGTTCAGGAAACTTTAAAATAGCCGAACAAATCTTAAATAACTAGCAAGTCTTCTCGCAATCTATGCAACACAATAATTTGATAATGAAAGAGTGCAACGCTTTCAAAGTTTCTACGATATTCTATTAAATAATCAAGAATCAATTCTACGCAATAACAAAGTGGAATATTTTCCAGATTTATGCTGAGCGATCCATTGGATCTTGAACTTCTCTTCTCGAGTAACTATCAAAGAATTGACTTTGATATACCCAGGTGTATCAGATAACCATAAAGATTAAATTTTACCCCTCTACAAGTACTTAGAGCGGTCAACTCCTTGTACCCTATATTATGCATAATACTTACAAGCGCGCAAAGGCTGAATATACGACCAGAAATATTCCCTTTGTATAAAAGGTTGTTCTTCTCAGTCTTATAATCAGAGTTTGATTTATAACAACGAAATACAATGATTTCAATATCTAATCACTTCTCGATCTAGCCGAAATAATTGGCATCGATCTGTCAATAATAATTGAATTAACTTCTCGAACCTATCAAGTTCTAACAAATGCTAGTCTAGCCAGAATAATTAGCAAAGATATTTCTCTACACAATTCGATAATAGACAGGAATTATTTGTACTATCAATAACAGCTTCTACGGATGTAAGTATTCAACAACAGATATTCTCCAAGTATATTCTCAAAATTACTAAATCAATTTGAATTAATAAACATGCACTAACTGCGAATAATCAACAATAATTCTCAGACGTGGTCTAATCAACAATAATTAACCACCATAATATTTGAAAGTATATAACTCAAGGTTGAGTTAAGAAAACTTACCTTCTCCGTGGATTACTGCTACACAATATACGTAACTGCGTTCGTAAGACCTATAATCAACAATACCGGTCTCACAATTAGCACAATATTTTATAACACGTATCACTGTAATTTTCTGTCAGTCTTTCTCCTAGGAACATTAGCACATAGCCACATCAGTGTTTATAACCTATATAAACACTTACCAAGTCTAACTAGTTCGGTCTGGTTGGACTTCGATCTATTCTCGGTTTCTTGGTCACCCTATCCGACAATTAACACATTTATTGTCACTTAAACTCAGTCTCAAAGCTTCAATATTATTTTAGATAAGTCAAATATCATTTATAATATTTTTCGAAAGCTTTTAATAATTTATAAACAATTATTATAATTTATAATAATTTTTCAGATACCGAAATTATTTTTAAATGATTTAAATACTAATTAGTTCCATCTTCATTAATATTTAATAATATTAAAATATTAATGACATACTTGTCAAAATATTAAAGTTATTATTAATAACTTAAAATATTTTTAAATCATCAATATTCTATTTAAATGATTTTTAAAATAATTAAAATTATTTTTAAACCATCACCATTAATATTTAAATATTAATGAAATTATCATAAAAATATTAAAAGTAATTAATGATAACTTAAAATATTTTTAAATCAATATTCTTAAATCATTTTTCTCATTTTTAAATCAATAAAACCATTTTTAATTCATTTATTTAATATAGTAATTAAATAAATCTATTATCATTAATATTAAATTATTAATAAAAATTACTCAAAAATATTAAAAGTTACATTTTATAACTCAAAATATTTTTAAACACTTTATTCTTATTTAAAGTGATTTTTATAATATTAAAATTATTTTTCTCTAATTTATTTAATACACTAATTAAATAAATTAAATATCATTAATATTCAAATAATTATAAATATTAATGCAAAATATCCCAAATAATTAAAAGTTATTTTTCAGAATTTAAAATAATTTTTAAAACCATTTTTGTAATTTTTAGAATTTATTTTCTATTTTTTAATTAATTTCCAGAAAAATCAGAAATTAAAAATAATTAAAACTGTCGCTATAGGCTATAGAAACACAAAGCGTCGCTGTTGGTGTTCTTGGTGCTCAAGAACACTGATAGTCAGTGTTTAAGGGTCTTGGTTTGATCGGTTGAAATTCTCAGCTCAGACATGTTCTGAGCTAGCTAATACTTTGATATTGTAGTATACATGTAGTACTACAATTATCAATCATCAACTTGGTCATATCACATCTCAGATGCAAGATTCGAAGCCCCAAAGTAGCTGTCAGAAGTTTCTGGGGCCGGTCAAATCCTGTCAGAATCATTGTTCAACCGGTTTCTAGGTTTTCTAGAAATGGTATCCATGATCGACAGGCCTAGTTTGACCGTCCATTACATTCGATTAGTTGATGGTTTAAATGTTATAAAGCCATGAATCTAGAGTCCATATTACAGGTTACAACATATATATAACAACAACATCAAATATCTTATAACCTGACAGATCCGAGCATTAGAAGATCTTGTCAGACGCTGGAAAATACTTTTTGGGTTACCCAGAATTCATCTGGTCATGCCCGGTCAACGAGTTTTGACTAACTATAACATGAAATCTAGGCATGTAATGGCTGATATTCCACTTTCATATCACAGACACTACTACAAAACAGTAAATAGACAACGCGAAAAAAACGTTGTGGTTTCTATCAGAAAAACGCCATGGTTAAGAGTGTTGTCTATTTGACACCCTTACACAACGTTTTTAAAACGTTGTAGTTAAGCACAATACACACCGTTTTTTTAGGAAAAAACGTTGTAGATTTATTTTTCAAAAATTAACAGATACTTAAAAACGTTGTAGAAGATATGATTTCATAACGTTTTTTGGATAAAAATGTTTAGTATATCAGACAACGTTTTTTAAATGTTGTAGATTAAAAAAAAAGAAAAAAAAAAATTTGGTTCACCTATATTACCAATGCACCTGCAATATGCTTATGCCATGATATATAGCCAAAATGTATTAACCATTCAAAATACATTCCAATAATACCATTCGTTTATAATTTTAAATTACTACATCCACAAAATATATACCAAACTATCCATATATTCATCTCAAATTCACTTTTCAATATAAATTACTATTATATTGAATCGTGAATTTGATTACATCTACAAAATAAATCAAACTATTTATAAAATTAAGCTACTACCTAAACATGTGCAAAAAAGCCTAGAACCACACGAATAGGTGTTTTTGGTGATAGAAAAGGCATCCAGGTAAATATTAACCAGCTGCCACACTTTGAACAAGCACATCCCTTTTTTTATTCCAAGCTTCTTTTACCTTTCTGAAATAAAATGAGCATGAGAATAAGCAGCAGTAGCATAATACGAGTAATAAATACTGCTGAGCATACACAGAAGACTCATAGGCGGAAGACGTGGAAAAGAAAGAGAAAATCTCAGACATACACAGAAGAACAGAGACATCATGTGAACTCTGGGTCAAACTTTTGATTAGTTTAACTCCTTAGATCAGTCAGAATATACATTCTCAAAAGCAATAACAAGTCAATATAAAAGAGCTACATACATAGATCCCATTGCATTGAAGAGATCTTGTTGAGTTTGCCTGTGGAATACATTAGACATCCATATATAAAAGAGCTACATGGAGAATAAGAAACTAAACAAGTCTGAAGCTCCGAATAGTAAGTTACTGTGTTGGTAAATTTATTACCTTCTGGAACCAATATCCCAGAACATTGTCCCAAATGTTAAGGCTATCGCAGTTGTGAAGAGAAATGTGACTGCGGTATATGGGATCATAATGCATGCTCACAGTATCTCCTTGTTCAACTCCGGTCTCAACTCTAACTGCAAAATGGCAGACTCAAGATTAGAAAGACAAGCTATATACATATAAAAAATTAAAATACCAAACATGTAGAAACAATATAGTGCCCGCATTGTGATAACTAACTGCCTTTTGAAATAAAACAGGAACTGCCACATTAGGTACAGAGCTGAAACAGTAGTTTAATCCTTTCACAATTTAAGATGAGGTCACTGACCCTGTGTCGTATATGTATCACTGATGTAAATAATATAGTAGCAAAGCCTACAATTTACTTTCTCTGCTGCTATTAGACTTGTAACAGCAAAATGGAGAAAAGGGGGGGATTGTATGCTTCCACACAGGGGAAAAGAAAATTAATGCACATACCCTTTTCGCTGTTAACTTGTCTTGTGTACCACCACTTATCACATAGCTGCAGGCAGGAAGTTGAAAGGCTTAATCAATCAAGGATTTCCCAGGAATTAAATTTCTATAAAGAATATACAAAATTAGATTGCTTACGTATGACTTGTTCCAAGTAAAGTCCCTGGAGCTATCTTTTCTTCTTTTTCTTTAAGCACCTTCAGAAAAAAGGAAACAAACATTAGCCGCAGCGTGAGCATAAATTGATTTGAGATTAAGCCAAAGGGTAGTATACTCACTTGGTAAAGTGGCTTCTCAGTCTCCTTCCTCTGCTGCTTGCGAAGGTCAATAACATCTGGAGTCTCAACGCCAGTAGGAGTGCTAGGAAAAAAAAGAAGAAAATGTGACTTGCTCAAAAATTCAAGTTTCCAAGGACAACTTAACAGGACATCTGACTTTGATGGAACGTCTGCGACTTGTTTGTTTTATTGGCAAGGAAATCATGTCTGTCTGTCTATCAACAATATTGGGCTTCTGGTTGGGAACACTAACATCATCTGAATATCTAAACACCTACTGCCTGAAATTGCATAACTAGTCAAGAAAATAAAATAACACTGTAATAAAGAATAGAGTTCATTTGTCAGTATGTATTATGCAGTGAAAGTCATTCACTAATCAGAAGAAGGTTGCTAAATCAATCTATCCACACCAAGGTCACATAAACCCAATGCTACAATTCTCCAAGCGCTTAGCTGCAAAAGGCCTTAGAGTCACACCAGTCGCCACCACAACTCACAGGTAGCATAATGTGTCTAATTGATTATACGTATATAATCATAATGTGTGTAAGATAACAATACTACTGTAAGATAACAATACAGGTAGCATAATTTTTTTTATTTTTACCAGGATAACGTTTCATCATAAATTACATCCAACCAAAAATATAATCATACAGAAATAAATACTTACAAAATAGCTAGGGCTTTCATTAGACCAATCACTTCCGGTATCTTTCCTGTTAACTTGTTGCCTTGCAGAGACCTGGCAAAGAGAAATTGAACGATTAATTCCATCATCTCAAGTAAAAAATTAGCACAATTGAATACAAAAGAGCTGACTATACCCATAGTCGCGATCTTTCGATGGAAACGTTCGAGCCCAGGAGTCGCAGTAGCCCTAATACTGACCGGAGATCTCCAGCCAACACCGTAAAAGCCCTAGATTTATCCAAGAAAAAGGCATCATTAGCAGCAGTTTGAGATCCAACAGAGACGCTCATAAAAGCCCTAGATTTATCCAAATTTCTTAAACCAAAACCTTGAATTCCATGCTTGAAACCGTGAAACAAACCGAATTAAAGCTCCTCAACGATTCTGAAGCTTCAAAAATGGCGCGATTTGAGGAGAAATCGAAGTTGTGAGCAGCATTAGCAACTCCCGATTCTCTACAAACATCGCCAACAACGACGGCATCGACACACCAGACTTCGACGAACTGGACAGGTCGATGTTTCCTCCTTTCAAAATCGCAGTCATCAAATCGAACAGAGACACAATCAAAAAGAAGATAGAGAGAAGGAAAACTGAAAGAGAGAAGGAACGAAGAGAGGAAACTGAAGAGAGGGAGCGAAAAAACGAAAGCGAGAGAAGGATCGAGAAAACAAAATTTAAGCTCCGTGTTTTTGTAGACAAATAACGTTTTGTTTTTAAAAATGTTATCTATTTAAAATCAAAAATTACCCTTATAAAATATATAATATTTTTTCATATGTATCTACAACGTTTTATTAAAAAACGTTATAAAAAAAATACCACAACATTTTTATAAAAAACGTTGTTTTTTAAGCGTTGTCTATTTAGTATTTTGTAGTAGTGAGACCTCATACCAAACTACAGATTCAAAATATAAAACATCAAAAATCAAGAACAGGGAAGAATGTATAGGCTTTGACTTTATCTTGTCAGACCGCTATGACTGTTCTTGGACAATTTTTCAAAAACTCATTTTTTACCCATTTTGATGCTATGGATTCATGATAGATCATCATAAAACATCCTCTAGAAAGATTCTAAACACATAAACACATAATTTTTCTTAGCATACAAGATCAAAAGTAGGGTTTAGGTTTATACCTCTCTTGCTCCAATCTTTGATCTTAGCTCTCTAATCTGATATTGGAGATCTAGGGGCTGTTCTAGTGACTGCTACACTTGAAATTTTCGGAGGTTGAGAGAGAGAGTGAGTTGTTGAGAGCTTGGGTACAAAATAAGCAACTTTTGGTGACTTTCTCTCTCTTTATCTCTTAAATATTTGATTCAATGAATCCTCACATGCTAGGTGGCGATTTGGATCAATTTATGGTTGAGATAAGAGTTAATGGCTACCTTTAGTTGGTCACCAACTCTTGATTTGGCAAGATTTACAAGTTAACTAATAAAAATAGCAAAAAGGGCATTTTGGACATTGTCCTTGTAATTTTAATGGCATGTAGGTAATTGTCCAAACTCTTAGGGTTTAACCCTAAGATTCTAACCCTTAGGTTTTAAAATCTTAGCTTCTAGGATTTTCTAAATTAGGGTTTTAAAATAGAAAATCAAGATTTCAAAAATATAATTAGGGTTTTAAATAGAAATTAATAATTCTAAAGTATAATTAGGGTTTCCTAATTATATTAAAGTTTACTAATTACTTTAGTCTTGCTAATTAGGATTAGGGTTTCTTAATTAGGGTTTAGGATTCCCGAATTTAAAAGTAGGGTTTCTCGTCATTTGATTAGGGTTTCTAATGATACGTTAGGGTTTTTAATCTTGAGTTTAGGGTTTCAAATCTCTTATCAGGGTTCACTAATATTGTACCCTACCCGATCAATCATTGATCAAAATTCTATACAGTACAAACACGTACTCATCAATATAATTATTTTAATTATATTTTCTATCAAATCGCTATTCGTAACTAGGGTTAAGGTTTCTAAATCTGTTAAGTAGAACTCTACTCTTATTTTCTTAGTCAATACACAAATTGACTACTTCTTGAGACTCATATCATAGATACTCGTCACCAAATTGATAATCTATATTAATATTAAATAAAAAAAATTTATTCGTAAAATTTGGATTATTTGAAATCCCGGGTTATCACAGGAATTCGAAGTTTTCTAGGATATGCTGGGTTCTACAGGTGATTTATAAAAGACTTCTCTAAAATTGCAAAACCTTTGTGCAGTCTTTTAGAGAAGGATTCGGTTTTTAAGTTTGATGAGGAGTGTAAATTGGCATTCGAGCTATTGAAGAAGAAATTGACTACAGCTCCAGTTATCGTCGTACCGGATTGGAATATGCCCTTCTAGTTAATGTGTGATGCAAGCGACTATGCAGTTGGGGCTGCTTTGGGTCAACGCCTAGAGAAGGTATTTCATGCCATATATTATACAAGTAAGACACTTACGGAGACTCAAATGAACTACACAACTACGGAAAAAGAATTACTTGCAGTGGTATATGCGTTCGATAAATTCCGGGCATACTTGATTGGGACAAAGGATGTAGTTTATACAGATCACTCGGCTATTCGGTACTTAATTTTGAAAAAAAGATGCTAAGCCACGCCTTATCAGATGGATTCTCCTTCTTCAAGAATTTGATTTAGATATTAAGGATAGAAAGGGGACGGAGAATCAAGTTGCCGATCATTTGTCTAGGCTGGAAAATCAGGATAAAAAGGAAGAGGACAAGTGTGTAATCAATGAGGCATTCCTGGATGACCAACTATTTGGGATAAATACAGAATTTTCATGGTACGTGGACTTCACAAATTATCTAGTGAGCAACATTCCTCCCCCTGATCTTACACGACAGCAGAAAAAGAAATTCCTTCATGACGTCAAATAGTACATGTGGGATGAGCCGTACTTATTCAAACAGTGCACTGACAAGATGATTAGAAGGTGTGTGCCCTACAGTGAAGTGGAGAACATATTGCATGAATGTCACTCATCGTCATATGGGGGACATTATGGTAGTGAGAGGACAGCGGTAAAAGTACTTTAAGCTGGGTTTTATTAACCTACATTATTTAAGGATGCCCACCATTTTGTTAAAAGTTGTGATAGATATCAAAGGGTGGGAAACATATCGAAAAGGAATGAGATACCACTACAAACAATCTTGGAAGTTGAAATTTTTGACGTTTGGGGCATCGATTTTATGGGGCCATTTCCATCATCGTTCAGTAATCAGTACATATTGCTCGCGGTGAACTATGTATCAAAATGGGTTGAAGCCGTAGCACTCCCCACTAATGATGCCAAGGTGGTTCTCAAATTCTTGTAGAAGAATATTTTTACGAGATTTGGCACGCCAAGAGCTATTATAAGTGATGAAGGTAGTCACTTTTGCAATAAATCGTTCACATCTCTTTTGGCAAAATATAGGGTCAGCCATAAAGTAGCTACAACATATCATCCCAAAACAAGTGGACAAGCTGAGGTTTTAAACAGGGAGGTGAAGAGAATCTTGGAAAAGGTGGTATACCCGAATAGAAAGGATTGGTCTCTAAGGTTGGACGATGCACTATGGGCCTACCGGACTGCGTATAAGACGCCAATTGGGATGTCACCATATCAATTACTATACGGGAAAGCTTGTCACCTACCTGTCGAGTTGCAACACAAAGCATACTGGGCAATTTAAAAATTGAACTTCGATCAAGCAGCTGTGGGTGAAAAGAGACTACTTCAGTTAAACGAGCTCGACGAATTCTGACTACAAGCTTACTAGAATTCTAAATTATACAAAGAGAAGGTCAAGAAATGGCATGACTAGAAAATAATGCAAAGAACGTTCGAGCTAGGGCAATCAGTACTGCTGTTCAACTCAAGGTTGAGGTTGTTCCCAGGAAAGCTAAAATCACAATGGTCGGGTCCATTTACCATCAAAAGAGTTTTCCCACATGGCGCCGTTGAACTCTACAGTAGGAATTCATTGGAAACGTTAAAGGTCAACGGTAAAAGGCTGAAGCATTATTGGGGTGGCGAATCCAACATGGATGTCATCGCAATCACATTATCCGACGTACCATAAACAGGAAATAGTCAGGCTGAACGACTTAAAATCAAGTGCTAATTGGGAGGCAACCCAATCGTACTTTTATTCTTCGTAATTTTATACATACTAGTTAGATGATAGTTTAGAATATTATTTAGTATAGAATCAATTCATGTCAATTCCATAATTAGTAGTTAAAAGTATAAGTCATTTTTATATAAATCCTACCACCATGCTTAAAATTGCTCAAAATCTACTCACATTTATATTTCATGGTTTTGCAGGTATGTAATATGATCATGGTTTGGATTGCAAGGAAGAAAGAAGGAAATCACAGGTTTTAACAGAAGGCATGCCCACCGGGGCTGGCCCTTTCAAGCCCAACTACCCTGCCGGGGCGGGGGTCTCCCAATTCAGTTTACAGAATGCATGCCTGTCGGGGCGGGCCTTTTAGGCGTACTACCCCCCGCCGGGGCGGGGGTCCCGAATTTGAAAGGCAAGTTTTCGGCAGTTGCATCTTCCTAAACCCACTCTTCATTAGTTCACTCCACTACTTCTCCTTCCCCACTACTCCCAATCCCACCACACCTACATCCCACATTTTGGCAAGCTATAATCCCACTTCATTAAACCACACACACCCACTACTTCCATCCATTACTCCTATTCCTCTCCATCATACCATCTTTATAAATTCATTCCCTCATAACCCAAATTCCCCACATACTTTCAACTCCATCTCCAAAAGCTACGAATTAGGCCAATTATTAAGGTAAGTGTATAGCAATTGAGAGTGAGCACCTTGTCTTCTAATTCTTCCCTTCCTAGCACCATCGTAGAAGCAAAATCATCAAGTTTGGGGGGATAAAATAGTGTGCCCACTAAGTGTTCGTCGGATTGTGTGAGTGAAGTTTGGGGGGAATTTCATTGATAAAGATTACTAAGTTTTGATTCAACGGCGTCAAAACGACAACGGGGAGATAGTTTCAGCTCCACGCCACCATCACGAACCTTCGACCGCCGCAAATTCAAAAGTGCCGCCGCCGCCGACCGTTTCAACTACATGGTAACAAAAGCACTTACACCGGAGAGGGGGTTAGAACCGGACCATGTCGACGGTGAAATAATGCAACAGATTCACGAAAGAGCCCGAGGCCGCAGTTGTCAGTGTGGTTAAAGAATTTTATGTTAACGCCGAGGATAAGGCCCCTTTCAACGAGTTCGTATGAGGTAGATTGGTTCCATTTAGTGCCGATGCCATCAACATATACTACCAGTTGAGAGTACTAGGACATTGCCAGTATGCTCACTTACGTGACAACGATCCGGATTTTGAGGCAATTCTGAAGGACATGACTAAGCCCGGAACCACATGGATCAAAGGTCGAAAAGGAGGCACTGTTTTTCACAGTAAGGATCTCAACAGGTATGGGAAGATATGGTACGCCTTCTTGTGTGCAAAGTTGTTTCCATCCATGCATACATCTAATATGACCAAAGAAAAGGCATTACTCTTATATGCAATTGTTCAAGATATCATCATCGACGTCGGGCCTATAATCAATTTTTCAATTCGACGATGCTTACGAGGTAATTTCTCGGGCGGCTTGCCACACCTATCACTCATTTGTGGGTTGTGTCGCCAAGCGGGTCTTAGATGGTCCGATGATGAACCCACTCAGATGCCGCTTCAGCTACTAGATTCCAGAATGATTGCGAGGTATGCAGTTTGGGCTAGGGGTGAGTCACATCCTAGAGGAGTAGGCTTTATATTTCCCTCAGCTTCGGAGGATGAGGCTGATGCAGAAGACACCTCAGATGATGCCGAGTTTCAAGAGGATGCAATAATGGGAGAGCAAGGAACAGAGGCGGCACCACAGCCTGATATCATATCTAGTCCTCAGTTCCTTAACTTTCAACGCCAAGTGGATGTGCACAACAAGGAAGCACGAAGGGAGATGCAGCGACTCGCAGTAAGGCAGGACCATATATTTGAAGCCATGAATCTATCCTTCACTTCTTTGAATACGACTCTCTAGAGCTTCAATCCCAATGCATAATTCCCGTACCAGCAGCCAGCCCCAATGCCAAGGTTTCCACCAAGTGACTCTGATGAAGAAAAGCAACCACCACCACCACCATCCCAGACTTAGGCGATTACAGGGAAGTCCTCACATATTTATTGTTATATCTACACAATGAGGGCATTATAAATTTCAAGTTTGGGGGGATTTAGTTTTATTTAGTTTCATGTTGTTTGCATTTCATGTTGCATGTTTAAATTCATTAGCTAGGTTTGCATAATAGTGCAGTGTTTAGTAGGATTGTTAAAAGTTGCATTCATGTAATCATATAGTTGCATAGTAGCTTAGGATCATAAATAGTTGTTATTTATTTCTCGCATCATGTTATGTTATGTTATGTTTGCCATATATATATATATATATATATATATTAAAAATTAAAAAAAAATTAGTTAGAATTGTGTTGTTTTGCATATGTCCAACGGTCATTGTAATTCATTTTTATTTTGGCCAATGATGAGATTGGGATTAAGTAGATAAATACAGTACCCAGTATTAGAACTATGAAGTAATTCTGAGTTATGAATTGAATCTTTTGCATGTTTGACACTGGTATAAAAAGGTTTGCACGTCAATAACACTTATGTGGACTGATTAGTTCAAATTAATACATAAGAATGTTCTAAAGGATAATGCTAGTTTGAATGAAAGAATGACAGGAACAAGTAGTGATGGCTAAAGTTAGACAAGAACCTAAGTTTGGGGGAATATTTGGGATATATAAGCTATATAAAAAAAATACGAATAAACACTGTGGCGTGCTTGTCTAGTTTTATGGCCTTTATTACTCGAGTAAGTAAGCTCGAGGGGATTGTCTTTACACCTAGCGCCCTAAGGTCTTAATGGTCTGGGAGTCGTTGGTCGAAAGCTAGTTAAGGTAGCATTGAAAAGCCTAAGGGAATAAGACATTTCATAGCTATGTGTACATAAAAAAATATATAATATAGCATAAGTATCCCTTGTTGACCCTCGATATTGGCAATTATTTGAATTTAGTTGGATCTAGCTTGTTTTTAGATTTCTTGAGTTTACACTGTATGATGCCTTCTAAGAGAGTTGTTATGTATTAAATTTATAATTGTATCATTTAGCATGAATGTTGAGCACCCACACACTATACCAGTAATAACAATTTAAGATTCGAGGATTGATAAGGAGTTATTTAGTGGTTTTGATATGAAGTGTTGTAGTGTTTACTTGATTTCTCTGAGACCGAAGGAATAATGTTGATTCTATGATACTGTTGGATTCGTAGACATATAGGTTAGTTAAAATACATATCATTGCATTGCTTAGCATGTTAGTTTGTTTTGTGCTCGAGGACTAGCACATTTTAAGTTTGGGGGATTTTGATAAGTGGGTTTTATACCCGCGAATCGGTTCCTAATTCAAGTTTAATTGGTGTTAATTCTTTGTTTTCTAGTTTATTTTTACTTGTTTATGATTGTTTTATGTGTAGGTTGGTTGGTGTGGTAAGTGATCAAAAAGGAGGCAATTGGGGTAAGATTTTAGCAAATTTGGAGCTTAATTAAAGTCAAAAGTCAGGAGCATAGCCCGCCGAGGCGGGCATGTTTTGGCCTTATACCCCCGCTGGGGCAAGGGGTCTTTAAGTCTGTCTTCAGTAGCTAGGCCCGTCGGGGCGGGCATGTTGCAAGCTAATACCCCCGCCGGGGCGGGGGGTGCCGAGTCTGGGCAGTTCTACTTTGATTCAAATACTGCTATGACGTGAATTTTAGTACTTGCATGGCTTTGGGACTCTAAATGAGAGAGGATTGCACTCAGATTGTGTGTGAAAACATATAACTACAATAAAAACAACAAGATGAAGAGGATGCAAGGTAATTAACAGAGATTAAGGATAGATTTTCATAGCAAGCATTGGAGTGAAGATTTTGAAGGAACTTTCATATCGATTGCGGATTAAGTCTAAAGTGAAGGGTGTTCTACATTATTCTTTTTCTTTTGTTTTATATTTGTACTTGGGAGGATGATATCTTTAATTTATTTAGTTATTATTTCATTTATGATGAACTAAATACTTTTTAAGCTTATGAAGGATCTTTAAGAGGAACGATGATTATGTAACTTTGATTTTCAGTTTAATAAGCTATTATCCAGTTTATCTATATTAATTTGAGCTTGAATTTAGGAATTGCTTGATCAATGATTCTTTGTGGACTTGTATGAATTCAAGAGATGAAATACGAGCCTAGACTTAGTTAATATAGCCTGTGTTCTTGAATTTTGTGAATGAACAGAATCTTGATGAATGTTAAGATAGAGATATGCTTGACATCACATGTAATCATTTAAAGGGCTTAAACTTAAACCTTCTTTAATTGTAATTCATATAGAGATATAGTGAGTTAGTTGATTAATGTGTTTAACTTGATTCTATCTCATTTGTGGATTTGAGTTAATACGGTATTAGTACATCGAGAAGTGACTAGTTCTACATACATGTTCTTGATTAATAAACCGGGATAGTAAATTAAACTGGAATAAAGGTGTAATAATCAGAGTGATGCTTAGAGTGAAGTCAAAAGCCTAATTCTCCAATATTTGTTTAAAAATTCAATTTTTAGGGTTTGTTGATTATTTGGTGGTTTTGATATTTTTAATACTTTTAGTTACAAACTGGAACTTGATTAGTTTAATAAAATTATGATTAATAGGAAATTGGTAATTGTGAGAGTTAATTTCTTATTAATGTCTCTGAGGGAACGATACTCTACTTACTATTATATTACTTGTTGACCACGTATACTTGTAAATTGTGCGTAATTAGATTTTACCCAACACACCGCTGTCAATTAGATTCTGAATAAGATGGCGGAGTGCCCAACATTCTTCAGTGCTATGACCGTGAGAGTGGGAGTGGTATTGACATACTCTATTAAAATCAAACCGCCTTGAACACGAGCCGATTGGAGGTAGTAGAGCTGTGATTCTTCCCTCATTGATTAGCATCTGCAATATCTCTTCCATCGGTTGGCCTAAATAGGTGAGTTCCCTTTTGTTGGCTAAATCCCGACGGGCTTTGGCATTTGCTTTTTTTACAATTTTATCCTCCAATGTTTCACTTTCTGGAGTACGTGGTGGAGTACTTAGAATAAGAGAAGAGAGGCTAGCATGCTCTTGGCTAAATAATTGACGTGTGACTTGGTGTTGGTGGACCACCAGTTCTGCCAATTGGTTGACTTGCTCGCTCAGAGCCTTCATTTTCCGTTTTATCATAAACTGGAACTATACAAAATCCCATCTGTCAGCACTATCCTTGCTGGATTGGGATGAACCAACCATGTAGTTAGAGCTCTGTCCACTGCTCTAATTAATAATGTTAACCTCCTCTTCCTTGTGTTGAGGAAGAGGGTTGTCTTGAATGTGAGGCTGATCGGGTTTGGTCACCACAATCTCACCATTGTCAATTAGGTCCTGGATTTTGTGCTTCAGGGCCCAACAATCTTGAGTATCATGGCTTGGAGCTCCAACATGATAAGCACACTTCCTGTTAGCATTGAAACCCTTTCCACTCGGGTTGGCTGGTGGAAGAAAATGGGTAATTTTCTTCTGTGTTGTCAGAAGATTGAGAATGTTCTCGAGTGAGTCTCCTAAGTGTGTGAACACTCGAGTACGTTTGACTTCTCCACCTTTTGGCAATAGAGGGTTTAAAGACTGTGCTTAGAAAGGGGAGTAGTTTCTCCTCTGAATAGGCATGCTTTGACTGCCTTTTTGCCTTTGTAGTATTAAGGAAACATCTTCCTCTTTCTTCTTATGGACCCTCTGGGGGTTGTTTCCATAACTTCCAGACTGGATGTGTTTAGCTACGGCTTTTAAAGCGGCAAGTTCTTGAATCTTTTCTTACTTCAATCCCATCTCGGCCATTTCTCCATGTTTGATCATTTTAGAGAATAGTTTGCCTATGCCAGCTAAAACTCTCTCATAGAAGGGAGCTTCTTGGATGTCTATGAAGGTCATCACCATTTCAGACTCAGTAATAGAAGAAATAACTTGAGTAGCCAGATGCCTCTATCTTTGAGCATACTCTCTAAAAGACTCATTGGCTTGTTTCCTGACTTTGGTAATTTGGTACTGGTCTAGAGTCATCTGAGTTTGGAAACTGTACTGACTAAGAAAAGCGTGAGCTAGCTCCTCCCAGCTATGAATCTTGGAGTTGTCTAATCTGGTATACCATGATCTAGCTTCACCAGTCAGACTTTTCTGAAATAGCTGCATTATGAACTTTTCATCCTCGACATAAGATCTGAGCTCTCCAATGAAGACTTTCAAATGTGTGCAAGGATCTCCCAATCCATCATATTTTTCAAAATCAGGAGTCTTGAATTTCTCTGGATAATGAACCCCAGGGAAGATGCAAAGGTTTGAATATGAAACACTCCTATGTACTCCAATCCCTTTGATAGACCGAATGGTCTCTTCCATTTGTAGGACTTTCTTCCTGATATCACTAGTGTTTGGATCTTCTTTGAGATGGGTGATTTCAGGGGTTTTGTTGGTTTTGTCAAACTGAGATTCAAGTACAGGAATTTCTTTATCCGGTCCCTGAGTTTCTCCATATGCAGAGGATTCTGTATGTATGGGTATTTGTGGACCCTGAGTGGATTTGTGTAGTTCTTTAAGTAGAACAACCAACTCTATAATCTGGTTACTTAATCCTTCGAACTCCTCGCGAGAGACATGAGTAGGATTAGACTGGCTAGGTGTAGCCATGCTTGGCTGTAGGCTTGTTGCCTTTTTGGACTTTGAACGGGTAACATGACCAATTGTTTCCCTACAAAAAGACTTATGTAGTTTAGTCTTAGGGAATGTAGAAATGTTACATGCTATTTGATGTGTCCGTTTTAGGAATATTATCCTGCAAAACGGATGTCAGCTGTTTGTATGACAAGATAGCATGTCAGTTTTTGATATAAAAGGGAATGCATGTACACATATTCCTTCATATTTTTCATTACATTGAGATTGACATGGAAATGAAATTACAAGTAATTGTAATTACAAGTAATTAAAATGGGAAAGTATGAAGAGACTTCCCTCCGCATTTGGTTTATCAGAGGCTGACCTATCTTAGGTTACTTTCGCGGTTTTTCGGCATGAAGGTTCCCAAATCATCGCAATTTAATTGACGGGAAGTTAATCCGGTCTTTCAATTGGAGCAAATTTGGGTGGTGCCTTTCCTGAGCCTCGTTGGAATTAGTCTTCCTACGAGTCCAGTAATCAAACATTGACAGGATAGCCTCGTGATGGAGGGACCACACAACGTACATTCACATACAACGCGTCTCACCGTATGGAAATGATGACATGTGTGAAACACTAATATTACAGGCAGATATAGTGCAAAGCACTAAGTACAATAAGTAAATGCATTCGTACACATTCATTCAAATGTAAATGCAACATCCACACACATGCAGATAAAGGTTTTGAAAAGTTTGTAATAGCGGCTTAAGCCCTCTTACTGGATGTCCCCAGCGGAGTCGCCATATGTCGACGTCGGGATTTTTATTTGTCCCTTTTCTGTTCTTGTCTTTTTGTGTTCTCATGTTAGGTGAGGTTTGTTTGAAAAAATAAGTTGTGAAAAGGTCCGACATGTATATGTTGACGATTGGACTGTAAAAGTTGCCAGTTGGTATTTTTAAATGGTTGCACCAACTCAACTGAGAAAAGGTTTGTACATTGACCTAGTGATGTGACACTCTTTAACCGGTCTATGAAACCTAGTTTCGTTAGGGTCCGAGGGCTTGATTATACGGAGAGAAGGTGTTAGGCACCCCTCGACATCCGTGGTAACACGGTGACTGCCACTTTTCAATTTAAACCTTTATCTGAATGTGTGTGTGTGTGTAGATCAATGTGCAATTATTTGGAAGTAGTGCTATGCCTCATTTGCACCTATATACAAAGGGTTTGAATTTTGTATAAAAGTTTAGTTTTAACAAGATATAGCAGTGATGTTTTGTAAAAGAGGTTTTTCAAACCCTTATGCTCAATAGTAATTGAGGCCTTTGATTCTTCCATTTTATTACGTGTTCAACTTGATTGCTTTTATTTTTGAGACGAGAAGCATCTTCGAGAAAATAGGATAAAAAAGTAGTGCTGAACTCCTTGTGGGCATGAGAGCCGTCGAAGGAAATTCAAACACCGTGAATAATTTACAAGCTGGTTACAGCTGAAAATGTCCATCACGGGAACCGAATCTAGATTTAGGAGGTTGAATCTGTGATCACATGATTCCTAAGCTCACATGATGATGCAGTATGGACAATCAACTGCCACGAAGTAAACTCCAGGTAAGACGAATATATATATATATATATATATATATATATATTTATAAAAACGGTAAATATATATATAGAAACGATCAACCGCCACAAAGTAAACTCTAGGCGGGACAGAATGTAAATGAAAGCAATAAATGGCCACGAAGTAAACTCTAGGCCAAACAGAAATGTGTGTATATATATATATATATATATATATATATATATATATATATATATATATATATATATATATATATGTAATAAACGCTCCGGATGTAAATCCAGGCTCAATCAAACAGAGTTTGATGATAGGAGATATATATCTATATATAAGTATTTATATATATAAGCAATAAACGCTCCGGATATTATATTAAGGCTCAATCAAGATAACTCGATATATATATATATATATATATATATATACACACAGAAAGGATCAAGAGTAGAACTCTTAAGTAGTAGAACTCCCTTAAATAATAGAATTGTATCAAAACGACGTAGTTTTGATAAGACGCGGTGGCATTTTTGTAAATACCATGCCACCGCGTCTTATCAAAACTACGTCGTTTTGATATAATTCTATTATTTATGGGAGTTTTGATACAGTGTTTGATGACAGGATATATATATATATATATATATATATATATATATATATATATATATATATAGGAAATCAATAAAAGCCACGGACCGACGGTTCGGGCATACACACACAACACGACTCTCAACGTGAATAATA
Organism: Panax notoginseng; assembly: GCA_016801055.1. Taxonomy (NCBI): domain Eukaryota; kingdom Viridiplantae; phylum Streptophyta; class Magnoliopsida; order Apiales; family Araliaceae; genus Panax; species Panax notoginseng. The sequence continues at coordinate 99,586,736 of CM029022.1, read as the reverse complement.
GTGTGTGCACAAAAATGGAGAAAAGGCTTTAAGAAATGTGAGAAGGCTTACAGTGGGCTGCCAAAGAAGACTTCAAATAGCTTTAAATGGATGAACACTCGGTTCCCACCGGTAAAATGTAGCAAAATATAAGCTCACAAGTGTTTGAAATGAGAAAACACTCAATTTATAGTGTGTACAGAGCAAATTGGACAGGGCTTCCTCGCCTTTTTTCTCTTACAAATGGCCACCCCAAGCCCTCTATTTATAGAGGGGGAGCCGCAGGTGTACCTGTGGCTGCCCCAGGCTCTGTGGGCCCTGTCATCTCGAAGTACTTGCATTCGTGCAACGTGTTGTCCGCTCGAACCTTCATAACTTCAATCCGGGCATCCGATTGAGGTGTATAAGACCTTTTACGGAATGTTGTTGTCGAGAGCTACACAATGACATGGGATGTAACGCCCGAGAAAATCGGATTTTTGAGAATTAAATTTTTATTTTTATTAAATGAATTTAATTGATTATTTATGGAGCAAGCTAATCGAAGGTCGTTATATGACCTAGATATGTCAGAACATCGTAGTATTTTGGCTACGTGGTAGAATTAAAGTGTTTGAATTTTCAAGACGAAAATAAAAGTTTTTCGAGAACAAAAATATTTCCGGGGAAAAAGACGAAATAGGCACTATTCACCCGTTTCTGCTCAGAGATTTATTTTGAAATTCCGAGAAGTTATTGATTGCGTGAAATCTTGAGATGTGATGGAATATTCAATAATATTTCAGTTATGGCAAAAACGAAGTTTTCGCCCGCGGACTCAAAACCTAAGGGTTAGGGAAAGTGAGTTCCGCGAATGTAATGAGCATGTATAATAACTAGGGTTATTATGCGTGAGAAATACGAGTATGATACTAGTTATTATACGAGTATAGAAAGAAGATTAGTACGACGTATAATACGAATATCGTACGAACAATATACGAAGAGAAGACGCGATTACGAGAAAGGAATGTGTAGAATACCATCGTAGAATACGATCGTAGAATGCGATAAGTCTTAATGGACTTTATGTTCATGAACTTTGTTGAATCCTATTGGACTTGGATTATGTCAAGCCCAATGATTTGTGAAGTTAAGCCCAAGTAATTAAGTAGGTTAATTAAACCTAAGCCCAAGCAATAATTCAATGGGTTAGGGTGATCCATGGGGCAACCCATGATCATGTGGATAGTCTTGGTAACCAAGATAATGAAGTGATGAGCAAGTGTTGTGCTAATCAAGTATACTTAATAGCTAAGTTAAGTAGCAACCAAGTAATTAATGTGGTGACCAAGTAATTTATTTGGAGAGCACGTAAACTTGGTGGCAAAGCTTGGAATAGTAAGGAGGTTAAGGGCGAAATGACCAAATTGCCCTAGCTTTGGTTTTTCTATAAATAGAAACCTGGAATTTCATTTTCTAGGATTTTGAAAATCCTATACTTAAGAGAGATAGAGAGAGCTTAGTTGGGAGAAGAAGAGGAAGAGCGTGAGCTTGAACGATCGGATCAAAAGTGATCGTGAAATAGAATAGCTAGCGAATCGCCGGCTTTGTATAACGGAAGAGGATTAACGAAGAACGGTAATTTGAACCCTAATTTCTTCTAATATTTTTCTTTAAGTTTTCTATGTTTAAAACATAGCTTAAAGAGAATAAGAAGTAAAAGAAGTTAAGAATGATTTCATATGGTTGAAATCATGAGAAAACAAAGAAATAAGAATAAGAAATGTAGTTTATAAATTTCTTAAAGATGTATAAGATTCGTAAGGATTTTGAGCGATCTGAATGAATCTTATGAATGAGTATGTCAAATTAGTAAAGAATGATGTTCTATAACATCAAGTTCCAAGAAAAAGTAGAATCGGAATCCAAAATATCGATTAAAACGAAGAACGAACGAAGAACGCGAAGAACACGCGAAGAACACGTAGAATGTTGTTGATGGACAAATTTAAAACCATCGTAGTGTAAATGTTATTGATGGACAAGTTTAAAACCATCGTGTATAAGTTAGTTGCTTCTTGCTTGGTTAGGAGCGTTAGAAACGTTCATGAAGAACATATTAAAATTGAGCTGTAACGAAGTTATGGCAAAATTTTTGTAAAAGACGAGCGAGAATTTGAAAGTTAGTAAATGAACCCGGATGTATAGGGTTTCATAAGAATGTAAGAGAACGTAGAAAACGTGAGTCGTGGACTCAAGAAAGATCGAGTTCCGAGTTCGGATGACCGAATTACGGACGAACGAGCGAAGAACGTTAAAAGTGTAAAATGAACGAAGAGTGAAGTTTAAGCCAATTAAATGGCACGTTAATGAGTTTAGATCAAATTTCTGCTCAATGGGTGTTAAAGTATGGGAGATAACGAAGAGAATGGCTTTGGAACGACCTCGTTCCGAGTTATAACGAAGGAGTTATGAGATCGCAAAGTAAGCATCTCAAAACTTGATTCAACACTTAGAAAAATTTTCTAGGGTTTAAGATTCGCGCCGCAGCGCTGAGAAGTGGCGCCGCAGCGTGAACTCAGGCTTTAGGTACTATTAAGTGGCGCCGCAGCACGAAAAATAACGAAGGGTTTGGCGTCGCAGCGCCAGACCAAGGGAGGAGATAGAAGTAGGTCGCGCCGCAGCGCGAGAGAGAGAGGGAAGGATGGCGCCGCAGCACCGGTGCAAGGCCATGCCCATAAATGAGAATTTAATTTCTCAGATACTGGAGGATGTGCAAGAAAGAAGTATGAATATATAGTTCACGTAATGTAATATTTAGTCAAGTGTTTTAAACCTTTAGCAAATGTTGAACGAAAAGATTTAACGTGATTAAAAGACGGAGAATGTAAGCGTTAGATTACGTAACCGATATCCGGAGACCGTAGTCGCGACAAACGAACATGAGGGATTGCTATGATTGTAATTCCTTAGACGTTGAGTGATAAGGTAATGAATAACATTCCGATGTTATGTCATAGTAATGAGAAATGAAGGTAAAGCGTTTAGACGCTGTGAACGCAATGTTGTTGCGATGAACGATCAGTCTTAGCATACAACGAACGGTATGTCTTCGACATAAAGGAAGAATAATGAACATGGGGTTCATGGGTTGAATAAACGATGAAAACAATTGAAACCTTGAGTGAAGGTTGAATGAAAGATTAAGAGACGATCAAGTTAATGTCAAACACATAACGATCCTCGTGAATCGTATTCGTGTTGGACGAACGTTCTAAGTATACCCTAGTTGTATGACTTAGACGTTGACGAAGGTAGTAAGTAAGATATGAATTATCAAGAAAAGCCGTAACAATTGGTAATGAGATTAAAGAAAGTCCGAGTGTGAGTCGGATAGAGAATGATAGAAGATTATGTATGGTTTAACCATAATTAAATGAAGAACGTAAGAGGGTAATAAGAAACCGTGAATGATGTTCAACGTTGGTAGTTTACCAACGATGATCGAAAGTTGGTTAATAACGTAAGAACGTTAATGAGCCGTAACGAAGCATGGAAAGTCGATTTGACTTTATTAATGAAATGAGCATGATTAAGTATACCAGATGAAAGATAGTTAATTGATGATGAATTAATTAACTTAAAGTAGCATCTTCGATGATGACAATAACGTTGAGAGTTACAACTAAAAGTTGTTGAATATTACGTGAATGTGAATGGTATGCAATAAGTATACTTAGCCAATAAATGATCGAATTTCGATTGATAATGTAAGAACGTTGGTAAGACGTGAGGAAAGGTGATTAACTCAAAACGAGTGGTATTAATGAAGTAAATCCACTTACAACATAGAAGAGAAAGAAGTTGGTTATAAACGGCAAGCCGGAACCAATAATAAACAATCTAATAAATAATTAGATTGAGAAGAAGGGTAAGATTCATTAGGAACCATGTATGTTCGCTCATGACCTAATGTGGTATGTTATGTGATAGAAACAATGTGAATAGTTATTTGATAGCTAATTACAGTGTGCTATGTGAATATATCATGTAGATTAAGTAAAGGCTGTGGTCAGTCAAGTAAGTTATCTGAAGACGCTGAAAGGCAAGTCTTCTTAACGCTTGTCTAACTTCCATGTTAGCCAAGTTTTTATGTGATTCGTTGAACTGAATTGCAAGACTTGTTTTAAAGAAAGGGTCGATGCCAACTTTTAACTCGGCTAGACTATTCGTAATATATAGATTGATTATCATACATATCATTCTATATAGAAATGTTAACGCTATCCTATGCCAAGAAATTGGTACGGGCGTGAAGGTAAGGTTTGTCTATGAACAAACAAAAGGATTTTTCATCGATTATTCGATGGGCATGCGAGTTTGCCAAAAATATTAAACGTAAATACGTTTAATGAATGTAGTGTTGATCAACATAGGGTACTATGGGCTGATCACCCAGATGTACTCGTAAGTTATACGGATGAACGGCCTAAGTGCTGTGGACTCCTTTTCAAGTATGAAAACTAAAAGTTACTGTTCATGGTCTATCGACCGGTTCAGAATTCCTAAGCTATTATATATATACTTTGGAATTGTTGTTATGACATGAGAGGTACTAGTCAAATATTTCATAGTGCTTCGTAGTTAATTGTTCATTTATGTGAATAAAGCATGAAATTGTTCATGTGATAGTCATGTGATTCGTTGTTAAGACTTGCTGAGCTAGTTATGCTCATTCTTGCTTAAACCATATGTTTGCAGCTAAATCCGAAAGAACTGAGAGTTCTAAGAGAGATAAAGGTAAGGCTAAGATGGATGCTTAGGCATTGTGTAATAGTTTAGTAAGTTTGTATGTATTATACATTATGAACAATGAACGATGTAACCGGTTTATGAACCTGGGAAGGATTATACTTTGATTTTGATGAGAATATAGTAATTACTCTCATTTTGTTGTAATTCAATGAAATGATTGTATGGATGTTAGTACAATGGAGCACCATCTGTCGGGTTAGAAGATACCCAAATTTGGGGGCGTCACAGGTTGGTATCAGAGCATTAGGTTATAAAACTTAAGGGGGGGAAGAACCTTTGGCTAATAACCTCGTTAAGGAAGAGAAATCCGAAGGAAGTAAACTCGAGCTTTACTTAAGTCGAAGGAGTTAATAAGGTATTGAGGAAACTCAGTACCGAAAGATTTAAAAGATGAAAAATAACCCTAAATGAATTAAATGTGATTTGTGCTTATAATATTGTGTGTTAAGTACTAATCAACATGTTATGGGTTATTGTAGGGTGACGAACGATAGCTTGATGTTTAGAAACGTGGAGATGATAAGTGAGGACTCAGTGAACAGAGTAGAGCTTGTAACCATGCCAGTGGCGGAGGTACCATTAGTAACTCTAGAAGAATCGGAGCCAAAGGAGCACTTTTCTGAGGAAGACTACTCCGAGGGAGATGTAGCTTTGACATCATACCTTGATATGATGGTCTATGAGGAGGAGGAAATGGAGGTAGCCTCGGTTATTACGGAGGTACCTACACTAGAGTCAACATCTCTAGATGCAATGAGAGCATTGTATCTGGCAGTGCTTGACAGAAATGTGCAACTGAGTACAGTTGTGCAGAACCAGAATGAAGAGATTGATTATCTCCATGAAGCTAAGATGTCTGCAGAAGCAGATTTTGAGTCAAAGCATGATAAGCATGTGCTTATGACAGAGCAGGTTAGGAACTATAAGGAAGAGGCCGATGAGCTTCGTAAGAAACTGGTTGAGAAAGACCAGAAGATAGCACGGATGTCTTACATCCATGAGAGTGCTCATAGGGATTTCAAAAGTTACGTGTTATTCCACTGAGTCGTGATAGACTCGATATACTATTAGTCGGGATGCTATAGTGATGATTGCAAATGAACTCAAAGATGCAGTTACTCATTATTAGGAGTTTAGAATTTTAAACATGTGTGTAGTGATGTAAAACCCTCTTTTGTAAAAAGGGTAGTCTTTTTATAAATCCCAACTTTTGTGAAGTTCAATTGTGGGATATAAATGTAATAGCTTTTGGCTATGGAAGCAAATTGTAAATAGTTTCAAACTATGAAGAAGCATATTAATATAATGAAGTTCTTATTTAATGTGCTTTGATGTAGCATGCGTTATTATTGTGGAATGATAACCAAGGGGTAAGAACAACCCTATGCAAGAGTTCGTTAATTTATTAACGACGACATTTAACGAAAAAAAAACCGGGGGTAGAGCACCCACGGAACCTAGGGTAGCCAGAATGACTACCCTTAAAGAATTTAAAAGCGTTGGTCCGCCAGAGTTCAAAGGAACGACGGAACCATTAGAAGCCCAAACATGGGTAAAAGAAATAGCGAAGGCGTTTGTTATTACGAACGTAGCTGAGGCGCAAAAGACTTCTTTTGCGACCTATATAAAAAAAAAGCCAACTTTTGGTGGGAGGCTTACCAGGGTGGGGCTAGAACAGATGCGGTAACGTGGGAACAATTAAAGAAGGTTGTCTTTGAGAATTATTTCCCTACAAGTATGCAGAGGAAGATGAAGATTAAATTCTTAGAACTAAGAAATGGGACATGACAGTTCCCCAATACGGAGCCAAATTTAAAGAATTGGTAAGGTTTGCTCCACACCAAGAAAACACTGAGAAGAGGAAGGCTCGTAGGTTTGAGCAGGGCCTGAAACCCTGGCTCTATAGTACGATTTTGGTATTCCAGAGTGTTTCCTATGGGACTATTCTGGAGAAGTTGATTGTAGCATAAGGCGATATTGAGTTGTAGACTCAATACCACAAAGAGGGAGGAACTAAGGCAGAGAATGCCGAGGGTAGTGGCGATATGCCGAAAAGAAAGAATTTTAACTCCGGGAATACTGGAGTGGAACAAAGGGATCCTAAACATAGGATGGAAACATGTAAGATATGTGGAAAGACTCCTTTAAGAGTCTGTCTGAAGGGGAAATCGGGTAGACCTATGGCCCGTACTTTTAATAGAATTGTCCAAGATGCGGTTGCATCAGCGGATGTAATGACATGTATCATTCTAGTCGATACAATGAATGCTTATGTGCAATTTGATTGGAGTGCTACTTGATCTTTTATAGCATGTGAATTTGCTAAGTGATTAAGTTCATTCCCGAAAAGGATTATAAATACCATTAAATGTTAAGGTAGAGAATAAAGAAATAACTTTCTTTGATGATATTCATGAAAATTGTTTCATGAATAAAAGAGTAAGTAAGTATCGGTAGATAAGAACCAATAAAGTTGAGAGAATTTGAAGTAATTCTTGGTATGAATGGGTGGATTAACCATAAAACCTTAACAAATGGTCTAAGGAAAAGTATGAATCTAAGGTTTTCTAAGAAACCCAAGATAGTAAGTTACGATAATTAATTACCGAAACAGTCTTGTTGTCTAATCAAGACGCAATCTAGAAGGATGTTAAGATAAGTTTAGGTTGTGGTACAATTGTAATCTTTGATGGTTGACATATGGGAACTGGGCTAAACAATTCCTTCAGAGAGCGAAGGTATATACGAAACTGGCAACCGATCTAACTCACTGTGATGGCAATGTAGATGAGACGGGAACTTGTTTGTTGGTTGTTTGTGGGAAACCACTCAGAGTACCATATGGACTACTAGCAGAGAAACGATGTGTGCTGAATCCTAGAAAAGTTGTAAGAAGCTATGGTTCTTATAGGACACTTCTGTGTAGCATGTAGGTTGAAATGTTGTTGAGACAGCATGAATTTGGGATCTAGATGACAAAATGAAGATTTTTCCCCTCATCGGGGTTATCTCCGGTTCTAGGTTGATTTAGCAGTCGTTGCTCAGGGTTATCTCCGAGATTGGGCTGCTGCAAGTGTTGAAGGTCCTCAGGGTTGTCTCTGAGGTGTGCCTGACCTCTCGGGGTTATTTTTAGGTTTGGGACTGAGTGCCTCGGGGTTGTCTCCGAGTTTGAAGCTGATTCCTGGGGATTGAAACGAGCATTTCCAAGGTTATCTCCCGAACTGCAACTGCATTCCTCGGGGTTGTCTCCAAGGTTGGAACTGAAATTCTCGGGGTTGGAACTGAGTATGTCGGGGTTGTCTTCCAGATGGAACTGACTTCTCTGGTGTTATCTCCGAAACTGTGATTGCATTCCTCGGGGTTGTGTCCGAGGTTGAAAACTGAAATTCCCGGGGTTATCTCTTGACTGGAACTGAGTATCTTGGGGTTGTCTCCGAGATTGAGTTGTCTTGACCTCTAGGGTTATCTCTGGAAGACGAATCTGCCCTCCTGAAAAGTTAGTAACATGAATGAAAAATTTCGAGTGTCTACATCTTTCATTATGTGTTTCTTGGAAATTCAAAAATAATTGCCTAGCAGAAATGGATGAATAGTGATTTTTTGAAAATTTCTCAGAAAACTTTTATTTTCGTCTTGGAAATTCAAATCAACTAATTCTTGCACACAACCAGAATCCTAACCATATTCGCATATTCTAGGTCATAAAATGACCTTTAAACATCTTACTCACTTTAATAAACAATTAAATTCATTTAATCAAATAAAATTTAATTCACATAATAATTCAATTTTTCTCGGGCGTTACATTCTTCCCCCTCTCTTATAAGGTTTCTGTCCCCAAAATCTCGACACAATTAAAGTAAACAAATGGGGAAAATTTTCCTTCACGTTGCTTTTTTGGCATTGTGGTTCTTCCATACTACCTTTGTGATGCCCCTAAATTCAGACCACTCATGTCTCGAATTCGGTGTATCACGTACTACAATTTAATGACTAAATAATATATCATGCAACAGAAATAACAGAATAGATTACATTTATTTAATATAATCATTCATGTCCCAAGGTTTCGTAACTTAAACATCTCTTACAAACCTTAAACATAGTTGAAACATAACTAATATATTACATGATTTAGGTCTTTACATAATCATAATATTTCTAAAAACATATGAAATTACTCCGTAGCTTTGCCCTTGCCCTTATCAGTGCCTGAGGGACCGCCTTGCTCTGTCTTAACTGAAATGTTTTTAGGGAAAGCAAGAATGAGCAACAAATTTGCTCAACAAGTAATATAGCAATAAAGATGTTCAATATAGTTTTAAATTTCTCAAGAGTACATCAATATATGATAGTTTAAGGATAACAAGAAGTATCAATGGTTCTCAACAACAGTCGCTAAGGACAGAAAGATATCAATAAGATTCAACGCTATTTCAACTTGAGATTTCAAAATAATAAATATTGAGCAGTCACTAAGGACTATGAACTTCTACTAGAATTAACAATAATATACTGATAATCCAATCAAAGTGAGTACAACAGGTGATCAACCTAAAGTACCCTACGTTATGTATATCGTTTAATCATACTCAAGTGCGCACGTCAATCTCCCGATAATATAGTTTCCCCTTCAAAGAAGGTTGTTCATCTCAGTCAATACAAGATTTCTGCACCAATCAAATGGTTTGGATTGCTTTCAAATTATGATTTAGGTCTAGCCGAATCAATTGGCATAGACCGCTCTTTAAATGTATATACGAACAATTATAAGTTCAATACTCGAAATCAAAGTTTAAGAATAAAAACAACTCTATTCTAACTATGAAGTATTATGTCATAAGATAAGAATCATAAGGTTTAGATACTTGCACAATAACCAAAGTTGTGTAAGTTAGAAACTTGCATCATCATAGATTCCTTGCATAAAGTAAATGCATATGTTAGGATACTTGCACAACATTCAAAGTCGTATAAGTTAAGAAACTTGCCTTAAGCGTAGTTTACCAAAGTGAAGCTTATAAATACTTTTTGAATCCTATTATAACATAATTACGTATATAGGATATTCATTAGTTATTTACACCCAATACATAAACTCGATATTTAAGTTAATCATACATATACAATTCTAACTTAACCGTATAATTCTATACGTAAGCTATTAAGTACTTCACGTAACACAAAATCAGTTTATAAGAACTATAAAATCAAATAACATAGCTCGTAAATATCTTTTAAACTTAACGTTCGAAAATTTATAATCACTTATTACATATTTGATTCTATCATTTAGCATGTTTCTTGACACATTGGATAAGTTACTAGATTTGAACTAGGGAGTGACGCGGCAGGGTGGCGCGGCCGCACTGGATTTGAACTAGGGAGTGACGTGGCCGCGCTGCTCCTAGTTCAAACCAGAGTTGATAAACAGAAGCTTGGACATACTTGCACACCCATAAACATTTATGATGACACTTGCAGAATCATACATGACGTGATGTGTATAAATAGGTTTGGTCTCTTCTATGGCCATTCCAAGATTCTTTTAGTGTTATGGTTTTGTTTTTAGAAAAATTTCTATTTCAACAAGGCTAAATGGAACCAATTTTCAATCGGCTTCTCATGTTTAGCCATCATACCACATAATGAGGTTAAATATACATACTCAAGTTATTCTACCCATGTATTCCAAATTAACATAGTTTTACTTCTTTAGAAATCATTTGAAACTATGCTTGACTAGTTCATAACATACTTAGCTAGATGGATGCACATATCAATCATGTCTAGATGCATAAAATGTCTTATTATGATGGTCCAAAAGTTCAGAATACAAATAGGGTATTTCCTAACAAAGTTGGTTTTCAACTTCAACATCTTTCTCAGAAATCTCATGTTAAACCAACTAAGCATGCAAGGAAATTTTGAACCCACATTTTATACTCATGTATATATATAACTAAGTCACATAAGCAAGCTCAAGGTTCTGAATTCAAAGGTCACAAGATTCACCAAGTTTTTTTTATTTCAAACTTCAAGTTTTCCTTTAGAAAAACATTAAAACCAAGCTAACAAAACTTATTATACAGGAAGCAAGCTCATTCCTTATGTTAGACTCATTTACGTACATAGCTAGGTTATTTACACATACTCACAAAGTTAGAATACAAGTAAGGTTGTTTGCAACAAGGTTTGTTTTCAAAACATATAAGTTTTCTTGAAACTTCAAACTTAAAACAAGCTAACGTGAGTAACTACAAGTAAGGCAACCTATGTTAGCATGTGAGGGACATTTATAACTAGTATCAAGTTCAACTAGCATGCTCAACATAATTAGAAGAAACAAAATTTGTTTTCCAACACTGGCAACCCGCGCGGTCGCACTGTGTAGTGCTATAGAAGTGGTGCAGCCGCGCCACTTTGAGATGAAACAAACAAAATGGCTCTGCTTCTATAGAGCCTTAATACAAACAACACAAGCATTGTCAATTCCTATAACCAAACCAACTGCCTTACTTCTAAACATGCATATAAACTTAGACAACACAATGACATGCCATTTTATACCAATTAACAGAGAATTCAAGTAATTTGTAAGAATTTTGACTAAGTTCAAACTTAAGAACATAAAACAGAAATGCTTCCCCTTGAAGCTTAAATGAACTCCCATAATGCACTGATTATACTCCCTCAATTCACAACAACACTCACTCTCTATATGCAACTTATCAATGAATTTCCTAGCAAATGAGAAATGAGGAATGCGGCTGCCATTTATAGAAGAATGACTGCCCAGTTCATAGCTTTACTCTATGGTTTGAATCAATGGAAGATAGAAGAAAACAATGAATATGAAGGAGTTGACCAACCACCATCTTTGTAGCCATCACCACCATGGATTATAGCAGTTGAAGTTCACGCAACTGAGATTAGGCCACTGTTTGAGCACTATGTTGGTCACTTAATATGGGACAAGTCCATTTGTCTGATCTTGTAGCAACGAATTATTTACTAATACACTTAGGTTTATTTCCTTTTTGGCTTATAATTCCACATTTGATAACTAAATGTTATTATAAGATGAAAAGTTAGGGATTATATATGTACACATATCATATAATCCATGAACATTAGTCTAGTCCAATTAGTATTTATAACATGTATGGACACAATTTAATTGGTCACTAATAATTTAATATCTCTTTAAAACTTAATTATTCTAATTATACTTACCTACTGAAATAATTTGCAATTCTTTAATTTAATACACATAAAGTTTATCTTTAATGTTCTCACACATACATGTTGTCACATAAGCATTATTTATGGAACTTATAATTCATTCCATTTTACTACATAGTTTTATATATTATATAGTTACATTTAAATTGTCACACCATACTTTATATAGATGTAATTACTATATAATTTGTGATTACTTATCGTCACACTATGCAATTTATTGAACACACATTAATCTTATAATATTAATCAATTATTTATTCATTAATATGCTCATAATAACAATTAATTAACAATATATTATTAATTAATCATTCACTTATTAATTCCTTCTTTAATTAATTAAATCATCATAATTCTCATTATCGTGCCACACAAGGCATTCTTCGAGCTTATCATAAACTCCACATTTTTCTCAATTCTTATAAATTTAATTTGAATTAATTGAATTACTCATCTCACAACGCATTAATATTTATATTCAAATAACTATTCATTTTCTTATTATATCAGAATAATATTTATTCAAGAAATTCACGGTTCTTACATCCTCCCCGCTTATAAAAATTTTGTCCATAGAATTGGTATAAGGTTACATAAATAGATGGGGATAGTCCATTCGCATCCTATCTTCTAATTCCCGCATGGCCTCCTCGACGTCGTGGTTTCGCCAAAGTACTTTTACAGAAGATATAATTTTATTTCTTAACGTCTGCTTTTTCTTATCTAATATTTGGACAGGAATTTCTTCATATGCCAAATTCTTCTCCACTTAAATGGCCTCGTAGGAAATTACGTGTTTATAGTCAGGCTTGTATGCACGCAACACGGAGATGTGAAACACGTTATGGATGTGCTCTAACTCGGGTGGTAATGTAACTTTATATGCCACTTCGCCCACTCGCTTCAATATCTCGATTGGTCCTATGAACCTCAGACTCAATTTTCCTTTTTTGTCGAATCGTATTTTTCCCTTCTAGGGAGATACTTTTAAGAAAACGTAACTTCCGACTTCAAAGTCGCGGTCTTGATGATGTAAATCTGCGTATTTCTTATGGTGATCTTGTGCCGCTACTAGTTTGACTCTTATTACTGTCACCACGTCTGCGATTTATTGCACTAACTCCGGTCCTAATATCTTTCGTTCTTCGACTTCATCCCAATACAACGGTGTTATACACTTTATCCCGTAAAGAGCTTCGTACGGCGGCATGCCGATAATCGCATGGTAACTATTGTTATAGGCAAATTCCACTAGGGGTAGGTGATCGTCCCAACTTCCTTTGAAGTCCATCACGCAAGTTCTAAGCATGTCCTCCAGCGTTTGTATCGTTCGCTCACTTTATCTGTCTATCTACTGATGATAAGCAGCACTAAACCTCAATTATGTTCCCATCCTCTCTTGCAAGCTTTTCCAGAATTTTGACGTGAAGCACGGATCTTGATCAGAGACAATTAATACTAGCACTCCATGTCGTGAAACAATTTCCTTTACGTACAGGCTTGCTAACTGATTCAAACTATATCAGATCTTGATCGGTAGAAAATGAGTCGTCTTCGTTAGTCGATCTACAATAACCAAAATGGCATCAAAACCCTTCTGCATGACTAGAAGTCCCACCACGAAGTCCATCGTAATGTGCTCCCATTTCCACTCTGGTATTTCCAACGGTTGAAGTAAACCACTCGTCCTCTGGTGCTCTGCTTTGAGAATGGATTGAAGCTTTGGATATATAGCAAGGTGGCAGTTTTGCAGATTAATACGTTTTCAACGTTGTTGGAAAAGGCTATCATTGCAGAAGGTGGTGGTGAAGCGGTGTCTAAGTACAATAGGGAAAAGAACAAGAAGAAGATGGAAGGTGGAAATCAAGGTGCCAACAGTGGTGGCAGTAACAGTAAGAAATGCAAGTGGAACAACAGTGGCAACGAATCAGGAATGCAACAAGGGAATACTCAGCAGATGAAGCCAATGTGTGCAAAGTGTGGAAAGAATCACTCAGGAGAGTGTATGAAAGGGAAAAACGTCTGTTATAATTGTGGTCAGGAAGGATATATTTCACCAAATTGTCCTAAGCCAAAGAAAGGTGGTTATTTTTCTTATGGAGGAACGGGACATCGATTCAAGGATTGTCCATTGAAGAAGAATCCAGATGGAGGAAGTGGAAACAAGAGCAATTCTACAAAGTTAACCATTGGAGGACCAGCTCAGTAGAGTAAGCCGACAGTAAGAACATTTAATATGACTGTGCAAGACACGGTTGCATCAAAGGAGGTTATGTCAGGTATATTTCTGATCAATGATATAAATGCATATGTATTATTTGATTCAGGAGCTACCTGTTCATTTGTGTCTGATGAATTTGCAAAAATATTAGATTTGCTCTGTGAAAAGCTAACGAACCCAATGAATATAGAAGTTGCAAATAAAGAAGTGATCCCTGTAGAGTTTATCCATAGAAATTGTTGTGTGGAAATAAGGGGACATAAGCTAAGTGTGAACTTAATTCCAATACGCTTGGGAGAATTTGATATTATCCTAGGGATGGATTGGTCATTTAAACATGAAGCAGTTATAGACTGTCAGAAGAAGAGCATACGCCTTAAGACACCGAATAAGTCTAAGGTTGTATTTTATGGTAGCAAGTCGCCAAAACAAATGAGTTGTCTGACGATGATGCAAGCCAAGAAGATGTTACATAAAGGATGTGAAGGTTATTTGGCTCATGTAGTGGATACACGGATGGTGAATTTGAACATGTGACAGATACCTGCAGACAATGAGTTTGGGGATGTCTTTCCAGAAGAACTTCCTGGACTTCCACCAGACTGAGAGATAGAATTTGTAATCGATTTAGTACCGGTGACATCACCGATATTGAAAGCACCATATAGGATGGCTCTGATGGAAATGAAAGAGCTAATGATCCAGCTATAGGAGTTGTTGTATAAGAAGTACATCCAACCTAGTGTATCTCCGTGGGGAGCACCACTGGTGTTTGTAAAGAAGAAAGATGGTTCGATGAGATTGTGTATAGATTATAGAGAACTGAATAAGGTGACAATTAAGAACAAGTATCCATTACCAAGAATAGACGATATGTTTGATCAACTTAAGGGAGATAGATGTTTTTCGAAGATTGACCTGAGAACTAGTTGTCATCAATTGAAGGTTAGAACAGAAGATGTCCCAAAGACATCATTTAGAAATCGTTACGGTTATTATGAGTTCTAAGTGATGTTGTTTGGACTGATGAATGCACCAACCGCTTTTACGAACTTGATGAACAGAGTATTTAAACCGTATTTGGATAAATTTGTAGAGGGTTCATTGACGACATTTTGGTGTATTCAAAGACTGAAGAGGAGCATGCTGAACATCTACGGATGGTGTTGGAAACATTGAGAAGGGAGAAGCTATATGCAAAATATTCAAAGTGTGATTCTAGTTGAAGAGAGTTCAATTTTTGGGGCATGTTATCTACAACGAGGGAATTTCTGTTGGTCCAGCTAAGGTAGAAGCAGTGAAAAATTGGGGACAACCGAAGACACCGACATAGGTAAGAAGTTTCTTAGGATTGACAAGATATTACCAGAGGTTTATTCAAGATTTTTCAAAGATAGTGACACCATTGACGAATCTAACGAAGAAGACAGTTAAATATGTGTGGACAGAAAAGTGTGAATAGAGTTTTCAAGAATTGAATAAGCGACTAAGTGAAGCACCTGTGTTATCTTTACTAGATAGTACGAGGGGTTTTACAGTGTATAGTGACACATCACACAAAGGACAAGGTTGCGTATTGATGCAGAATGGTAAAGTCATTGCATACGTGTTACGACAGTTAAAGGACTATGAGAAGGGATACCCTACACATGATCTAGAATTGGCTACGATAGTGTTTGCCCTTAAGATTTGGAGACATTATCTCTACGGCGAAAAGTGTGAGATATACATAAATCACAAGAGTCTGAAGTATATCTTTACACAGAAGAAATTAAACATAGGGTTGAGGAGATGGTTAGAATTGATCAAAGACTATGATTGTGATATTCTATATCATCCGGGAAAGGCTAATGTAGTGGCAGATGCTTTAAGCAGGAAGAGCCAAAAAAAATTATTTGTATTAACAGAATAGGAAGAATTAGTAAGAGAAATGGAGAAAATGGAGTTGGAGGTGAAAAATTCGAAGGATTCGGATAGAGTAATAGAAATGGAAGCAAGTCCAACTTTATTGGACAAGGTGAAAGAATCATAAGAAAATGATGAAGAATATGGTAACATCAAGAAACGATTAACTGAAGGCGAAGAGTTGAAGTATAAGATTGATGGCACTAGATTGCTAAGATTTGAAGGACGAGTATGGGTACCTACAGTTCTAAAGTTAAGAGAAGAGATTTTATAAGAAGCACACAGTACGAGATATTCAAAACACCCGGGAAGCACGAAGATGTATCAAGATTTACGTCAACATTACTGGTGGCCAAACATGAAGAGAGAAGTTGCAGAATGCGTTAGCAGATGTCTAACGTGTCAGAGACTCAAGGCAGAGCATTAACGACCCATCGGGTTATTACAGCCGTTGGAGATTCCAGAATAGAAGTGGGAACATGTCTTGATGGATTTTGTGGTGGGACTTCCAACAACACAGAAGGGTTATGATGCGATATGGATGATTGTTGATCGTCTTACAAAGTCAGCGCACTTTTTGCCGATCAAGATTAGTTATAATTTGGGTCAGTTAGCCAAATTGTATATTAAAGAAATTATTTTGAGACATGGAGTGCCGATATCGATTGTGTCTAATAGAGATACGCGTTTTACGTCAAACTTTTGGAGGAGTCTTCAAGAAAGAATGGGGACACAACTAAAGTTGAGTATTGCTTACCATCCATAAACCGATGGGCAAAGTGAAAGAACGATTCAAACATTAGAGTACGTGCTCAGAGCCTGTGTGATGGACTTCAAAGGAAGCTGGGAGGATCATCTTCCACTGGTAGAATCTGCATATAATAATTGTTATCACGTAAGCATTGACATGCCACCGTACGAAGCCCTGTATGGAAGGAAATACAGAACACCCTTATGTTGGGACGAAGTAGGTGAACAAAGACTGTTGGGGCCATGATTGGTACAGCAGATGGTGGAGATCATTAAGGTGATAAGAGTTCGACTGGTAGCAGCTCAGGATCGTCAAAAGAAGTATGCCGATATTCATCGCAAGAAAAGAGACTTCGAGGTAGGGAGTTATGTGATTTTAAAAGTATCTCTCTGGAAAGGAAAAATTAGATTTGGGAAGAAAGGTAAGCTGAGTCCAAAATTTATTAGACCATTTGAGATATTGAAGAAGATAGGAGAAGTGGCGTACGAGGTAGCTCTACCTCCTGAACTGGAACATATTCACAACGTGTTTCATGTGTCAGTATTACGTCCATACAAGCCGAATTACAAGCATATGATATCATATGAGCCAATTGAAGTCGAGGACTTATTATACGAATAAATCCCTGTAGAAATTTTGGATAGGAAGGAGCAGAGATTAAGAAATAAGGTTATACATTCTGTTAAAGTGCTCTGAAGGAACCACAACGCTAAGGAAGCTACATGGGAACTCGAGAAAAAGATGAGGAAAGATTATCCAAATCTTTTTGAGTAACTTTAGATGAAATTTCGAGGACGAAATTCTTATAAGAAGGGGAGAATGTAATAGCCAAGAATTCTAAGTCACTTTGTAAATAGATATATTAAATAAATATTAATGATATCGAAAACTTTGGCGGTACGTGTGGAATGATTAGGAAGTAATATAATTATGTGGATTATAATTATGACTATGTGTTTATTTATGGGTTATAAAATTTAATGTACAGGAGTAATGATTTTAATTTCAAATGTGTGGAATGGAAACCCTAATTAAATAATTAGGGTAGGATAAAATGGAAAGGCATTGGAATATGTTAATTTTTCAATGGCCCAAAGAATTAAATTTAAAGCCCAATAGATTATTTATGGAAAGCCCAAAACATCTAATATAATGGCCTAATTTGTAGCCCAATTGAAGAGGGTACTTTAGATATTTTGTATACTAGATATTACAATCAAAACAAAAGAAAAACTTGGAGATGAGGAGGCCACATGGTCGGCCAAATAAGGAGAGAAAATTGGGATGAATATCATGATTACAAGTCCACAATTTTCAAAGATATTTCAAAAACTTAGCCATGTGTCAAAGTTGTTAAGGAGCCACCTAAATTGCTAATCTCCCATATATCTAAGTAATGATTAAAGAGAGAGAAAGGGATAAGAAGATGTTGGGAAAATATCTTTACTTACATATCTTATATCTATACAATTTTTTTCTAGTTTTTATCTCTTTTATTTCTTTCAACTAACCAAGAAAAGTTAAGAGAGAGAAATAGAGAGAGGTAAGAAAGAGATATAATTTGGTGGAGAGGAAGAGAGAATTAGGAAGGAGATCCACCATTAATGCTTCATAAGTTCATCTTCTACTTTGGAAGAGAAAGAAAGTGTGTCCAAAAATCAAGGTAAAAACTAAACTAACTTATTCCTTTTATTTTATTTGACTTTGGTGATTTAAAGTTTATGATCTTGAGGTCTAAAACCATCTATCTACATGTTTTATATGGTTTCATGTATGGTTATAACATATTTGAGTGTTAGAAAGTGAATCAAAAGGGTATAAAAGAAACTAGTTTTGTTTTGTTAAGAAACTCTAGTTTTTTCACTTCCTTTGATCGACTACCGTTTTTGATATACACCTTCTTTTTGTGATCCGTTAAAGAGGGGCGCTAGATATATAAGTTAACTACTAAACCCAAGTGGTAGCACTCAAAAATGTTGAGTACACAAGTCGTAGTGACTATTTTAGCAAAAATAGTTTCGTCTTTAGAAAGAAAAGCAAACAGTTGTTGGACAGTCAATGCTAGGGGCAGTTTCATTATTTTTCTAACTTTTAAAAATTTTGGAAATTTTTGGGATACTAATATGATGAGTTAGCTTTCAAACCCAAGTGGAATCACCGAAAAAGGAGTTGTAGATTTCCGTATGGACTGATTTTCGCAAAGTAAGTAAAAGAGGACAATCCCGAAAACAAACTACCCAAGATTTTGCAAGGGCAGTTTTGGCCACTTAAATTTTGATAAAAATTCCGGCCTTTTGGGACATGAAAATATATGGTATAAAGTAGCTCCTGTCCAAAAATTAGCTCATTCTAACTTAAATTGAGCAAGTTATGGCCATTTTAATATTTGGGTTTTTCGGACGAAAATCGGTATAACCAGAGTTCTATAACTTCGATGGCCACGAAATTTAAACTGGAGGGTCACGTTAACACGTATAAGATTATACCAAGAGATGAGAATTTCTGGAGTTGAGCATGATGGGGTTAATTTTTTAAGCTACAGACTAAAAATTATTTTTTGAAAAATACTAAAAGAAACTGAAAAATTACAAAAAAATTCTTTTTGTGTATGAAAAATATGTATATATGTTTGGCCAAAGGATAGAAAAATAATAAGTTGATTTGGTATTTTTGTGAAAAGGAATAGTGAATTTAGCTTGCTGAATTGAAAATTTGATGAATCTAGGTTGCTGGATTGCAAAACAGTTTAATAAATTGAATGAAAAATGAATCCAATTTGCTGGATTAGAAAACAGTTAACTGAATTAAAATTCAGTCTGAATCCAAGTTGCTGAATTGTGGGAGTAGTGAATCCAGTCTGCTGGATTGGTCAATCCAAGTTACTGGATTGGTATGCTGAAATAATCCAGACTATAGTATTAGTATTCAGCTGACTAGATTATAAGGAAGAACTAATAAAGGAAAGATTAAGTATTAAATCATAATGTATAAGAATAAAGTAATTAAACTAATATCAAATGACGATAATAACAATGATGTTTTAAGGTAATTGATTATGTGGTTAAGTGTTAACTAATTTGCTGATAGAGTAATTGTATTATGATATAAAGTATCATATATTGATTGTAAGATCAATCTTAATAATGATAGGTCTTTACAATAAAGAGATTAAATTAAATTACGCATCAGTAGATCGCAGTCGAGGCGAGTTCTCTAACTCAAACTTGAGTTATTATTTTCAAAGCATGTTAGTGAATAATTATTGTTTATTATTCACATATATATTGGTTATTGATACTTGCACTTAGTGCAATTAAATTTCGGTTCTATTATTATTGAACTGTGAATTAGTTAAAGTTCTTTCATTCATGAACTATTTAAGATATGGATCTATGCTCATTGTATCAACTAGATCAAGTATGTTTAAATTTGTTAAGTCAAATATGTTGTTAAAAGCTGTTCTTCACCAATTGACTTGGTAAGAACTCAGGACTGATAAAAAGAATAATTTGATTAAAGCATTATTGAAAAATAATTATTGCTCGTACATTAAGTGTTTATGTATAATACACCGGGTATGAAAGGCTGATCCCCTTGATTACCAAAACTTATTAAAAGGACCAGTTTAAATACTGACAACCTTAGCATATGTTCATGGTCATTATGACCACTCAACATCTATTATTCAATTATTCGAATATTCAGTAATCAATACTTAATTCATGTTCCTTCACAATTAATTTCTATTATTGAACATTGAACGGTAATTTTTTGTTGTTTCTAATCATGATACATCTTCTTCGTTCTTAAACTTGTTAAGAAAATTTGTTGCTTACCCTTGCTATATCATGACATTTATTTCAGCTATGCCAAAGACGTCCAAGAAGGACAAAGGCAAAGGAAAAGTACAGGAATAGATAATGAGAATGTTTATGTATTATATTATATTGTGTACATTGGTAATGTAAACTTTTTGTGTTACTAAGGGTAACTTAATTAAGATATGTATAAGTTAAGGTTAATAGACCTTGGGATAATGTTGGAAGACTTTATTATAATGAACAATGTATGTTTATTATTTCGTAATAGTTTAAAGAATGCTTGTGATGATGATGGATCGTGAGCACCAAACCCGAGGTTTGAGAACCCAGATTTGGGGGCATCACAGGTACCCACTCTCTCCCTTCGAATATCAAAATACCGTCTTTATCTATTTTGAATCTCTCTTCTTCATTTTCTGTGATCCTCTTCTTGATTTTCTCGCACTCTTCATCCTTCTCTTGCGATTCCTTTACTCTGTCCAACAAGGTTGGACGAGCTTCTACTACAAATAAATTCTCTTCAGACCTCCCCAGCCTCTTTACTTCTATCTCCAATTTCTCCATTTCCCTTATTAACTCCTCTTGTGTTGTTAGTTAAAACAACTTCTCCCTTCCTTTCTTGCTTAGCGCATCGACTACTACGTTTGCCTTTCTTGGGTGATAAAGAATATCGCAGTCATAATCCTTGATTAATTCTAACCATCTCCTCTGACGCATGTTCAAATCCTTCTATGTGAAGATATATTTCAGACTCTTGTGGTCCGTGTATATCTTCTCTCCGTATAAATAATGTCTTCAAATCTTTAATGAAAAAACTACTGCCGCTAAATCTAAGTCGTGAGTAGGGTATCATTTTCCGTAATCCTTCAATTATTACGCTGCATACGCAATGACCTTGCAATGCTACATTAGCACACAACCAAGTCCCTTGTGTGACGCATCACTATACACCATAAATCCTCCCGTATCATCTGGTAATGATAATATAGGTGCCTCACTCAATTTCTTCTTCAATTCCTAGAAACTCTCTTCGCACTTGTCCGTCCACACAAACTTCACCGTCTTCCTCGTTAGATTGTTCAACGGGGTTGCTATCTTAGAAAAATCCTGGATAAATCTTCTATAGTACCCGGCTAACCCTAAAAAACTTCTGACTTCAGTTGGCGTCTTTGGTTGTTCCCAATTACTCACTTTTTCTACCTTTGCAGGGTCTACTGAAATTCCATCCTTATCCACCACGTGTCCTAAGAATTGAACCTTCTCAATCCAAAATTCACATTTTAAAAACTTTGCATACAACTTCTCCTTCCTTAGCACCTCCAAAACCATCTTCAGATGTTCGGCGTGTTCTTCTTCTGTCCTTGAGTAGATCAAGATATCGTCGATGAAAACTACTACGAATCTATCTAAGAATGGCTTGAAAACTCAGTTCATCAAGTTCATGAATGCTGCCGGAGCATTTGTTAACAAAAATGACATCACTAGAAATTCAAAATGTCCGTAACGAGTTCAGAACACCATCTTTGATATGTCCTCCTATCGTACCTTCAACTGGTGATAGCCCGTCCGTAGATCTATCTTCGAGAAACACTTCGCTCCCTTTAGTTGATTGACAAGGTCGTCTATCCTTGACAATGGATATCTATTCTTAATCGTTACTTTGTTCAATTCTCTATATTAGATATAGAGCCTTATTGATCCATCCTTTTTCTTTACAAACAACACCGGTGCTCCCCAAGGAGACACACTTGACCGAATGTAACCCTTATCTAGCAACTCTTGTAATTTTATCATCAATTTCTTCATTTCTACTAGCACCATACGATATGGGCCTTTCAAAATCGGTGCCATTCCCAGTGCTAAGTCTATTACAAATTTGATTTCTCTGTCTGGCGAAAGACCAGGCAGATCGTCCGAAAATACATCTTGGAATTCTCTCACTACGGATATATCCTTAATTTCTACTCCCTTTTCCTGAGTATCAACAATGTAAGCTAAATAACCTATACATCCTTTCCTTAACAATTTCTTGGCCTGCATTATCGTAAGGCAACACGATTGCTTAAGCGATGAGCTACCATAAAACACTACCTTTGACTTATGCGGAGTCTGAAGGTTTACACTTTTATTCTGACAATCAATTATCGCAGTATGGTTATACAATCAATCCATTCCCAATATTACGTCAAATTCTCCCAATCTTATCGGAATCATATCTACACTTAGATCATGATCTCTAATGTTTGTGCGATAATTTCGGTAAACGTATTCTACAGGGATTATTTCCTTATTCGCAACTTCTATGTTCAATGGATTTCCTAATCGTTCTCGAGGTAAATTAAGTCGACTAGCAAATTCCTCAGATACAAAAGAACAGGTGGCACCCGAATCAAATAATATATATGCATTTATATTATTTATTGGGATAATACCTGACACCACATCCTTCGCAGCTACTGCGTCCGGGATAGTCATGTTAAACGTTCTGGCAGTTGGACGGTTGGATGGCGTTGGTCTGCCAATCATGTATTTGTTGCTTCCCCCTTGCTGGCCACTTCCTCCATCACTCCCTTTCTTTGGACAATCTTTAATCAGGTGTTCCGCCGAGCCACAAATGAAACAACCCTTGATCTTCCTGGGCTTCGGGCAGTTAGGTAAAATATGTCCTTCCTAGCCGTAGTTGTAACAATTACTATGCCCTTTCGAGCACTCACCCTAGTGATTCTTTTCACACTTCGGGTGTCCCTCAGCCCTCTTCTTAAACTCTCCACGAAACTTCCCCACTTGATTGTTGTGATTTTTGTTGTTGTTGTTATTATTCTCCCACTTCCTCTTTCCTAAAGTACTTCCCCCACTATTTCTTCCTCTACGGCTATCTCCTCCCGTGTTCTTACCCTTCTTTTCCTTGTTATACAAACTCAAACCTTCGCTACCTCCCTCTGCAGTAATGGCCTTCTCCAGCAATGTCGCAAAAGAATTGATCTGAAGAACTTACACCTTGTTGAACAACCAAGGTTTTAACCCTTGTTCAAAACGTCTAGCTTTCCTCTCTTCATCTCCTACTTAGTGTTCTGTAAATCGGGCTAGCACATCGAACTTAGCCGCGTATTGCGCCACCGTCATATCTCCCTACTTAAGTTCTAAGAATTTCACCTCCATCCTATTCTTCATGCTTTTTGGGAAGTAATTCTCGAAAAACAAAGTCTTAAATATCTCCTATGCGATTATCCCTTCTTTGGCTCTTTGCTGATTCGCCTCCCACCAGTAGTTCGCCTCGCCTCTCATCATGTAGGTGGCAAACACCGTCTTCTGGTCTTCACCCACATGAGCGATGGTGAAAGCCTTCCCCATCTCCTTAATCCACATTTGTGCCACGATAGGATCGGTAGTACCCACGAATTTTGAAGGTCCTACACTCCTAAAGTCTTTAAAGTTTGAGACTGGAGCTGCTTGGGGATTGGGTGGTACTAGTTCGTTTCTTCCCCTAAGAGCCTCCCATAACAAATCTACTAGCCTTTGTATAGGGTCTACTCGTCCTCTCTCATCATTGACCAACTCTTCTGGTGCTGTTAGTCTATGTCTGGGCGGCATTTTTCTGCATCACAAAATTTGTATTTTTATTATCTATTTATATTACTTAATCATTTCTCAAATGAAAAAGGAACAAAATTTTATAACATGTTTCTGGAATAAGATCATTTATATTCATATGCCAAATCATTACATCCACATGATCATTCCTAGCATACTTCTATAAATGTCAACACATATCCCATAATATCACAAAAGATGGGGACAAATACTAACATACTACCCTTCTAACATTTTACAAAAGTTTAGGGTTCACATAGCTATCCTATATCTCACACAAAAGATTGGGATTACAACAACATATCATAAATAGCTACCACTACTACTACTAAACTACTAACACCTAGACCTCAATCTATCATCCCGCGCTCCATAACGCTATTGTACTCCTTCTGTGTTACGTGCACCACCAAATCTCGGCTTATGGTATGTCGGGTCTATCCCTACTCCGTTGGGTAATGATATACACCATCAATCAATCTCTCTATGGTCATGCACAAAGCATAGCCCATCTTGTTCATCTTCTTTCTCTTGTGTCTCACCTCATCCTCTAGGTCTCCTGCCCTATCATTGGCTTCTTCCCACTTCTCCTCGAAGTGTATCCTCTCCATCACTTCCATCTCTAGCTATGTACGGAAAGCCTCCTTCTCAGCCTTTTCGCTAAGCTCCCTCTGTTCTGACTCCTCTAGCTTACCTGCCAATTCTACATTCCTAGCTATCGAACGATGAAAAAGAGTGCCCATCTGTACTCCCGTTTCCTTACGATACGCAAGTTCCACTTCCAACTCCTGCATCTTTAGTTGCTTCTCATGAGCCTCAGCCTCTACATCCTAACTCCAAAATCTGCTCCTCATACTCACCCAGCATCTGATCCTCAAATGTAGTCTCATCGGGATCTTCTGTGGGCTCATCCTCCATGGGTTCCTCCTCTGGATCCGACTTTACGTGAAATGGCTCCATCTCCTCCTCCTCCTCCTCCTCCTCCTCATCCTCATCATCATCATCGATAGGAGCCACTATCGAAATGGGCTCAGTTATCAATAGTGCCTCATACACCACATATATGTCACGCGACTCCTCCTCTACTACTCTATTGGGTCCTCCCAAGTCCATCATCCTACAACCACAAACACAAGATAACAAACTCCATCAGAACATAATTTCATTGCATGGAATGAAAATATATTACATAATGCCACTAACTCGCTGGGAAAACTCAATATGAGTTTTATCTCCTTCTATCCTTTAAGTTCTTCAAAGTCATAATCTAAGGACTCTCGCTCATAAGGTTTATAACTACAGCTTTGATACCAACCTATGACGCCCCCAAAATTAGACCACTCACGTCTCGAATTCGGTGTATCACGTACTACAATCTAATGAATAAATAATATCTCATGCAACAGAAATAATAGAATAGATTACATTTATTTAATATAATCATTCATGTCCCATGGTTTCGTAACTTAAACATCTCGTATAAACCTTAACCATAGTTAAACATAACTAATACATAACATAATTTAGGTCTTTACATAATCATAATATTTCTAAAAACATTTGAAACTACTCCGTAGCTTTGCCCTTGCCCATATCAGTGCCTGAGGGACCGCCTTACTCTGCCTTAATTGAAATGTTTTTAGGAAAAGCAAGAATGAGCAACAAATTTGGTCAACAAGTAATATAGCAATAAGGGTGTTCAATGTAGTTTTAAATTTCTCAAGAGTACATCAATATATGATAGTTCAAGGATAACAAGAAGTATCAATGGTTCTCAACAACAGTCGTAAGGATAGAAAGATATCAATAAGATTAAACGCTATTTCAACTTGAGATTTCAAAATAATGAATATTGAGCAGTCACTAAGGACTATAAACTTCTACTAGAATTAATAGTAATATACTGATAATCCAATCAAAACGAGTACAACATGTGATTAGCCTAAAGTACCCTACGTTATGTATATCGTTTAATCGTACTCAAGTGCGCACATTAGTCTCCCGACAATATATTTCCCCTTCAAAGAAGGTTGTTCATCTCAGTCAATATAAGATTTTCGCACTAATCAAATGGTTTGGATTACTTTCAAATTATGATTTAGGTCTAGCCGAATCAATTGGCATAGACTATAATACCTGAGAATTTCCATATATTAATAAATAGATATATTAATGAAAATGAGTATTTATTTGAATAGAAATGATTTCGTGTTATGAGACCAGTTAACTCAATTATATTAAAGTGAATAATTATAATAAGTGAGCAAATGTGGAGTTGTAATAAACTCGTTGAAATGCCTTGTGTGGCACTGTGATGAGAAATAATAGTGATTATATTAATTAACAAAAGAATTGTTAAGCAAACAATTAATCTATATAAATTGTTAATTGTTACTAAAGAATATTGATTTATTTGTTATAGAATATTAATGGTGATTAATAATATGTGATTATTATTAGTGTAAGAGTTATAATAACAATGAGCAACGTGTTTATAAATATAACAAGATTCATATTTATTTAATCAATTATTATAAAGATTAATAATGTCATTGATTAATAGGGAAGAGATTAATTAATATTATTATTATTAATTAATTGGTTAGATAAATAATATATTAATTGATATGTGCAAGCATGTGATAATTAAATATATATGTATAGTAGCTACCTATATGTATAATATAAAGTGTAAAGTACAATATGGCTATATTATATATAGAAACCATATAAGAAGATTTATATTTATTGAGACCATATGTTATGACTACATCATGAAATATGTATGTGACAATTTGTATGTGGATATACATTAAAATAAAATATACATGGATTATATGTATGTTACATTGCCATTTCACATCTACTACCTTGAAATATTAATTATGTAAATTATATTGTGACATTAAGTTATAACCCATGTATGGATGATATGTATATAAAATATAACCTAAGGGTAGGGATTGTGTATAAGTAAGAATGCTGAGTTGTTGGTTTGTCCCAAATTGGAAGACTCACTTCTTATTCACGTGTATAGCAAAAAGGCTAAGGCCTATTTTCCTTTTCTTCTTCCAAGCTCCTTCTAGCTCATGATTATTGGGGGGGGGGTGGTGGTGGTGGTGGTTATGATGAACCTCAACTACCATCTAACAACTCTTTGATAACCTTCACACAATCCTTCAATCCATGGGTTTGACTTACTAGGAAATTACATTGTCTGTGTATTGGTTTTTCTATAAATATGGACTCTCCTTCTCCATTTTTCCATTGCTGAGAATTTCTTAAGTGTAAAATTAAGAGAAGAGCCAGTAATTGTATACCTATCAGTGGAAGAAGTGTGAATTAGCAAGCTAATTTCAGAGGTATACTTTCTATTTTGTCCTTAGTTTACGTTTTGATAAATTCTCTAAATTCTCATGAAATTCTCTGTTGATTGATATAGGATAGCATAGTATAGTGTTGTCTAAGTTGGTATATGCACTTAAAAGCATTGTAGTTGGATTGGTTGCAGATTTAGCATGGTTTGTGTTGAGGCTCTGCAAATGCAGAGCCATTATTTTTAATTCTGCTCAAAGTGGCGCGGCCGCGCCACTTGTATAGTACATGACCACGCGGCCGCGCCGTCTGCCAATCATGTGCACTGCTTTTGTGGTCTTGTGTCATTCTGGGCATGCTATGTTAGTACAGATATGCATATAAATAACCTTAACATGTGAACTAAGGTTGTATTGTATATAGTGAGCCATGATAGGGTTATTTTCATTTGGATATTCAAAGAAGGCTTAAAGATTGGAAAACTTGAAATTGTATGCATTGAGTAATATACCTTCTAACCTTGTGAACATGTGTAAATAACTTAGATATGTATGTAAAGAAGTCTAACATGAGGCATATGTTTGCTTCATGAATGATAAGTTGTGATAGCTTGGCTTTAAAGGACTTTTCTAAAGGAAAGCATGAAGTATTAAAAAACAAAGCATGATGAATAATATGCCTTTAAATTCTGATCTTTCTAGCTTATGTAAATAACTTGGGTATGTGCACAATTGAGTATGAAAGCACGATTTAGACGATGTGGATTTATCTTGCATACCTAAATGAGTTTTACTAATGAAGACTTAGAGTTTTAGAAACAAACTTGATAAACTATATATACGCTTAGAGTTAAGATTTGTGAGCATGCTTATGTGGTTTAACTTGTGTATGTGAGACATCATGATTAGGTGTGTCATGCATGTAAATGTGATTAGTATGAATGCCTAGTGAGTTATATGCATTGTGAAATTAGTTAAGTATAGTTGAGAGTAAGGAGAAATGAAGTAGGACGTCGTAACTTGAGATACTTGATTTAGCAAAATGCAAGCATGTGTAGTAGAGACCTATGAACCACATAGCATGTGTTTAACGATTAAACGTAAGAAAATTATGAATTGAACACTTAAAGTCTTGATTAAATGAGAATAGAGGGTGACCTATGTTAATGTTATGATATGAGGTCAAAACTTTGTTATCCACATTCTAACATATGTGTTTTGCATGATTATTTATGTATGTACAAGTCGATTGTGCACTGACCTCCTGCAGGAGCAGCCATGTTCTGGTTTAGACAAGGAGCAGTGCGGCTGCGCCATCCTTAGTTTAAATCCAGCGCGGCCGCGCCACCCTGTAGTAGGATCAGATTTCGGTAGTTATTCTGTGGTTTCATGAATGCCTATGTTGTTACTCTAATCTGTAATACATGTCCAGTATAGTGTTCATGTGTTAATAAGCATGTTATTTGTGAGAACCCAAAATTTCACATAATTCAAATCTTTTCGAATAATTTTTTTTTTTAAAAAAAGTATTTGAATCATATAAGTGTATATGATAATTAAGCTAGATAGTTAATTTATTAACTAAGAAGTATACTTAATCATTCTCAAGGAAGAGTAATGAAAGTTATGTAAGAAATTAACATAGCTTAAATGTTAGCCTTGATTATTAAATTAAAATGATTTACAATCCTTAATTAATTGCTTATTGATATGAGTATGTATTTGTTTATAACTTATTAAGTCAATTTGGGCTAATAAGTTAATAAACTAGGGGAAATATATATATTAGGACATATGTGAATTATGTATGTGATTTAATAAATATGTATTATATAATGTGTATACATTTATTTTGTAAAGAGATGAAGAATAAAGTTATGTAACCTAATACATATATTAGGTATGATAATTAAATAACCTAAAGGGTTATAATTTAAGAGAATGATAGTATTTAAAAAGATATACCAATCCCAAGAGATTTATTTTATACATCTCCATTAATTAATTTTATAACCTAATTATAACAGGTCTAATTGGGTTAAGAAATGAAATGTACATGAGTAAGGATTTGGATTATAATTGAGTAAATGAAAACCCTAACTAAAGGATTAGGATAGGATAAAAATTAAAGAGTATGAAACTATGTTGATTTGCAAGTCCATAGAATTAAAATTGCTAGCTCATAGAATTAAAGGAGTGGCCCAACCTTTAGCCCAACTGGGAGGGTACATGTTGGACATTAAGTAAGTTAATTAAAGCATAAAATGAAACCAATTTTGGGCAAGAGAAAGGCCAGTTGACCAAAATTTAGTGAGGAGAAAAAGGGGGAGGCATGTAATGATGGAATTTACCAACTCTTTACCAACTCTCCATATGTGTCATGCTATCTTTAAGCCACCATCTTTCACCAAAGTTACATGTAATCTAAGTCTTCAAGCAATCTTAGAGATGATAAGAGAGAGAGAAAGAGAAGGAAAGTAGATTATGGTGGGAGAAAACTTAGATATACAAAATATATCTACACAAATTACTAACACCCAAAACCCATTCCATTTTCCTCTCATCTCTTATTAGCTGACCCAAAGAAAACC
Organism: Panax notoginseng; assembly: GCA_016801055.1. Lineage (NCBI taxonomy): Eukaryota > Viridiplantae > Streptophyta > Magnoliopsida > Apiales > Araliaceae > Panax > Panax notoginseng. The sequence goes on along the minus strand of CM029022.1, from coordinate 99,556,518 downwards.
AAATAGTCAGAGAGAATAGGAAGACCATTTTTGGTCAGCCATAGAGAGAGATTTAGAGTTTTTGCAAGCCATCTTGCTCCATAATCAAAGCTTAGAAAGAAGGAAAAAGAAAATCAAGCAAAGGTATACCCTAAACTAGATTATGTAATTTATTGTTGACTTTTCAAAATCAAAACTTGGATTTATGTTCTTGAACTTCAAAACTCTAGATTTTCATGATCTAGAGTTTTTTATGTGTGGATCTATCCATCTTGTGTGTTAAAAGTTAGATCTAAAGTATGAAATGTAAACTAGGTTTTTCAAAAGGTAGAAAACCTAATTTTTATTGGCCTTGATTGTGTTTAACCTTGTGTTTGATGATTGTTTGATGAAATAGATCATGCATCATGGTAGATTCATGGGTATATGAAGTACTAGTTATGATGAGTTATGTTGGTTATTATGTGAGAACATAGAAGTTTTCTTAGAAACCACAAAGGGTTGAAAATCAGATTTTTGTGAAAACAAAACATGAAATTGAAATGACCATATCTCCTATTATATTTCTAATTTTTGAGTGTGGTTAAGTGCTAGAGTTATATCTATGAGTTTTCTAACATATCCAAGTGGAATCACTGGAAAAGGTGTTGTAGAATTTCGTGTGGACTAATTTTAGCAAAGGAGTCAAAAACAGAAAAATGATAAAAGTAAACTACCAAAGTTTTTGTAAGGGCTGTTTCGACCACTTAAATTGTGAAATAATTTCCAGCCTTTTGGGACATGAAAATATATGGTATTAAGTACCTCCTGTCCAAAAATGAGCTCATTCCGACTTAAAATGACCAAGTTATGACCATTTCAATATTTAGATTTTTCGGACAAAAATTGCTATAACCGGAGTTCTATAACTCCGATGGCTATGAAATTTAAACTAGAGGCTCACGTTAACACGTATAAGATTGTGTCAAGAGATGGGAATTTTTGGAGTTGAGCATGATGGGGCTAAATTCTTAAGCTACACACTAAAAATAATTTTTGAAAAATACTAAAGGAAATTGGAAAATTATGAAAAAAATACTTTTTGTGTATGAAATATATGTATATGTGTTTGGACAAAGGATAGAAAAATAATAAGCTGATTTGGTATTTTCGTGAAAAGGATATGGAATCCAGCTTGCTAGAATGAATAATTAATGAATCCAGTTTACTGGATTGAAAAATCTGATGAATCTAGCTTGCTGGATTGAAAAGAAGTTTATTGAATTAAAAATATGTTGAATCCAGCTTGCTGGATTGTAAACTGGTTGCTGGATTTGGAATCCAGTTTGCTGGATTGTAATCTGGTTGCTGGATTTAGAATCCAGTTTGTTGGGTTGTAGTTTGGTTTGTTGGATTTGGAATCCAGGTTGCTGGTTTGGTATTTCACTTATTAGAGTTTAAAGAAGAACTTATAATATATAAGATTAGAGTGTTGAATCATAATGTATATGATATAGTGATTAAAAAAATTTATCATAGGATGATAATAATACTAATATTGTAAGATGTTTTCTAATATTTAATTATGTGATTAAGTGTTAGATAATTGATTGATAAAATAATTGTATTATGATACAAAGTATGATATGCTGATTAAAAGACCAATCTTATTAATGATAGGTCTTACAAAAGAAGTTAACTTAAATTGAGTAGCAGTAGTCAACGAATCAGGCAAGTTTCCTAACTTAACTTGAGTTACTATTTTTCAAGCATGGTAGTGAATAATTATTGATAGTTATTCACATCTATAATGATTGTTGTAATTCGCACGTAGTGCAATTGATTATTGTTCTATTATTTGAATTGTTTATAAATCATGTCTCATCTAATTGTTTTAGTGAGACTAATATTTGTTAAAGCATGAAATGCTCTATTTACTATGAATTGAATTGTTATTAGAGGATCTATGCCATTGGTTTCGGCTAGATTAGTATTGTTATTAATTATTGAAATCATAGTATTTCTTTAAAAGTAATTCAAACCATATTGTTGTGTTACGAACTCGTGACGTAAGATTGAGATAAATAAATTTTAATGTCGTAAATCGACCTATGTGCTATTATTGAGTATTATACATAATATAGGGTACAAAGGAGTTGGCCACTCTAGGTACTTGCAGAAGAGTATAGTTTAGTTTTTATAACTAATTTATATTCTTGTGGTAATTTAGTTTCAATAACTAAATGATTCCTCTATTAGTTCATGATCGTTTAGTGATCACTCAGCATGAAATGTAACATTTAAGAATTTTTAATTATAATATTAAATAATTATTGAGTTATATAAATATTTGTTTAATTGATTTAATTTTATTTGGTTAGTTATTTATTAAATAAATAACAAATGAGTTAAGAAAATTATAAACATCTGTGCGGAATCATAAACAAATAAGTCTTAAATAACATCATTAACTCAAGTCTTAAACATAAATACATCATCTCATAAAAATAACAAGTCTTCATCACTTGCTAACTTTGCCCTTGCCTTTACTAGTGGAAGGTTCATCGGTTCTTTCGTTCTTAACTGCAATGTTATTACTCCCTCCGTCCCATGATAAAAGTCCTTATTACTATTTTGGGTAGTCCCATGTTAAATGTCTATTTTTCTTTAATAACCAAACTTTTACACCTATTTTCCTATTATACCCGTAATATTAAATATCTCATACTTTTCTTATTTTAATTCTCTCTCTATATTTAATGACATTATTATGGACAATTTTGTCATTTCATTAATCTTCTTAATATGCGTGAAAAGTCCACCAGGACTTTTATCCTGGGACAGAGGGAGTATTAAGCAAGAGTGAGCATTATTGCCCGCAAGTATAATAATGAAATAACAGTATAATAACATGCAAGTAAATCAAAAACATCTGAATGAAAGCTCAACTTTTGAATCAAGAATGAATAACAAGAATCAAAAGAATTCTGAAGGTCATAAGACCTGGAACTATGTCCTAGGTTATCAAGGGTTATATTTGAAACCTTTAACAAACATAAGACTATGGACCTTTCTTCTCGTACTTAGGGGGATCAGCCCTTAGTACCATACTGTGCACAATATCTTAACGCTAACGCATAAGTAAATCCCTTTGCAGGGTTGTTCATCTCAGTTTGACATTCGAGTCCGCACCAAAGGAAGTTTGGTTTGGATAATTCATTAAGGGTTCTGAAATTTAGAATGCTCATCAACTATGGACTAGTCGAATCAATAAGGGTTCGCTAATCTAATAAGGTTCAATAATAATGATATTCAAATTGAATAATAATCTCAGGAAGTATACAATAGAACAATTATTGTATAACTGAATCATGCTTTGAAAAGATAACCAATCTTTAATATAACATTTGAACTTGAATAATAATAATGATAATTTACTCGAGGTAAATAATAAACTTGAACAATAATGACAAGTAGGGTTAGGAAACTTGCCTCGTGCGTAGGCTAAACGATTACTACTTCCGTTCACCACAAATCCTACACACATACCATATGTATTTACGACATTCATTAGTTACATTTTTACTTAATTATTTAATATAAACTCCACTTTATTTAACAAATCATTACCCTTCTAATTCAATTACTTAATTAAATTAGAATATTTTTATTCTCTTACTATTATTACACTCGAATAAATTATTTCATAATAATTTCCATCGAATATTTATTTTATTCCATAAATATCTCAATTAAAATATTTACTTTATTTTATAAATATTTTAATAATAATTTTCATCGAATATTTATTTTATTCCATAAATATCTCAATTAAAATATTTAATTTATTTTATAAATATTTTAATAATAATTTTCATCAAATATTTATTTTATTCCATAATATCTCAATTAAAATATTTAATTTATTTTATAAATATTTTAATAATAATTTTCATCGAATATTTATTTATTTAATTTTTTTTATTTTTTTTATTTTTTTTTATTTTTTTTAACTGCTGGGGCGGGGTAATGTAGTTTGGTAACTCCCGCCGGGGGCGGGGTTACCCAGGCTCATTTTCTTCAGTTTTTGCAGTTCTGCAGTTAGCGAATATAACAAGCCAAATTAGGCCTAAAATCAATCACAAGTAAAATTATACGTTCTGTGAAGAACACAGAATATGGCCATAGCTTCCAAATTAGTTTATTTTTACACGGATTAAATCATATCCACATGTTAGAATTCACATATAATCATTACCCAACATCTATAGAATGATTTTAACCCATTAAAATATATAATTACAGAATTAAAATCTATAATTTCACTGACTTTGATGTTCTTGAAGGTTTTGAAAATAAAATATGAAAATTGTCACTACGGATTCATTATGTGAAGAACGAGAATTTTGTAATTTAATTTTAATATTTATTGAATTAAATAAATATTTTTCGATGATTTAATTATTAGAATTAATAACTAATCGATGCAATTGTGGTAGATTAATTTAATTTTATGTGTTACATTTATTAAATTAATGTAGAGAATTTTTATGATTCAAGTATGTGATTATGTGAGCTTATTGAATTAAATAAAATAATTTAATTAAGCATGATGTTATTTAATTAATTTAATTATTAATTAGAGAATTAATAAATTGACATTATTTATTAATGAGATAATTGAATATATGATTATGTGAATTTACGAGTAATTATTATATTTTATTCAAAGTAAATTAAATAAATATGGGATTTATTTTATAAAGAGGGTGACATTTTTAAACTATATGATAAAAGGTTTATTAAAATAATGAGTTTTGAACCTAGTTTGTTAGCCAAATGAGGCCTTAGGAGGAGTTGGGGACAGTTAAACCACGAATGGGATAACTGACCTCAACTCTGCGCTTAAAGGCTCAGTTGAGTTTAACTTACGTATTTTTAGAACCAGAGAGTTTGCAGAGAGAGTTGGAGAAATCTTTGAGAGAGATTGTGTGTACTGTGATTAAAATAGAGAGAATTGTCGTCCTTACTCATCTACGCTTTGGGTAATCTCTTCTTTCCCAAATTCTATTTCTACGTTTTTTTAAAGTTTTCATAATTATGGCTTAAGTCCCCTGTAGAGTTTCTATGGTTGAATAGGGTAACAATTATGAGTATAAATGTAATCAGAAGAGTAGCTTAACATGTTTTATATATATATTGCATGATCCCATACCCTAAGTGTAGTAATCTGATGACTTGTTATTTCAAAATAAACAGAGTACGTGATTTGGCCATATGGCCTTATATGTGATAATTGATGTATTGATTATATATTATTCCTAAATTTTACACCCTTATATTATTGAGCATGTTAATACGAAGTGATCAAGCCTTAAACGAACGAATTCGGTGTTATAACGAATCCGTAGTGTTAAATTATATGTTTATGTTCGAAATCCTCAAGAACATCAAGAACAACCCATTTTTTTACATGATTTAATTCTGTGATTAAGTGTTTTAAATGGTTAAAATCACTTTATATATGTTGTATTATGAATATACATGAACTATAACTTGTGAGTATGTCTAATTTTGAGTAGAAAATAAGAAATTGGGAGAAATTGGCATGTTCTGCGATTTTTCGCGAACAGCCATTTCTGTGTCTGGTAAGCCGCGCTGTAGCGCCGGCTACCAGTTCATTTCCCGCGCCGCAGGGCCACCGTGCCGTAGCGCCATGACTCGAGCCACGGCGCCACAGCGCCGTAGCGCCAAGGGCCCGGCCACAGCGCCACGGCGCCGCAGCGCGAATCCTTAGTTCATTAGTGGCGCCGCAGCGCCACTCCCCAGAAAATTCAGAAATGTATTTTTAAAATGTTTAAGTCTAACAATGTGTTAGTAGATTAATGTAATGAACATGTAAACATGTTATAGGTATAATGTGATATTAAAATAGATGTTTAACATGTAAATAACATAATTACATGTGATTTGAATTATTAAATTACATAATTAGTTTGGTAATTCACGAAGTACAAATGATGTGACAAAGTGAAAATTTGACTAAGTTTAGTCGAATAATTAAAGTAGTCAAAGAGAAAGAGTTTATAATGATTAGTTAATTTATAATTAACTGGTATTGTGTATATGAATGGTATGTAGGATTTAATTCAAAGAACGTGCTTAGTTAAAGTGTAATCTACGCATGAGGCAAGTATCCTATCCCTAACTCCATTCTATTGAGCAAGTTTATTTAAACTTAAACGTTACTTTTATGTCGAGCAAGTTTCCCTAACCCCACTTGTCATTATTGTTCAAGTTTATTATTTACCTTGAATAAATTATCCTTGTTATTATTCAAGTTCAAGCATGATATTAAAGATTAATTATCTTTCCAAAGCATGATTCAGTTATACAATAATTGTCCTATTGTATACTTTTGAGATTATTATTCTAATCAAATATCAATTATTGTTGAACCTTATTAGACTAGTGAACCTTATTGATTTAACTAGTCCATAGTTGATGAGCGTTCTAAATTTCAGAACCTTGATGAAAGTATCCAAACCAAACTTCCTTTGGTGCGGACTCGAATGTCAAACTGAGATGAACAACCCTGTATAGGGGATTAATTACGCTTTAGCGTTAAGATATTGTGCACAGTATGGTACTAAGGGCTGATCCCCCTAAGTACGAGAAGAAGGTCCATAGTCTTATGACTGTTAAAGGTTTCAAGTATAATCCTTGATAACCTAGGACATAGTTCAAGGTCTTATGACCCTCAGAATTCTTTTGATTTTTGTTATTCATTCTTGATTCAAAAGTTGAGCTCTTATTCAGACGTCTTTGATTTATTCGCATGTTATTATACTGTTATTTCATTTTTATACTTGTGGGCATTTGTGCTCACTCTTGCTTAATAATAACATTGCAGTTAAGAATGAAAGAAGCGATGAACCCTCCACTAGTAAGGGCAAGGGCAAAGTTAGCAAGTGATGAAGACTTGTTATTTTAATTGATGATGTATTTATGTTTAAGACTTATGTTGTTGTTTAAGACTTATTTGTTTAGAATTCCGCAAAGATGTTTTAAGGTTATAGTAACCTGGGATTTATTTATGATTCAGTTGATGTAACCCTTAAGGGAAGAGATTTATTTATGATTTCTATCTATTGTATGGTTTGATATTATTTATGGGTAGATAGATTGATGATGCTTGTACAGTGAACACCAAATCCCGTGGAATTGAAGCACCCGGATTTGGGGGTGTCACAGGTTGGTATCAGAGCTGTAGGTTATGAACCTTAGGTGGGGGAAACAACCTTAGGTAGTAGCCTTATAGAAGAAGATAGTAATTGAAAACTCTTATCGAGTTCTAAGAAATGAATTTTTGTAATTCATTGAAGATAATAAAATACATTATGTGTTTATGTGTTAAGTATGCGTTAGATAGTATGACTTAGTAACTAAATCTTAAAATTTTGTTGTCAGGATGACGAATGATGGAGAAGCTAGTCAAGCTGAGGGGGGACCCCATTTATCTATAGTACCTACTGAGGAGGGATCTCGTGTGCTTGTAGGACCGACTGAGGAGGAGCCCCGAGACATTCATGTCGTTAGGGAGCAGCTGGTGCAGAGGGTCTCATCTCCATTGATCACCGTTGTTGGTCAGGAGCATGAACCTGAGATTGATCCTGAGGAGGATCCTGAGGAGGAGTTTGATGAGGAGGATGAAGAAGAGGAGTTACCACGGTACACTGTTGATGCTGAGATGTATGACACACTATATGATCGTAACGTGGAGTTACAAGATGAGATTCAGGAATTGACTGAGCGAGCGACTGTTCAGCAGTCTACTTTAGAGGAGAAGAATAAAGAGATTGTGACCCTTCATACACGTTTAGGAAACGTGGAGTGGGATCTGGTTCATGAGAAGGGTCAAACCGAAGATAAGACCGAGGAGATAGAGAAGCTGAAGAAGGAACTGAAGGAAACCTCCAGAAGACTGAAAATAGCAGAGGAAGGATGGGTAAGAGAATCACATCGAGCTGATCGTGCAGAAAATGATAGTTGTGCAAAGAAGGCAAAGCTTGAAGACACGTACGCCACACTTAATCATGTGATGGATGAGGTTCAAGAGCGAGTGTTAAGGTACCCCATCCAATTTGAAGGACTTCCATCGTATATGTTGGATCGTAGGACGATGTCTCGTATCATGAATGAGGAGCGTGGTAAGGCTATTGAGCAACTTGGAAGACAGGAATAGAATCTGTTTATTCATGTGAAAGACTTATATAGTTTTATGTAAATTCCGATGTGTTTATGAACTAAGGAATATGTTAATATTTGAATGTTTTAAATCCTGTGGATTCTTTATTCCAGGATAGATGATGTAAATAGCAGTATGCTATAGTTTAATGTTAAAACTTTTTATTTGAATGAAAAGATATCAAGTTGTTTGAGATGATGTGTTGAGTGATATGTTAAATTGTTGAGTAATATCTTAACTATGTAGAGAAATAAATAAAGTTCTAATAAACGTTTATTTAACAGAAAAATGCCGCCAAGGAGAAGACAACAACGTCAACCGGCTCAGGAAGAGTCAACCAATAATAACATTAACGCCAACGCTAATCCTGTTCAGCAGTTGATGAATCTACTGGCTGGAGCAATGAATAACTAACCGCATGCTCCACCTAGTGCAACGTTTAAGGACTTCAAGGCGGTGGGACCGCCAGAGTTCAAAGGTTCCAGAAACCCGATCGAGGCTCAAACGTGGGTGATGGAAATGGAGAAGGTTTTCGACGTTGCTAGGGTTCGAGAAGATCAGAAGACCGCTTTTGTGACATTTATGCTGAAGTCTGAGGCTAGCTACTGGTGGCAGGCAAACAAGATGCGAGGAGGTGAAGGTGTAATTACGTGGGAGAGATTCAAAGAGATGTTTTTCGAAATGTATTTCCTAGCTAGTTCGTAGAATCAGATGGAGGTGCAATTTCTGGAACTGAAACAGGGAAACATGAGCGTGCCTGAATACGCGGCTAAATTCGATGAGTTAGCAAGGTTTGCCCCGTATCAAGTACACACTGACGAGAGGAAAGCCAGACGATTCGAACATGGACTGAAGCCTTGGGTATACAGCAAGGTATCAATGTTTCAACTTAACACGTTTGCGAGAGTTTTGGGAAAGGCCATTCTCGCGGAAGGAGGAAGTGATGCAGTGACTAAGTACAACCAAGAACAGAAAAAGAAAAAGAGTGAGAATGAAGGTAATAACAAGACTGGTGGAAGTAATACTGGGAATAATAATAATCAGAAGAGGAAGTGGATGGATAACTCGACAACTGGAAGTCAACACGGAGGGCAGAAAAAGAAGATAGAAGCATGTCCGACTTGTGGCAAGGCACATCTAGGAGTTTGTTTGAAGGGAAAGAGAGTGTGCTACAATTGTGGTCAGGAAGGCCACATATCACCAAATTGTCCAAACCCAAAGAAGGATGCTTGTTTCAACTGTGTTTCGAAAGATCATTTAGCAAGAGACTGTCCCAAGAAGGGATCGGGAGGATCAGGACAAGGAGGAAACCGGAGAAATAGCAGTGGAAATACCTTAACCATCACCGGACCACCTGCAACAAACCGACCAAACGCCAGAACTTTCAATGTGACGGTGCAGGATGCAATCCAGTCTCGTGAAGTGGTGTCAGGTATTATTCCGATCAATGAAATTAATGCTTACATTTTATTTGATTCGGGTGCTACTTGTTCCTTTATATCCGAAGACTTTGCTAATAGTTTAGATTTGCTTATAGATGAATTGGATTACCCCATGAACATAGAAATTGCGAATAGAGAAATAATCCCTGTTAAGTACGTGTTTAAGAACTGTAGGGTGGATATTAAGGGTAATATCATGAACGTAGATCTTATCCCTATTCGATTGGAGGAATTCGACGTTATATTGGGTATGGATTGGCTATCCAATTATGGGGCTGTAATTGACTGCCAAAAGAAGCGTATTAACCTTATGACTCCGTCAAAGGTTGTGTTTTATGGTAGCAAGTCGCCTAGACAAGCGAGTTGTCTGACGATGTTGCAGGCCAGGAAGTTATTAAGACAAGGCTGTGTAGGATATTTAGCTTACATAGTCGACAGTCGAAAAGAGATCCCGAAGGTAGAGGAGATACCGATTGTGAGGGACTTCGTCGATGTATTTCCAGACGATTTGCCAGGACTTCCTCCAGATAGAGAAGTAGACTTTGTGATTGATTTGGCGCCCAGAACTGCTCCAATATCGAAGGCACCATACCGAATGGCGCCAGTGGAGATGAAGGAATTAATGGTACAACTACAAGAATTGTTGGATAAAAAGTACATTCAACCGAGCGTATCGCCGTGGGGAGCGCCGGTGTTGTTCGTGAAAAAGAAGGATGGATCGATGAGGCTCTGCATTGACTACAGAGAATTAAATAAGGTCACGATTAAGAATAGATATCCATTACCAAGGATCGATAATCTGTTTGATCAATTGAAGGGAGCAAAATACTTTTCCAAGATTGACTTGAGGAGTGGTTATCACCAACTGAAGGTGAGGCCAGAGGATGTACCGAAGACAGTGTTCCGAACGCGATATGGTCATTATGAGTTTTTAGTAATGTCGTTTGGTCTTACGAATGCTCCTGCAGCATTTATGGGACTAATGAATGGTGTATTCAAGCCGTTTTTGGACAAATTCGTGGTGGTATTTATAGACGATATTTTAGTATATTCCAAAACCAAAGAGGAACATGAAGAACACTTGAGGTTAACATTGGAAGTATTGAGAAGGGAGAAGTTGTATGCTAAGTTTTTGAAATGCGAATTCTGGATCGAGAGAGTTCAATTTCTTGGTAACGTAATCGATAAAGATGGAATTTTGGTAGATCCACCCAAAGTAGAAGCTGTGATTAACCGGGATCAACCAAGAATGCCGTCAGAAGTAAGAAGTTTTCTTGGATTAGCAGGATATTATTGAAGATTCATACAAGATTTTTCTAAGATCGCAACTCCGTTAACGAATTTAACTCGAAAAGTTGTGAAATTTGTTTGGACGGAGAAGTGTGAGGAGAGTTTTCAAGAATTAAAGAAGAGGTTGAGTACAGCGCCTGTGTTATCTCTTCCGGATGATACATGAAATTTTGTTGTTTTTAGCGATGCGTCGCATAAAGGACTTGGCTGTGTGCTGATGCAAAACGGCAAAGTCATTGCGTATGCGTCACGGCAGTTGAAGGATTACGAGAAGGGTTACCCAACCCATGATTTGGAGTTAGCTGCAGTTGTTTTTGCTTTGAAAATTTGGAGGCACTATCTATACGGGGAGAAGTGTGAAATATATACGGACCACAAGAGTCTGAAATATATTTTTACACAAAAAAGATTTGAATATGCGTCAAAGAAGATGGTTGAAATTAATCAAGGATTATGACTGCGAGATTTTATACCATCCGGGTAAGGCTAATGTAGTTGCCGACGCCTTAAGTAGAAAGGGTCATGAGAAATTGATGATGTTGACTGCTCAGGAGGAGCTAATTGCAGATATGGAGAAACTGGAGTTAGAAGTGAAGTATCCTATGGAGATTGATGAGAAGCTATTTCAGATGCAATCTGGTACAACTTTACTAGATAGAGTGAAGGAGGCTCAGCTTCAGGATGATGAATGCAAAAAGGTAACATCGAAGATATCTGAAGGAACCGAACCAAGATTTAAAATGGATAAGGAAGGAATATTGAGATTTGAAAGCAGAATTTGGGTTCCGCTAGTACAAGAAATTAAGAAAGAAATTTTGAGTAAGGCTCATAGTTCAAGATATTCGATTCACCCTGGTAGTACAAAAATGTACCAAGATCTTCGACAACATTTCTGGTGGCCGAATTTGAAACGTGATGTTGCAGAATGTGTTGCCAAATGCCTGACATGTCAGAAAGTTAAAGCAGAACATCAGAGACCGAGTGGATTGCTACAATCGTTGGAGATCCCAGAATGGAAATGGGAACATATTACGATGGACTTCGTGGTTGGCCTTCCGACGACTCAGAAAGGCTACGACGCAGTATGGGTTATCGTTGACCGACTGACGAAATCCGCGCACTTCCTTTCTATCAAAATTAGATTTAACTTAGATCAGTTGGCAAGATTATATGTGAAAGAGATTGTTTTGAGGCACGGAGTGCCGGTGTCTATTGTTTCCGATAGGGATCCGCGCTTCACATCAAATTTCTGGAAACGTCTTCAGGAATGCATGGGTACACAACAGCGAATGAGTACAGCTTACCACCCTCAAATAGACGGACAGAGCGAACGAACGATTCAAACACTGGAAGATATGTTACAAGCATGTGTAATGGACTTCAAAGGAAATTGGGATGATCACCTACCGTTGGTAGAGTTTAGCTACAACAACAGTTACCACGCTAGTATTGGTATGCCGCCTTACGAAGCGTTATACGGTAGAAAGTGCAGAACTCTGCTTTATTGGGATGAGGTTGGTGAAAGACAATTGCTAGGGCCAGAATTGGTACAGCAGACAGCAGAAATAGTCAAAATGATCCGAGCACGACTAGTAGCAGCTCAAGATCGACAGAAGAAATACGCTGATCCACATCGTAAAAATATCGAGTTTGAACCAGGTAGTTATGTTTTCTTGAAGGTCTCTCCCTGGAAGGGAAAGATCAGGTTCGGAAAGAAAGAAAAATTGAGCCCAAGATTTATTGGACCCTTTGAGGTACTGCGAAGAATTGGAGAAGTAGCGTACGAGGTAGCATTACCTCCATCACTCGAGAATATCCACAATGTCTTCCATATTTCTGTGTTACGACCTTACAAACCTGATTACAAGCATGTAATTGAATACGAACCCCTGCATTTTGAGAAAGACTTATCTTACGAAGAAATTCCTGTCCACATTGTCAACCGAAAAGAACAAGTTTTGAGAAATAAAGTTATACCTTCTGTTAAGGTAATTTGGAGGAACCACAACGCTGAAGAAGCTACGTGAGAACTCGAAGAGAATATGATGAAGAATTACCCTCATTTATTTACTTAATTATGTGTATGCGATTCTGGGGACAGAATCTTTGTAAGGGGGGAAGAATGTAACGGGTCGAAATTATTGAGTCGTGATTCTGGGGACAGAATCCTTTTAAGGAGGGAAAGATGTGACGAACGAGAATTTTGTAATTTAATTTTAATATTTATTGAATTAAATAAATATTTTTCGATGATTTAATTATTAGATTTAATAATTAATCGATGCAATTATGGTAGATTAATTTAATTTTATGTGTTACATTTATTAAATTAATGTAAAGAATTTTTATGATTCAAGTATGTGATTATGTGAGCTTATTGAATTAAATAAAATAATTTAATTAAGCATGATGTTATTTAATTAATTTAATTATTAATTAGAGAATTAATAAATTGACATTATTTATTAATGAGATAATTGAATATATGATTATGTGAATTTACGAGTAATTATTATATTTTATTTAAAGTAAATTAAATAAAATATGGGATTTATTTTATAAAGAGGGTGACATTTTCAAACTATATGTTAAAAGGTTTATTAAAATAATGAGTTTTGAACCTAGTTTGTTAGCCAAATGAGGCCTTAGGAGGAGTTGGGGACAGTTAAACCACGAATGGGATAACTGACCTCAACTCTGCGCTTAAAGGCTCAGTTGAGTTTAACTTACGTATTTTTAGAACCAGATGGTTTGCAGAGAGAGTTGGAGAAATCTTTGAGAGAGATTGTGTGTACTGTGATTGAAATAGAGAGAATTGTCATCCTTACTCATCTACGCTTTGGGTAATCTCTTCTTTCCCAAATTCTATTTCTACGTTTTTTTAAAGTTTTCATAATTATGGCTTAAGTCCCCTGTAGAGTTTCTATGGTTGAATAGGGTAACAATTATGAGTATAAATGTAATCATAAGAGTAGCTTAACATGTTTTATATATATATTGCATGATCCCATACCCTAAGTGTAGAAATCTGATGACTTGTTATTTCAAAATAAACAGAGTACGTGATTTGGCCATATGGCCTTATATGTGACAATTGATGTATTGATTATATATTATTCCTAAATTTTACACCCTTATATTATTGAGCATGTTAATACGAAGTGATCAAGCCTTAAACGAACGAATTCGGTGTTATAACGAATCCGTAGTGTTAAATTATATGTTTATGTTCGAAATCCTCAAGAACATCAAGAACAACCCATTTTTTTACATGATTTAATTCTGTGATTAAGTGTTTTAAATGGTTAAAATCACTTTATATATGTTGTATTATGAATATACATGAACTATAACTTGTGAGTATGTCTAATTTTGAGTAGAAAATAAGAAATTGGGAGAAATTGGCATGTTCTGCGATTTTTCGCGAACAACCATTTCTGTGTCTGGTAAGCCGCGCCGCAGCGCCGGCTACCAGTTCATTTCTCGCGCCGCAGCGCCACCGTGCCGTAGCGCCATGACTCGAGCCACGGCGCCACAGCGCCGCAGCGCCAAGGGCCCGGCCACAGAGCCACGGCGCCGCAGCGCGAATCCTTAGTTCATTAGTGGCGCCGCAGCGCCACTCCCCAGAAAATTCAGAAATGTATTTTTAAAATGGTTAAGTCTAACAATGTGTTAGTAGATTAATGTAATGAACATGTAAACATGTTATAGGTATAATGTGATATTAAAATAGATGTTTAACATGTAAATAACATAATTACATGTGATTTGAATTATTAAATTACATAATTAGTTTGGTAATTCACGAAGTACAAATGATGTGACAAAGTGAAAATTTGACTAAGTTTAGTCGAATAATTAAAGTAGTCAAAGAGAAAGAGTTTATAATGATTAGTTAATTTATAATTAACTGGTATTGTGTATATGAATGGTATGTAGGATTTAATTCAAAGAACGTGCTTAGTTAAAGTGTAATCTACGCATGAGGCAAGTATCCTATCCCTAACTCCATTCTATTGAGCAAGTTTATTTAAACTTAAACGTTACTTTTATGCCGAGCAAGTTTCCCTAACCCCACTTGTCATTATTGTTCAAGTTTATTATTTACCTTGAATAAATTATCCTTGTTATTATTCAAGTTCAAGCATGATATTAAAGATTAATTATCTTTCCAAAGCATGATTCAGTTATACAATAATTGTCCTATTGTATACTTTTGAGATTATTATTCTAATCAAATATCAATTATTGTTGAACCTTATTAGACTAGTGAACCTTATTGATTTAACTAGTCCATAGTTGATGAGCGTTCTAAATTTCAGAACCTTGATGAAAGTATCCAAACCAAACTTCCTTTGGTGCGGACTCGAATGTCAAACTGAGATGAACAACCCTGTATAGGGGATTAATTACGCTTTAGCGTTAAGATATTGTGCACAGTATGGTACTAAGGGCTGATCCCCCTAAGTACGAGAAGAAGGTCCATAGTCTTATGACTGTTAAAGGTTTCAAGTATAATCCTTGATAACCTAGGACATAGTTCAAGGTCTTATGACCCTCAGAATTCTTTTGATTTTTGTTATTCATTCTTGATTCAAAAGTTGAGCTCTTATTCAGACGTCTTTGATTTATTCGCATGTTATTATACTGTTATTTCATTTTTATACTTGTGGGCATTTGTGCTCACTCTTGCTTAATAATAACATTGCAGTTAAGAATGAAAGAAGCGATGAACCCTCCACTAGTAAGGGCAAGGGCAAAGTTAGCAAGTGATGAAGACTTGTTATTTTAATTGATGATGTATTTATGTTTAAGACTTATGTTGTTGTTTAAGACTTATTTGTTTAGAATTCCGCAAAGATGTTTTAAGGTTATAGTAACCTGGGATTTATTTATGATTCAGTTGATGTAACCCTTAAGGGAAGAGATTTATTTATGATTTCTATCTATTGTATGGTTTGATATTATTTATGGGTAGATAGATTGATGATGCTTGTACAGTGAACACGAAATCCCGTGGAATTGAAGTACCCGAATTTGGGGGTGTCACACATTATAACACCGAATCCGTTTGTTTAAAGTTTGGTCTCTTCGTATCAACATGTTTAATAAAATACTAGTGTAAAATTTAGGGATAATATATGATCAATGCATGAAATACCACGTATAAGACTATATGGCCAAAATCCAAACTCTGTAAATTTTGAAATAGCAAGTCATCGTATTATGAAACTTATGATATGATTTACAAAATATATATAATTAAATACGATGTGATGTGCCATAACACATTCAAAACCCATAATCATTACTCCTATCTCAATTACAGAGGCTTTACAGTATGAATGAAAGCCATTTTCATAAAACTCAAATAACGTAAATATAGAATTTGGTTTGGAGAAATTACCCAGAGTATAGATTAAGAAGAGGTGATCCAAGATGATCCTTTCACAATTACCTGATGATTACACACTCACAATATCTCTAATTCTTACAAATTTTCTCTGATAAATTCTCAATCTCTCTCCCTCTCTGCTCTTCCAGACTTAGAATAATAAAAGAAAAGAAAACGTCGTATTATAAGAACTCGACTGACGCGCAATAATGGTCAGTTAACCCAGTCATGAGTAACTGCTAGTAACCCCCACTAAGGCCATGTTTGGCTAGCATAATAGATTTCAAAACTCCGTTAATTTAATAAAGCTTTATCATATAGTTTAATTCATGTCACACCCACTCGCACAATAATTCATATATCTTATTTAATATAAATAAAATATAATAACTTCTCATAAATTCACATAGTCATATATTTAATTTTCTCATTACTTAATTATATTAAATTATTAAATCTCTAATTAATAAATAAATTAATTAGAATAACATCATGCTTAATTAAATAATTCATTTAATTCAATAAGCTCACATAATTACATACTTGAATAATAAATATTCTCCACATTAATTTAATAAATGTAACACATATAATTAAATTAATCTACCACAATTGCATCAATTGATTATTTAATCCAATAATTAAATCATCGAAAAAATAATTATTTAACTCAATAAATATTAAAATTAAATTATAAAAATCTCGTTCGTCACAGAAGTCGTGGCGATCGAATTCGCTAAAACTGTACAAAATGAAGAAATTGGTAAAAACAAGGTTTTAATTGTCTAAATTTGGTTATGTAAGTTGTTTTAGATGTTAGAAGGATTGTGTGTATATGCGATGTGACTTTAGTTAAGTTTGTAGTGTGTGGGTTATCCATGTTATCGTGAAATTGGGATTTTTGGCCTAGAACAGAGACTGTGTCCGAGTTTCTGCAAAACTGTTTCTGGTGCCAAGCGCAAGCGCGCTGCCTCTTGGTGCGGGAGCGCTGTCACGCGGGCGCATCAGATACCAAGGGGTGTCATGGCGCGGCCGCGCCAATGGTCAGTTAGTCAGACCCAGTGTTGAGTTGTTAACAACATAACTTTGGAAATACTAACCTAACTTATTTTAATGACCCTAAAACATGTTATAAGACATAATAACATAATGTAATCACAACATTAAAACTATAAAATGTGAACTAATAAGTTGTGAGAGTTTGGAATGTGAGGTCATGAGAATTGGAATTGTTTTGCAATCACCATGTCGTATACTATGATATTGTAACACCCCAGTCCCACATCAAAAGATAAGGGAAAAATTTGTCTGCATATAAGAAAATAAGTTACTACCAATAGTACTTTCAAGTCATGACCTTTTGGGAGCCTGTGGCAGGCTAAGATGACCCAAGAAGATACTATTGGGCCAGTGGTTTGAGGCCTTATTTTGATGGATTTGATTCGATTCGGACTTGGAATTTGACTCGAGATTTATTTTAGACTCGGGATTTGACCCAAGTTCTTTCAGATATTATTGAGAATTCAGTTTCGTGTTACGTTAATGAGTAGGATAATCAAGTCCTAAGTTAAGGATTATAGACTTGATTAAAATGAAAACTAAATTAATGAAGTTAATATTAATATAATTAATTGGTATTGTGATTCTAATTATATATGTAGGGTAATTGGCGAATGTTTATTATATTTGTGTAGCTTACACCCGAGGAAAGTTTCCTAACTTCATTCTCTTTATAAAGAATGCAAGTTTCATAGCTATGTTATCTTTTATGTCAAGCAAGCCTATTGATTCTATCACGTGTATGATTGTACAAGCTCTTGTAATCTAGTTCGTTACATGGAGCGAGTTTCATTTTTCCTAAGTCTTATTATTATTATTCAAAGTATATATTGTTATGATACATTGATTCAAATGAGATTGTTCTAACTCTTTTAAATATGATATTATGCACACATACTATGTCTGTTCAATTGTACATTGCTGTTAGTCGATCTTTGACTTTGATAACCTTGTTCAATTCTTTATTGTTGTATTAAACCTTCAAGTAGTAAGCAAACTCTTTTTGATTGAACTAGTCTATAATGGAATAGTGTTCTAAAATTCTAGAACCATTGATATGCTTTCTTTAGTGCAGAAATCCTAAATTCGAACTGAGACGAACAACCCTAATATAGGGGATTATATACGTGTTAACATTTAGATGTTTGTGCACAATACATGGTACAAAGGGCTGATCCCCCTAAGTACGTTAAGTAGGGTCTGTATAGTCTAAATGACTGTTATGGTTGGGGTAGTGATACCTAATCAGCGGAGACATAGTTCGTGGTCTTGAGACCCTTAGATATTAAATTCAAACTTGGTTTCTATTCTGTTTTGTAGAACAAGTTCACCATTATTTAGCATTTGTTGTTCATACTCATGTTGATATTGTTATTACTCTTTATATCAGTGAGCAATTGTTTACTCACTCTTACAATTAACACTGCAGCTAAAGCTGAGAAGGTCGATGAGCCATCTACTAGCAAAGGAAAGGGTAAGATGTCCAAATGTCGAATATTTATGAGAATTTATTTAAGTGAATTATGTTATAAGACTTATTTTATTTTATGATGTATTCCGTAAACTGATGTAATAATTTAAGGTTAGATTACCTGAGATTGTTTTAAGATGATGTAACCCTTTAATGGGAAGATTATTGTTTAAGTTATTTAAATTATGTCTTTATCCGTTGATATGGGTAGATAGATATAATGGTTTTGGATAGTGAGCACCAAATTTTGTAGGAATGAAGTACCCGAATTTAGGGGTGTCACAGGTTGGTATCAAAGCTTTAGGTTATGAACCTTAAGTGGGGAAACCTTATGAAGTAACCTTTAAGGAGACAGAAAACATAGAGGTGTCAAACTCCTATCGAGTTTTTAAGGACTGGATTAAGGTATCCATTAAAGCTAAACAATAAAAGACATTATGTGCTATGTGTTAATAACTTATGTGCTCGCGAGTATCGAAGAATGTTATATACTAAATAAACTTAAAAATATTTTGTTGTCAGGATGTCTAATGATGGAGGATCCAGTCCAGCTAGGGAAGTGATACCTCAGATACCTAGAGATGATGAACCTCGGGATATCCATGTTGTGCGGAAGCAGTTGATCCAGGAGGATGAGCCTGTGATCGATCCCGAGGAGGATAGTTCTAAGGAGATAGAGGTGGATGATGAGGAAGAGGATCCTGTGGAGTTTCCACCAAACTCCATATCGGCTGAGATGTATGATACATTGTACGACCGTAACATAGAATTACTGGACAAGGTTGAGGAGCTAAAGTAGTTGGTTGAGATGCATCACGCTACGATAGAGCAGAAGGATGCAGAGATTCAGGAACTCAACTCACGACTTGGAAACACGGAGTGGGATCTAGTTCATACAAAGGGTCAGCATGAGGATTTGTTGGCGGTGAACAAGAAGATGAAGACTGATGTGGAGAAGTTAAAAGAAGACTTGAAAGGGGAATCAGCTAAATGTGCAAGGGCAGAGGACGTGTGACGCCCCCAAATTCAGGTACTTAAAACCAGAACTCGGTGCTTCACGATACCATTTCTATGAGCGAAATAATACTAATAATAATAACAATAATATAAATATCAAACTTAATTTACATATCAGAGTCTGAATCCCAGGTACGCGACCTTTAAACATTCATTACATGATAATTAATAGATACCATTGTCTTAATAACGTCTAACTATTACATAAAATAACATAAATCTTATTCTGTTTGCTTTCCTTTTCCTTTGTTTCTGCATGATCCTTTAGGTTGATCACGATTGGCTAAAAACATTTAAATTAAGTAAGGATAAGCATTTGGGTGCCCAGAAAGTAATAACAACAATAAATATTAGCTGAAAGGATTAAATGTTTTCTTTGAATGACACTTCTACAACGAATCAACTATTGTGAAGTAAGCTTGAACTAATAGTAACAACATATCAAATCTATATCAAATTTGTAAAACTACGTACTGACTATAACTGGAGATCAGTCGACAGACTATGAACATTATTTTTAATTTTTGATAAGGTTTAACAGAACTTCATTTGCAAACCATCATAACTTATAGGCACAGGGGGTGATCAGCCCGTTATGCCTTATATTGATCAATACTACATCCAAGAATGAGATTATCGTTCATCTTATCCGCCTTTGGCACATAAAAGTTTTTTCATAATCGGGATGTTCATACTAAGTCGGGAATCCAAACCAAAATAATCTGGTTGGATACAATAAAGTTCCATCTTGTTCAACAATATTTTTCAGTTTGTGTCTAGCCAAAACAAATAGCTTAGACGACTTTGAAGTCAACATATACATACTGGAAATTAATAAGTATATATCAACATGTGATTAAATACAAAGATTATTCAAGTGATGACACTTGTCTAACCATACTTAGAAATTAACGAACAGAATAAATATCTGAATTATACAGTAATACTGTGTTGATAAACAATTATCGGATAATTTAAGAACTTGTATGAATACAAAGATTTGATACATAATCGATAACAATAGAATTAATAATCTGGCATAATGATGATATAATTCTGAAACTTTCTTACCCATGTCCATTGCATAAAGAAAATGCAAAGTTAAGATACTTGCCTGATCTGCTGCTTACAATACGCAACTTATATTTATCTTTTATATAGCAACCTATCATTAGTAAGATCATTTTATCGATTAGAATAGCATATCGTAACACATAATACTACTTATTGCAGTCAGCACATAACCTAATCACATTGTCACATATGTTTAACGGTCATTGGATCATAAATAAACACTTATCAAGATAAATTATTTATGTCTAGATCAATTTTTGAAATATTTCGGTGTACCGATGGCTTTATCGGGTAATTATCGAGTCTAAAACTCTATTCTGTAGTTCAATAAATGTAAATATCAGTCATATTATTTTTCATAGCCTTATAACAATTTTTAAATAATTATTATAATTTATCATGATTTTTTAAACACTGAAATCATTTTTAAATGATTTAAATATTAAATAATTCTATTATCATTAATATTTAATTCATATTAAATTATTAATGAAACTATTGCCAAAATATTAAAGTTATTTATAATAACTCCAAATATTTTTAAAGTATTAATATTACCCTTAAATAATTTTTAAAATAATTAAAATTATTTTTAAATAATTACCATTAATATTCAAATATTAATGTATTATTTATCAAAATATTAAAAGTCTTTAATTATAACTTAAAATATTTTTAAAACATTTATTCCCTTATTAAATAATTTTTAAATCAATAAAACTATTTTTAATTTATTTATTTAATATTATTATTAAATAACTCTAATATCATTTAATATTAAATTATTAATGAACTTTACCTTTAAATATTAAAAGTTATACCTTATAACTTAAAATATTTTTAAACTATTTATTTTCATTTAAAATGATTTTTCTAATATTAAAATCATTTTTAAACTAATTTATTTAATATACTTATTAAATAAATCTAATATCATTAATATTAAATAATCAATGAAATTGGTTTTAAAATATTAAAAGTTATATTTTATAACTTAAAATATTATTAAATACCTTTTTATCATTTAAAATGATTTTTAATATAATAAAATCATTTTTAATTAATTTATTTAATGCATTTATTAAATAAATTAAATATCAATATTATTTAAATAAATATTAATATTTATGGAACATTTGTCAAATTATTAAAAGTTAATTTTTTATAACTTAAAATAATTTTTGTAATTTTCAGAATTTATTTACTATTTTTAAATGATTTTTGGAAAATTAACTAATTAAAATTAAAATGTCTGTCGCTATAGCCTTTAGCGACAAAATCTGTCGCCTTAGGTGTTCTTGAGTCCTCAAGAACATTCATAAGCATTTTCGGGTTAACTACTTTGACCAAAGATTAAACACTGATCATGTTGTTTCTGGGCAAGCTAATGATTAGAGATTGTAGTTCTAATGTCAAACTACATGATCCAACAACAAACATGACCAACAAGCATAAATCGAGGGAGATCTTAGCATGCAAAGTGGTTGTCAGAGCTGTTCTTCATTTCTGGGTTACCTAGAAATTAAGAACAGTTCGGGTGACCACTTTTGGGCTTCTACAACTTGCAATACATGTGCTGCTTTTGTGATCCTAAGGTTTCAATGTGTAGACATCATGTAAGGCTACAAATCTATTACATAAAATCAACCTAACAACAACAAAATCACTAGCTATTCCCTGGTCAAACCATGTCAAAGATAACATGCATACGTTTTCTGGGTTACCGAGAAAACGGAAATCATGTTCGTCGTACCTACTTTGACCAGTCACCATGATTCACCTGTTGGATGCTTAGGTGATATAAATGCATGACCTTGTAGTACATGTAACATACTACAATTCTATTACAACAAAAAGAATAGCACAACAAACAACTGAAAGATCCAGACGCTTGAATAAGTTGTCAGGCCTTTCTGGGCAGTTTATGGGTTACCCAGAACCGTCTAGTCATGGCCGGTCAACGACTTTTGACCATCAATATCTTATAATCTATTCATGCTATGACCTTGATTCAAGTTCCAGAGTAAAGATCTCATAACACACTACAATATCAAATATTTAAAACACCAAAATAATAAACATGCTGAGATCTAGAAGGTCTGACATTCGGTTGTCATACCACTTTTAAAAAATTTCCAAATTTTGCAAAATACTAGATTTGAGCCTATAGATGTTATGGATCTAACATCTATCAACCCAGATCATCAATATACACTATAAACAACATGTTTTAACACTCAATCATAACTTTTAACATAGGAAGCAAGATCAAATTTTTGGTTTAGGATTTATACCTTGATGAACGATTTCTAATTCTGGGCTACTGATTTGGTTATGGGTGTTAGTGGGGCTTGATTTGGGGACTGAAATGCTTTAGGATTTCGTGGGTTTTAGAGAGAGAAGGTCTAGGTTGAGTATTTGTGCAAAAATGAACAAAATGAGGAGTTTTCTCTCTCTTGATCTATTTATATAATTTAGATGCAATGAATCTAACTTACAAGGTGTCAAAAGAAATAAGATTTGGCTAGGATTTTGAGCACATGGGAGATCTTACATGGTGAGTCATTAGATCTAGCAAGATTTCTTAGCTAAAAATATAAGAAAAGGGTAATTTGGACTTTTAGCAAATTTAATGGCACTTTTGTAAATTGCCAAACCTTTAGGGTTTAACCCTAAGGTTTTTCAAAAATTGAATTTCTAGAATTTGGCAATTAGAGCTAAAATAAAATAAAAAAAATAAATTAGTTTCCTAAAAAATGAAATTTAGAATTTACTAACGATAATTAGTTTTCTAATTACATTACTTGAACATTTAGGGTTTAAGATCCCATAATTAGCATTAAGACTAATAATTAGCAATTAGGGTTTCATTTTAGCAAATCAGGGTTACTAATTTAGAAATTAGGATTTCTAACAATTAGGATTTTCAAATATTAATTAGGGTTTTCTCTAATTAATATTAAATCTAATAATATACAACATAAATCATATAACACCATTACTACACAGTCTTGAACTCGTAATTGAGTTTCAAAATAGGGTTTAACAAATTAATATTAGGGTTTTGACATTATACACCATAATTAACCAACCATTATCAATACGTACATACGGTACATATTTATAGCATTGAAAAATAATATTATATTTAATATAATATTATTATTCTCAATCATTGATCAAAATCTAGAATTAAAGTTTGGATTCCATATCTAATTTTTCTTACACATATAACATTATTAATTAAGTTAAAATAATTAACTTCACTAATCTAAATAAATTCACATAATAAAATAGTTATTATAATAATACTAATAATCATTTCATATATTATTTAAATAATATATAAATTTATTTTCATGGAAAATAAATACAAAAATCATTTCTACTATAAAATTAATTATTATAAAAATACAGTTTATAATGATTAATAAATCTTTAAAAATTTATTTGTAATTATTCAGGAAATAAACAAATTTTTATTTATCCCTAATATACATACACATTACCTAGCTCATATTCCCACCTTTAAAAAAAATTAAATGCAAAATTTCTTATTTATTTATATAGAAAATATCGGGTTATTATAGGACGCTCGGATGAAGGCGACTCGTCGTGGATACCGTGCTGAAGCTAAGAAACGAAGAAAGCTAAAATGAACGAAACGGATCATGCCTTTAATTCTGCGATTGATAGGGCCCAGGATCGAGTTTTTTTATTGTCCACCTCAATTTGAAGATTCGCCGTGGTTCGTGATGGATCGTAGGACTGCGTATCGTATTATGGAGGAAGAGTGTAGAGAAGTCTCTCGACGTCTTAATATGCCCATATAGACAGAATAAAAAAAATAATAATATGTGGTTAAGTATGTGAATAAATAAGCTGTAAATCCCTTATTTTCATATAAATAAATGGGTAGTATGAGTATGTAATCCTGAAACTTGTCTAGTTCAGGAAAGTGGATGTTAATAGCGGTTATGTTATCTTTATTATGTTTTAAAACGTTATGGATGAATAAAATATCAAAGTTTATTTGAAATGTTATGTGTTATAGCTTTAATCTTAGAATGTTTAAGTTAAACTTCAAATACTCAAAAAGTTGAGTAATGAACTAATAAGCATATATTTTAACAGAAAATGCCTCCTAGAAGAAGACAACCACGTCAACAACCACCTCCTGAGGGGTCTACTAACAATAACAACGAGGCCAACGCTAACCCAGTTCAGCAGTTGGTAACTTTGTTAACGGGAGCACTTGCGAATCAACCGCAAGCTCAAGTCACGACCTTCAAGGAATTCAAAGCGGTTGGACCGCCAAAGTTTCAAGGGTTTATGAATCCAGTGGAAGCCCAAACCTGGATCATGGAAATAGAGAAGGTGTTCGACGTTGCTAGAGTTAACGAAGATCAAAAGACTGTGTTCGCAACGTTCATGCTGAAGTCTGAAGCTAGCTACTTGCGAACCCGAATTTTCAAAAATTATTAAAATAAGAATTTAGTAAATAAAATTCTTAAGGCACGAGAGTGGTTCGAATTAGAATATATATGTGTTGTGAGGTATGTGAAATGGTGTTGCATGAGGTAATATAAACTATGCAAACAGTGATGTTGTGTTAAATATATATTGTTATTATATATTTATTGTTTATTGAAGAGGTAAGTTATTTGAAGTAAAGAAGATGGATAGAAATCTATCTATCGATATTAAATAATTTATTTAAAATTATTTTAGTAAGTTGGTGACGTTAAATATTTTTGATAATCACCAATTTCTTGAGTATGTATGAGTAAGTATCAAGTCTAAGGTAGTGCAACCGTACCCTTTAATGGTGGATGTATAGGAGCGGGGCTAAACGATTCCTTTAGAGAGCAGAGGTATATACAAATTAGTAACTGATCTAACTCACTGTGAAAATAGGGCAGACGAGACGGAAACTAATTTGTTGGTTGTTTGTGGAAAACCACTCAGTGTACTATATTGAATACTATTAAAGACTCGATGTGTGCTAGGTTTAGACTTGTATACATACATTGTTGACGATAGAAGAAAATCGATAAATATTGGTTAGAGATTTATTGATTAATATTAAGATATGGTTAAATGTATAGATTAAAGAAATTGTGTTGAGACAATCTATAGAAAGGAAAGAGAAATGATTATAGTATATTTCTAATAAAGGATATTAAAATAAATTCTAACATTCGATTATTTTAATAAAAGGGAGAATATTATTTTGATATTACCTTATATAGCTTTGTATGAGGTAATGTGCGTGAGTAAGTAATATGGTGAATATATTAAAACATATTTGCTATATAAGTTGATGGAAACAATTTATCATAATAGGAAATAAATTTATTTTCTATATATAGTGTGTACGTGTGTCGTGCATGTAAATATTTTAATAATTCATATATATTATATTAAGAATAATATCTTGAGAAAATGAGTAAATCGTTTTATTTTGATTAGTTCCTATATTTAGAGAAAACATGATAAAAACATCGTATGTTATGACGAAATACATAATTTTGATTATAGTAATGTATTTTCAAGAGGGTTAAAGTTAAAAAAAAACTAAGTTATTTTAATAACTTGAGTTAATATATTACCGCGAATGTTATAAAGAATATTTTGTTATCTCCATTCACGATATATTTATATATGTGAACCTTGAGATATAATAGTTCGATGTAAATTAAACATATTATAAATAGTAAGGTGGTGGTAAATGAATAAGTAATGAGAATAAGGATAAGCTTAATGTAAGCTTGTGAGATATGCCTAGTGTGGCAAAGTGAAGGAATAAGCATTTATCAAATAATTTAATGAATGAATAATTGAAGAAATTAATTTGTATGTGCAATAATTTTATATTATATAGTAGCTACATCTATATGATATGAAATGAAGTGTGACACTTCAATGGTAACTATATAATATAGGAAGTATTTGAATATATATGTATAAAGGCTTGTATGTTAGCATTATGTGCAAGTGAGATAATAAAATGTAACATGGTGCAATAGATCACTTCCATGACCATATTATAATATGTAAAGTTAAGAATACTATTATTTTGTGAGATTATATTATTATAAGCTTGTGGATTATTAATTACTAAGTTCACATAATTATGTCTTGGGTGGCATAACTAGGGAAGTTAAATCAAAGGGAGATTAATGGGAAGTATTAAAAGAAAATAAATGGCAAGTTGATAAATAATTGATATTAATTATCATTATGATAATTGTGTGTATTTGAGATGATAAATTTTATGCAAAATGATGGATTGAGAATATCCAACTATTTTATAATTAGCCCAATTAAAATATTAATTGGAATAAACCAATGTACGTGAATTATATAATTCTATGTGAGTGGGTGTATATGTATGTACATTTGGAGAAAAATATCATATAAACATAAGTATGCTAATAATAATATGTAATGCTGAGTTTTAAGGTTAGTGTCCCAATTTGTGTGTTATTTTTCCATTCACGTGAAATACAAAATGACTAGCTAGCTATCTTGCTTCTTCTTCTTCAAAATCCATAGCTTCCAAATGATGAAGGGGGGAGTGGGTTGATTTGATTTTTCACCAAATCCTTTTTGACCAACATCTTCTTCCATCTCCCATTGGATTCAATCTTTGAGGTAAAGCCATGGTCTAGGTAAGAAATTCTCTATAAATGGGGACTCCAATCTTCTCAAAATCAATTGCTGAGAATTTTAAATGGAGCTAATTAATATAAGTATACTATGAGAATGAGAGGGAGAAGTCAGAAGTTAAGATTCAAGGATTGTCAATTTAGTTTCAAGAGGTATAATCCTTAAACCATGTTCTTAAATTCACATTCTTTGCAAGATTCTTAGAAAAGTGCTAAAATACATGTTTTAAGTCGAAACGTTTATGGTAGAAGCATGATGGGATGTGTTAATTGATGCTAGACATCGTTAATATGGTTGAATACGAAATCAATGGAAGTTAAACGAACTAATTTGGTTTAGAAACGAATTCGTAGTGAATGAATTCGCTAAACATTTCAAAACATAAAAATTAGTATGAACATGAGTTTTGGATTAAGAATTAGGTTAGTTAGGGTTTTTGTAAATTGTTATAATTCTAGTATGTTGTAGTTCTATGAATTATAAATCCATTGAATCGAAAATGGACTAATTTGGATATGTATAACTCAAATTATGAAGGTTAGAAAGAAGTTTGGCATGATAGCTCATTGTAAGGAATGAAATTTCACATTTGTAGCAGCTAGGCCCGCCCCGGCGGGCTATTTTTAGGGCAAAAACCCCGCCCCGGCGGGGGGGGGGGTCTGATTACAGATGTTGAGAAAATCTAACAAAACATATTTTACTAAAATGGTCATAACGTTTTCATACAAACTCCGATTGAGGAGATTCAAGATGATCCGGAACGAGAACGAATAGACCTACAACTTTTGTTCTTTAAGTTGTTCAATTTGAGCTCGTTAGTATGGGTCAAAATAGTCATCTTTGTGACTGTTATGTATTTGGAGGCAATCGAAGGGCATCGAGCAAGCACATACGCAAGTATAGTGCTCCCGACGATGAAATATGTTATTCTAAGTAATAAAACATAAATATGCATGATAATAGACATGACATATAAGATTACCTTACTGATAATAGAATTCTTTAGCATGACTTAGTATGTGTTTTGAAAAGAAACTTGGAGTTTTGAAAAATGAGTATTGACGAACCTTGAGTCTTTGAAGTTATGATATTTTAACACATACATCTTATTAAGTTATGAGTATACTTAAGAATGAGAAGTGATTTAAAGTTACTTTACTTATTATCAACTTACAATAGCTTAGTTGAAAATGATTTCTAAAGAAAACTTTAAACCTTAAGAACGAACTTAAAGTAATTTGTGTACTTAAAGTTGTAAATATGATAACATATATACATGGTTTAGTTAGCTATGAAATGAGATTAAAAGTTGCACCTAGTTACTTTACCTTGGCCTAGAATGACTTTTAAAAGTGAACTTGAACGCTTTATGCCTCTAGACATGACGAATTTGTTCATCATCTAGCTAAGCATGAATTGGACCTTTCAAGTGTGGTTTAAAATACGTCTTCAAATAATAAACTATGCTATGTCTATGTGAAGAACACTAGTAGAGGCTTATTAGTACCAATATATGGTTTAAAAGCTTTTAACATGGAATCTTGTTAAAGAAAGTTGTTAAGCTTTATTGATTGAAATAAATCATTATGAAACTAAGTAGTTTGAAAATGAACGACGTAGATCACGTATCTATAAACTTTAAATATGTGTCGAACACATAGCGAGTCAAATGTGTGATAAATGTATATGAATGTTGATGTCAAGTACGGGTGGTTAAGTATACCTATACATACCTAGCTATTCTAAGAGTATGATGAGAAAGTGAAATGAAGGTTTTACAAACCTAGTTAGGAAACGATGTAATATTTATTATTATATTAAGAGCATATGAAATGTATGATTGATGGATATGAATCCATGATTATATAACTATGTAGGAATACACGCAGTGCAGATAAGCTTAAGTAGTTAAGTCGTAGTTGATAAACTACGAATTAGGCAAGTCTTTTAGTTCCTATTTGATATATAAATTCGATAATTGTTAGTTGAGCTATATTATGATATTCAAATGTTGATGTATATATATGAAATGCATATGAGATATGTTTGAAATTTGAAAGTTGATCTTTGATGATATGCTTATGAAGTAAATCTCTATGTCTGTTATGTGAGAAGAAACACATGTGTAGTAAATGTTAACTGATTATGAATGCATGAACTGAGTATACTATTATATGTTATGTGATGCATGAAAACTGCTAGAATTGCTGGGTTGTCGAGCTCACCCTTGCAAATAACCACTTTTGCAGGTTAAGGACTCACGATAAAGATTTCGTGCTACTTGATAGATAAAGTTCAATAGCATCGAAGGAGATTGATTTATTTATTTAAATATATGCTCTTGAACCATGTTTAGGTTCTAGGAAATGTATATGATAGTAGTTTACGATGTGTGATACATGTTAAGTTGTAAAGTTGTACTATGGATACATAGAGGAATTTGAATCGAGATGTAAAAGTTTATACAGTTATTCGAATAGAATGAATCATAACATAATTTGGTTTAAGGATATGTAATCGATTCAAGTTAAGAGATAAATAAAAGATTATTTTTCAAAGGAGATTGAGAAAGTTTAAATTATTCCGCATATTTTTATAACATCGAATATGATGAAAGACAGGAATGGTAAATGACCAAGATTTGAAACTTATAAAAGTTTGGGGTCATTACATAGATCCTGGAAATGGAAAGAATTTATATTCTAAATTATAATAAGCAAAGTTATATTCATTAAGTTTTGAATAAAATATATAAATAGTTTGACGATAATAGTATTGTAGCGGACCGGATCCGAGGTTCGAAGGAACCCAGATTTGGGGGCATCACAGTTATAAAAGGTCACAAGATGATGGTAGATTTGATACCAATTAAACTTGGTGAATTTGATGTCATACTAGGAATGGATTGGTTATTCAATTACGGAGCAGTGATTGATTGCCAACGAAAATGTGTTAACCTTATGACTCCGTCAAAGGTTGTGTTCTATGGCAGCAAGTCACCTCGGCAAGCAAGTTGTCTGACGATAATGTAAGTCAAGAAGTTTTTGGGACAAGGATGTGTAGGATACTTAGCCTACATAGTCGATACACAGAAGAAGAGTGCGAAGTTAGAAGAGATACCGATCATAAGAGATTTTTCAGATGTATTTCCAGACTATTTGTCGGGTCTCTCGCCGGATCGATAAATCGAGTTCGTGATTGACTTACTACTAGGAACGACCCTGATATCTAAGGCACCATGCAGAATGACTCTAGTAGAGATGAAAGAGTTGATGGTGCAATTGCAAGAATTGCTCGATAAGAAGTGTATCCATCTGAGCGTATCACCGTGGGGAGTGCCGCTGTTATTTGTTAAGAAGAAAGATGGATCGATGCGGCTCTACATTGATTACCGAGAATTGAATAAGGTCACGATTAAAAATAAGTATCCATTACCAATCATCGATGACTTGTTCGATCAGTTGAAGGGAACAAAATATTTTTAAAAGATAGACTTGAGGAGTGGTTATCATCAGTTGAAGGTGAGGCCAGAGGATGTACCAAAAATAGCGTTCAGAACTCGGTATGGTCATTACGAGTTTCTGGTCATGTCATTTGGTTTAACCAATGCACCTGCAACATTCATGAATTTGATGAACAAGGTGTTTAAACCATTTTTAGACAAATTTGTGGTGGTGTTTATCGATGATATTTTGGTGTATTCCAAGATTAAGGAGGAACATGTGGAACACTTAAGAGTAATGTTGGAGACATTGAGAAAAGAAAAATTGTATGCTAAATTCTCAAAATGTGAGTTTTGGTTGGAACATGTACAATTTCTCGGACACGTTATTGATAAGGACGGAATTTCGATAGATCCATCAAAGGTTGAAGCTGTAATAAACTGGGATCAGCCGAAGACACCGTCAAAAATAAGGAGTTTCTTAGGATTGGCAGGTTACTACATGCATTTTATTCAAGACTTTTCTAAGATCGCAACTCCTTTAACGAATTTAAATAGGAAGGCGGTTAAGTTTGTTTGGACAAAGAAGTGTGAGGAAAGTTTTCGAGAATTAAAGAAGAGGTTGAATTCAGCACCTATGTTGTCATTGCCTGATGATACAAGAAATTTTGTGGTGTATAGTGACGCATCGCATAAAGAACTAGGTTGTGTTCTTATGCAGAATGACAGGGTCATTGCGTATGCATCACGTCAATTAAAAGATTACGAGAAAGGGTATCCGACTCATAACTTAGAGTTAGCTGCGGTGGTGTTTGCCATGAAGATTTGGAGACATTATCTTTACGGACAGAGGTGTGAGATATATACCGACCATAAAAGTCTGAAGTATATCTTTACACAAAAAGATTTGAATATGAGACATAGAAGATGGTTAGAGTTGATCAAAGACTATGACTGCGAGATTTTCTATCATCCCGGAAAGGCGAATGTTGTTGCTGATGCTTTAAGTAGGAAGGGACGAGAGAAGTTAATAATGTTGACTGTTCAGGAGAAGCTAATATCGGAAATGGCAAAGATGGAGTTAGAAATTAAGTATCCAAAAGAGTCAGACAAAAAGTTATTCCATATGGGAAACGGTTCAACGTTGGTGGATAAGGTGAAGAATGCACAACTTCAGGATGAAGATTGTGAAAAGATAAAATAGAAAATATCTAAAGGTGAGGATAATAAATTCAAAATCGATTCAGAAGGGTTACTTCGATTCGAAGGGAGAATTTGGGTTCCGCCGGTACTAGAAATTAAAGAGGAAATTCTGAGTGAAGCTCATAATTCAAGATATTCGATTCACCCTGGAAGTACGAAAATGTACCAAGATCTTAGAAATTTTTTTGGTAGCCAAATATGAAAAAGGACGTGGCTGAGTGTGTGGCAAAATGCTTAACGTGTTAGAAAGTTAAAGCTGAACATCAAAGGCCAAGTAGATTATTGCAACCATTAGAGATACCAGAATGGAAATGGGAACATATCACAATGGATTTTGTGGTAGGCCTTCCAACGACTCAACAAGGTTACATCACCATCTGGGTGATTGTCGATCGATTGACGAAGTCGGAACACTTTTTACCAATCAAGATTAGATTTAACCTAGTTTGGTTGGCAAAACTATACGTGAAGGAAATTGTTTTAAGACACGGTGTTCCTGTGTCCATTGTATCAGACAGAGATCCGCGTTTCATATCTAATTTCTGGAAATGACTACAAGAGTGCTTGGGAACACAGTTGAGAACGAGCACAGTGTACCATCCTCAAACTGACGGATAGAGTGAAAGAACCATCCAAACACTATAAGATATGCTCATATCATGTATTATGGATTTCAAGGGAAATTGGGAAGACCATCTACCATTGCTGGAATTTGCTTATAATAATAGCTATCACGCGAGTATTGGCATGCTGCCTTACGAAGCGTTATACGGGAGGAAATGCAGAACTTTGTTATGTTGGGACGAGGTAGGTGAACGTCAGCTATTGGGTCCAGAGTTGGTACAACAAAGCATTGAAATCATCAAGGTGATTCGAGCCAGATTAATATCTGCACAAGATAGACAGAAGAAATATACCGATCAACACCGATAAAATCGGGAATTCGATGTTGGCAGTTATTTTTTCTTGAAAGTATCTCTCTGGAAGGGAAAAATTCGATTTGGCAAAAAGGGAAAATTAAGCCCTAGGTTTATAGGACCTTTTGAAGTACTTCAACGAGTTGGTGAAGTGGCGTACGAGATAGCTTTACCTCTAGAGTTGGAGCATATTCATAATATTTTCCATGTATCCGTGTTAAGGCCATATAAGCCTGATTATAAGCATGTTATAGAATATGAACCGTTACAGTTTGAGAAAGATTTAACATATGAAGAAGTCCCTGTTCAAATTATCGATAGGAAAGAGTAAGTACTACGGAATAAAGTGATACCTTCTGTTAAGGTAATATGGAGAAACCACAATGCTGAAGAAGCTACGTGAGAACTTGGAGACGTAATGATGAAGAATTATCCTAAGTTATTTGCTTGATCGTGTATAGCGATTCTGGGGACAGAATCCTGTTAAGGAGGGAAGAATGCAACGAATAAATTTATCGAGTTGTGATTCTGGGGACAAAATTCTTTTAAGGAGGGAAGATTGTAACGATCGAGAAATTTGTAATTTAATTTAAATATTTATTGAATTAAATGAATATTTTAAATAATTTATTTATTGAGATAAATAAATATTTGATGAATTATGATGTAATAATTTAGTTGAGTATGTATGCTAACTAAATTAATGAATGGTAATTTTATTATGTGAGGATTTAATTTAATGAAAATCATTAAATTAAATAAATTGTTTAATATTTAAGAAAATAAGTAAATTAAATAAAGTGATCTTTTAGTCTAATTTATTAATTAAATTAGATATATAATTATTTATTAATCATAAGTATAATTATAATAAAAATTATAATTATTATAATTATAAGTGTAAGCTAATTAAATGGGTTACATGTGTGACAAATAAAAACTGTATAGTATAATATTATTAAAATAATCTAGTATGACGAAATTTGTGTGTAACCAAACGCTGCCTTATGGCTTTTGGTTTATTTTAACTGACGCCTTTTGTTTTTCACCTGACGTACGTGGGGAAAGAGGGAGTCAGTTTATATGTGTTACGCATATTTTCTTAAAGGTTAACTAAGAAGAATAAAGAGGTAGGGAGAAAGAATACAGTGAAAGAGAGAGCTTGGTTAGGAAGAGAGAATCACAGAGAATTGAAGGTTGGAGAAGAACTACTAGAACTTTGTGTACATCAAGAATCAAGGTATACTCTACTCCTAGTGTTCATGTATTGAGTTTTCAAGGATTATTGTCTGTAAATTTCTAAGTCACGTTGGATTGTTATATATATATGTATGGTATTATAATCTGTTAATCATCATATATGAGTGCTATTTGGTGATCAAAAATATGAAATGGGCTTTGCAAGAAGAAAGTTAGAATATCAGTGTATGTTCATGTGATATGACTTAAGAAAGTACAAAATTTAATGCTCAATATGTGATGTAATCTGCAAATTTATGTTAGCTTGTGTTAGTATGTTAAGAAACGAAAACGGCGTAGTTTGAATCGTGTCAATTGGTTAAGAAACGAAGTCGTGGCGATCAAATTTGCTAAAAGTGTAAAGAATGAAGAAATTGGTAAAAATAAGGTTTTAATTCTCTAAATTTGATTATGTAAGTTGTTTTAGGTGTTAGAAGGATTGTGTGTATATGCTATGTGACTTTAGTTAAGTTTGTAGTGTGTGGGTTATCCATGTTATCGTGAAATTGGGATTTTTAGCCTAGAACAGAGACTGTGTTTGAGTTTCTACAAAACTATTTATGGTGCCAAGCGCGGGCGCGCTGCCTCTTGGCGCAGGCACGCCGGATACAAAGGGGTGTCATGGCGCGACCATGCCAGTGGTCAGTCAGACCCAGTGTTGAGCTGTTAACAGCATAACTTTGAAAATGCTAACCTAACTTATTTTAATTGTAACGGGTCAAAATTATTGAGTCGTGATTCTGGGGACAGAATCCTTTTAAAGGGGGAAAGATGTGACGAACGAGAATTTTGTAATTTGATTTTAATATTTATTGAATTAAATAAATATTTTTTTTCGATGATTTAATTATTGGATTAAATAGTTATTTGATGCAAATGTGGTAGATTAATTTAATTACATGCGTTACATTTATTAAATTAATGTAGAGAATAATTATTATTCAAGTACGTAATTATGTGAGCTTATTGAATTAAATGAAATATTTAATTAATCATGATGTTATTTAAGTAATTTAATTATTAATTAGAGAGTTAATAATTTGACATTAATTATTAATGAGAAAATTATTTATATGATTACGTGAATTTATGAGAGATTATTATATGTTATTTAATTAATTTAAATAAGATATTTGAATTGGGTGTGACATGAATTAAACTATATGATAAAAGGTTTTATTAAAATAAAGAGCTTTGAACTTAGTTTGCTAGCCAAATGTGGCCTTAGGAGGAGTTGGGGGCAGTTAAACCACGAATGGAATAACTGACCTCAACTCTGCGCATAAAGGTTCAGTCGAGTTAACGTACGTATTCTTCATTATTTACTAAGTTGAGAGTCAAAGAGAATTCAAGAGAAAGTTCAAAGGATTTGTTAGAATTCAGTAATTGAAGAAAGAATCTAAGTCTACATTTATATACTTTATTCTCAGGGTAATCTCTCCTTCCTAAATTTCTATTTCACGTATTAAAGTTTTATAAAAATGTCTTTCAAAACTTCTGTTAATCTCGGTGAATTGGGAATTGGTGTTATTATAAGGATATGTGTAATAATTCGAGAAGTATAGCATGTTTGTATATATATATATATATATATATATATATATATATATATATATATATATATATATATATATATATATATATATATTGCATGATTCCATATCATAAGTTTCATAATACGATGACTTGTTATTTCAAAATTCATAGAGTTTGGGTTTTTGGCCTTATGACCCTTATACGTAATTTTAGTGTGCCAAACATAAATGTTTTTATAAAATTTACACTCGTATATTATTGTGCATGTTGATACGAAGAGACCAAAGTTTAAATGAACGGATTCGGTGTTATAACGAATCCGTAGTGTCAATTTTTATGATTTATGTTCAAAACTTCAAGAACATCAAGAACAGTGAAAAATTTTATGTTTTAATTCTGTGATTATGTGTTTTAGTGGGTTAAAATTACTCTATAAGTGTTGGGTAATGTTTATGTATAAATTATAACATGTGGGTATGTGCAAATTGGTGAAATTAGTGTTTAAAAAGTGTTGATTTCGCTGAATTCTGTGTTCGTCGCGAACTGAAAATTCAGAGTCTGGGGTTTCGCGCCGCGACGTCAACTCCCAGTTCATTTCTCGTGCCACAGCGCCACTGCGCCGTATCGCCAAGTACCAGGCCGCAGCGCCACGGCACCGCAGCACCAAGACTCAATACAAAAGTGGCGCCACAGCGCCTCTTAGCAGAATGTCCAGAAAATATATTTTTTAGCATTCAAGTATGGAAAGGTGTTAGTAACTTAGTCTAATGATTATAAAAATTTGTTAGACATATTATGAGATGTTAAATTAAAGTCTTAGCACATCCATAACATAATTGCTTGTGGATCGAATTAATGAATGCGTAATTAGCTTGTTATTCATGAGGTATAAATTATGTGACAAAGTGGTAAATTAACCAAGTATAGTCAATAATCAAAGTAGACAAAGAGAATGAGTTTATGATGATTAGTTAAGTTATAATTAACTGGTATTGTGGATGTGAATGGTATGTACGATTAAATTCAAAGAACATGTTTAGTTAAAGTGTAATCTTCGCACGAGACAAGTTTCCTAACCCTACTTGTCATTATTGTTCAAGATTATTATTTACCTCGAGTAAATTATCATTACTATTATTCAAGTTTAAATGTTATATTAAAGATTGATTATCTTTTCAAAGCAAGATTCAGTTATACAATAATCGTTCTATTGTATAGTTCTTGTGATTATTATTCAAATTGAATATGATTATTGTTGAATCTGTTAGACTAGTGTACCTTATTGATTCAACTAGTCCTTAGTTGATAAATGTTCTAAATTTCAGAACCCTTATTGAATTATCCAAACCAAACTTCCTTTGGTGTGGACTCGAATGTCAAACTGAGATGAACAACCCTGTAAAGGGATTTACTTATGCGTTAGCGTTAAGATATTGTGCACAGTATGGTACTAAGGGCTGATCCCCCTAAGTACAAGAAGAAAGGTCCATAGTCTTATGACTGTTAAAGGTTTCAAGTATAACCCTTGATAACCTAGGATATTGTTCAAGGTCTTATGACCCTCAAAAATCTTTTGATTCTTGTTATTAATTCTTGATTCAAAAGTTGAGCTTTTATTCAGATGTCTTTGATTCACTCGCAT
Source organism: Panax notoginseng (assembly GCA_016801055.1). NCBI lineage: Eukaryota > Viridiplantae > Streptophyta > Magnoliopsida > Apiales > Araliaceae > Panax > Panax notoginseng. The sequence continues at coordinate 99,518,913 of CM029022.1, read as the reverse complement.
GTTATTATACTATTATGTCATTGTTACACTTGTGGGCAATAGTGCTCACTCTTGCTTATTAATAACATTGCAGTTAAGAACGAAAGAACCGTTGAACCTTCCACTAGTAAAGGCAAGGGCAAAGTTAGCAAGTGATGAAGACTTGTTATTTTATTGATGATGTATTTATGTTTAGACTTGATTTAATGATGTTGTTTAAGACTTATTGTTTATATTTCTGCACAGATGTTTAAGGTTAGTTTAACCTGGGATTTGTATTATTATTCGGATGTTATAACCCTTAAGGGGAAGATTTTATTTCTATCCATTGCATGGTTTGTATTTTTTTATGGGTAGATAGATAGATGATATTTGTACAGTGAACACCAAATCCCGTGGAATCGAAGTACCCGGATTTAGGGGTGTCACAAGTTGGTATCAAAGCCGCAGGTTATGAACCTTAGGTGAGGGAATAACCTTAGGTAGTAGCCTTATAGAAAGAAGATAGTAATGGAAAAATCTTATCGAGTTCTAAGAAATGAATTTTTGTAATTCATTGAAGATAATAAAATACATTATGTGTTTATGTGTTAAAATTTGCGTTAGATGATACGACTTAGTAACTAAAACTTAAAATTTTGTTGTCAGGATGTCTAATGTTGGAGAAGCTAGTCAAGCTGGGGAGGAAGAACCCCGAGTACCTATAGTACCTACAGAGGAGGAAGCCCGAGACATCCATGTCGTTAGGGAACATCTGGTATAGAGGGAGTCATCTCCATTGATCACCGTTGTTGGTCAGGAGCATGAGCCCGAGACTGATCTTGAGGAGGATCCTGAGGAAGAGTATGATGAGGAAGAGGAAGAAGAGGAGTTGCCACGGTACGCTGTTGATGCTGAGATGTATGACACGTTATACAACCGTAACGTCGAATTACAAGACTAGGTTCAGGAATTGATTGAGCAAGCGACAGTTCAGCAGTCTACTCTAGAGGAGAAGGAGAGGGAGATTTCGACTCTTCACTCACGATTGGGAAATGTAGAATGGAATTTGGTCCATGAGAAGGGTCAAACCGAGGATAAGACCGAGGAGATAGAGAAGCTGAAGAAGGAACTGAAGGAAACCTCCGAAAGACTGAAAATAGCAGAGGAAGGATGGGTAAGAGAATCACGTCGAGCTGATCGTGCAGAAGATGATAGTCGTGCAAAGAAGGCGAAGATTGGGGAGACATACTCTATACTTAACAAGGCAATGAATGAGACTCAAGATCAAGTTTTGAGGTATCCCATCCAGTTCGAAGGACTTCCATTGTATATGATGGATCGCAGGACGATGTATCGCATCTTAGAAGAGGAGCGTAGCAAGGCTATTCAGTACCTTGATCGGCAGTGATATGATTTGCTTAATTATGTGAAGAACTTAATTAGTTTTTATCGATGTATTTATGAACAAAGGAATAGTTTAAATGTTTTAAATCCTATGGATTCTTTATTACAGGATAGTTGATGTAAATAGCAGTTATGCTATCGTTTAATGTTAAAACTTTTGATTTGAATGAAAGTATATCAAGTTGTTTGAGATGATGTATTAAATGAGTATATTAATTGTTAATAAATGCCTTAACTATTTAGAGAAATAAATAAAGTTCTAATAAGCGTTTATTTAACAGAAAAATGCCGCCAAGGAGAAGACAACAACGTCAACCGGCTCAGGAAGAGTCAACCAATAATAACAATAACGCCAATGATAATCCCGTTCAGTAGTTGGTGAACTTACTAACTGGAGCCATGAATAATCAACCTCAAGCTCCACCAAACACAACGTTTAAAGACTTCAAGGCGGTGGGACCGCTAGAGTTCAAAGGTTCCATGAACCCAATCGAAGCTCAAACGTGTGTTATGGAGATGGAGAAGGTTTTTGAAGTTGCTAGGGTTAGAGAAGACCAGAAGACCGCTTTTGCAACATTTATGCTGAAGTCTGAGGCTAGCTACTGGTGGCAAGCAAACAAAGTGCGAGGAGGTGAAGGTGTAATTACGTGGGAGAGATTTAAAGAGATGTTTTTTGAAATGTACTTCCCAACTAGTTCGCAGAATCAGATGGAGGTTCAATTTCTAGAACTGAAGCAGGGAAACATGAGCGTACCTGACTACGCGGATAAATTCAACGAGTTGGCAAGGTTCGCCCCGTACCAAGTACACACTGACGAGAGAAAAGCCAGAAGATTCGAACAAGGGCTAAAGCCTTGGGTATACAACAAGGTATCAATGTTTCAGCTAAACACGTTTGCCGGAGTATTGGAAAAGGCCATCCTCGCTGAAGGTGGAAGCGATGCGGTGACCAAGTATAATCAAGAGCAGAAGAAGAAGAAGAGTGAGAATGAAGGTAACAACAAGACTGGTGGGAGTAGCACTGGGGGTAATCATAATCAAAAGAGGAAGTGGACAGATAACTCGTCAGCTGGAAGTCAACAAGAAGGGCAGAAGAAAAAGATCGAAGCATGCCCGACCTGTGGGAAAGCTCATCTAGGAGTTTATATGAAGGGAAAGAGAGTATGCTACAATTGTGGTCAGGAAGGCCACATAGCACCTAATTGTCCTAACCTAAAGAAGGGTGCTTGTTTCACTTGTGGTTCGAAGGATCATCTAGCAAGAGACTGCCCTAAGAAGGGATCAAGTGGAGCAATACCAGGAGGTAACCGTGGAAATAACAGTGGAAATGCCTTAACCATCACCGGACCAACCGCAATAAACCGACAGACCTTCCAGAACTTTCAATATGACAGTGCAGGACGCAATCCAGTCTCGTGATGTGGTGTCAGGTATCATTCCGATCAATGAAATAAATGCTTATGTTTTATTTGATTCGGTTGCTACTTGTTCCTTTATATCCGAAGACTTTGCTAATAGTTTAGATTTGTTTATGGATGAGTTGGAATATCCCATGAATATAGAAATTGCGAATAGAGAGATAATTCCTGTTAAGTATGTGTTTAAGAACTGTAGGGTGGATATTAAGGGTAATATCATGAACGTAGATCTTATCCCTATTTGACTTGGGGAATTTGACGTTATTTTGGGTATGGATTGGTTATCCAAATTTGGGGTGATAATTGACTGCCAGAAGAAGCGTATTAACCTTATGACTCCGTCAAAAGTTATGTTTTATGGTAGCAAGTCACCTAGACAAGCGAGTTGTCTGACGATGATGCAGGCCAGGAGGTTGTTAAGACAAGGCTGTGTAGGATATCTAGCTTACATAGTCGACAGTCGAAAAGAGAATCCGAAGGTAGAAGAGATACCGATTGTGAGGGACTTCATTGACGTATTTCCAAACGATTTTCCAGGACTTCCACCAGATAGAGAGGTAAATTTCGTGATCGATTTGGCGCCCGAAACTGCTCCAATATTGAAGGCACCATACAGAATGGCACCAGCAGAGATGAAAGAATTAATGGTATAATTACAAGAATTGTAGGACAAAAAGTACATTCAACCGAGTGTATCGCTGTGGGGAGCGCCGGTGTTATTTGTTAAAAAGAAGGACGAATCGATGCGGCTCTGTATTGACTACAGAGAACTGAACAAGGTCACGATTAATAATAGATATCCATTACCAAGACTCGATGATCTGTTTGATCAATTAAAGGGAGTAAGATTCTTTTCCAAGATAGACTTGAGGAGTGGTTATCACCAACTGAAGGTGAGGTCAGAGGATGTACCGAAGACAGCGTTCAAAACGCGATACAGTCACTATGAATTTTTAGTAATGTCATTTGGTCTAACGAATGCTCCTGCAGCATTTATGGGACTAATGAATGGTGTGTTCAAGCCGTTTTTGGACAAACTCGTGGTGGCATTTATAGACGACATTCTGGTATATTCTAAAACCAAAGAAGAACACGAAGAACATTTGAGATTAACGTTGGAAGTATTGAGAAGGGAGAAGTTGTACGCTAAATTTTTGAAATGCGAATTCTTGATCGAGCGAGTATAATTTCTTGGTCACGTGATCGATAAAAATAGAATTTCGGTAGATCCATCTAAAGTCGAAGCCGTGATTAACTGGGATCAGCCGAGAACGCCGTCAGAAGTAAGAAGTTTTCTTGGATTGGCGGGATATTATAGAAGATTCATTCAAGACTTTTCCAAGATCGCAACTCCATTAACGAATTTAACTCGAAAAGCTGTGAAATTTGTTTGGACGGAGAAGTGTGAGGAGAGCTTTCAAGAATTAAAGAAGAGGTTGAGTAGGGCACCTGTGTTATCTCTTCTGGATGATACAGGTAATTTTGTTATTTTTAGTGATGCGTCGCATAAAGGACTTGGTTGTGTGCTGATGCAAAATGGTAAAGTCATTGCGTATGCATCACGACAATTGAAGGATTACGAGAAGGGGTATCCGACCCATGATTTGGATTTAGCTGCAGTTGTATTTGCTTTGAAAATTTGGAGACACTATCTCTACGGGGAGAAGTGTGAAATATATACGGACCATAAGAGTTTGAAATATATTTTCACAAAGAAGGACTTAAATATGCGTCAGAGAAGATGGTTAGAATTAATCAAGGATTACGACTGTGAGATTTTATACCATCCGGGTAAGGCGAATGTGGTTGCCGATGCCTTAAGTAGAAAGGGTCGTGAGTAATTGATGATGTTAACTGCTCAGGAAGAGCTAATTGTGGAAATGGAGAAACTAGAATTGGAAGTGAAGTATCCAATGGAGATTGATGAGAAGCTATTTCAGATGCAATCTGGTACAACTCTACTAGAAACAGTGAAGGAGGCTCAACTTTAGGATGATGAATGCAAAAAGGTGACAAAGAAGATATCTGAAGGAACCGAACCGAGATTTAAGATGGATAAGGAAGGAATACTGAGATTTGAGAGTAGAATTTGGGTACCGCCAGTACAAGAGATTAAGGAAGATATTTTAAGCGAGGCTCATAGTTCACGATATTCGATTCACCCTGGTAGTACCAAGATGTACCAAGATCTTAGACAACATTTCTGGTGGCCGAATTTGAAGCGTTATATTGCAGGATGTGTTGCCAAGTGTCTGACCTGTCAGAAAGTGAAAGCGGAACATCAGAGACTGAGTGGATTGCTACAACCGTTAGAGATCCCAGAGTGGAAATGGGAACATATTACAATGGACTTCGTGGTTGGCCTTCTGACGACTAAGAAAGGCGACGACGCAGTATGGGTTATCGCTGACCGACTGACAAAATCTGCACACTTTCTTTCGATCAAAATAAGATTCAACTTAGATCAGTTGGCCATGCTATACGTAAAAGAGATTGTTTTGAGGCACGGAGTACCGGTATCAATTGTTTCAGATAGGGATCCGCGCTTTACATCAAATTTCTAGAAACGTCTTCAGGAATGCATGGGTACGCAATTGCGAATGAGTACAGCTTACCACCCTCAAACAGACAAACAGAATGAGAGACCGATTCAGACATTAGAAGATATGCTAAGAGCCTGTGTGATGGACTTTAAAGGAAATTGGGATGATCACCTACCATTAGTAGAGTTCGGCTACAACAACAGTTACCACGCTAGTATAGGCATGCCGCCTTACGAAGCGTTATACAGCAGAAAGTGCAGAACTCCGCTTTACTGGAATGAAGTTGGTGAAAGACAATTGCTAGGGCCAGAATTGGTACAGTAGACGACAGAAATAGTCAAAGTAATCTGAGCACGACTGGTAGTGGCTCAAGATCGATAGAAGAAATACGCTGATCCATATCGTAAAACTATCGAGTTTAAATCAGGTAGTTATATTTTCTTGAAGGTCTCTCCCTGGAAAGGGAAGATCAGGTTCGGAAAGAAAGGAAAATTGAGCCCAAGATTCATTAAACCCTTTGAAGTACTGAGAAGAATCGGAGAAGTTGCGTATGAGGTAGCCTTACCTCCAGCACTTGAGAATGTCCACAGCGTCTTCCATGTTTCTGTATTACAACCATACAAAGCCGATTACAAGCATGTAATTAAATACGAACCCCTGTATTTTGAGAAAGTCTTATCTTACGAAGAAATTCCTGTCCAAATTGTCGACCGAAAAGAACAAGTTCTCAGAAATAAAGTTATACCTTCTGTTAAGGTAATTTGGAGGAACCACAATGCTGAAGAAGCTACGTGGGAACTCGAAGAGAATATGATGAATAATTACCCTCATTTATTTACTTAAATTATGTGTAAGCGATTCTAGGGACAAAATCTTTGTAAGGGGGGAGAATGTAACGGGTCGAAATTATTGAGTCGTGATTCTAAGGACAGAATCCTTTTAAGGGGAGAAAGATGTGACGAACGAGAATTTTGTAATTTGACTTTAATATTTATTGAATTAAATAAATATTTTTTTTCGATGATTTAATTATTGGATTAAATAATTATTTGATGCAAATGTGGTAGATTAATTTAATTATATGAGTTACATTTATTAAATTAATGTAAAAAATAATTATTATTCAAGTATGTAATTATGTGAGCTTATTGAATTAAATGAAATATTTAATTAAGCATGATATTATTTAAGTAATTTAATTATTAATTAGAGAGTTAATAATTTGACATTAACTATTAATGAGAAAATTAATTATATGATTACGTGAATTTATGAAAGATTATTATATGTTATTTAATTAATTTAAATAAGATATTTGAATTAGGTGTGACATGAATTAAACTATATGATAAAAAGTTTTATTAAAATAAAGAGCTTTGAACTTAGTTTGCTAGCCAAATGTGGCCTTAGGAGGAGTTGGGGGTAGTTAAACCACGAATGGAATAACTGACCTCAACTCTGCGCATAAAGGTTCAGTCGAGTTAACGTACGTATTCTTCATTATTTGCTAAGTTGAGAGTCAGAGAGAATTCAAGAGAAAGTTCAGAGGATTTGTTAGAATTCAGTAATTGAAGAAAGAATCTAAGTCTACATATATATACTTTATTCTCAGGGTAATCCCTCCTTCTTAAATTTCTATTTCACGTATTAAAGTTTTATGAAAATGGCTTTCAAAACTTCTGTTAATCTCAGTGAATTGGGAATTGGTGTTATTATAAGGATATGTGTAATAATTCGAGAAGTATAGCTTGTTTTATATATATATTGCATGATTCCATATCATAAGTTTCATAATACGATGACTTGTTATTTCAAAATTCACAGAGTTTGGCTTTTTGGCCTTATGGCCATTATACGTAATTTTAGTGTGCCAAACATAAATATTTTTGTAAAATTTACACTCGTATATTATTGTGCATGTTGATACGAAGAGACCAAAGTTTAAATGAACGGATTCGGTGTTATAACGAATTCGTAGTGTCAATTTTTATGATTTATGTTTAAAACTTCAAGAACATAAAGAACAGTGGAAAATTTTATGTTTTAATTATGTGATTATGTGTTTTAGTGGGTTAAAATTACTCTATAAGTGTTGGGTAATGATTATGTATAAATTATAACATGTGGGTATGTGCAAATTGGTGAAATTAGTGTTTAAGAAGTGTTGATTTCGCTGAATTCTGTGTTCGTTGTGAACTGAAAATTCAGAGTCTGGGGTTTCGTGCCGTGGCGCCAACTCCCAGTTCATTTCTCGCGCCGCAGCGCCACCACGCCGCAGCGCCAAGTACCAGGCCGTAGCGCCACGACATCGCAGCGCCAAGACTCAATACAAAAGTGGCGCCGCAGCGCCGCTTAGCAGAATGTCCAGAAAATATTTTTTTAGCATTCAAGTATGGAAAGGTGTTAGCAACTTAGTCTAATGATTATAAAAATTTGTTAGACATATTATGAGATGTTAAATTAAAGTCTTAGCACATCCATATCATAATTGCTTGTGGATCGAATTAATGAATGCATATTTAGCTTGTTATTCATGAGGTATAAATTATGTGACAAAGTGGTAAATTAACCAAGTATAGTCAATAATCAAAGTAGACAAAGAGAATGTGTTTATGATGATTAGTTAAGTTATAATTAACTGATATTGTGGATGTGAATGGTATGTACGATTAAATTCAGAGAACGTGCTTAGTTAAAGTGTAATCTTCGCACGGGGCAAGTTTCCTAACCCTACTTGTCATTATTATTCAAGATTATTATTTACCTCGAGTAAATTATCATTACTATTATTCAAGTTTAAATGTTATATTAAAGATTGATTATCTTTTCAAAGCATGATTCAGTTATACAATAATCGTCCTACTGTATACTTCTTGAGATTATTATTCAAATTGAATATGATTATTGTTGAATCTGTTAGACTAGTGAACCTTATTGATTCAACTAGTCCTTAGTTGATGAGCGTTCTAAATTTCAGAACCCTTCTTGAATTATCCAAACCAAACTTCCTTTGGTGCGGACTCGAATATCAAACTTAGATGAACAACCCTGTAAAGGGATTTACTTATGCGTTAGCGTTAAGATATTGTGCACAGTATGGTACTAAGGGCTGATCCCCCTAAGTACGAGAAGAAAGGTCCATAGTCTTATGACTGTTAAAGGTTTCAAGTATAACCTTTGATAACCTAGGACATTGTTCAAGGTCTTATGACCCTCAGAAATCTTTTGATTCTTGTTATTCATTCTTAATTCAAAAGTTGAGCTTTTATTCAGATGTCTTTGATTCACTCGCATGTTATTATACTATTATGTCATTGTTACACCTGTGGGAAATATTGCTCACTTTTGCTTATTAATAACATTGCAGTTAAGAACAAAAGAACCGATGAACCTTCCACTAGTAAAGGCAAGGGCAAAGTTAGCAAGTGATGAAGACTTGTTATTTTATTGATGATGTATTTATGTTTAGACTTGATTTAATGATGTTGTTTAAGACTTATTGTTTATATTTCTGCACAGATGTTTAAGGTTAGTTTAACTTGGGATTTATATTATTATTCGGATGTTGTAACCCTTAAGGGAAAGATTTTATTTCTATCTATTGCATGGTTTGCATTTTTTTATGGGTAGATAGATAGATGATATTTGTACAGTGAACACCAAATCCCGTGGAATCGAAGTACCCGAATTTGGGGGTGTCACATTAATGACCCTAAAACATGTTATAAGACATAATAACATATTGTAATCACAACGCTAAAACTATAAATTGTGAACTAATAAGTTATGAGAGTTTGGAATGTGAGGTCATGAGAATTGGAATTGTTTTGCAATCATCATGTTTTATACTATGATATAATTGAGAATTAAGTTTCGTGTTACGTGAATGAATAGGAAAATCAAGTCCTAAGTTAAGGATTATAGACTTGATTAAAATGAAAATTAAATTAATGAAGTTAATATTAATATAACTAATTGGTATTGTGATTCTAATGATATATGTAGAGTAATTGGCGAATGGTTATTATATTTGTGTAGCTTACACACGAGGCAAGTTTCCTAACTTCATTCTCTTAATAATGAATGTCAGTTTCATAGCTATGTTATCTTTTATGTCAAGCAAACCTATTGATTCTATCTCGTGTATGATTGTACAAGCTCTTGTAATCTAGTTCGTTACATGGAGCGAGTTTCATTTTTCCTAAGTCTTATTATTATTATTAAAAGTATATATTGTTCTAATGCATTGATTCAAATGAGATTATTTTAACTCTTTTGAATATGATACTATACACACATACTATGTTTGTTCAATTGTACATTGCTATTATTCGATCTTTGACTTTGATAACCTTGTTCAATTCTATATTTTTGTATTAAACCTTCAAGTAGTAAGCAAACTCTTATTGATTGAACTAGTCTATAATGGAATAGCGTTCTAAAATTCTAGAACCGTTGATAAGCTAGTTCTGAGCTAAACTTTCTTTAGTGCGAAAATCCTAAATTCAAACTAAGATGAACAACCCTAATATAGGGGATTATGTACGTTTTAACGTTTAGATGTTTATGCACAATACATGGTACAAAGGGCTAATCCCCCTAAGTACATTAAGTAGGGTCTGTATAGTCTAAATGACTGTTAAGGTTGGGGTAGTAATACCTAATCACCAGGGACATAGTTCGGGGTCTTGAGACCCTCAGATATTAAATTCAAACTTGGTTTCTATTCTATTTTATAGAACAAGTTCACCATTATTCAGCATTCATTGTTCATACTCTTGTTGATATTGTTATTACTCTTTATATCAGTGAGCAATTGTTTGCTCACTCTTGTAATTAACACTGCAGCTAAAGCGGAGAAGGTCGATGAGCCATCTACTAGCAAAGGAAAGGGCAAGATGTCCACATGTTGAAGATTTATGAGAATTTATTTAAGTGAATTATGTTAAAAGACTTGTTTTATTTTATGATGTATTCTGCAAATTGATGTAATAATTTAAGGTTAGATTTCCTGGGATTGTTTTAAGATGATGTAACCCTTTAATGGGAAGATTATTGTTTAAGTTATTTAAATTATGTCTTTATTCGTTGATATGGGTAAATAGATATAATGGGTTTGGATAGTGAGCACCAAATTTTATGGGAACGAAGTACCTGGGTTTGGGGATGTTACAATTGATAGCAGAGCCCATAACAGTAGTGGTCCATATTGATGAGAATGATGAGGAGGAAGAGATGGAGCCTTTACTTGAGGAGTTTGATCTAGAGGAGGAGCCCATGGAGGAGGAACTTGAGCTTATGTAAGACTCCGACGAGGCTACTTTTGAGGATCAGATGTTAGGAGATTATGAGGAATAGATTTTTGAGTTGGGATGTAGAGTGGAGGAATTAGAGGTTGAAGCTAGGGAAAGAGAGTCTAAGTTCCTGAAACTGAGGGACGAGGACCATCAAAGACAATTAGTGATGCAGGAGATGGAGGTGGAGATTGCTCACCGTAAGGAGGCAGGGATCCAGATGAGAACTTTGTTTCACCGATCAATGGCTAGGAATGTGGAGCTGGCAGGGAAGCTAGAAGAATATGAGCAGAGGGAGCTTAGTGAGAAGGCTGAGAAGGAAGCACTATGCACTCAGCTAGAGATGGTGGTGATGGATAGGATTCACTTCGAGGAGAAGTGGGAAGGAGCTAATGATCGGACTAATGATCTAGAAGATGAAGTGAGGTTTAAGAGAAGGAAGATAAACAAGATGGGCTACGCTTTGTGCACGGCCATGGAAAGATTGATTGATGGGGTAAATCACTACCCTGCTGAACAAGAACAGACCCGACATACCATAAGCCGAGATATGGTGGTGCACATTACTCAGAAGGAATACCAGAGCGTCGTGGAGCGTCGAATGTTAGATTGAGTTTAGAAAAAGAAGCTTAGTAGTTGTATTATATTTATTTATGTTTTGTTTAATCTGTTGTTGAAATCTCAGTCTTTTGTGTAAGACGTTAGATAGTAGTAAACCCCAACTTTTGAAAAATGTTAGAGGGGTAGTAAGCTAGTGTTGTCCCCATCTTTTGTGATAATTAGGGATATGTGTTATCATTTATAGCAGTATGCTAGAGAGAATCATGTAATTATAACCATTTGGCATATGAATATAAATGAGCTTAATTCAGAAACGTGTTATAAAGTTATTCTTCTTGATGTTAAGAGAAATACTTAAGTGATATAACTGAATAATAATAAAATAAAAAATTTATGATGCAGATCATGGCACCAAGACGTAGAATAACTGTACCTGAAGAGTTGATTAATGATGAGAGAGGACCAGTAGATCTGATGCAAATTCTTGCAGATTTGTTAGGAGTGGCTCTTAGGAGAAGGAATGAACCAGTACCACCCGTTCCCCAAGCAGCTCCCATCACACACTTTAAATATTTTAAGAGTGTAGGACCACCGAAATTTGTAGGAACGACTGGCCCGATAGTTGCGCAAACATGGATCAGGGAGATCGAAAATGCTTTCACTATAGCTTACGTGGGCGAAGATCAGAAGACGGTGTTTGCTACGTATATGATGAGGGGAGAAGCGAAATATTGGTGGGAGGCTAATCAGCAAACAGCTGGCGAAGGAACGATACCATGGGATATGTTTAAGACGCTGTTCTTCGAGAACTATTTCCCGACGAGCATGAAGAATAGGATGGAAGTGAAGTTCCTAGAGTTAAACAAGGGGATATTATAACGCCCCCATATCTATACTCCCATGGTATCTGATATGGTGCTTACAACGAATCAATATAATGCATTTAAATCTATACACCCATGGTATCTAATTATAAGCTTATATTAAATTAAGGGACTATCATATATAATTCTCATAGATCCAAGATTCACAGTATCCCATAACAGATGGTAATTCTCAAGAGAACTATTACTGTGTTTGGATACCCTCACTTGGATATATGAACTGTATCTGTGAATAGAATCTATCTATCCGAAATCCTGAATATCAGTAATAACATGAATAATCCATATTACAAATACCCTCACCCCGGATGTATAGTCTATACCATGTGAATTTATACTATCATATCGATAGTAACTATTTATCCAAAATCTAGAATATCAGTAATAACATGAACAGTCCATATTACTAATATCCTCACTCAGATAAATAGTTCCCAAGGATCTCAACTAGATTCAAAGAATTCTAAATTTACATCTATATATGTAAGAAAACACGGTTACGGAAATAAAAGATGCTATATATATATATATATATATATATATATATATATATATATATATATATATATATATATATATATGCAAGGGTGAGCTATGACATGCTTATCAAGTTTTGTATTTATAACAATATATGATTTGAAGAAATACAACAATTCAAATTTCGACTGATAGTTGTTACCATTTTTTGGATTTTTATTTTTGTCAGTCACACAGACTTAGAAATTTTGTTTAGATATGAGATAGGGGATTAGCCTATTCAGTATCCTAGGAGTATGCATCTCATCCTACCAGCGCTTAAATGTACCTAAATTAATGTCAATATATTATTAACCGAATTATAATCCCTTACGGGATACCCAACTTCAGGATATGATGTCTTACCAAATAATTTGGTTTAACACAATAATTTATGCTTAACAATCAATATGAATAAACAATTTATTTTTTAGTTATGCTGAAGCTATACTAATAACCTTACAATAAAAGGTAATTCAAATGTAGATGTAGTATATTATATCAACAGCATATCAAGATAAAAATCTTATTCAACGAATAAACAAGGTTGAGAAATTTGCATAAGTAGTTTAAGGTTTAAGAAGAACTTGCCTGAGCTAGATCAGTCAAGTTATGCTTCTCAATTCGTTTAATAAATACCTATGACGTTCATATATATAATTCTAACACGTTAGTATTGATAACAATACTCAAATATAACATTTATATAAGACCGGGTTAGATTTGATAAGGTTTCGGTGTTCAATGTCTTTACCGAAAATTAATTAAGTTGATATATGGACTAAATTTTATTTATAAAATTTATTATATTTTTAGATAATTTATATATCTATTATAATAATTTTTAGAAGTTTTTAAAATATTTTTAAAACATTTATTTATCCTTTAAATGATTTTTAAATCATTTGTTTCTATTTTTAGGTAATTAATATTTACTTAAAATTTTACAAAAACATTGTTTATTATTTTTAAATAATTTATTATGATTTTTATATTATTAATATTATTTTTCAATAATTATTTGGTATTTATAATTAATTATTCTAATTACTTTATTATTAAGTTAATTATTAATAATATCTAAATAAAATAAAATATTTATTGAATTTATGTAAAAATATCAGAAATTAATTATAATTGTTTAATATAATTTTTAAAACTGCTTTTGTATTTATTTATATTTATTAATTAATTATTTCTAATTTCTATAAATTAATTTTTAGAAAAATAATTTCTGTCCGTCGCTAAAGCATTACAGTGACCGGAAGTGTCGTTATAGGTGTTCTTGAGCTTCTGGGCGAACAATTGGTCATGGTCGAGGGACTAATTTGACCACGATTCATCTAGCTATGGTTTAAGATTTTGGGTTTGGACAAGTATTGGTGTTATAGTACTCTTACAGTAGTACAACATCAAGCAAACTTCATGCTTTAACCTACATATAACAAGAAGTTATAGAGGCTCAAAGTCACTGTCAGAGCTGTTCTTGAGTTTCTGGGCAACCCAGGACAGTGGTCATGCTTGGTCAACGGTTTTGTGGCTTTAATATCTCTGATTCTGTGTAATAGATGTGTGTTGTGTTTGTTGTAACATGTAGTATATATATCAGGGTACATATATATAACACTAACTTGAACAACGCATAATTCTAAGGTCTCTAATTATGCTGGTCAAAGTACAGACAAAAGTTGTTCTTCGTGTTCATCAGTTTTATGGGTAACCCAGAAAACTTGGTCAAGCTCGGTCAACGACTTTTGACCATTAATTCCAGTAATCCTATGAGTTGTTTAAGCAATTTAAGATCATAGATATGTAGTATGTACATCAAGGTGTTAATCTAAAACAAAACTTTACAAAAACAACAAACATAAAGCGATCAAAAGGCTGGTCAAAGTAGCCGGTTCCAACTGTTCTTGAGTTTTCTGGGTAACCTAGAAAACAGACTCCGTGAATGGTCAACTCACTTTGACCACCTATAGCTTGAAATATATGGTTCTAATGAACCTGTTTTCTTTTCCAGATTAAAGACCTACTATCAGGCTACAAATATCATACAAATAACAGACCTAAACATAAACATATACGAATCCACAAGCTCTGACATTCGGCTGTCAGACTTGATTTTCAAAATTTCTAAATTTCTAAAAATACTTAATTAAGGCATTTAGATGTTATGAAAACGTGTTCTATCAATCTAACATACTTTCTAACATACTAATACATAATTCTAAACATTTAAACATCAAAATTAACAAAGGATCAAAGGGCTAGCTATGAATTAGGGTTTGCACCTTACTTGTTTTGATATTTGATTCTAGCTTCTGATTTGGTTACTGCTATCACCCAGGCTTGATTTGGTATGTATATAAGTTTATAATGGCTTAAAGATTTCGTGAGTTTGCTCTGATCTAGGGTTCCTATTTATAGAATTCTTTATCTCGGCATTTTGGACATTTTCAAGCTACTTGCCTCCACAAATATCAGATCTGATGACTCTACTCATGCTTGGGAGTTATAAGCATGTCATGTGCAGCCTAGGAACTTGCATTGGTGACTCCTAACCTACTTGTGAGCTAGTTAGGTTAGTTTCGTAGCCTAATTATGCCCTAATCTTTACTAATCTTGATTAGGGTTTTGTTTTTAATGATTAGGATTATTAGATGATGTTTATTAGCACCTAATTGAAGTTTAGTAATCATGATTAGGTGTTAAGATAATCTAATTAGGGTTAAATTAGCTAATTAGGGTTAGGTTTACAAATTAGGGTTAGGGTTTTGTTAATTAGGATTAGGGTTTGCTAATCTAGGGTTGCTAACCTAGATTTCATACTAATCCTAACAAGCATGACAAAGCATTTTGTCAGTGTAAGCACGACAAAGAAGCCTGTCCAAACAAATATACCGAAAAGTCCGATTTCAAAAGAAAAGTTTTAAGCACGAGGTGTAAAGCACGACGTTTTTCGGACAAAATTTTATTTGACCAAATTTGTTAAACAAAATATATATTAACACATAACACATTTAGAACGGAGAAATTTTATTAATATAATTGAATTTTACATAGCCGAGTCTTATTAGGGTTTTGAGTTTTTACTTTCACCCTCACTAATAAGAATTTCGTCCTCAAAATTTACTGTATAAGTTAAGTAAACAATTGAGGATAGTTCTCTCGCATTTTATCTTCGAGCTCCCATGTAGCCTCTTCAACGTTCTGATTCCTCCAAATCACTTTGTCCGATGCTATCACTTTATTTCTCAGGACTTGCTCTTTACGATCGACGATCTGTACAGGTTCTTCTACATAAGAAAGATCTTCTTCGATTTGGATTTGCTTATAGTTTATAACGTGTTTATAATCAGGTTTGTATGGCCGTAATATGGACACATGAAACACATTATAAATATGGTTTAACTCAGGAGGTAATGCTATTTCATAAGCAACCTCACCAATCCTTCTCAAAATTTAAAAAGGTCCAATGAATCTAGGACTTAGTTTCCCTTTCTTGCCAAAACGTATCTTGCCCTTCCAAGGAGATACCTTCAAGAATACATGGCTTCCTATGTTAAAGTTCCGTTGTTGACGATGTGGATCAACTTGTAATCGGTCACGTATAATTCTGATGGTTTCAGTTGTTTGTTGAATTATTTTAGGTCCTAACATTTGTCTTTCCCCGACTTCATCCCAACATAAAGGTGTTCTACATTTTCTCCCATATAAGGCTTTATAGGGTGGCATACCTATGCTAGCATGATAATTATTGTTATAGGCAAATTCTACTAAACGTAACTGATCTTCCCAACTTTCTTTGAAGTCTATGATAAGCTGTACTCAATCTTAATTATGTTCCTAAGTGTTTCTGAAGACTTTTCCAAAATTTTGAAGTAAAACGTGGATCTCGATCTGATACTATGGAAACAGGCACACCATGCCTAGAGATAATTTCATTAATGTACAGCTTGGCAAGGTGATCAAAGTTATGAGTAACTTTAATAGGTAAAAAGTGAGCTGATTTGGTTAAACGGTCAACAATTACCAAGATGGCATTATGGCCCTTTTGTGTAGCTGGAAGGCCTACAACAAAGTCTATGGTTATATGTTCCCACTTCCACTTAGGAATTGGTAAGGGTTGAAGTAAACCACTCGGCTTTTGATGTTCAGCCTTAACCCTTTGACACGTGAGACATTTGCTTACCCATTCAGCTATTTCTCTTTTCATATTCGACCACCAAAAGCGTCAACTTAAATCCTTGTACATTTAGTACTGCCAGGATGTATGACAAATTTAGAATTATGAGCTTCGTTTAAGATTTCATCTTTTAAAGCTTGGTTTAACGGAACCCAAATTCTATCTTCATATCTTATTATTCCATCCTTATCTATTCTGAATTTGTTATACTTGTCATGAGTTAGATTAGACTTATACTTCAGACATTCTTCATCCTTTTCCTGCATCTCTTTGATTCTATCAAGTAGAGATGAAACTCCCTCTAAAATGTATAATTTTTGGGTAGAGGTAGTTGGACATTCCACCTTAATTTCTAATTTTTCAAAATCTTTTATTAACCTATCATTGGTGGTTACTGCGTTAAATTTATCCTGATTCTGTCTACTCAACGCATCAGCTATGACATTAGCTTTACCGGGATGATATAAGATTTCACAGTCAAAATCCTTTATCTGTTTTAACCATCTTCTCTGCCTTAAATTTAGTTCCTTTTATGTAAAAATATATTTCAGACTTTTATGATCTATATATATTTTACACTTCTCCCCGTACAAGTAATGTCTCCAAATTTTTAGAGCAAAAACTACCACGGCTAACTCTAGGTCATGAGTAGGATACCTCTTCTCATAATTTTTGAGTTGTCGTGATGCATAAGCAATTACTTTTCCATGTTAAATCAACACACACCCTAAACCTCTGTGTGATGCATCACTAAATACCACAAGGCCTCCTGTATCATCTGGTAAGGACAGCACTGGAGCCATGCTCAGTCACTTCTTCAACTCTTGGAAGCTCTCTTAACATTTATCTATCCAGACATATTTTACCATCTTTCGAGTTAAATTGGTTAATGGGGTTGCTATTTTTGAAAAATCTTTTATAAACCGTCGATAATAACCCGCAAAATCGAGAAAACTTCGTACTTCTGTTAGAGTTGTTGGTTGTTCCCAGTTTACAAGTGTTTTGATCTTAGTTGGATCTACAGATATTCCATTCTTGTCAATTACATGACTAAAAATTGAACTCTCTTTAACCAGAATTCACACTTGGAAAACTTTGCATAAAGTTGTTCCTTTCGTAATATCTCCAAAATGACTCTCAAGTGTTCAGTATGTTCTTTCCGTGTTTTTGAGTATACCAGAATATCGTCGATAAACACTACAACAAATTTGTCCAAGCATGGTTTAAACACTCGATTCATTAAATCCATAAATGCTGCCGGTGCATTTGTCAATCCAAAAGACATTACAAGAAACTCATAATGTCCATAGCGTGTCCTAAACGCTATTTTCGGCACATCCTCCTTTCTTACCTTCAATTGATGATAACCTGTTCTAAGGTCAATCTTTGAAAAATGTTCGGCCCCTCTTTAATTGGTCAAACAAATCATCAATCCTTGGTAAAGGATATTTATTCTTAATAGTTAATTTATTTAGCTCTCTATAGTCTATACATAACCTCATAGTTCCATCTTTTTTCTTTACAAACAATATTGGTGCTCCCTAGGGTGAAACACTTGGTTGTATGTACTTTTTATCTAAGAGTTCCTATAATTGTATAAGTAACTCTTTAAGTTCTATAAGTGCCATTCTGTACAGTGCCTTAGAAACTGGTGCCATTCCTGGTGCAAGATCAATGACGAACTCAATTTCCCTATCTGGAGGTAAACCTGGTAAGTCATCCGAAAATACATCGGAAAAATCCTTAACTATTGGTATTTGATCTAATTTTATTCCTTCCAGTCGAGTATCAACTATATAGGCCAAATACCCTAAACAACCTGTTCTAAGTAATCTTTCTGCCTGAGCTATAGTCAAACATCGAGATTGCTTAGGTGAACACCTACCGTTGAACACTACCTTTGACTTCGATGCAGTCAAAAGGTTTATACATTTTTGATGACAATCAACCATCGCATTATGGTTAACTAACCAATCCATTCCTAAAATTGTATCAAATTCTTCCAACTAGATTGGTAAAAGATCTACCATAAAATTATGTTCTTTTATCACCACACTACAGTTTCTGTATATGGTTTCAACCGGAATCCTATCTTTATTAGCAATTTCTACACAAAATGGTTTGTTTAGATTTTCACAAAGTATAATCAAGTATTTAGAAAACCTTTTAGACACAATAGAACAAGTAGCACCAAAATCAAATAACAAATATGCATTTAAAGTGTTGATAGGGATGATACCTGTCACCATGTCCTATGAAGTAACATCATCCTTCACCGACATATTAAATGTTCTCGCGGTAGGTCGATTCTGAACCCCAACTGCAGTTACTGTTGACTGATTATTTTCTAGTACTCTATTCCCCTTTCCTCCTTGGTTTTTAGGTTTGGGACAATTCTTTGAAAAATGGTCAAACGAACCACAATTAAAACAATTATTTTTATTCGGGAGAGGACACTGTGGAGAAAGATGTCTCAATTGTCCATAATTATAACATTTGCTATGAAAGCATAGTCCTTTATGTTTCTTTCCACAAGTAGGACAAGGTTTAATGTTATTATTACTAAAGTTATTATTAGTATTACCTATCTTTTTCCCCGAGTTGTTGGAAAAAGTAGTATCTCATTTTCGTTTGTTATTAAACCCACCTAAACTGGGTTCTGTCCTAAGTTTCCCTTTCTCATTTTGACTCTTCTTTTCCAGGTGAAATTTAGCGAGATTTTCATTTTCACTTTCGGCTATAGTAGCTTTCTCAAGTATTTTCGAGAAAGTCTTTATTTGGAGTACTGACAACTTACTCTGAATCTGAGGTTTTAAACCCTCCTGAAACGTACGAGTCTTTCTAAGTTTAGTGGTTACCTGATGAGGAGCAAACCTGGACAGTTCATTGAACTTGGTTGTATACTTGGTTACAGTCAGGTCTCCTTGTTTTAAATCCAGAAATTTTATTTCCATGCTATCTTTCAAGGATTGGGAAAAATAGTTTTCAAAGAACAACTTTTTGAATCTATCCCAAGGAATAATTTCAGTTTCTACCCGACCTTTGGTTGATTCCCACCAATAATTAGCCTTACCTTTCAAGAAAAGGTTGCAAAAGTTATCTTTTGATTATTATTGACATTGGTTACTAGGAAAAATTTCTATATTTCAGAAATCCAAATTTATGCATCGACGAGTTCTGATTAACCTTTATATTTAGGTGGTCTAACTAATTTAAAATCTTTAAAAGATGTGTTTTGGTTTATAGGTCTATTCATAGCTCCTAGCATAAGGTCTACTAACTGCTGAGTAGAATTATCATCATTATTCATTTCTCTTTGGGGTCTTCTGGTTGGTGGCCTGATTCTATACAAAATAACAACAAAAATTCACATAAGAATTTGAATAGTACAAACATAACGTTTATTTTATTTATCACAACAGTCGTACAAAACAACTTAGTAGTTGTACATACTACTAACTTACAAACCACTGGTTATAATACAAACTTTGAATGCTTCTTTATTCATACTAATATAAAGCATTCAATCACGTATACTACTCTCTAGAATTCATTGATATCATCAAAGGAATCCTGAATCATGTGACAAACCACAAATCGATCTATGAGATAAGCAATTTTCTTCTCCTCTACCGGATATCAAACTACTCAGCGTTGCAAATCATTAAAAGTATCTCGAACACCCAGAGATGTTTTAAGAAGTCTTGACTGAATTTCCTTCCTGCCCCTTTGTGCATGGTGCAGTTGTACATTTGGTCGGTGACTATGTCTCCTCTCATGTTGTAGCATTCCCTTAGCTATATCAGCCCTAAACTTTATTTTATTATTCTCATATTCTCTTATCTTCATTAGTGATGCCATTGCTTCATCATGCTCATCAATTCTCATTAATTGTCCTGCTACTGGATCTTCCTCTTCCTCAGCATCTAGCAGTTGCTGATCGTGAAGCAATTCTTCATCCTCTGCATCACTAGCTGTAAATGACTCAATTTGTGGTGGATTGTTTGCTATTACCATTTCTTCAGCATTGGAGTTGGCCATCTATAAAAGGAAACTCACTTAATACTAGTATAGAAATTTACACAACATAATAATTTTAATGTTATATTTTATGTGTACTTTAAAAATTTTTTATGGTCTCGAAGACTATATACTATGATTTCTCTTCCTTATATCTATAGCCTTGCGGCTTTGATACCAAAACTTGTAACGCCCCCATATATATACTCCCATGGTATCTGATATGGTGCTTACAACGAATCAATATAATGCATTTAAATCTAAACACCCATGTTATCTGTTTATAAGCTTATATTAAATTAAGGGACTATCAGATATAATTCCCATAGATTCGAGATTCATAGTATCCCATAACAGATGGCAATTCTCAAGAGAACTATTATTGTGTTTGGATACCCTCACTTGGATATATGAACTGTATCTATGAATAGAATCTATCTATCTAAAATTCAGAATATCAGTAATAACATGAACAGTCCATATTACTAATACCCTCACCCAGATGTATAGTCCATACCATGTGAATTTATACTATCATATCGAAAGTAACTATTTATCCAAAATCTAGAATATCAGTAATAACATGAACAATCCATATTAATAATATTCTCACTCAGATAAATAGTTCTCAAGGATCTCAACTAGATTCAAAGAATTCTAAATTTACATCTATATATGTAAGAAAACACGGTTGTGAAAATAAAAGATGATATATATATATATATATATATATATATATATATATATATATATATATATATATATCAATATTAAAGCTCCATTACATGATTCTCATAATGAGTTTCTTATTACAAAGTATTCAACTAGACATGAATATAACCTAATCTAAGCAGGGGCGCTTCCCTTTATCTACTGCAGATGTTCCAGGATTACCATCTAAAACTGTAAAGGAAATAATTTGCAAGGGTGAGCTATGACATGCTCAGCAAGTTTTGTATTTATAACAATATATGATTTCAAGAAATACAACAATTCAAATTTTGACTGACAGTTGTTACCATTTTCTAGATTTTTATTTCTGTCAGTCACACAAACATAGAAATTTTGTTTAGATATGGGATATGAGATCAACCTATTCAATATCCTAGGAGTATGCATCTCATCCTACCAGTGCTCAAATGCACCCAAATTAATGTCAATATATTATTGACCGAATTATGATCCCTTACGGGATACCCAACTTCAGAATAGAATGTCTTACCAAATAATTTGGTTTGACACAATAATTTATGCTTAACAATCAATATGAATAAACAATTCATTTCTTAGTTATGTTGAAGCTATAGCAATAACCTTACAATAAAAGGTAATTCAAATGTAGGTGTAGTATATTATATCAACAGCATATCAAGATAAAAATCTTGTGCAATGAATAAACAGGGTTGAGAAATTTACATAAGTAGTTTAAGGTTTAAGAAGAACTTGCCTGAGCTAGATCAGTCAAGTTTTGCTTCTCAATTCGTTTAATAAATACCTACGATATTCATATATATAAATCTAACACGTTAGTATTGATAACAATACACAAATATAACATTTATATAAGATCGGGTTAGATTTGATAATGTTTCGGTGTTCAATGTCTTTATCGAAAATTAATTAAGTTGATATATGGACTAAATTTTATTTATAAAATTTATTATATTTTTAGATAATTTATATATCTATTATAATAATTTTTAGAAGTTTTTAAAATATTTTTAAAACATTTATTTATCCTTTAAATGATTTTTAAATCATTTATTTCTATTTTTAGGTAATTAATATTTACTTAAAATTTTACAAAAAACATTGTTTATTATTTTTAAATAATTTATAACAATTTATTATGACTTTTATATTATTAATATTATTTTTCAATAATTATTTGGTATTTATAAATAATTATTCTAATTACTTTATTATTAAGTTAATTATTAATAATATCTAAATAAAATAAAATATTTATTGAATTTATGTAAAAATATCAGAAATTAATTATAATTATTTAATATAATTTTTAAAACAGTTTTGTATTTATTTATATTTATTTATTAATTATTTTTAATTTTTATAAATTAATTTTTTTTTAAAAATAATTTATGTCCGTCGCTAAAGCCCTACAGTGACCGGAAGTGTCGCTATAGGTGTTCTTGAGCTTCTGGGCGAACAGTCGGTCATGGTCGAGGGACTAGTTTGACCACGATTTATCTAGCTATGGTTTAAGATTCTGGGTTTGGACAAGTATTGATGTTATAGTACTCTTACAGTAGTACAACATCAAGCAAACTTCATGCTTTAACCTATATATAACAAGAAGTTATAGAGGCTCAAAGTCACTGTCAGAGCTGTTCTTGAGTTTCTGGGCAACCCAGAATAGTGGTCATGGTCGGTCAACAGTTTTGTGGCTTTAATATCTCTGATTTTATGTAATAGATTTGTGTTGTGTTTGTTGTAACATGTAGTATATATATCAGGGTACATATATATAACACTAACTTGAACAACGTATAATTCTAAGGTCTCTAATTATGCATTTCATATATATACATCAACATTCTCATGGCATAATATAGCTCAACTAACAGTTATCGAATTCATATAACAAATAGGAACTTAAAAACTTACCTGATTCGTAGTTTACGAACTACAACTTAACTGCTTAACGCTTATCTGCACTACGTGTATTCCTACACAGTTATATAATCATGGATTCATATCTATCAGTAACATATATCATGCATTCTCAATGTAATTGTTGACTTTAATATTCTGACCTTTGTGTTTTGATGATGACTTAATATTTTGTACTAATTTGTCTATTGTGAAATTTCAAAAAATTGATAAAAGGCTTATTGACAAAAGACTTTGAAGATTTGAGTCCTAAGATTAATATGTAAGGTCATTGCAAATATTTAAGTTTTCAATACAAGGCTCTAGGACATGTTATGTGTGCATTAAAATGTGATTAAATATTTTGTGCATAAGAAATTTGTATATTGCTAGCTGTTATTAAGAGATCTAATTTTATACGGTTAGTATTTATATATTCATATGTAAAAGTGTTGTCCGAATTAAATTGATTTTTTCATGTGTTCTGATATTTGTGTAACACGTGTGAAAGAATTCATATGTTGGAGGATTAAAAGTTGTTGGAGTGTGTTGGCAAAGATATGATTACTTTCAAAAAGTGGGTTACATGTATATATCTTGGAAATATAAGATAATCATTATCTTGAATAATTGGTTCATATTACACTCTTATTTTAAATGATATGATATTCCTTGCTTCGGTTGTAATATTAGTGGCGACAGATTTTATGAAATCATATTTACTAGAGGTATTGGAAAAGTCTAAGCCTATTGAGTTATCTATCTGACTTGGTCTCTTTCTAGTTTATCTCTGATAGAGTCCGGCATTTTCTTAATAATTGAAGTCAATTGAATTTGTTATTGGAACGTTATACAAGGTTTATCTGTGGCAACATAATTATTTTACAACGGAACAATGTTGTATAAACGGTAATATATTTCTGGTCTATAAAAAAAAAAGAACTTATATTTCAGTAGAAACAACACTTGAATTAATATTTTGCACTCATATACTTGGAAAGCTACTTCATTATTCTTGGTGCAAAATTTCCAGCTGCTGAGCAATTATATTCAGATTATTTATCAGCTAATTTTTGAGCTTAATATTAGATATATCTCTCTCTTTTATTATTTGATCATTGCATTCATTAGTTGAGCCTTGCATTATTAAATTACTTATTTGCTTTGATAATTAGACCTCTATATTTGTAATCTTATAATTTTTAGACTAAATGTTGTCCAAAGGAATTTAATCGAAGTGGATTAAGGTTGTTTACAAACAAGTTCAAGGAAGCATAGGTGCTTAAAGGGTACATTGGTGCACAGGGAGCAAGTGTGCTCAAGTGAATTATTGTAATTCAAATTTGTTAGAATCTGTTTTGTAACAAGGGTCAATTTTAAAGAAATAAAAGTGAGTCTCCAATACTAGTTGGTATTGGACGTGGACTAGGCTATTATTATAGAGGGTAATAGATGAACCACGTAAAAAATCTTTGTGTTATTTTTATTGCTTGCTTTACTTTAAATATCTCTCAAGATAGTTAAATCTCTTTATAATTAAAATTTAAATATTTGCTTTATCTTAAGATATTTTGTTAACACCAAGTATTTACTTTGACTTATAAATTCATCAAGATAATTTCTTAAACCAAAAAGTCAATACGGTAGACCATATTTATTCAGCAAGCTGCATTCATCAAAATAGTAGGCTGAATTTAGTAGTTTGGTTTAAAGTTTAAAAATTGGTTATTGATTGCTCCCACACTTATTCAACCCCCCCTTCTAAGTGTGCCTTATCTGAATTTCATTTGGTATCAAAGCAAGACTCTACTTACTTGGTCTTAAAGGTGACTTGTATGGAAAGATTCTGACATAGCACAGTTCGAGAACAACAATCAAGAGGGTCAATCAACCAATAGGCCTCCTTTGCTATATGGAATGGAAAATTACAACTTCTGGAAATTCCGAATGAGGATCTACCTTAAAAGAGATCCTTGGGAATGGTGGGTTATGGATAACGGACCAGTTATTCCATGAAGAGATGATGGGACACCAAAAACTCTTCTAGAAATGGATTCAACTGAAACCTACATGGTCTCATATGATTCAAGTGCTATGAACACAGTACTTAGTGGCATGGTTCAATCTGAGATTGATAAAATCTCCTCATGTAACACATCTAAGGAAATTTGGGACACTCTAGTGGTGAGCCATGAAGGAACATCGAAGGTTCGAGAAGTTAAACTAAGCATGCTCATGCATGATTATGAAATGTTCAAACTCGAGAAAGATGAAACTATAAAGATGGCTCAAGTAAGGTTCCTTGTTCTTCTGAACTCATTAAAGCTTTTGGACAAATCCATTCCACAAAGTGAGATTAACCGTAAGTTACTTTGGGCTATGCCCAAGAGGTTTGCTTCTAAAATTACTACTCTTCAAGATTCCTCTACTATTTCTACTATGGATACATTAACTCTTTTTGGTGAACTTGAGGAATATGAACATCAGTTAAAGAGATATGATGATGAGGAGGAACCTCATCGAAGAAAGGTTTTAGCTCTTAATGCAAAAAATGAAGAAGAGCTTGATGATGATTTTGACGAAGAGATAGCCATGATGTCAAGAAGACTCAAAGGACTACTACAAAGGAAGAATAAACGGAAAAATATATTCAACTCAAATAAAGCCAAAGGAAAGCAAACTGAGGAGACATGTTTTGAATGTGGACGTCCAGGGCACTTCAAGAAGGACTGCTTTCAACTAAAGAACAAAGGAAAAACATGCTTCAAAGATAATAAAAGAAACAAGGCACTCGTCACTTGGAGTGATGAAGAAGAGACCAAAGTTGAGATTGATGCCAAGGATGAAATAGCTCAAGTATGCTTCAAGGGAATAGAAGGTGAATCAAACGCGGTATCTAGTTTTGAGTTTTATTCTTTGAAACAAGAAAATGAAAAATTAAAAGAAAAGAATGCTTATTTGAAAGACTTGGTAAATACATTAATGGGTGAGATAGACTCTTTAATAGATGAAAAGAAAGATATGGTAAAGGAATCTACATGTAAAGAAGAAAATATTTTGATTGCTAAGATAGATTATTTAGATAATTATAACAAAATAATTTTCAATAAGGTAAATCATCTCTTGCTAAATTCGTTCAAGGTGAATAAAATTTAAATGTTATATTGGGTAAACAAAGACCGAGTTTTGAAAGACAAGGAATTGGTTTTATTTCTATGCATACAAAGGGTAATATGAAAATGCTAAAATCAAAATCACATTTTAGATTAAATTATTGCTCTTCATTCACAACATGTAAAAATTGTGACATTAAAGGTCATTTGGACATAAACTGCTTCAAGAAAAATAAGATTAAAAAGGTTTGGGTTAAAAAAGGATGATTTACATGCAACTAACATTAAAGGACCCAAAAAGATGTGGGTACCAAAAGGATGAATTATCTTTTATTGATAGGTATGTCTCAAGGCAAGGGTTCCATCTCAAAAATGGATTCTTGATAGTGGATGCTCACGTCACATGACTGGTGACAAATCAAAGTTCATGGAGCTAAAAACCAAGAAAAAAAATGGTACAGTTACATTTGGAGATAATCGAACCTGCGAAATAATCGGAAAAGGTAAAATAGGAAATGGTAAGGTAAATATGGATAATGTATATCTTGTTAGTGGACTTGAATTTAATCTTATTAGTATCAGTCAATTAATGGATAATGGTCACCAAGTTAACTTTGATAAAGAAAAATGCACTATTTTTCATGGTACTAACAATGTTACTCTAGTTGCACAAAGAGAAGGAAATATATATACTATCAATTTTGAGCAACAGGGTGAAGAATTATGTCTTGCATCTGTGCAAGATGAGGCTAATTTGTGGCATAAGAGGATTGGACACGTTCACATGGATTTAATCAAGAAATTATCCTCAAAGAATCTTGTCAAAGGGTTGCCAAAGATAAAGTATGAAAAGAAGGGAATTTGTGTTCCTTATCAACTCGGGAAACAAGTAAGAACATTGTTTACGGCAAAGAACATGTTATCAACTTCTTCTCCTTTACAACTACTTCATCTTGATCTATTTAGACCAGAAAGACATTCTAGTATAAATGGTAAGTTTTATGCATTTATAATAGTAGATGATTTCTCTAGATATACATGGGTATTATTTTTTAGAACTAAAGATGAAGCATTTAAGGAATTTGAGAAATTAATAAGAAACTTGGAGACAAAGTATAGTCTCAAACTTGTAAGGATAAGAAGTGATCATGGTACTGAATTTCAAAAAGACTTTATAATATTTTGTGATCAAAAAGGAATTAGTCATGAATTTTCAGCCCCTAGAACCCCTCAACAAAATGGAGTTGTAGAAAGAAAGAATATGACTTTACAAGAAATAGCTAGAACTTTATTACAAGAAAGTAAACTTCCTAAAAAGTTTTGGGCTGAAGCTGTAAACACTTCTTGTTATGTTTTGAATAGAGTACTTATTCGTCCAATCATTTTGAAGAGTCCTTATGAATTGTTAAATAATAAGATTCTTAATATAAGTTATTTCAAAGTTTTTGGATCTTATGAAGGAAAATTTGATGCTAGATCTTATGAAGGAATTTTCATTGGGTATTCAAAGAATAGTAAAGCATATCGTGTATTTAATATTAACAAGCTGTGTGTTGAAGAATCAGTTCATATTACTTTTAATGAAACTCACAATGATCTTCCAAAAGAAAGAGATGAGGATGCAGGAAATTTGGAGATCTCGGTGAATCCAGCAAACCGGAAGAATATATTCAGCAAGCCAAATGGACATATCCAGCAAGTTGAATTGGAAATCTCGCAAGGAGTAGAACAAGAAACAACACAAGAGCTTGAAGCAGATTTCCCTCAACAGGAAGAGGTAATACATGATGTACAAATGCCAAAGACTGCGAGATATCTCAAGAACCATCCACCAGAAAACATCATTGGAGATATAAACAAAGGAATCACTACAAGAAGAGGATTACAAAATTAATGTGCATTTTCTGCATTCCTATCACAAGTTGAGCCAAAGAATGCTAAGGAAGCTATCCTAGATGAAAGATGGCTAATGGCAATGCAAAAAGAACTTCAACAATTTGAACGATGATAGGTCTGGGGACTTATGCCTCCTCCTAAAGATGTTTCTATAATTGGAACAAAGTGGGTATTCAAGAACAAGCTTGATGAGCATGGCACTATCACTCGAAACAAAGCAAGTCAGGGATACAATCAACAAGAAGGGATAGACTATGAAGAAACTTACGCCCCAGTTGCCAGACTAGAGTCCATCCACATCTTGTTAGTGTTTACATGTTACAAGAAGTTCACACTCTATCAAATGAACGTAAAAAGTGCCTTTCTCAACGGATATATTAGTGAAGAGGTATATGTAAAACAACCTCCTGGATTTGAACACAAGAGGTATCCAAACCATGTTTACAAGCTAAAGAAAGCTCTCTATGGGCTAAAACAAGCTCCAAGGGCTTGGTACGAAAGGTTGAGTAAGTATTTACTTTCAAATGGTTTTATTAGAGAAAAAATTGATTCTACATTATTTATTAGGCATGAAAATAAAGATATTATTATTGTACAAATATATGTAGATGATATAATTTTTGGTGCTGCTAATAATTTTCTTCGTGAGTGGTTTTCTAAATGTATGCACATGGAGTTCGATATGAGTCTAATGGAAGAACTTAATTACTTTTTGGAACTCCAAATCAAGCAAACAAAGGAAGGTATGAATATCCATCAAATCAAATATACAAAAGAGCTTCTCAAAAGGTTTGGTTTTGAAGGATCATGTGACACCCCCAAATCCTGGTACTTCAATTCCACAGATTTGGTGTTCACTGCCCAATTAAATCATAACTAACTACCCATAAACAAAGGATATAATTAAACTCAAGAGCTTAAATAATAAATCTCCCATCAAGGGTTACATAATTTCAAGATAAATCCCAGGTCATCTAACCTTTAATACAATCATCAGCGAAAATTAAAGCATGATCATAATTAAATCTAGTACGTAAGCTTCATAAATAAAAGATAACTTAAATGTTGTCGTCTAATTAAGCACTTTGTCCTTGCCCTCGCTTGTAGAAAGCTCTTCAAACTTCTTAACTTTATTTGCATTGTTTTGTGTAAGAGGGAGCAAACAATTGCCCACAAGAAGGATACTATACAATAACGGTTTATGAATGATAATTCACTGAGTTTTCAATGGTAAAGTATTCTTACCGGAACAATGATATTTAATTCAACAATTACGAGTTCAAAGAACAATGAACATTAAATTAACAGTAGATCTCAACATCAAAGAATACACTGAGGGTCACAAGACCACGAACTATACTCTAGGTTTCAAGTTTTTCTATTTTAACCTTTAACAGTCTAAAAGAATATAATCATCATCTTCGTCCTAGGTTAACAGGTGTATCTACTGTAATCTTTAACAGTCTAAACGACTATATGGACCATCATTCCGTACTCCAGGTGATTAGCCCTTTGTACTATGTATTGCACAAACATTTTAATGCTATTACGTATTTCTAAAATAATCCTCTAATAATAGGGTTGTTCATCTTAGCTTAGATCATCAGGTTTCGAACCAAATGTAGTTTGGTTAGCTTCTAAGGAATTATAGATATTTAGAATGCTCAATTACTAGTTGAATCAGATAGAAACAAATAACTATTCAAGAGTTTGATTATAATATCTTCATGAACAAGGTATATCGATGAATCAATAAGAACTAGAGTACTAACAGTTTCTAAATTGAACAAATGTTATCATTGACAACATGCTTTCAAAATTTGTGTGAGTACATATGCAAACCAAAGGAAGTTTGGTTTGGGTTGACTTCAAGGGAAATTTAGAGTTTAGAACATTCATTAACTAAGGATTAGTTGAATTGGTAAAGAATCGCTAGACAACTTAGATTTCGGTACAATAATGTAAGATAGTACAATAATATTGGAGAACGGAGATCAAACAACAGTTATTAGTAGCTGAATAAACAACATTACTGACTTTGAATAAACAAGGTAATCTCGTTTGAAATAAAGAAATAAAGATTAACTAACTTGTTCAACAATTAAATGAGAGTTAAGGAATTCGCATGACAATAAATCATTAAACAAGAGTTTAGAGTTAGAGAATTTACATAAGTATAACGTAATAGTGAAAAGTAACCTTGCTGAATAATAAAGTAGCAAAGGTTAGGGAACTTGCCTCTTGCGTAAGCTATACAATTACAATTCACGTACTCCAATATCCTACACATTTTAGTGCAATCGCAATATCTATTAGATATACTAATATTCACCTTTCAATATAAAACGCATTACTAGCTAAACTTGTTATTTTAACACAAGTCCTATGCTACCATTTACATTTCAGAATTCCCAAGTGTTAATCATCACAACACTTTAACTAACGTTCATTGTATAAACTAAGACATCACATAACACGCTCTCGATTTACTAATCATTTTTGCAACTTTGAACTTACTAACCACAATTCACTATGTTATGTTAACCTTAACATTACACATTTAACATGCTAACATAATTTCAGACCATGCTATGATGTTTCCCCAAGTCTGCAGTAACAGCAGAAGTTAGAATCTCAAAACAGGGTATGGCGCAGCTGCGCCATACAAAGGCTTGGGACGGGCGCAGCTGCGCCATTTTTTGTCTTGGCACCAGCGCAGCTGCGCCGGCGTTCAGACAGACATAGAGAAGGCTAATGAACAGTAGCTGATTTTAGCCCAACAAACACAAATTTCACCCAATAAATAGTAATATCAACACATAAATTAAATATACAACTATCATAAACATGTTTGCTAACATTTACAACCACTTAGCACAATTTAACAACATCTAAAACTATTTTAATTTCTCAAAATTCATATTTTTCATATAAAACTTCTTTTTTGGTATCTCTAAGAAAAATCATCACTGTAATCTCTATACATGATCAAATCATCTCATTCAAATTACATTATCATTGTTTCTTAACGAACTAGCATAAACAAGACTCAATTCACAAATTAACATATAAATTGACCAGTGAAATTGGTACTTTTACAAGCCACATGCAAATATATACTGTAATTTACTTTTCTTCCTTTTTAACTGTAATTAGCATATGAATTCTTGTTTATATACAAACTCGCACATAACCAACACATATAATCACAATTACCATATATATATATATATATATATATATATATATATATATATATATATATATATATCAATAATTCAACAAATTGAATTCACAGATCCTGAGATTTTATGCCGTAAAAACCCATATATAAACATATATACATACATAATATTAATGTAAAAAAAATACCTTCAATTGGCTTGTTAATTATTGCTAAACACTGAAGTTGCTTGACAATTCTCACAATCTCTCTCTCAATTCTCTCTCAAGTTCTCTGCAGCTTTTCTTCTTAGGCCAAAAGAAAATTCACGTACACACTAAAGCGTATAGATAAAAACTGATAACCTTAATACGTCTAGTTATTAGAATATCAGTTACAGATATAACGCTTAGGTTATAAATATATTATATTTATTATTTAATTTATTTATTTAATTTTATTTATATTATTATTATAATTAAAATTCAAAATTTAAAAATCCAAAAGTCATAAGGCTTTGTTTGGGAAAAAGTCTTTAAAATAAAGACTTAATATATTTAAGCCTTGTTTGGTCAAAACTAAATTAAACTACTTGAATTTTATTTTAATAAACCATATAGTTTATAATTTATAACCACGTATGACTTATTTGGATTTTCATATCAAACATTAATCAAATAAAATAATTATACACACTATATTTTAAATAAATACTCCACTTAAACAAACATCACAAAATTATAACTTTATTATAATTTTATTTAATAATTTAATATATCATATTAATTTATCACATCACAACAAAAATATAACATCTCATGTTATCTTACAACAATATAAATATTAAATTAATTTAGAATATTATCTAATAAATATAATTTATAAATATTTACTAACAAAAATCACACATTCATTTAATTTAAGAAATATTTCAAAATAACAACTTCATCAATAAAATATTTATTTAATTTAATAAATATTTTAAATTACAAATAAAATCTTGGATTGTTGCATTCTTCCCTCATTATAAGGATTCTGTCCCCAGAATCACAACTCAAACAATCAAATCGTCACATTCTTCTCTCCTTACAAAGATTCTGTCCCCAGAATCGAAGACACAGACAAAATAAATAACTCATGATAATTCTTCATCATTTCATTTTCGAGTTCCCACGTAGCATCTTCGACGCTGTGGTTCCTCCATATCACCTTCACAAAAGGTTTTAACTCATTCTTGTACACATGATATTTCTAGTCGACTAATTGAACAAAAATTTCCTAGTATCACAACCATAACGGTTCGTACTTGGTCACATGATTACAGTCGAGCTTATTCGATCATCTCACCGAAAAAATGAAAAACATTGCGAATGTGCTCTAACTATAAAGGTAAGGCTACCTCCAAAACCATCTTTCATCAATGCTTCCTATACTATAACCGTTTTATACCCAATATAGTTCATCAAACTTATCACACTTTTGAAATCCAAGAACTTGCCATATGCTTTAGTTTTAAGAACCGAACCTAATCTTAATATCATCTAACTTAATCTTAAAAAACCTCTAACTATCAAATATACACATGAGAAAAGAATCACCTTTCCACCACATATACATTGATAGAGCGATACCAATATTCTAATGATTATCAATGTGATAAACCAAGTATATGCACAAAACCTCTACCCATACAAAGGTTTGTACGACTTAGTCACTATATGAGTCCTCAGTTGAAATCCCGCCTAACATTACCTTACTCTTAAATTATTTCTAACTTATCCATAACTTGCTCAATGCGGATTACTCGCATGACATTATCGAAAACTTCTCGTGCGCTTAGCACTCCTTCCAATGTTTAGACTTTCTTTTAGTTTGGCAATCAATTTGCAAACGATATGACATACTTATTTTTAATTACATTCTACACGTTCTTGCAAATCCTTTTGAAAATTCGATGTAAATCGTGAATCTCGGTTCGACACAATTGACACAGAAACATTGTGTCTTAAAATGATTTCATTAAGACCTAACTTCACTCACTGCTTGATATGTAATATCCTAGCTTTGACATACCAAAAATCTATCACCACATCTTGCCATTAATAGCATTATCAAAGGCTATATATATTTTCGTGTTTCCTAGTTGATTCAATATATAAATTTTATGTAAAACTTCATTTTCAATTCCTGGTATTAGCGAAACCTAGTTTCTTCTTCTATTTGCAACTATCCTTCATTATCGATTTTGAATTGACACCTTCATCTTGGAGCTACTCTTCCTTTACTCTATCCAACAAAGTTATACGATTTTCCATCTGAAAAGCTTCTCCTTCAAATTTTTCATTTATCTTACCTCCTTCCACATACTAGTCATTTCTATTACGAACTCATCCTGCACAGTTAACCAAATAACTACTACTTTTTTTTCTATAAATTTCTATCTCACACCATTTCCCAAAAAAAACACCTCTATATCCTTAGAGCAACCACTAATACCTCTAAATCCGAACCACGAGTCAGACACCCTTTCACCTAAAAATTTTAACTGACGCGGTGTGTAAGAAACGACCCTGTCGTTCTGCCTAAACACACTGCCTAATACATTGCATGATGTGTCGCTATACAACACAATGTTTTCTGTACTATCTGGTAGAGACAACATAGGTGCTAACTAAATTCTTCTTCAATTCTTGAAAATTCACTCTATATTTTCCTGCCCATATAAATTCCATCAATTTTCTCGTTAAGTTAGCCAACAATTAGCAATATTTTCTAAATAACTTCTTGACTTCCTTAGAGTCTTAAGATTACACATTTTCTTTGACAATAACTTATCACCACCTGGTTTAACCACTTTAGAGTTTCATAAATCAAATCGAAAATAAATCCATTACGTGGCCTTTAATACCAATACAACAATTCTACACATCAACTTAAAAGGAATCACTATTCACACTTTCTAATTTTTAGGGAATAGTCTAACTCTTCCCGAAGAGAATCTAGTTTCTAAATAAATTCATCAGGCATAAATTAACAAGTGGCAGTTAAATTAAATAACACACAACTGTATAGATAACTGATCAGAACCATACCTTGCATTGCGTTCTGGATCTTCATGTTGGATGATTGTTCAGTTGGTCGACACAGCAGAGTTGACTCTATAATAACTAGTTTGCCACTGCCCCCTTTGATTCCACTTGCTTTTCCTACCGTTTTCTTTGGGCAACATCGAGCCAAGTGCTCCTTCGATCCGCACGTGAAGCAGGCTCTCTTCCTCGGTCTTGAACATTTTGGTGCAATGTGATCCTTCGATCCACAATTAAAGCACACCCATTTTTCCCTCAGACAAACACCTACATGTTTCTTTCCACAATTGCTACACGTCTCCACCTTCTTCTTTTCCTTCCCGTGCTAATTTTCAGTGTTAATATTATTGTCCCACTTTCTTTTCCGAGCGTTACCGGTATGACTATCACCCACCTTATCATCTTCACTCTTCTTTCCCCTCTACTCTTGATTATATGCCAGTATATTACCTTCCCCGTCTACATCAATCGTTCTATCCAACCCTGTTGTAAACGAATTTTGTCGGAACATCGAGATTTAATTATACAGCCAGAAATTCAGTTGATTTGCCAATGCTCCCACCAGCAAATTCACCAATTGTGGCATTAGATCTGCGTTAGCTTCCCTATTGTATGCATTTTCCTTGGGGCTCTGTTGACGCTGTTGTCTTCTTCTAAGCGGCATCTTACTGTTTAAAATTTGAACTATTAGATCATCGTTCATCCAAACATTAATATTTTCAAATTTATCTTAACCACTTATAGATAGCACATAATATATCTTAATAAACAATGATAATACTTTATTTATCTATTACACCACACATAACAAAATAGCCTCGTTGCTATTTATATTATTTAACCCGAAATAATAAAATTTTAGGATTACTTCATCACATCCCACTATTTAATTCAAAAGTTAGGATCCACGTCTATTAATTTTCATTATGATTTATATATCATCTTATTATTTTTCTTGCAATCTACAAGAACATTCCACGTTGTACAACTTCTGTGACACCCCCAAACCCAGGTACTTCGATTCCACGGGATTTGGTGTTCACTTTACAAATATCATCTATCTATATACCCATAATAAATGCAAACCATGCAATAGATAGAAATAAGATCTTCCCCTTAAGGGTTACAACATCTGAATCATAAAATAAAATCCCAGGTTAAACTAACCTTAAACATCTGAACGGAATTATAAACAAATAAGTCTTAACAACAACATTAACTGAAGTCTTAAACATAAATACATCATCTAATAAAAAAATAACAAGTCTTCATCACTTGTTAACCTTGCCTTTATCTTTACTAGTGGAAGGTTCGTCAGCTCTTTCGTTCTTAACTGCAATGTTATTATTAAGCAAGAGTGAGCACTATTGCCCACAAGTATAATAATGAAACAACAGTATAATAACATGCGAATAATCAAAGACATCTGGATAAAAGCTCAACTTTTGAATCAAGAATAAATAACAAGAATCAAAAGAATTCTGAGGGTCAAAAGACCTTGAACTATGTCCTAGCTTATCAAGGGTTATACTTGAACCTTTAACTGTAACGACCCCAAAATAGGTCCATTCCATCCAACCCATTCTGAGTCGCCAAATACATGGTACAGAAAACAACTACAACTTTATTACAATAATTGTCGTGCAAAATACAACAACACATATGCTGTGAGTTTGGATACAATATATACCAAATGTGACATTGGACACCATCATGTATCAGCACCTCACAAAGGTACCTTACATAAAGGTACAGTCAAAAACTATTTTAGAAACTAGAATCTTTGGGAAGTGCTCATGGAAACCTTCGTACATGGGAGGCCATGCTTCTAGGTTATGATAGATATCATATGGCCACAGAATTATCCTTGGTTGACCCAATAGACCCCAAAGAAAAACGAGAAGATTACTATCATATTCTTCCCAATGGTGAGTCTTCTCTTGACTTATCATTATCTCCACTGTCTCTAATTGAGAATTATACTTCAAACAAACACCAAGATTATATAGGTAGTGCTTGTAGATATACTCAGCAAGTGGATGAGCACAACCCTGTCTTATGATGACACGAGGTTGTATGTTATTAGACATCTTGTATGATAGTGACGAAATACCCTTCCAACGTTGGGTTCGCCTCACCCTATTTTCTTCACCAAATATAACTACTAAATGATGACCACCGTTCTATTCCCTTGTTACCCCCGCTCGACCTAGCTACACTCTTATTACCTGAAAGGAATTGTGAAACAAAAGGGTGAGCACAACTAGCCCAGTAAAGAATATCATGACTAAAGATAAATAAATTATCAATAGTCTTCATCAGTAATAAATCAGAGATTTAGAACATATGGTAGATGATAAAAATTTCAACCATAGTTGCAGCGGAACGAGCAATCCATTAGAAGAGTCAAATAGACTATAAAGTCTATTATCTTGTCCATGTTAAAAATCCACCAACAATGTTTTATCCCTGTAACATCAATCAACAATTCTGGTCCACAATCATAAGAATAACTCATAATTATAATTGTAGTTCTAAATTCCTCTCCTCATCCAGGACGGAGATAATTTTCATCACATATCTTAACCTGAAACATCAAAGATCATGGTTACACCAAATCACATTTCCTGTTCATAATCATACTAATAACTTCATCTTTACACTACGGCCAAAGATATTCATTTGTATCACCAGTTGGTCATTTTCATCTTAACACCTGTTCATCTTTGCACTACTGACCAAAGATATTCAACAACAGGTCATCTTTGCACTACGGGCCAAAGATATTCATCAACAATTTATCTTTGCATTACAGGCCAAAGATATTTCTCAACAGTTCATATTTGCACTACAGGCAAAATATATTCATCAACAGTTCATATTTACACTACATGCCAAATATATTATTATCTCAAAGAAATATATAACCATTTCAGAATTTATATAAACAATAATTATAACCATGTTGATCATTTCACCTTTGCACTTAAGCTAAAGATATTCAATTATAAATTCAATGGTTATGATCATATCAGTCAATAATTCAACTTTGCACTACTGGCCAAAGAGAACCCATAGTCATGATTATACCAATAATTTACCCATCTTTACACTCAAGCGAAAGAGAATTTCAACATCAAGGTTATAAAAATGTTATATATGATATTAAAAATAATATGAACAAAACATGAATTTAATTTCAAGAGCAATATTCATAAATCAACTATAATTTAGTTAGAAAAAGAAATCAATTTTGTCGTGAATAGTAACCCATGAATAGTAACTCATGAATAGTAACTCGTGAATAGTAACTCGTGAATAGTAACCCCGACTCAAAAAGGTTGAAATTCCACTATAAAATACATACCAATATTTTGGTATAATGATATTGAAAGAATAATATTTCTTAAGCTTATAAATAATTTATTTAAATTATTTACACTTTACTAATTAATGCATTTAATCATCATAAAATGCCAACTCTTACGATTTCATCATCAATAACCAAAACCCTCATCAAAAATCTGCATATACCTCATATATGATTCTCAATCCATAAAATCATATTTTCTAATTTTCTTACTTCACAAAACATATTTAATTCATTTACTCATAAGTAGACCATTTTCATGAAAAATATCAAATCAGTTTCAAAAATATTTCTTTTCTAGGGTTTAGCATAATATAGTCCCATAGTGAACATATATTTTTCTCAGAATATTTTAAAGTCATTTACTATTTTTCATATGGCCAAACCAGCCGAATGTTTAGACATTTATCAAAAATTGTATTTTTATCCAAAAATTCTGAAATTTACAGAGTATACTTCTATCATATACATGTACTCTCAATAAAAATTTCATCAATTTTGTAGTTAACCACAAGGAATTATAAGCGGTTACTTTTAAAATAGTCTTTTCTCATAAAATTCATAACTCTCAATCTATACATCCAAAAATCACTATTTTTGGACACAATCAAGAAAACTCATCAAAATATCATTTCAAATTTTTCCAAAATTTTTGAAGGTCAGAAAAATTACAAAACTGAAAAATATAACAACCCTTAAAATCCCTTATTATCCATTACCTCAAAAGAGCAATACTTCTGATCGGTATAAGGCTGAAGAAAACTTACACTGATGAATAAAAACTCACAAAGTATCTAAATACTCACAAAATACACTCAATAATCTAGAGAGAGAAAGAGAGAAAACTTATGAATTCTGGTGTGATTTTCAATTCTAACTTAGCTATCTATTTATAGAAAAATGTTAGCACGCCGAAGCAGACTTAACCTGCAACCTGATGGCTTTACCTGTTACTATTTCCACCCACCACATTTGAATAAAAATCTCAGCACATTTCTTCACCAACCAAGAGTGGGGCCCACCAATTCTAGAATTTTCCACCAAAATGATTAACTCCAAAAATTCAATAATTTCTGAACCAGTCATCTCGTAAAATTCATAACAAATTATACGTTCATTTTTAACGGTTCAAAATTTGTGAACATATACTCAACTTATATATGTATAACATATCCAAATATTACCACGATCCAATGGTCGGATTAAAAATTATAACCCTCGCAAAATATCTCAAAAACCCTAATTTGATTTTCAATACATCCGTTCCGACAAAAATACAGATAAAACACCTCAACATTAACTCATTCATTTTTAACCACAAAAATATATCCCTCATTTATATCCACATAAAATAAATATTTTCTTATCATATGAATCAATAATTAATTATTCACAGATAATATTACAGAATCACATTTATGACAACCAGGCCGTTCTCAGGAAAGAGGGGGCATTCCAATAAGAATTTCTCCTTACTGGCGCGCAATTAGATGACCAAACCTCTCCTTAGATAGAACTTTCTAGACATTGCCAATAATGTTATCTAATAATATTATTCAAATAATATAAATTATTGATCTGATAATGGGAAATACTGTGCAGTAACAATTATTGAAACAACAATAATATAAAATATCAACGCAGCAATTATTGAATCAATAAAATAAAATATTGAACAGTAACTACTGTAACAATTATTGAGTAGTGCCTTCCTTCGTAAGAATCAATAATTCAAAAATATTGTGCAATCAGTGTGCTACTGTGTAACAACGCGTATTACTGTATTTTAACCACCGAGTATTCCAACAGTGTTAACGGTAACAACTACGCCGTTAATTATAAAAACTAAATTTTTGTCGTTATCTTCATCCGACAGTTATTCGTTATGGGGCCCACAAATAGCTGCGCCGTCGTACGAATATTCCCCAACAGAAAGAATATTTCACGACCAAACGAATATTCCCCGACAACAATGATTATTTTATAACCACTTGCTTATTTTGAAAAATTTCATATATTACCCTTAACTTTAACTTTTTATCAATTTAACCATTTACTGAATCGTAATTATAAGAAAAATTGAATACTTTTATTTCATAAAATTCGGGGTCTTACATTAACAGTCATAAGACTATGGACCTTTCTTCTCGTACTTAGGGGGATCAGCCCTTAGTACCATACTGTGCACAATATCTTAACGCTAAAGCGTAAATAATCCCCTATACAGGGTTGTTCATCTCAGTTTGACATTCGAGTCCGCACCAAAGGAAGTTTGGTTTGGATAATTCATAAAGGGTTCTGAAATTTAGAACGCTCATCAACTATGGACTAGTTGAATCATTAAGGTTTCACTAGTCTAATAAGGTTCAACAATAATGATATTCAATTTGAATAATAATCTCAAGCAGTATACAATAGAACAATTATTGTATAACTAAATCATACTTTGAAAAGATAATCAATATTTAATATAACATTTGAACTTGAATAATTGTAACGATAACTTATTCAAGGTAAATAATGAACTTGAACAATAATGACAAGTAGGGTTAGGGAACTTACTCAAATTTAAGAGTTTAAGTTTAGGAAACTTGTCTCGTGCGTAGATTACACTTTAACTAAGCACGTTCTTTGAATTAAATCCTACATACCATTCACATAGACAATACCAGTTAATTATAACTTAACTAATCATCATAAACTCATTCTCTTTGTCTAATTTAATTATTGATTATACTTAGTCAAATTATCACATTTACTGTCACATGATATCACTTCATGAATAATAATCTAATTATGTGTTCAATAATTTAATCCACATGTAATTATGTTATTTACATGTTAAACATCTATTTTATCATCATATTATTCTTCTAACATGTTTACATGTTCATCACATCAATTCACTAACACTTGTTAGACTTTAATATTTTTAAAAAAATCTCATTTCTGAATTTTCTGGAGAGTGGCGCTGCGGCGCCACTGATACACGTGGTCTTTGCGCTGCGGCGCGGTGGCACTGCGGTCGAAAACTTGGCGCTGCGGCGCGGGAAATACACAGGTAGCCGGCGCTGCGGCGCGGTGTACCTGTGATGAACGAGAATTTTGTAAATTAATTTTAATATTTATTGAATTAAATAAATATTTTTCGATGAGTTAATTATTGGATTAAATAATTATGAATCCATATCATAAGTTTCATAGTATGAAGACTTGTTATTTTTTTTATTAGATGATGTATTTATGTTTAAGACTTGAATTAATGTTGTTGTTAAGACTTATTTGTTTATGATTCCGCACAGATGTTTAAGGTTAGTTTAACCTGGGATTGTATTATTATTATTATTCAGATGCTGTAACCCTTAAGGGAAGATTTTAATTTTATCTATTGCATGGTTTGCATTTATTATGAGTAGATAGATAGGTGATATTTGTACAGTGAACACCAAATCCCATGGAATCAAAGTACTTGGATTTGGGGGTGTCACAGGTTGGTATCAAAGCCGTAGGTTATGAACCTTAGGTGGGGGAACAACCTTAGGTAGTAGCCTTGTAGAAAGAAGATAGTAAAGAGAAAACTCTTATCGAGTTTTAAGAAATGAATTTTTAGTAATTCATTGAAGATAATAAAATACATTATGTCTTTATGTGTTAATTTGTGTGCTCGTTAGTACGACTTAGTAACTAAAACTTAAAATTTTGTTGTGAGGATGACGAATGTTGGAGAAGCTAGTCAAGCTGGGGAGGAAGAACCCCGATTACCTATAGTACCTACAGAGGAGGAGCCCCGAGACATTCATGTTTTTAGGGAACAGTTGATTCAGAGAGAGCCATCTCCGTTGATCACTGTTGTTGGTCAGGAGCATGAGCCTGAGACTGATCCTGAGGAGGATTCTGAGGAGGAATTTGATGAGGAAGAGGAAGAAGAGCAGTTACCACGGTACACCGTTGATGCTGAGATGTATGACACGTTATACGACCGTAACGTTGAGTTACAGGACGAGGTTCAGGAATTGACCGAGCGAGCGAGTGTTCAGCAGTCTACTCTAGAGGAGAAGGAGAGGGAGATTTTGACTCTTCACTCACGATTGGGAAATGTAGAATGGGATTTGGTTCATAAGAAGGGTCAAACCGAGGATAAGACCGAGGAGATAGAGAAGCTGAAGAAGGAGCTGAAGTAAACCTCCGAAAGACTAAAAATAGCAGAGGAAGGATGGGTAAGAGAATCACGTCGAGCTGATCGTGCAGAAGATGATAGTCGTGCAAAGAAGGCGAAGATTGGAGAGACATACTCTACACTTAACAAGGCAATGAATGAGACCCAAGATCGAGTTTTGAGGTACCCAATCCAGTTCGAAGGACTTCCATTGTATATGATGGATCGCAGGACGATGTATCGCATCTTAGAAGAGGAGCGTAGCAATGCTATTCAGTACCTTGACCGACATTGATATGATTTGTTTAATTATGTGAAGAACTTAATTAGTTTTTTTTACATGTAAATTCTGACGTGTTTATGAACGAAAGAATATGTTAATATTTTAAATCCTATGGATTCTTTATTCCAGGATAGTTGATGTAAATAGCAGTTATGCTATAGTTTGATGTTAAAACTTTTGATTTGAATGAAAATATATAAAATTGTTTGAGATGATGTGTTAAATGAGTATGTTAAATAGTTGAGTAATGCCTTAACTATTTAGAGAAATAAATAAAGTTCTAATAAGCGTTTATTTTATCAGAAATATGCCGCCAAGGAGAAGACAACAACGTCAACCGGCTCAGGAAGAGTCAACCAATAATAACAATAACGCCAATCCTGTTCAGCAATTGGTGAACTTACTGACGAGAGCAATGAACAATCAACCTCAAGCTCCACCAAACACAACGTTTAAAGACTTCAAGGCGGTGGGACCGCCAGAGTTCAAAGGTTCCAGGAACCCAATCGAGGCTCAAACGTGGGTCATGGAAATGGAGAAAGTATTCGACGTTGCTAGGGTTAGAGAAGACCAGAAGACCGCTTTCGCAACGTTTATGCTGAAGAGGCTAGCTACTGGTGGCAAGCAAACAAAGTGCGAGGAGGTGAAGGTGTAATTACGTGGGAGAGATTTAAAGAAATGTTTTTTGAAATGTACTTCCCAACTAGTTCGTAGAATCAGATAGAGATTCAATTTCTGGAACTGAAGCAGGGAAACATGAGCGTACCTGATTACGCGGCTAAATTCGATGAGTTGGCAATGTTTGCCCCGTACCAAGTACACATTGACGAAAGAAAGGCCAGAAGATTTGAACATGGACTAAAGCCTTGGGTTTACAATAAGGTGTCAATGTTTCAAATAAATACATTTGTCGGAGTACTGGAAAAGGCCATCCTCGCTGAAGGTGGGAGCGATGCGGTGACCAATTACAATCAAGAGCAGAAGAAGAAGAAGAGTGAAGGTGAAAGAAATAACAAGACTGGTAGGAGTAACATTGGGGGTACTCATAATCAGAAGAGGAAGTGGACGGATAACTCGTCAGCTGAAAGTCAACAAGGTGGGCAGAAGAAAAAGATCGAAGCATGCCCAACCTGCGGGAAAGCTCATCTAGGAGTTTGTATGAAGGGAAAGATAGTATGCTATAATTGTGGTCAGGAAGGCCACATATCACCTAATTGTCCTAACCCAAAGAAGGGTGCTTGTTTCACTTGTGGTTCGAAGGATCATCTAGCAAGAGATTGCCCCAAGAAGGGATCAGGAGGAGCAGTGCAAGGAGGTAACCGTGGAAATAGCAGTGGAAATACCTTAACCATTACCGGACCACCTGCAACAAACCGACCGATCGCTAGAACTTTCAATATAACAGTGCAGGACGCAATCCAGTCTCGTGATGTGGTGTCAGGTATCATTCCGATCAATGAAATTAATGCTTATATTTTATTTGATTCGGGTGCTACTTGTTCCTTTATATCTGAAGACTTTGCTAATAGTTTAGATTTGCTTATGGATGAGTTGGAATATCCCATGAATATAGAAATTGCGAATAAAGAGATAATTCCTGTTAAGTACGTGTTTAAGAAATGTAGGGTGGATATTAAGGGTAATATCATGAACGCAGATCTTATCCCTATTCGGCTTGGGGAATTTGACGTTATTTTGGGTATGGATTGGTTATCCAATTGTGGGGCGGTAATTGACTGCCAGAAGAAACGTATTAACCTTATGACTCCATCAAAGATTGTGTTTTATGGTAGCAAGTCGCCTAGACAAGTGAGTTGTCTGACGATGATGCAGGCCAGGAGGTTGTTAAGACAAGGTTGTGTAGGATATCTAGCTTACATAGTCGACAGTCAAAAAGAGAATCCGAAGGTAGAAGAGATACCGATTGTGAGGGACTTGGTCGATGTATTTCCAGACGATTTGCCAGGACTTTCACCAGATAGAGAGGTAGA
The DNA here is from genome assembly GCA_016801055.1 of Panax notoginseng. Taxonomy (NCBI): domain Eukaryota; kingdom Viridiplantae; phylum Streptophyta; class Magnoliopsida; order Apiales; family Araliaceae; genus Panax; species Panax notoginseng. The sequence continues at coordinate 99,474,455 of CM029022.1, read as the reverse complement.
TTTCGTGATCGATTTGGCGCCTGGAACCGCTCCAATATCGAAGAGACCATACCGCATGGCACCAGTAGAGATGAAAGAATTGATGGTCCAACTACAAGAATTGCTGGACAAAAAGTATATTCAACCGAGCGTATCACCGTGGGGAGCGTCAGTGTTGTTTGTAAAAAAGAAGGACGGATCGATGCGGCTCTGCATTAACTACAGAGAACTGAACAAGGTCACGATTAAGAATATATTTCCATTACCAAGAATCGATGATCTGTTTGATCAATTAAAGGGAGCAAGATACTTTTCCAAGATAGACTTGAGGAGTGGTTATCACCAACTGAAGGTGAGGCCAGAGGATGTACCAAAGACAGCGTTCAGAATGCGATACGGTCACTACGAATTTTTAGTAATGTCGTTTGGTCTAACGAATGCTCCTGCAACATTTATGGGACTAATGAATGGTGTGTTCAAACCATTTTTAGACAAATTCATGGTGGTATTTATAGACAACATTCTGGTATATTCCAAAACCAAAGAAGAACATGAAGAACATTTGAGGTTATCGTTGGAAGTATTGAGAAGGAGAAGTTGTACGCTAAATTTTTGAAATGCGAATTCTGGATCGAGTGAGTATAATTTCTTGGTCACGTGATCGATAAAAACGAAATTTCGGTAGATCCATCTAAAGTTGAAGCCGTGATTAACTAGGATCAGCCGAGAATGTCGTCAGAAGTAAGAAGTTTTCTTGGATTGGCGGGATATTATAGAAGATTCATTCAAGATTTTTCCAAGATCGCAACTCCGTTACCGAATTTAACTCGAAAAGCTGTGAAATTTGTTTGGACGGAGAAGTGTGAGGAGAGGTTTCAAGAATTAAAGAAGAGGTTGAGTACGGCACCTGTGTTATCTCTTCCGGATGATACAGGAAATTTTGTTGTTTTTAGTGATGCGTCGCATAAAGGACTTGGTTGTGTGCTGATGCAAAATGGTAAAGTCATTGCGTATGCATCACGACAATTGAAGGATTACGAGACGGGATACTCGTCCCATGATTTGGAGTTAGCTGCAGTTGTTTTTGCTTTAAAAATTTGGAGGCACTATCTCTACGGGGAGAAGTGTGAGATATATACAGACCACAAGAGTCTGAAATATATTTTCACACAGAAGGATTTGAATATACGTCAAAGAAGATGGTTAGAATTAATTAAGGATTCCGACTGTGAGATTTTATACCATCCGGGTAAAGCGAGTGTAGTTGCCGACACCTTAAGTAGAAAGGGTCGTGATAAATTGATGATGTTGACTGCTCTGGAGGAGCTAATCACAGAAATGGAGAAACTAGAAATGGAAGTGAAGTATCCAATGGAGATTGATAAGAAGCTATTTCAGATGCAATCTGGTACAACTCTACTAGATAAAGTGAAGGAGGCCCAGCTTCAGGATGATGAATACAAAAAGGTAACAAAGAAGATATTTGAAGGAACCGAACCGAGATTGAAGATGGATAAGGAAGGAATACTGAGATTTGAGAGTAGAATTTGGGTACCGCCAGTAAAAGAGATTAAGGAAGATATTTTAAGCGAGGCTCATACTTCACGATATTCGATTTACCCTGGTAGTACCAAAATGTACCAAGATCTTTGACAACATTTTTGGTGGCCGAATTTGAAACGTGATGTTGCAGAATGTGTTGCCAAGTGTCTGACCTGTCAGAAAGTAAAAGCAGAACATCAAAGACCAAGTGGATTACTTCAACCGTTGGAAATCCCAGAATGAAAATGGGAACATATTACAATGGACTTCGTGGTTGGCCTTCCGATGACTCAGAAAGGCTACGACGTAGTATGGGTTATCGTTGACCGACTGACGAAATCTGCACACTTCCTTCCAATCAAAATAAGATTTAACTTAGACCAGTTGGTCAGGCTATACGTAAAAGAGATTGTTTCGAGGCACGGAGTTCCGGTATTAATTGTTTCGGGCACGTCTTTAGGAATGCATGGGTACGTAATTGCGAGTGAGTACAGCTTACCACCCTCAAACAGACGGACATAGTGAGAGAACGATTCAGACATTAGAAGATATGCTAAGAGCCTGTGTGATGGACTTTAAAAGAAATTGGGATGATCACCTACCATTAGTAGAGTTCGGCTACAACAACAGTTACCACGCTAGTATTGACATGCCGCCTTATGAAGCTTTATACGGCAGAAAGTGCAGAACTCCGCTTTACTGGGATGAAGTTGGTGAAAGACAATTGCTAGGGCCAGAATTGGTACAACAGACCGCATAAATAGTCAAAGTAATCCGAGCACGACTGGTAGCGGCTCAAGATCGATAGAAGAAATACGCTGATCCACATCGTAAAACTATCGAGTTTGAATCAGGGAAGATCAGGTTCGGAAAGAAAGGGAAATTGAGCCCAAGATTCATTGGACCCTTTGAAGTACTGAGAAGAATCGGAGAAGTTACGTATGAGGTAACCTTACCTCCAGCACTCAAGAATATCCATAACGTCTTCCATGTTTCTGTGTTGCGACCCTACAAGCCTGATTACAAGCATGTAATTGAATATGAACCCCTACATTTTGAGAAAGACTTATCTTACGAAGAAATTTCTGTCCAAATTATTGACCGAAAGTAACAAGTTCTGAGAAATAAAGTTATACCTTCAGTTAAGGTAATTTGGAGGAACCACAACGCTGAAGAAGCTACGTGGGAACTCGAAGAGAATATGTTGAAGAATTATCCTCATTTATTTACTTAATTATGTGTACGCGATTCTGGGGACAAAATCTTTGTAGGGGGGAAGAATGTAACGGGTCGAATTTATTGAGTCGTGATTCTGGGGACAGAATCCTTTTAAGGGGGGAAAGATGTGACGAACGAGAATTTTGTAATTTAATTTTAATATTTATTGAATTAAATAAATATTTTTCTATGATTTAATTATTGGATTAAATAATTATTTGATGCAATTGTGGTAGATTAATTTAATTATATGTGTTACATTTATTAAATTAATGTAGAGAATTTTTATTATCAAAGTATGTAATTATGTGAGCTTAAGAAATATTTAATAAGCATATTGGTATTTTCATTAGTTTAATTATTAATTAGAGATTTAATAAATTGACATTATTTATTAATGATATATTTAATTATGTGACTATGTGAATTGATGAGAAATTATTATATTTTATTTATAATAAATTAAATAAGATATTGAATTTATTTTATGAAGGGTGTGATATGATTTAAACTATATGATAAAGCTTTATTAAATTAAACGGTTTTGAAATCTATTAAGCCTAGCCAAACATGGCCTTAGTGGGAGTTACCACCAGTTACCCATGACTGGGTTAACTGGCCATGATGCGCGTCAGTACTTGATTATAGTATACGTATTCTCCTTCTCATTTTTTTTATTTTCTAAGTTTGGAAAAGCATAGGGAGAGTGTTTGAGAAATTCAAAGAGAAAATCATATCTGTTAAAGAGAAATTGTGAGTGTGTAATCAACAGGTTATTGTGAAAAGATTATCTGGAATCGTCTCTTCTTAAATTATACTATGGGTAAATCCTCCAAACCCAATTCTATTTCACGTCACTTGGTTTTTATGAAAATGACTTTCAAAACCTCTGTTATGTCTCTGTAATTGAGAAATTGAATTATTATATGGAAATATGTAATCATATGAGTAGCATAACATGTTTTGTATATATATTTTATGACTCCATATCATAAGTTTCATAGTATGAAGACTTGTTATTTTTTTTATTAGATGATGTATTTATGTGTAAAACTTGAGTTAATGTTGTTGTTAAGACTTATTTGCTTATGATTCCGCATAGATGTTTAAGGTTAGTTTAACCTGGGATTGTATTATTATTATTCAGATGTTGTAACCCTTAAGGGAAGATTTTAATTCTATCTATTGCATGGTTTACATTTATAATGAGTAAATAGATAGATGATATTTGTACAGTGAACACCAAATCCCGTGGAATCAAAGTATCTGGATTTGGGGGTGTCACAGTACCAGACACAGAAATGGCAGTTTCGCGAAAAATCGCAGAACATGCCAATTTCTCCCAATTTCTTATTTTCTACTCGAAGTTAGACATACCCACATGTTATAATTTATACATAAACATAACCCAACCTTTGTAAAGTGATTTTAACGATTTAAACACTTAATAACAGACTTAAATCATGAGAATTTTACTAACTTTGATGTTCTTGTGGATTTTAAACAAAAACATATAATTTAACACTACGGATTTGTTATAGCACCGAATCCGTTTGTTTAAGGCTTGGTCTCTTCGTATTAACTTGCTCAATAATATAAGGGTGTAAATTTTATGAAAACATTTATGTTTGACATACTAAAATCACGTATAATGCCTTAAGGCCAAACCCAAACCCTGTAATTTATTTTGGAATAGCAAGTCATCAGATTACGAAACTTAGGATATTGAATCATGCAATATATATATAAAACATGTTATGCTACTCGTATTATGACATATATGCATATAACAACATAATTTCTCAATTACAGAGACGTAACAGAGGTTTTGAAAGCCATATTTATATGAAAACTAAAAGACGTAAATTATAAATTTGGGAAGGAGGAGATTACCCTGATTGTAGAATATAAAGATAACAACTTCCTCCCTATCTCAATCACAGTGCTTCTCCCACACTTTACTCTAATTTCCTCAACTCTCTCTCTCTGTATCTTTCTCTGCTTAATATTAGACTTAGAAGAAAATAATGAAAGAAAAGAAAGCGTCGTATATAATAATCAGATAACTGAGTGCATCATGGTCAGTTGCCCATCATGGGTTAACTGGCCATAACTTCCTCTAAGGGCGTGTTTGTTTATTAACTAAGTTCAAAACTCTTTATTTTAATAAAACCTTTTATTATATAGTTTAATTGATGTCACACTCTTTATAAAATAAATCCAATATTTTATTTAATTTACTTTAAATAAAATATAATAATTTCTCATAATTTCACATAGTCACATAACTAAATATCTCATTAATAAATAATGACAATTTATTAAATCTCTAATTAATAATTACATTAATTAAATAACGTCATGCTTAATTAAATATTTCATTTAATTCAATAAGCTCACATAATCACATACTTGAATAATAAAATTTCTCTACATTAATTTAATAAATGTAACACATATAATTAAATTAATCTACCACAATTGCATCAATTAATTATTTAATCTAATAATTAAATCATCGAAAAATATTTATTTAATTCAATAAATATTTAAAATTAATTTACAAAATTTTTATTTGTCACATCTTTCCCCCCTTAAAAGGATTCTGTCCCCAGAATCACGACTTAATATATTCGACCCGTTACATTCTCCCCCTCTTACAAAGATTCTGTCCCCAGAATCGCATACACATAATTAAGTAAATAAATGAGGGTAATTCTTCATCATATTCTCTTCGAGTTCCCACGTAGCTTCTTCAGCGTTGTGGTTTCTCCAAATTACCTTAACAGAAGGTATAACTTTATTTCTGAGAATTTGTTCTTTTCGGTCGACAATTTGGACAGGAATTTCTTCATAAGATAAGTCTTTCTGAAAATGTAGGGGTTCATATTCAATTACATGTTTGTAATCGGCTTTGTAGGGTCGTAACACAGAAATATGGAAGACGTTGTGGACATTCTCGAGTGCTGGAGGTAAGGCTACTTCATACGCGACTTCTCCGATTCTTCTCAGTACTTCAAAGGGTCCAATGAATCTTGGGCTCAATTTCCCTTTCTTTCCGAATCTGATCTTTCCCCTCCAGGGAGAGACCTTCAAGAAAACATAACTACCTGATTCAAACTCGATATTTTTACGATGTTGATCAGCGTATTTCTTCTGTCAATCTTGAGCCGCTACCAGTCGTGCTCGGATCACTTTGACTATTTCTGCCGTTTGCTGTACCAATTCTGGCCCTAGCAATTGTCTTTCTCCAACTTCATCCCAATAAAGCGGAGTTCTGCACTTTCTGCCGTATAACGCTTTGTAAGGCGGTATGCCAATACTAGCATGGTAACTGTTGTTGTAGCCAAACTCTACTAACGGTAGATGATCATCCCAATTTCCTTTAAAGTCCATCACGCATGCTCTTAGCATATCCTCTAATGTTTGAATCGTTCTCTCACTCTATCCGTATGTTTGAGGGTGATAAGCTGTACTCATTCGAAATTGCGTACCCATTCATTCCTGAAGACGTTTCTAGAAATTTGATGTGAAGCGCGGATCTCTATCAGAAACAATTGACACCGGAACTCCGTGCCTTGAAACAATCTCTTTCACATATAACCTTGCCAACTGATCTAAGTTGAATCTAATTTTGATCAGAAGAAAGTGTGTGGATTTCGTCAGTCGGTCAACGATAACCCATACTGCGTCGTAGCCTTTCTGAGTCGTCGGAAGGCCAACCACGAAGTCCATTATAATATGTTCTTATTTCCATTCAGGGATTTCCAACAGTTGAAGCAATCCACTTGGTCTCTGATGTTCTGCTTTAACTTTCTGACATGTCAGGCACTTGGCAACACATTCTGCAACATCATGTTTCAAATTCGGCCACCAGAAATGTTGTCGAAGATCTTGGTACATTTTGGTACTACCAGGGTGAATCGAATATCGTGAACAATGAGCTTCGCTTAAAATTTCCTCCTTAATCTCTTGTACTGGCGGTACCCAAATTCTACTCTCAAATCTTAGTATTCCTTCCTTATTCATCTTAAATCTCAGTTCGGTTCCTTCAGATATCTTCTTTGTCACCTTTTTGCATTCATCATCCTGAAGCTGAGCCTCCTTCACTTTATCTAGTAGAGTTGTACCAGATTACATCTGAAATAACTTCTCATCAATCTCCATTGGATACTTCACTTCCAATTCCAGTTTTTCCATTTCCACAATTAGCTCCTCCTGAGCAGTTAACATCATCAATTTCTCACGACCCTTTCTACTTAAGGCATCGACAACTACATTCGCCTTACCTGGATGGTATAAAATCTCACAGTCGTAATCCTTGATTAATTCCAACCATCTTCTTTGACGCATATTTAAGTCCTTCTGTGTGAAAATATATTTCAGACTCTTGTGGTCTGTATATATTTCACACTTCTCCCCGTAAAGATAGTGCCTCTAAATTTTTAAAGCAAAAACAACTTCAACTAACTCCAAATCATGGGTCGGGTATCCCTTCTCGTAATCCTTCAACTGTCGTGATGCATACGCGATGACTTTACCGTTTTGCATTAGCACACAGCCAAGTCCTTCATGCGACGCATCACTAATAACAACAAAATTGCCTGTATCATCCGGAAGAGATAACACAGATGCCGTACTCAACCTCTTCTTTAATTCTTGAAAGCTCTCCTCACACTTCTCCGTCCAAACAAATTTCACAGCTTTTCGAGTTAAATTCGTTAACGGAGTTGCGATCTTGGAAAAATCTTGAATGAATCTTCTATAATATCCCGCCAATCCAAGAAAACTTCTTACTTTTGACGGCGTTCTCGGCTGATCCCAGTTAATCACGGCTTCGACTTTAGATGGATCTATCGAAATTCCGTTTTTATCGATCACATGACCAAGAAATTGTACTCGCTCGATCCAGAATTTGTATTTCGAAAATTTAGCGTACAACTTCTCCCTTCTCAATACTTCCAACGTTAACCTCAAATGTTCTTCGTGTTCTTCTTTAGTTTTGGAATATACCAGAATGTCGTCTATAAATACCACCACGAATTTGTCCAAAAACGGTTTGAACACACCATTCATTAGTCCCATAAATGCTGTAGGAGCATTCGTTAGATCAAACGACATTACTAAAAATTCGTAGTGACCGTATCGCATTCTGAACGCTGTTTTTGGTACATCCTCTGGCCTCACCTTCAGTTGGTGATAACCACTCCTCAAGTCTATCTTGGAAAAGTATCTTGCTCCCTTTAATTGATCAAACAGATCGTCGATTCTTGGTAATGGATATCTATTCTTAATCGTAACCTTGTTCAGTTCTCTGTAGTCAATGCAGAGACGCATCGATCCGTCCTTCTTTTTCACGAATAACACCGACGCTCCCCACGGCGATACGCTCGGTTGAATGTACTTCTTGTCCAATAATTCTTGTAGTTGTACCATTAATTCCTTCATCTCTACTGGTGCCTTTCGGTATGGTGCCTTTGATATTGGATCAGTTCCTGGTGCCAAATCGATCACAAAATCTACCTCTCTATCTGGTGGAAGTCCTGACAAATCGTCTGGAAATACGTCGATGAAGTCCCTCACAATCGGTATTTCTTCTACCTTCGGATTCTCTTTTCGACTATCAACTATGTAAGCTAAGTATCCTACACAGCCTTGTCTTAACAACCTCCTGGCCTGCATCATCGTCAGACAACTCGCTTGTCTAGGCGACTTGCTACCATAAAACACAACCTTTGACGGAGTCATAAGGTTAATACGCTTCTTCTGGCAGTCAATTACTGCCCCATAATTGGATAACCAATCCATACCCAAAATAACGTCAAATTCCCCAAGCCGAATAGGGATAAGATCTACGTTCATGATATTATCCTTAATATCCACCCTACAAGTTTTAAACACGTACTTAACAAGAATTATCTCTCTATTCGCAATTTCTATATTCATGGGATATTTCAACTCATCCATAAGAAAATCTAAACTATTAGCAAAGTCTTTGGATATAAAGTAACAAGTAGAACCCGAATCAAAAAAAATGTAAGCATTAATTTCATTGATGGGAATGATACCTGACACCACATCACAAGACTGAATTGCATCCTGCACCGTCATATTGAAAGTCCTGGCAGTCGGTCGGTTTGTTGCTGGTGGTCCGGTGATGGTTAAAGTATTTCCACTGTTATTTCCCCTGTTTCCTCCTGATACTATTCCTCCTGATACCTTCTTAGGGCAGTCTCTTGCTAGATGATCCTTCGAACCACAGTTGAAACAAGTACCCTTCTTTGGGTTTGGACAATTCGGTGCTATGTGGCCTTCCTGACCACAATTGAAGCACACTCTTTTTCCTTTCATACAAACTCCCAGGTGGGCTTTCCCGCAAGTCGGGGTTGCTTCGATTCTCTTCTTCTGCCCTCCTTGTTGACTTCCAGCTGACGAGTTATCCGTCCACTTCCTCTTCTGATTATGACTACCCCCAATGTTACTCCCACCAGTCTTGTTATTTCCTTCACCTTCACTCTTCTTCTTCTTCTGCTCTTGATTGTACTTGGTCACCGCATCGCTCCCACCTTCAGCGAGGATGGCCTTTTTCAGTACTCCGGCAAATGTGTTTATCTGAAACATTGACACCTTACTGTAAACCCAAGGCTTTAGTCCTTGTTCAAATCTTCTGGCCTTTCTTTCGTCAGTGTGTACTTGGTACGGGGCAAACCTTGCCAACTCATCGAATTTAGCCGCGTAATCAGGTACACTCATGTTTTCTTGCTTCAGTTCCAGAAATTGAATCTCCATCTGATTCTGCAAACTAGTTGGGAAGTACATTTTGAAAAACATTTCTTTAAATCTCTCCCACGTAATTACACATTCACCTCCTCGCACTTTGTTTGCTTGCCACCAGTAGCTAGCCTTAGACTTCAACATAAACGTTGCGAAAGCGGTCTTCTGGTCTTCTCTAACCCTAGCAACGTCGAATACTTTCTCCATTTCCATGACCCACGGTTGAGCCTCGATTGGGTTCCTGGAACCTTTGAACTCTGGCGGTCCCACTGCCTTGAAGCCCTTTAAACGTTGTGTTTGGTGGAGCTTGAGGTTGATTGTTCATTGCTCCCATTAGTAAGTTCACCAACTGCTGAACAGGATTAGCGTTGACGTTATTGTTATTATTGGTTGACTCTTCCTGAGCCGGTTGACGTTGTTGTCTTCTCCTTGGCGGCATATTTCTGATAAAATAAACGCTTATTAGAACTTTATTTATTTCTCTAAATAGTTAAGGCATTACTCAACAATTTAACACATCATCTCAAACAACTTAATATATTTAATTCAACTCAAAGTTTTAACATCAAACTATAGCATAACTGCTATTTACATCAATTATCCTGGAATAAAGAATCCACATGATTTAAAATATTAACATATTCATTCGTTCATAAGCACATCGGAATTTACATATAAAAACTAATTAAGTCTTTCACATAATTAAACGGATTCTAATCATGTCTATCAAGGTGCTGAATAGCCTTGCCACGCTCCTCATCCATGATACGAGACATCGTCCTGCGATCCAGCATATACGACAGAAGTCCTTCGAACTGGATGGGGTATCTCAAAACTCGTTCCTGAGCCTCATCTATTGCATGATTAAGTGTGTAGTATGTCTCTTCAAGCTTTGCCTTCTTTGCACGACTATCATCTTCTGCACGATCAGCTCGACGTGATTCTCTTACCCATCCTTCCTCTGCTATTTTCAGTCTTTCGGAGGTTTCTTTTAGTTCCTTTTTCAGCTTCTCTATCTCGTCGGTCTTATCTTCGGTTTGACCCTTCTCATGGACCAAATTCCATTCTACATTTCCCAATCGTGTGTGAAGAGTCAAAATCTCCCTCTCCTTCTCCTCTAAAGTAGACTGCTGAATAGTCGCTCACTCAGTCAATTCCTGAACCTCGTCCTGTAGCTCAACATTATGGTCGTATAATGTGTCATACGTCTCAGCATCAACGGTGTACCGTGGTAACTGCTCTTCTTCCTCTTCCTCAATAAACTCCTCCTCAGGATCCTCCTCAGGATCAGTCTCGGGCTCATGCTCTTGACCAACAACGGTGATCAATGGAGATGACCCCCTCTGAACTAACTGTTCCCTAACAACATGTATGTCTCGGGGCTCCTCCTCTGTAGGTACTATAGGTAATCGGGGTTCTTCCTCCCCAGTTTGACTAGCTTCTCCAACATTCGTCATCCTGACAACAAAATTTTAAGTTTTAGTTACTAAGTTGTACTAACGAGCACATAAATTAACACATAAACACATAATGTATTTTATTATCTTCAATGAATTACAAAAAATTCATTTCTTAAAACTCGATAAAAGTTTTCATTTACTATCTTCTTTCTATAAGGCTACTACCTAAGGTTGTTCCCCCACCTAAGGTTCATAACCTACAGCTTTGATACCAACCTATGACACCCCCAAATCCGGGTACTTCGATTCCACGGGATTTGGTGTTCACTGTACAAATATCATCTATCTATCTAGCCATAATAAATGCAAATCATGCAATAGATAGAAATAATATCTTCCCCTTAAGGGTTACAACATCTGAATCATAAAATAAAATCCCAAGTTAAACTAACCTTAAACATCTGAGCAGAATTATAAACAAATAAGTCTTAACAACAACATTAACTCAAGTCTTAAACATAAATACATCATCTAATACAAAAATAACAAGTCTTCATCACTTGTTAACCTTGCCCTTGCCTTTACTAGTGGAAGGTTCGTCAGCTCTTTCGTTCTTAACTGCAATGTTATTATTAAGCAAGAGTGAGCATTATTGCCCACAAGTATAATAATGAAACAATAGTATAATAACATGCGAATAATCAAAGACATCTGAATAAAAGCTCAACTTTTGAATCAAGAATAAATAGCAAGAATCAAAAGAATTCTGAGGGTCAAAAGACCTTGAACTATGTCCTAGGTTATCAAGGGTTATACTTGAACCTTTAATAGTCATAAGACTATGGACCTTTCTTCTCGTACTTAGGGGGATCAGCCCTTAGTACCATACTGTGCACAATATCTTAACGCTAAAGCGTAAATAATCCCATATACAGGGTTGTTCATCTCAGTTTGACATTCGAGTCCGCACCAAAGGAAGTTTGGTTTGGATAATTCATCAAGGGTTCTGAAATTTAGAACGCTCATCAACTATGGACTAGTTGAATCATTAAGGTTTCACTAGTCTAATAAGGTTCAACTATAATGATATTCAATTTGAATAATAATCTCAAGTAGTATACAATAGAACAATTATTGTATAACTAATTCATACTTTGAAAAGATAATCAATCTTTAATATAACATTTGAACTTGAATAATAGTAACGATAACTTATTCAAGGTAAATAATGAACTTGAACAATAATGACAAGTAGGGTTAGGGAACTTGCTTAAATTTAAGAGTTTAAGTTTAGGAAACCTGCCTCGTGCGTAGATTATACTTTAACTAAGCACGTTCTTTGAATTAAATCCTACATACCATTCACATAGACAATACCAGTTAATTATAACTTAATTAATCATCATAAACTCATTCTCTTTGTCTACTTTAATTATTGATTATACTTAGTCAAATTATTACATTTACTGTCACATAATATCACTTCATGAATAATAATCTAATTATGTGTTCAATAATTTAATCCACATGTAATTATGTTATTTACATGTTAAACATCTATTTTATCATCACATTATTCTTCTAACATGTTTACATGTTCATCACATCAATCCACTAACACTTGTTAGACTTAAATATTTTAAAAAAAATCTCATTTCTGAATTTTCTGGAGAGTGGCGCTGCGGCGCCACTGATACACGTGGTCTTCGCGCTGCGACGCGGTGGTCCTGCGGCCGGAAACTTGGCGCGGTGGCAATGCGGCACGGGAAATACACAGGTAGCCGGCGCTGCGTACCAGACACAGAAATGGCAGTTTCGTGAAAAATCGCAGAACATGCCAATTTCTCCCAATTTCTTATTTTCTACTCGAAATTAGACATACCCACATGTTATAATTTATACATAAACATAACCCAACCTTTGTAAAGTGATTTTAACCATTTAAACACTTAATAACAGACTTAAATCATGAGAATTTTACTAACTTTGATGTTCTTGAGGATTTTGAACAAAAACATATAATTTAACACTACGGATTCGTTATAGCATCGAATCCGTTTGTTTAAGGCTTGGTCTCTTCGTATTAACTTGCTCAATAATATAAGGGTGTAAATTTTATGAAAATATTTATGCTTGACATACTAAAATCACGTATAAGGCCTTACGGCCAAACCCAAACCCTGTAATTTATTTTGGAATAGCAAGTCATCAGATTACGAAACTTAGGATATGGAATCATGCAATATATATATAAAACATGTTATGCTACTCGTATTATTACATATATCCATATAACAACATAATTTCTCAATTACAGAGACATAACAGAGGTTTTGAAAGCCATATTTCTATAAAAACTAAAAGACGTAAATTATAAATTTGGGAAGGAGGAGATTACCCTGATTGTAGAATATAAAGATAACAACTTCCTCCCTATCTCAATCACAGTGTTTCTCCCACACTTTACTCTAATTTCCTCAACTCTCTCTCTCTCTCTGTATCTTTCTCTGCTTAATATTAGACTTAGAAGAAAATAATGAAAGAAAAGAAAGCGTCGTATATAATAATCAGATAACTGAGCGCATCATGGTCAGTTGCCCATCATGGGTTAACTGGCTATAACTTTCTCTAAGGCCGTGTTTGTTTAGTAACTAAGTTCAAAACTCTTTATTTTAATAAAACCTTTTATTATATAGTTTAATTGATGTCACACTCTTCATAAAATAAATCTAATATTTTATTTAATTTACTTTAAATAAAATATAATAATTTCTCATAATTTCACATAGTCACATAACTAAATATTTCATTAATAAATAATGACAATTTATTAAATCTCTAAATAATAATTACATTAATTAAATAACATCATGCTTAATTAAATATTTCATTTAATTCAATAAGCCACATAATCACATACTTGAATAATAAAATTTCTCTGCATTAATTTAATAAATGTAACACATATAATTAAATTAATCTACCACAATTGCATCAATTAATTATTTAATCCAATAATTAAATCATCAAAAAATATTTATTTAATTCAATAAATATTTAAAATTAATTTACAAAATTTTCGTTCGTCACAACTTCATTACGCTCTTGTTCCACGATACGAATCGTCAGAAGATTGGAAGATTAAATTCTTAGTTTCATCATTCGCTTGGCGCTCTTTGACTTGTCTTCAACACGATCTATGCATTTAGAAGCTTTCACCCATGCGTCTTCAGCGCTCGCACGCTTTGCTGCCTTCTTTCCCCCGTCATTCATGCGCAATCTCATTCCCAGCTAATAACTATCCTCTTTAATATTCTGACCGCTCTAATTGAGCTAATATCCGCTCTACATCTGCAAATGGTGCAGTAAGGTCTTGAGTCGCGACATCTTCATGTGTTAACGTGGCTTGGTGCTTTACGGCTAGACCTTCTAATTTCTCGGCCTTCTTTTATAACCCCATGTTATGACCACACCTCATTGGAGGAATTCCCCCTCCTCGTTCTCATCCTTCACCCTTATCACCCCAAATTTATCCTCTCGTTCAAACTCAAGCCTATACCCAAGGTCTACAACAGAAATCAAAGGGTATGGCTTTCCCAATACCAACCATACCCAAACTATTCAACTTCTAAGGCTCCTAATCCTTATCATCCTTCGTCAGTCATTCTGACAACGAAGTTTTAACAACCCCAAGACTTGATATGTATAATACATGCTACCCCTAAGTACTCACGAGCACATAAGTCATTAACACATAAGCACATAGAGTCTTTTATCATTTTATATCTTCGATGATTTTCCTTAATACATTCCTCATAACTCGATAAGAGTTTATCACCTCTATTTTTTCGATCTCCTAGAAGGTTATAGCCTAAGGTTTTCCCACCTAAGGTTCATAACCTACCTAAAGCTTTGATACCAACTTGTGACACCCCCAAATCCGGGTACTTTAATTCCACAGATTTGGTGTTCACTGCCCAATTATATCATAACTAACTACCCCTAAACAAAGGATATAATTAAACTCAAGAGCTTAAATAATAAATCTCCCATCAAGGGTTACATAATTTCAAGATAAATCCCAGGTCATCTAACCTTTATACAATCATCAGCGGAAATTAAAACATGATCATAATTAAATCTAGTACATAAGCTTCATAAATAAAAGATAACTTAAACGTTGTCCTTGCCCTCGCTTGTAGAAAGCTCTTCAAACTTCTTAACTTTATCTGCATTGTTTTGTGCAAGAGTGAGCAAACAATTGCCCACAAGAAGTATAATATACAATAACGGTTTATGAATGATAATTCACTGAGTTTTCAATGGTAAAGTATTCTTACCGGAACAATAATATTTAATTCAACAATTACGAGTTCAAAGGAACAATGAACATTAAATTAACAGTAGATCTTAACATCAAAGAATACACTGAGGGTCACAAGACCACGAACTATACTCTAGGTTTCAAGTATTTCTACTTTAACCTTTAACAATCTAAAAGACTATAATCATCATCTTCGTCCTAGGTTAACAGGTGTATCTATTGTAACCTTTAATAGTCTAAACAACTATATGGACCATCATTCCGTACTCCAGGTGATCAGCCCTTTGTACTATGTATTGTGCAAACATTTTAACGCTATTGCATATTTCTAAAATAATCCCTTAATAATAGGGTTGTTCATCTCAGCTTAGATCATTAGGTTCCGAACCAAATGAAGTTTGGTTGGGAATTAGCTTCCAAGGAATTCTAGATCTTTAGAATGCTCATCAACCAAGTACTGGTTGAATCAGATAGAAATAAATAACTATTCAAGAGTTTGATTATAATTTCTTCATGAACAAGGTATATCGATGAATGAATAAGAACTAGAGTATTAACAATTTCTAAATTGAACAAATGTTATCATTGACAACATGCTTTCAAAATTTGTGTGAGTACATATGCAAACCAAAGGAAGTTTGGTTTGGGTTGACTTCAAGGGAAATTTAGAGTTTAGAACATTCATCAACTAAGGATTAGTTGAATTGGTAAAGAATCGCTAGACAACTTAGATTTTGGTACAACAATGTAAGATAGTACAATGATATTGGAGAACGAAGATCAAACAACAGTTATTAGTAGCTGAATAAACAACATTACTGACTTTGAATAAATAAGGTAATCTCGTTTGAAATAAAGAAATAAAGATTAGCTAACTTGTTCAATAATTAAATGAAAGTTAAGGAATTCGCATGACAATAAATCGTTAAACAAGAGGTTAGAGTTAGAGAATTTACATAAGTATAACGTAATAATGAAAAGTAACCTTGCTGAATAAGAAAGTAGCAAAGGTTAGGGAACTTGCCTCTTGCGTAAGCTATACAATTACAATTCACGTACTCCAATATCCTACACATTTTAGTGCAATCGCAATATCTATTAGACATACTAATATTCATATTTCAATATAAAACCCATTACTAGCTAAACTTGTTATTTTAACACAAGTCCTATGCTACCATTTACATTTCAGAATTCTCAAGTGTTAATCGTCACAACACTTTATCTAACGTTCATTGTATAAACTAAGTCATCACATAACACGTTCTCGATTTACTAATCATTTTTGCAAATTTGAACTTACTAACCACAATTCACTATGTTATGTTAACCTTAACACTACACATTTAACATCCTAACATAATTTCAGACCATTCTATGATGTTTGTAACGACCCCAAAATAGGTTCATTCCATCCAACCTATTCTGAGTCGCCAAATATATAGTACAGAAAAATAACTACAACTTTATTACAACAATTGTCGTGCAAAATACAACAACACATATGCTGTGAGTTTGGATACAAATATATACCAAATGTGACACATGTCCCAACCGTGGACAGCACCTCACAGTGGCACCTTACATAAAGGTATAGTCAAAGACTGTTTTAAAAATTAGAATATTTGGGAAGTGCTCAAGAAAACCTTCGTACATGGGAGGCCATACATCTAGGTTATGATAGATATCATATGACCACAGAATTATCCTTGGTTGACCCAATAGACCCAAAAAAAAACGAGAAGTTTACTATCATATTCTTCCCAATGGTGAGTCTTCTCTTGACATATCATTATCTCTACTGTCTCTAATTGAAAATTATACTTCAAACAAACACCAAGATTATATAGGTAGTGCTCGTAAAGATACTCAGCAAGTGGATGAGCACAACCCTATCTTATGATGACACGAGGTTGTATGTCATTAGACATCTTGTATGATAGTGACAAAACACCCTTCCAACGTTGGGTTCGCTTCACCTTAGATGATTCACCAAATATAACTACTAAATGATGACCACCGTTCTATTTCCCTGTTACCCCCGCTCGACCCAGCTATACTCTTATTACCTGAAAGGAATTGTGAAACAGAAGGGTGAGCACAACTAGCTCAGTAAAGAATATCATGACTAAAGATAAATAAATTATCAATAGCTTTCAACAGAATTAAATCATATATTTAGAACATATGGTAGATGATAAAAATTTCAACCATAGTTACAGCGGAACGAGCAATCCATTAGAAGAGTCAAATAGACTATAAAGTCTATTATCTTCTCCATGTTAAAAATCCACCAACAATGTTTTATCCCTGTAATATCAATCAACAATTCTGGTCCACAATCATATGAATAACTCATAATCATAGTTGTAGTTCTACATTCCTCTTCTCATCCAGGACGAAGATAATTTTTATCACCTATCTTTACCTGAAACATCAAAGATCATGGTTACACCGAATCACATTTCCTGTTCATAATCATACTAATAACTTCATCTTTGCACTACGGCCAAAGATATTCATTTGTATCACCAGTTGGTCATGTTCATCTTAACACCTGTTCATCTTTGCACTACTGGCCAAATATATTCAATAACAAGTTATCTTTGCATTACGAGCCAAAGATATTCATCAATAATTCATCTTTGCACTACGGGCCAAAGATATTCATCAATAATTTATCTTTGCACTACAGGCCAAAGATATTCCTCAACAGTTCATATTTGCAATACAGGCCAAATATATTCATATCTCAAAGAAATATATAATTATTTTAAAACTTATATAAACAATAATTATAACCATGTTGATCAATTCACCTTTGCACTTAAGCTAAAGATATTCAATTATAAATTCAATGATCATACCAGTCACAATTCAACTTTTTCACTACTGGCCAAAGAGAACCCTAGACATGATCATACCAATAATCTACCCATCTTTACACTCAAGTGAAAGAGAATATCATCATTAGGGTTATAAAAATGTTATATATGATAATAAAAACAATATAATCAATATATAGTTTTAATCTCCAGAGTAATATTCGTAAATCAACTATAATTTGGTTAGAAAAAGAAACCAATTTTGTCATGAATAGTAACTCGTGAATAGTGACTCATGAATAGTAACTTCGTGAATAGTAACTCATGAATAGTAACTTGTGAATAGTAACTCATGAATAGTAAATCCGACACAAAATATAGAAATTCCACAATAAAATCCATACCAATATTTCGGTATAATGATATTGAAATAACAATATTTCTTAAGCTTATAAATAATTTATTTTAATTGTTTACAATTTACTAAATAATGCATTTAATCATCCTAAAATTCCAAACTCATAAGATTTCATCACCAATAACTAAAAACCCTCATCAAAAATCTGTATATACCTCATATAGGATTCTCAAGCCATAAAATCCTATTTTTCAATTTTTTTCCTTCACATAATATATTTAATTCATTTATTCATAACTAGTCTATTTTCATGAAAAATACCAAATTAGTTCCAAAAATATTTCTTTTCTGGAATTTAGCAGAATATAGTCCCATATTGAACATATATTTTTCTCAGAATTTTTAAAACTCATTTACTATTTTTCATCTGGCCAAAACCGCCGACTATTTAGACATTTATCATAAATTGTCCTTTTATCCAAAAATTCCAAAATTCACAGAGTATACTGATATTATATAGATGTACTCCCAATAAAAATTTCATTAATTTTGGAGTTAACCACAAGGAGTTATAAGCGGTTACTTTTAAAATTGTCTTTTCCCGTAAAATTCATAACTCTTAATCTATACATCCAAAAATTACCATTTTTGGACACAATCAATAAAACTCATCAAAATATCATTTCAAAATTTCCAGAATTTTCTGAAGGTCAGAAGAATTACGAATTAAAAAATATAATAACCCTTAAAATCCCTTACTATCCCTTACCTCAAAAGAGCAGTATTCTTGACCAGAATGTAAAGCCGAAGGAAACTTGCACTGAATAGCAACTCTCAAAGTATCTAAATACTTACAAAATATGCTTCATAATATAGAGAAAGAAAGAGAGAAAGCTTATGTTTCTGGTGTGATTTTCAATTCTAACTTAGCCCTCTATTTATAGGAAAATGTTAGCACGCCGAAGCAGACTTAACTTGTAACCTGATGGCTTTACCTGCTACTATTCCCACCCACCACATTTGAATAAAAATCTCAGCACATTTCTTCACCAACCAAGAGTGGGGCCCATCAATTCTAGAATTTTCCACCAAAATGATTAACTCCGAAAATTTAACAATTTCTAAACCAGTCATCTCGTAAAATTCATAATAAATCATACGTTCATTTTTAACGGTTCAAAATTTGTGGACATATACTCAACTTATATATGTATAATATATCCAAAAATTACCACGATCCAACGGTCGGATTAAAAATTATAACCCCCGCAAAATATCTCAAAAACCTTGATTTTCAATACCTCCATTCCGACAAAAATACTGATAAAAATCTCAGCATTAACGCCTTCATTTTTAACTACAAAAATATATCCCTCATAAAATAAATATTTTTTTTATCATATGAATCAATAATTAATTATTCACAAATAATATTACAGAATCACATTTATGACAACCAGGCCGTTCCCAGGAAAGAGGGGGCTTTCCAATAAGGATTTCTCCTTACTGGCGCGCAATTAAGTGACCAAACCTCTCCTCAGATAGAATTTTTTAGACATTGCCAATAATGTTATCTAATAATATTATTCAAATAATATGAATTATTGATCTGATAAAGGAAAATACTGTGCATCAATAATTATTGAAACAACAATAATATAAAATATCAACGCAGCAATTATTGAATCAATAAAATAAGATATTGAACAATAACTACTGTAACAATTATTGAGTAGTGTCTTCTTACGTAAGAATGAATAATTGGCACAATACCGTGTGCTACTGTACAATAACGCGTATTACTATATTTTAACCACCGGGTATTTCAATAGTATTAACGGTAACAACTACGCCGTTATTTGTAAAAACTCAAATTTGTCGTTTTCTTCATCCGACAGTTATTCGTTATGGGGCCCACAAATAGCTGCGCCGTTGTACGAATATTCCCCGACAGAAAGAATATTCCACGACCAAACGAATATTCCCCGACAATAATGAATATTTTATAACCACTTGCGTATTTTGAAAAAATTTCATATATCACCCTTAACTTTAACTTTTATCAATTTAACCATTATAAGAAAAATTGAATACTTTTATTTCATAAAATTCGGGGTCTTACAATGTTTCCCCAAGTATGCAGTAACAACAGAAGTTAGAATCTCAAACCAGGGTATGGCGCAGCTACGCTATATAAAGGCTTGGGACCGGCGCAGCTGCGCCATTTTTTGCCTTGGCACCGGCGCAGCTGCGCCAGTGTTCAGACAGACGCAGAGAAGGCTAATGAACAGTAGCCGATTTTAGCCCAACAAACACAAATTTCACCTAATAGACAATAATATCAACACGTAAAATAAATATACCACTATCATAAACATGTTTACTAACATTTACAATCACTTAGCACAATTTAACAACATCTAAAACTATTTTAATTTCTCAAAATTCATATTTTTCATATAAAACTTCATTTTTGGTATCTCTAAGAAAAATCATCGCTGTAATCTCTATACATGATCAAATCATCTCATTCAAATTACGTTATCTTTGTTTCTTAACGAACTAGCATAAACAAGACTCAATTCACAAATTAACATACAAATTATCCACTGAAATTGGTACTTTTACAAGCCACATGCAAATATATACTGTAATTTACTTTTCTTCCTTTTTAACTGTAATTAGCATATGAATTCTTGTTTATATACAAACTCGCACATAACCAACACTTATAATCACTATTACCAGTTATATATATCAATAATTCAACAAATTGAATTCACAGAGCCCGAGATTTTATACCGTAAAAACCCATATATAAACATATATACATACATAATATTAATGTAAAAAATAAAATACCTTCAATTGGCTTGTTAATTCTTGCTAAACACTGAAGTTGCTTGACAATTCTCACAATCTCTCTCTCAATTCTCTCAACTTGTCTGCAGCTTTTCTTCTTAGGCCAAAAGACAATTCACGTACACACTAAAGCGTATAGATAAAAACTGATAACCTTAATACGTCTAGTTATTAGAATATCAGTTACAGATATAACGCTTAGGTTATAAATATATTATTTTTATTATTTAATTTATTTTATTTATATTATTATTATAATTATAATTCAAAATTTAAAAATCCAAAAGACACAAGGCTTTGTTTGGCAAAAAGTCTTTAAAATAAAGACTTAATATATTTAAGCCTTGTTTGGTCAAAACTAAATTAAACTACTTGAATTTTATTTTAATAAACCATTTAGTTTATAATTTATAACCACATATGACTTATTTGGATTTACATATCCAACATTAATCAAATAAAATAATTATACATAATATATTTTAAATAAATACTCCACTTAAACAAACATCACAAAATTATAACTTTATTATAATTTTATTTAATAATTTAATATACCATCTTAATTTATCACATCACAACAACAATATAACATCTTATGCTCTCTTACAACAATATAAATATTAAATTAATTTAGAATATTATCTAATAAATATAATTTATAAATATTTACTAACAAAAATCACATATTCTTTTAATTTAAGAAATATTTCAAAACAACAATTTTATTAATAAAATATTTATTTAATTTAATAAATATTTTAAATTACAAATAAAATCTTGGATTGTTACAGATCAAATTCAAAGGCTACACCAATGAGCACTTCAATAAAGCTTACGTCTGACGAAAAAGGTATAGATGCGGAGGTAACTAAATATCGAGGTATGATTGGATGTTTATTATATTTAATCGCATCTAGACCAGATATTATATATAGTGTTTGTTTATGTGCACGTTTTCAAGCAAATCCTAAAGAATCACATTTACAAGCTGTTAAAAGGATTTTTAAATATCTAAGTGGTAAAATCAATTTGGGATTATTTTATCCAATCTGCAATCATTTTGTACTAATGGGTTATTCAGATGCTGACTATGCAGGATGTCAAATTGATAGAAAAAGTACAAGTGGTGCTTGCACATTTTTAGGTCACAGTCTTGTTACGTGGCATAGTAAAAAGCAAACTTCAGTTGCTTTATCAACCACTGAGGGTGAATATCTAGCTGCAGAGAGTTGTTGCTCTCAAATTTTATGTTTAAAACAGACTCTTTGTGACTTTGATGTTTTATGTGATAATCTGCCTATATACTGAGATAATTTTAGTGCTATAGATATCTCTAAAAATCATGTGTTACATTCATGTACAAAGCATATAGAAGTTAGATATTATTTTATAAGGGATAATGTTTCAAAAGGTTTAATAAAATTAATTTTTATTCCAACAGAAAAATAATTGGCTGATATTTTTACTAAACCCTTAAGTGAAGAAAGATTCTTCATGTTAAGAAGAGAACTTGGAATGTGCATGGTATGATCACGTATTAAAATAGTTCATATTTACAGTATATCTGCATGTTATTATTTTAAATGTGTTTATTATCTGTTCTTCACCGAAGACTAAGGGAGATGTATCTACTCGGCACAATTTTCGGAAGATATCATTATGGGATTTGAAATTTGAAAAGACAGAAGCTAAGAGTTTAGTGTTTTAAGAAGTCTTTTCGGTATCCAACTCTTCCATATTAAACACAAAACACTCACTCCTCTTTTCACACGCCTTCAGATATCTCTGATACTCCTTCACTATTCTTCAAAATGCTCTACTTTCGACAACGATAATGAAAACTCGGGCCAATAAGCGTACATCCGGCATCACCATCGAAGAAGGAAATTGTCCACGATCTCCTTATACAATGCGATCATCGAAGAAGTCCAAAAGACAACCTCACAAGACATCTGTTCATGTTTCTTTCGATGACTCCGATGGGTCTGATTCAAGTTTTTCTTTCTTAAAGACATCCCCACAATCTCCTGGTTCGGAGCCTCCTCCTTCTCAACCAGAATCGCCATCAAATCTGGTAAACCCTTTCTCTGTTACTTCAAATTTGCCAGATAATTTCTTTAGAGGTCAAAGTTTCGAAGCTCGCTTCACAACCTCTATTGCTACTAAACAGTTTATTTATGAGAAAATCTTGGGTCTGTTTTATTTCAAAAATTCTTATTTGGAAAAACTTTTCACTTCTAGTGGTATTTTTGCTATGCTATTTCCTCTCACAAGGGTATATCCCCATTTGGTACAATAGTTTTACACAAATTTAGAGTGTAATGGGGATTGTTATACGTCCTTTGTGAAGGGAAAGTCTCTGTTTTTCACTGTTATCGATTTTCGAAGTATTTTTGATATTCCTTCATCTGGTCCCTGTCCATTTACTCTTAAGGGTGCTGCAAATTTACCCTTTCCTCCTCTTGAACAACTTCAAACTGTGATGAACGATTCATCTTTGACAACTCTATTTACTCCCAAAATTGTTGATGTCTGTCCACTTGCATGTGTTTTACACAAAATACTTCTGTATAATCTGTTTCCCCGAGTAGGTGGTGGAGCAGATTTTACTTACCAAGATTTGGTGGTTGTTGCAATGATTTTAAAAGGTGTCCGTTTCAATTTTTCTCTTATGATGTTGTCTCACATGATGAGTTGCATTCGTCAAGTTAAAAAATGTCTGCCCTATGGTTTATTTTTAACAAAAATATTTCAGCATTTTTAATATCAACCTTGATGATGAAATTATGGTGTCTCACAATGAATTCATTGACTCTGCTAATTTAAAACAGTCTCATATCACTTTTGTTGATGGCTCATTTGTTCGAATCATTCCTGATCCTATTCTTACTCCATCAAGCTCTATCTCGTCTGATTTACCAACTGATACTCCTACTTCTTTTACACTTCCTCCTTCATCAGTTTCATCTCCAGACGTAGTCAACATGTTGACTCAAATCCTCCAAAATCAAGAGCTTATGTGTTCTGATATTCTTGATGTAAAGCAAAGGCTTTTGGTTTTAGGAAAAGGAAAACTGCCTATTCGGGCAAATGATTTAAACAAATGTTTTTCTCAAATTGAAGACGAATTTATTGATTTACAAGCTGGATTTGAGTTGCACACAATGGCTATGGTTGAGTCTCTTCACAGGAAGATAAATCAAAATTCTTGTCAGTTAAGTCAAGAACTGAAATTCGTGAGTTATCATATTGGAGAATTTGCTGATTTTATGTCTCATCGTATGAATGACATTGGTAGAAAGCTACACTATGATCAAATGCATTCTCCAGTACCTGAATGGCCTCGATGTAATTGGATGGCTGAGTACATTGGAGATTTTCTTGACCTGCCTCTACCCAATGAGACTTTTATTCCTCGACCACCTAGATTTACTCATGATTTTTCTTTAGAAGAAAAGCTTCATCGTCTTCTCCATTGTCCCTATTTCACTACTCGCCCTCTACCTATGATTCATGTTGATGATATTGATATCTGATGATTTTTTTGGTGATAACAAAGGGGGAGACATGTTGCGGTTGGTTGTTGCTGCATGCGATGGTTGTTGCTGTTGCTGTGAAGACGTTTTGGAATTATTAATTTTGTATTAAAAATGATTTGGTTGGCACCATTATGTGTTTAAGTTTGTTAAGTTTTTTTTATGGGCTGTTTAAAAGAATTTGGCTGGAAGCCAGTTTCAGTATTAGATATTATAATTGCTATATTTTGTGTTATCTAATATGTGTTATAGCTAACAAATTTTGCAGGATAAATTATGGCTAAACAGAAGGCATGGTGGTAATTAGTTTGGATCATATTTGTTTCCTTCTGAAATTTTAAATATGCATGAATTAAGGGGGAGTTATAATTTTTGGTGTTGTCATCATCAAAAAGGGGGAGAATGTTGACTTTAATATTCTGACCTTTGTGTTTTGATGACGACTTAATATTTTGTACTAATTTGTCTATTGAGAAATTTCAGGAAATTGATGAAAGGCTTATTGACAAAAGACTTTGAAGATTTGAGTCCTAAGATTAATATGTAAGGTCATTGTAAATATTTGATTTTTCAATACAAGGCTCTAGGACATGTTATGTGTGCATTAAAATGTGATTAAATATTTTGTGCATAAGAAATTTGTATATTGCTAGTTGTTATTAAGAGATCTGATTTTATACGGTTAGTATTTATATATGCATACGTAAAAGTGTTGTCTGAATTAAATTAAATTTTTTATGTGTTCTGATATTTGTGTAACACGTGTCAAAGAATTCATATGTTGGAAGATTAAAAGTTGTTGGAGTGTGTTGGCAAAGATATGATTACTTTCAAAAAGTGGGTTACATGTATATATCTTGGAAATATAAGATAATCATTATCTTGAATAGTTGGTTCATATTACACTCTTATTTTAAATGCTATGATATTCCTTGCTTCGGTTGTAATATTAGTGGCGGCAGATTTTGTGAAATCATATTTACTAGAGGTATTGGAAAAGTCTAAGCCTATTGAGTTATCTATCTGACTTAGTCTCTTTCTAGTTTATCTCTGATAGAGTCCAGCATTTACTTAATAACTGAAATCAATTGAATTTCTTATTGGAACGTTAGACAAGGTTTATCTGTGGCAACGTAATTATTTTACAACGGAACAATGTTGTATAAACGGTAATATATTTCTGGTCTATAAAAAGAAGAACTAAGATTTCAGTAGAAACAACACTTGAATTAATATTTTGCACTCATATACTTGAAAAGCTACTTCATTATTCTTGGTGCAAACTTTCCAGTTGCTAAGCAATTATATTCAGATTATTTATTAGCTAATTTTTGAGCTTAATATTGGTGATATCTCTCTCTTTTATTATTTGATCATTGCATTCATTAGTTGAGCCTTGCATTGTTAAATTGCTTATTTGCTTTGATTATTAGACATCTATATTTGTAATCTTATAATTTTTAGACTAAGTGTTATCTAAAGGAATTTAATTCATGTGGATTAAGGTTTGTTTACAAACAGGTTCAAGGAAACATAAGTGCTTAAAGGGTGCATTGGTGCACAGGAAGCAAGTGTGCTCAAGTGAATTATTGTAATTCAAATTTTTTAGAATCTGTTTTGTAACAAGGGTCAATTTTAAAGAAATAAAAGTGAGTCTCCAATACTAGTTGGACTAGGCTATTATTATAGAGGGTAATAGCTGAACCACGTAAAAAATCTTGGTGTTATTTTTATTGCTTGCTTTACTTTAAATATCTCTCAAGATAGTTAAATCTCTTTATAATTAAAATTTAAATATTTGCTTTATCTTAAGATATTTTGTTAACACCAAGTATTTACTTTGACTTATAAATTCATCAAGATATTTTCTTAAACCAAAAAGTTAATACGGTAGACCATATTTATTCAGCAAGCTGCATTCATCAAAATAGTAGGCTAAATTTAGTAGTTTTGTTTAAAGTTTAAAAATTGGTCATTAATTGCTCTCACACTTATTCAACCCCCCCTTCTAAGTGTGCCTTATCTGAATTTTAGTAATAACAATGTTACATTGTTTCCTAACTAGGTTCGTAAAACCTACATTTCACTTTCTCATCACTCTCTTAAAATAGCTAGGTAGGTATAGGTATACCTTAACCACACATGTTCAATATCAACATTCATAAATCTATTACACACGTGACTCGCTATGTGTTCGTTACACATTTCAAAGTCATTTAGGTAAGTTCAAGCGTACACACAAACGTCTAACTTAGTTGTAACTTCATACCTACTACATCACATATCCTACATTTTCATAGCACAATTCCGATTGTTATGATACCACAAGGTCAAACAACGTATTTTTTAAATCGTTGCTTTATAACTTGTAAACATTCCTTTGGACTTAACTTTTGAAAGTCATAAATAACATTCATCTCTATCACATAGCATGCTTCTTACTCCTTACATAGCATATTGGTCACATATTACCAGTTAAAGAAATCGAATAAGCATGCCTCGAACATCCGATTAAAAATAGAAACTATTCAAGACTGCAGAATGGCGCAGCTGCGCCCTGTCTAGGCTTAGGGACAGCGCAGCTGCGCTGTCCCCTGGCCAGACCAAGGTTAAGCTTTTGCATTCCTGGTTTTAGTCCAAACTTCAACACACATACACACTTATACTTAACATGCATACACGCTAGAGGTCTTTACATACTTGTATGACCACTTCAAGTTTACCCTTATATGTAGGGACTTTAGTTTAGGATTTTCACGAAATCAAAACCAAGTAGGGTTATGTAATCACTAGGTGTACTAATTAGCCTTATGTTCTCATAAAGAGGTCACATAATCTGTACTACATATGCTCATACATATTCATATCTTTTACTCATAGCTAGCATTGTTTAACACTTTAAAACATACTTTAACCTCATGCTTGGTCTACTTCCATTATGTTTAACATATACAACTTATGTTTAGAGACATAATGAAACATAACATGGCATCTCAAGCCTTTAAAATCTAAATACTCATATATAATGCAACTTAAGTTCAAAAACATGCTCGAGGTTGCCTTTGAAATCATTTTTCATGAATGATGCAATATAGCACATATAAATCAACTTCCGTTATGTTTAACATATAAGACTTATGTTTAGAGACATAATGAACATAAACGTGTCATCTTAAATCGTCAGAGCCTCTTTTCTCATACCTAATGCACTTGGTTTGAAAACGTATTCAATTTTGTTTTTGAAATCATCTTGAACTTGAACTATGCAATTTATCACATACAAGGCAACTCTAAAGCTCTTATCATGTGTAGTCAAGTTATGCTATCATCTTTTCAAGATCAGAAACTACACCTTATAGCATTCATGTCCATTAGCTTTTAATACTAATCTTTTCTTGAAAACTTCTTTAACACAAATCCTAATAAAGAGGATATGAACAAAGGAATTAAGAATCATACATCATGCATTTCTAAATTATACCAACATGCTTGCGAGTCAGTACATAAACATGGCACTCATACTCATCAAGTTCATTTCTAAAGTTTCTAATTTCATTTCAACTACATACTTTCATTATTCATGAATGCTAACCTATTAAAACATGCTCACATTAAGTTAACATACTTGTATATACCCCTTACACACGCTTGCATGCTAGTTTAAGTCATAACAGTTGATCATTACTTAGCTGGCTTTTAAAACAGAAGTCAAAAAACTGAATTCAGAGCCTGTTAATCCGGCACAGCTTCGCCATGTCTGGTTCGAGCCAGTAACAATCTACTTAGGCAGAAAACTAGCCCAACCACAGAAATTACTCACGAATTCTATTCTAACCAGTTATATAACATTTTAAACATGCTTATATCATTATATAACAACTATATGAACATTACCCAATCCTTTTTAACATCTAACTCCACCAAATCAAAAATTTGACATTCAAGAACTCAAACTTATTTTTGACAGAGAATGAATCGGAAAAACAAGGAATGGAGTTATACCTCTGCAATATGAATGAACTTGCTACTAATTGAACTTCCAATGTCCTAGAATACTTGTATGCTCTCAATCTCAAACTTTGACAATTTTCAACAATGGAAATTGGAGAAGGAGAGTTCTCATTTATAGAACACCCAATACCCAGACAATGAAATTTCCCCTAAATCAAACTTCTGGATGAAAGGATTGCATGAAGGGTAAGGAGGAGTTGTTTGATGTTAGTTGAAACTCATCATAATCACCACTCCCCCCATAATCATCAGCTAGAAGCTTAGAAGAAAGAAAAGAAAATAGGACTTAGCCTATATGTGATTCACGTGATTGAGAAATGAGGAGCAAATGGGACACTAAATTTGGGACAAGCCAGTTATCTCAACATTCTTACAACACTCATACCCATTACTACTCTTATGTTATATTTTATACACATCTCAACCATACATTAGTTATAACTTAATGTCACAATATGATTTAATATTTCAAGGTGATAGATGTTATGCAACATACATATAATCGATGTACATTAGTCCACATAATTTAATATTTATAACATATGTGGACTTACATTAATTGCTCACTAATAACTTAATAACTCCTTTTACTAATAACATATTTATTTACTTTCATATTTTAGAGTACACATATAATTGTCTCATCACATAGGATGAGATAACCAAACTTAATTAAATCAACTAGATGATTTAATCACTTTTACCATATGTATATTATTAATTCCAATTAAATGTCACACTTCAATTATTCTTAAGACATAGGTATGATATATTACTACTACTCACATTTTCCATATTACACATAGTAATATTATTTAATGATTATACCCACATTAATATTTTAATTGGGCTAAATATCATTTAGTTGGGTACTTTCAACCCACACAATAATTAATTAATTTTAATCATTTCTTTTCATTAATTATTATGCATTCCTATAATTAATAGAATATAATATTCTATAATATCACTTAATTAACCAATATTTACTCTGGGTTGATTAATTTGACCCTTTATTGAAGTCATGTATTGTTAACCTAATGAACACTCTGTCACCATTCATGACTTTATAAGAGTTATTAGTATGCATGGCTTGCAATCACATTTCACAAACTGACTCAAAGTTTTCTACAGACTGGCGCAGCTACGCTGGTCACAGGCTTGGAAATGGCGCAGTTGCGCTATACCAAAATCAGAGGTAGACAAGTTCTGCCTTAGTAAAAATCAAACCTACGCTCCTAAATACTTTACACATCCTCCTAAATCGTTAACTCATCTAACAGCAATGCCCTCTTTGATTCCACATCATTGGTTACTATATTCCTTAATAATTTAAGGATCACACTTTGAGTTTTAAACTCTATTTTCTCTTATTAGTTTAACCAACTATACAATATTTCTTTTACGGTTTCTTACCACCAATAACACAAAACTCGAATATATAACACATACATACATTCCTTAAGTCTTCACTTTTCATCGTGTATCAATTTACTCAATAATTCTCTAACCAATTTAAAGGTATATCAATTTCATTCTCTTGTCAACAACGTACACACATATAAGTCTAAACCTAGCACGCGTCGACTCTTTAATAGTATTCAATATAGTACACTGAGTGGTTTCCCACAAACAACCAACAAATTAGTTTCCGTCTCGTCTACACTGTTTTCACAGTGAGTTAGATCAATCACTAATTCGTATATACCTCCACTCTCTGAAGGAATCGTTTAGCCCAGCTCCTATACATCCACCATTAAAGAGTACGATTGCACTACCTTAAACTTGATACATACCCATACATACACTCAAGAAATTGGTGATTATCAAAAATATTTAATGTCACAAACTTACTATTATAAAATAATTTCACATAAATTATTTAACATCAATAGATAAATATTATTCATCTTCATATTAATTCATCTCTATAATTTATAACAAATATATAATAACGATATATATTTATTAAATACAATCTCACATATTACATAGCGCATAATACCCTATGTAACATAATACCACATACCTCGTAACACATAAATACATACATATATATATATATATATATATATATATATATATATATATATATATATATATATATTCTTATTCGAACCCATCACATGCCTTAAGAATTTTATTTACTAAATTCTTATTTTAATATTTTCTAAAAATTCGGGTTCTTATATCCTCTCCGTCTTATAAGGATTCCGTCCTCGGAATCACCGAAACCTCCTGTACTCGGTGTTATTTTGAATAATACATATTCTTTTGAATAATTTTATTCATTCTCTTTTCAGAAGTTTTATTATAACTTGCTCACTTGTATTCTACCACATTCTCCTTTCTAAGGAACATTCTACTCAGTACATTCATCACACAGAAGAATAAGAGTCTTCTACGATTTTTCAATAATTAGAAAGTAGTATGAATAACTCAGATTCCAAATTATGCTGAGAGGTCACATAAGACCGTGAACTAGTGCTTCAACACAATTATCCACACTACAAACCAGAGTTTTTATCTATCACTGTAACAATCCAGAATTTCAAATTGTAATATTAAATATTTATGAAATTATATAAATATTTATTTGATGTATTTATTGTTGAAATTGTTGAATAAATATTTTATTGATGCGATGGTTGTTAGTAAATATTTATGAATTAAATTTATTAGATAATATTCTAAATTAATTGAATTTATAATTTAGAGAGTTGTAATATAACATGAGATGTTATATTGTTGTTTTAATAATTTAAAGTGGTATGTTAAATTATTGAATAAAATTAAAATGAAATTATAATTTTATGATAATTGTTTAAGTGGAATATTTATTTAAAATATGGTATGTATAATTAATTTATTTGATTAATGTGGGGTATGGAAATTGTAATATTCCAGAATTTTAATTGTAATATTAAATATTTATTGAATTATATAAATATTTAATGGATGTGTTTATCGTTGAATAAATATTTGTTTAATTGATTTAATTTTATTTGGTTAATTATTTGTTAAATAAATAATTAATGAGTTAAAGAAATTATTATTATATTGATATTTCAATTTGATGGTTAATTATTCGTATTGAGTTATGTGATTAAATGATTTATTTAATAAATTATTATTTGAATTAATTAATTAGGTATGAAAACTTAATTAAATATAGTGTGACAAATAACTATATTATAAGGAGTATTAAAATAAATTAAAGTAGTTTTAATTGAGTTTACTCAAACAAGGCTTAAGTATATTAAGTCTTTAATTTTAAAGAGTTTTGCCAAACAGAGCCTTATGGCTTTTGGGTTTTTAATTTTTAGTTTATAATAAAATAAATAAATTAAATTAAATAATAAATATAATATATTTATAGTATGTACGTTAGTTTGTAACTGATATTGCAATTAGTATGCGTATTAAGGTTATCAGTTTTATTTTTTTTACACTTGGCCATATCTGTTTTCTTTACGCATTCTTGGCTAAGTCTGAGAGTTCAGAGAGAAACTTGAGAGAAAGCTTGAGAGAATTGTGAAAAGTTCTAAGTTTTCGAAGTAATTAGCAGTTGATTAGCAAGGATTTCTTAAGCAACAAAAGGTATTTTTACATAACCTTAGTGTGTGTGTGTGTATGTGTGTGTGTGTGTATATATATATATATATATATATATATATATATATATATATGAGTTACGGCAAAATTTTGTTCTGTGAATTCTAATTCTTTCAAAATTGTTGTTATGTAACTAAATTATGGTCGTTATGTGTGATATAACGCTAGAGTTTATGTTTAAACAAGGAAATGGCATGCTAATTTCGGATAACAGTAGAAAAATAATGACAGTGTATGTTTGATGAATATTTTCTTATGTGGCTGGTGTAAGTACCAATTATGATGGTCAATTTGTATGTTAAACTGCAAATTGAAGCTTGATTATGCTAGTTCATTAAGAAACAAGCATAACGTAATTTGAACGAAGTAATTTGGACAAGAATTGAAATCACAATATTGATTTTTGTGAAGGATGTCAAGAATGGAGTTTTCAGATGAAAATGAGAAATTTGAGAAATTAAAATTGTTAAAAGTGTAGTTAAATTGTGCTAGGTGGTTGAATATATTAGCAATCATATTTATGATAGTGTTATATTTATTTTATATGTTAATTTCACTGTTTTGTGGGTCAAATTCGTGTTAGTTGGCCTAAAAATTGTGTCGAATCACGTTCTACAAAACTGAAACTGATGCATCGCGCGGGCGCGCTGCCTCTTGGAGCGGGCGCGCTGGAATCTAGTATAAAACTGGCGCGGCCGCGCCATTACCCTATCACAGACAGTGAAGTATGCTAATTATGCAGACTTTGGATGTTCAATGTAACTTAGCTTAATGTTATGTTAATGTGTCAAACGTGTAATGACAAGGTTAAAACAGAATAGTATCATGTGGTTAGTAACTCTAAAATGTTAAGTTAGTAAGTTGTGAAAATGATATATATGATTTAAGAAACTTAATGAACAATGAATAAGTGTTGTGAATTGTACACTTGTGATTCTGAAATGAATATTATAAGATATGGAATAGGGTTAATATAAAACCAATAATGATTCATAGCAAGACTTAAGCACTTGAATGAAATTCGAGTATGAAATATAGTGAGATATAAGTTAAAAGTTAACACAATCAAATTGAACATTGTGTATTGATAAGAGGAAGAATTATGAGATGTAGAGTAAAGTTTACATTACAACTACTATATGTGACTAATAGTTGATATGTATGATTATATAATTGTGTAGGGCACATGAAGTGCATATAATTGTAAGCTGTTAAACTATTATTGGTAAACAATGATCAAGGCAAGTCTTTTCAGTTCCTATTTGCTACGTGAACTTGATGATTAACTGTTTTAAGTCTTTATTGAAAATAACATGATGTGTTATATTTATGTTGAAAGCATGAAATGTTAAAGTCAACTTATGACTACGTTGATTTAGTAAAGCATACTGATTGAGTAAGGAACTCAATCTTTATACTTGTTAGTCCAATGTTTATGAAATATATGTTGAGCATGTTATTATGTGCTATGTGATGCATGAAATGTGATGCTCCCA
Source organism: Panax notoginseng (assembly GCA_016801055.1). Lineage (NCBI taxonomy): Eukaryota > Viridiplantae > Streptophyta > Magnoliopsida > Apiales > Araliaceae > Panax > Panax notoginseng. Next base: position 99,440,512 of record CM029022.1, on the reverse strand, counting down.
AAATAGGTATACATCACCCATCTTGAGTCGCCAAATACATGGTACAGAATATAAACACAAACTTAATTATACAACCTTCGTGTAATATATGACAATACATAAACTGAGAGTTTTAATAGGAATATTGTCATCTAGAAAATATCCACACTCAAAGGAGTCCTCATTACATTTATTGTCACACTATTTAACAGAATAGTGAGGAGTACTACTCCTTTTCCCGACTCGTCCAAGCTATATTCTCATATCCTGAAGAGAACAGTGAAAGAAAGGATGAGCTCAACTAGCCCAGTAAGAAATATTATGACTAAGATAATGCATAATAAATTATCAATAGTCTTCAACAATATTAAACTGATAAAATACAATAGAGCATGATATCTACTATCTTCTATGATTTAAAATATTTTCATCAATTTTTATCGCTAAGACTCAGCTTAATAAATAAACCACATCATCTAATCAGCCCTGTATTAAGGGCCAAGGATATTCATTAAATCATTAATGGTCATGACTATACCGAATAATCCCTGGTCATAATCATACCAAAAACTATCCATCAATGCATTACAGGCCACTGAGGACTTTTACCACATCATTTATAACATTACAGGTCATGATTATACCGAATGATCCCTGGTCATAATCATACTAAGTCCATCTATGCACGTAAGCTAAAGATGACTTTCATTACAATATAAGCATGAGGATGATGACAATGACATAATAATTCAATAAAACAAGTTCAAGAATAAATTTTAAAGATTAATATGTTAATTTATCCTGAACTCAATAACGTCCAGATTATCAACATGATACTACTTTGTGGAGTAAAATTCAAGAATACTCAAAAGAATATTTTCACGAAAAGATACTGGATGAAGCGCAAATATCCAGGATATTCCACTAATTTTAAGGAATATAGAAGCCAAAACTTTAACCAACTGAGTATAATAGAATGTATGAAACTGCAAATGGATTTTCACCCGCCATGCGGTAATCCACGTATACAGATCATTTTCATAATTTAATAAGGAATGAATACAAAGGATCATTCACCATACATGTGGTAATCCACATAGATATGTTATTCTAACAGAATAATAAAGAATGGAACCAGGCCATGCGTAATCCGTAGAAACAGAATATTCCAACAGAATAATAAAGAATGGAACCGGGTCATGTGTAATCCGCACTGACAGGATATTCCAACAGAATATTAAAGAATGAAATATCAACAGAATTCACCAGGCATGCGATAGACCGCACATACAGGTTATTCCAATAGGATAATAAAGAATAGAATAACAGAAGAATTTCACCATATATGCGGTACTTCGCATAAACAGGTTATTCCAACATAATAATAAAGAATAGAATAACAATATCTCTCTTCATGAATACGAAAGAAATAATACCCCTTACGAGTACAACAAATAATATCCCTTACCTTAGAAGAAACTGGATATTAGAAAAGTGAAGTAGCAGAATACTTTTCTTCTTTCTCTCTATAGTTTCTCTCTCTAGAGTTTCAGTGAATTCGTAAGAAATAATAAAGGAATGAGCTTCTATTTATAGAAGAACTGAAAGTGGCTCTTGGTCTTAACGAAGGGTCAAAATGACTCTTGGTAATATTGAAGAGACAACTACTATTTGCGAAGGGGCAATTAACTCTTGAAACAACGAAGGGGCAAATAACTATTGGAAAACTGAAGGGACAAATAACTCTTGGAAAACTGAAGGGACAAGTTACTATTAAAACTTTAAATCAACGATCCATATTGATTTACTATTATAATTTCAATCAACGGTCTGAAAAATTAGCACATCTCCTCATAGAATAATATTATACCCAAAAATGATTTGGACCGAAAAGAAATATATTTTTCTGGTGAATAGTATCCCGTGAATAGTAACTCGTGATTAGTAACTCGTGAATAGTACTCCGACACGAAAAGTGCTCCGAATACCCGATTGAACAATATAGCCTCTAGACATCAATTATTATCGAAATAAATGTCGATTTCCACTAACACAAATAATTTCAACACAATGGAACTATCAAATTCATCTTTAATCAACACGAACTTATTCATCATTAATATTATAACTCACAATATTTAACAACCAGGTCGTTCCCAGGAAAGAGAGGGTTTTCCAATAAGGATTTCTCCCTATTGACGCGCAATTAGGTGATCAAACCTCTTCTTGACAGAACTTTTAGACATTGTAAACATTGCAATTTAATAATATGAATAACTTTGTCGTCTCAATTATTGATTTAATAATATAACATATTATACAGATGATACTGTGACAATAATTGAATCAATAATATGAGAGATATGATGCAGCAATTAATGTAGCAATAATTGAGTATAACTGAGTGACTTCTTACGTAAACATCAATAATCAATACCGTGTGCTACTATGCAACCACGCGTATTACTGTACTTTTACTACCGGGTAGTTAAACAGTTTTACCGGTAACACTTTCGTCGTTATTTTTATAAAAAGATAATTCTGTCATTTTCTACTACGACAATACTTCCGTTGTGGGGTCCACCAATGATTATACCGTCGTACGAATATTCCCCGATAAAAAGAATATTCTCCGACCAAACGAATATTTTATAACAACTTGCTTACTTTACAAAATTTATAAATATTACCCACAACTATAATATTATATCAAATCCACACCATAATATTCAAAAAAATATTTCGAGAAATTTAAATCTTTATTCATAAAATTTGGGGTCTCACATGAAAACTGTTAGATTTTGCTGGGCTATCGAGCTCAACCTTGCAAATAACCATTTTTACAAGTCAAGATTTCAAGGTAAAGTTATGTGTTACCTGAAAGATATGAATTCGATGTGGTACTTGAGGATTTATACACTTTGGTTGTGTTATTATTATTTAAACCATGTTTAAGGTTCCGAGTGATGTATTAATGTTGAATTGTAATACCGTTTCGCAATGTAAACTATTGTAGTATTAAATTAATTCTGAGATATTTAGATGTAAAGGTTGAAGGTTTTGGGAACGAGGATAGTTTGTAATAGAAAATTTTAATTATTCCGCAAGTTTCAATGGTTGTATTATCATTTAATGATGTGAAATTAGAGGTTGAATGTATTATTAACGACTGAAATCGAGAATTAAATTGTATAAATTTTGGGGTCGTTACAGTTGGTATCAAAGCTGTAGGTTATAAACCTTAGGTAGGAGTACCGTAGGCTATAACCTTAGAGAAGGAAGATGAAGATAATGAAAGAATAAACTCAGATAGAGTTTGTACAATAAGAAGTAATTTAAGAAATTTATAAAGAAGGGATTAAAACATGCGTGAGAGGATTCAAAGAAGAATCTCGCAGAGTTATAAGGAGTATGAATGTGGGGTCACCCAACTCCAATAATAAGGATGTAAGGTGATAACAAATAGACAATGTCTATAAGAAGAGATTGGTAAGGAAGTTAAGAATATATATAAAAAATTATAGTTAAGTATGGTACAATTGTACTCTTTAGTAGTTGAGGTATGGTATATGAGCTAAACGATTCCTTCATAGAGCGGAGGTATATACGAACTAGCAACTCGGAACCTAGTTTGTTGGTTGTTTGTGAGAAACTGCTCAGCGTACCATATTAAAACTGTTAGAGACTCGATGTGTATCAAGTATAGAAAATGGATAAGTATGATGATAATGTGGAACTCGAATAAAATGTTGAGTAATGTAAATGAAGTTAGAAATTCTTAAAGGAAGAATTGTTATATAAACAAGAAAATTTAGAGAAGAATCTTGAAGAAATATAAAGATAAGAAATGGGAGTTACCTAACTTCAATAGCCAAGATAACGAATAATGTCGTAAATTATGAAAAAGAAAGGAAAGAGGATCGTAAAATAAAACGATCACAAGTTAAGAAAAGAATTTTAAGGGAGATGATTATAGAATAAGATCACGATGTGATTTGTTTAAGTTATAAAAGAAAGATGGTATGTAATGTTTGAATAATTATAGCTTGATGCTATAAAGATAATGTACAATAAAATAGTACGAGATAACTTATGAGGAGTTATAGATGATGTGATACGAGGAATTCGTATCGAGCAAAAGAGCAAGTTATAGGTAAGATAGAATTTGGTGGGATTTCAATTGAGGACTCATGTGGGGGTTGAGTTGTACAAACCTTTGTATGGACGAGGATTTTGTGCTTGCGCTTAGTTTATCACATTGATAATCATTGGAATGTTGGTGTCGCGCTATCAATGTATATATGGCGAAAATGTGATTCTTTTCTCATGTGTATATTTGATAGTTAGAAATTATTAAGATTATTCATATATTATTAGGATTAGGTGCGGTTCTTAAAACTAATGCATATGGTAAGTTTGTGACTCATAATAATATGGTATGTTTTGAACCCCTCAGCGAATGGACGCAGATGGTCTGACTAGGATAAGTTATTAAACTTATGTTATTGTGGCAAGTCCTGAACTTCCAATTTGCGATAAGTTTGATGAACTGGGGTATAATTAAGTGTGAATGGAGTGTTGAGTATGATAGGGATAGATAGACCTATTAAGCAATGGATCAGTATAGAAAGTGGAGACATAGATTTTTCCAAATCTTTTAGCTTTGCTAAATTTTTGAAATTTATTGACTTCGTGCCTATGGTTGTACTTGTATTTTTTGAAAAATATTGGATCACACTAGTGAACCAAAGATTTTTTTAAATAGTGCTATTATTCGCGTATTTATGCTGTTTGTTTTGGCTAGAAAAAAGATGATTTTTAAATTTTCAAAATATATTTTAATTATATATATCAGGTGATATGATAAACGGTGGAGTCATCAATGTAATGGAACCTGGTGTTGGATGTGATCATATGATCATCAGCCCACTATGGTGAGATGTAGTATGACAACATCATAATCATGACGCCATAAAAAAAAGATTTTTTAGGCTTCTTTAAGATGTGAGAATATATATATATATATATATATATATATATATATATATATATATGTGTGTGTGTGTGTGTGTGTGTGTGTGTGTGTGTGTGTGTGTGTGTGTGTGTGTATGTATATTTCGATTGATGTTCGAATTGTTGTAGAAGTCTATGCTATTTGATTCAGCTAGACGATTATTGAAAGATGTTTATGAAATTCAGGAGTTTCTTGAGAAGTTATGCCAAACCAAATTGTTTTGGTGCAGATTCAGATGTTGAAAAGTTGAGATAAACAACCATATTATTAGGGGTTACACTTAGTTTATATTTTGCGTTGAAATGTTTATGCACAATACATTATACGAAGGATTGATCCCCCTAAGTACGTGGAGTCCTTATAGTCTTATGACTGTTAAAATTAAAGTTGAAAGATTACTTATAACTGTGGACATGGTTCGTGGTCATTAGACCCTCAGTTGAATGCTTGCACTCTAAATTCTGAGATGAACAACTCTTTTATTAGAGGTTACGCTTAGTTTATACTTTGTGCTGAAATGTTTGTGCACAATACATTGTACGAAGGGCTTAACACCCTAAGTACGGAGGTCCATATAGTCTTATGACTGTTAAAGGTTCAAGTCGAGATATACTTGATAACCTGGGAACGTAGTTCAAGGTCTTGTGACCCTTCAGCATGATTGGATAATCTTTTAAAATCCGGAGTTATTCATACTGCTTTCGAATTATTGAACAATTGTGGAAGATTCTTGCTATTCTAAAAGGTGAATGTGGTAAGGATGATATTCCTTAGAAAGAAGTAAGTCGTAGAATGCGACACAGAATGATAAATATATTGAATAAGTGAGAAAAGAAATTCTGAAATGAGAAGGAGAAGAGTAATCAAAGAATAATGTAAAACTTTTAATAGAAAAGTTTAATAATTGTAGAAAGATCTTTGTGGAGAAAAAGTGGTTATAGAACCCAATGAATGAATAAAGTATTAACGTAAAATCTATTTTGATAGATTGAATGAATGGGGATTAATAAATAAAATTTTGAGGACGAAATTCTTAGAAGAAGGGGTGAATGTAATATTCTGAGTGTTTGTGATATCGATTCTTAGAAAAGGAAATGAATGGGTTAAAGAATATATAATACTCAAAATATAATTGAGTCCAAGTGAAAGTTATGAAATAAAACTTACAAAAAAAAATTATTATTAAGAATGGTGGGGGTAAGAAATATAAAACCTATATTAAGGTAATGTGTTGAAGATATTCAACGATAAATTTTTGAAAAGAGATTTGGTAAAAATCGAGTAAGGTAGGGTTTCGGTGATTCCGAGAACGGAATCCTTGTAAGGAGAGAAGGATGTGACAACCCGAATTTTTATAAGTTATTAAAATAAGAATTTAATAATTAAATTTCTTATTACGAGATGTTTTGAGTTTGAATATGTATATATATGGGCTGTATATTTTGAAGTATGTGATCTGGTGTGAAGAGAAATATATATTCATATATTGGGAAAGTGATGTTTAATAGTACACTGAGTTATTTGTTCAATCTATGTCTTCGATTCTGGAGACAGAATCTTTGTAAGAAGGGAAGAATGTGACGATTTGATTGTTTACAATGTGATTCTGAGGACATAATCCTTGTAAGGAGAGAATGATGTAATATTCCAAAATTTTAATTGTAATATTAAATATTTATTGAATTATATAAATATTTAATGGATGTGTTTATTGTTGAATAAATATTTGTTTAATTAATTTAATTTTATTTGGTTAATTATTTGTTAAATAAATAATTAATGAGTTAAGAAAATTATTATTATATTGATATTTCAATTTGATGGTTAATTATTCGTATTGAGTTATGTGATTAAATGATTTATTTAATAATTTATTATTTGAATTAATTAATTAGGTATGAAAACTTAATTAAATATAGTGTGAAAAATAACTATATTATAAGGAGTATTAAAATAAATTAAAGTAGTTTTAATTGAGTTTACCCAAACAAGGCTTAATTATATTAAGTCTTTAATTTTAAAGAGTTTTGTCAAATGGAGCCTTATGGCTTTTAGGTTTTTAATTTTTAGTTTATAATAAAATAAATAAATTAAATTAAATAATAAATATAATATATTTATAGTATGTACGTTAGTTTGTAACTGATATTGCAATTAGTATGCGTGTTAAGGTTATCAATTTTATTTTTTTTACGCTTGGCCATATCTGTTTTCTTTACGCATACTTGGCTAAGTCTGAGAGTTTAGAGAGAAGCTTGAGAGAAAGCTTAAGAGAATTGTGAAAAGTTATGAGTTTTCGAAGTAATTAGCAGTTGATTAGCAAGGATTTCTTAAGCAACAAAAGGTATTTTTACATAACCGTAGTGTGTATATATATATATATATGAGTTACGACAAAATTTTGTTTTGTGAATTCTAATTCTTTCAAAATTGTTGTTATGTAACTAAATTATGGTCATTATGTGTGATATAACGCTAGAGTTTATGTTTAAACAAGGAAATTGCATGCTAATTTCGGATAACAGTAGAAAAATAATGACAGTGTATGTTTCTATGAATATTTTCTTATGTGGATGGTGTAAGTACCAATTATGATTGTCAATTCGTATGTTAAACTGCAAATTGAAGCTTGATTATGCTAGTTCATTAAGAAACAAGCATAACGTAATTTGAACAAAGTAATTTGGACAAGAATTGAAATCACAGTGTTGATTTTCGTGAAGGATGTCAAGAATGGAGTTTTCATATGAAAATGAGAAATTTGAGAAATTAAAATTATTAAAAGTGTTGTTAAATTGTGCTAGGTGGTTGAATATGTTAGCAATCATGTTTATGATAGTGTTATATTTATTTTATATGTTAATTTCACTGTTTTGTGGGTGAAATTCGTGTTAGTTGGCCTAAAAACTGTGTCGAGTCACGTTCTGCAAAACTGAAACTGATGCATCGCGCGGGCGCGCTGCAATCCAGTATAAAACTAGCGCGACCACGCCAGTACCCTGTCATAGACAGTGAAGTCTGCTAATTATGCTGACTTTGGACGTTCAATGTAACTTAACTTAATGTTATGTTAATGTGTCAAACGTGTAATGACAAGGTTAAAACAAAATAGTATCATGTGGTTAGTAACTCTAAAATTTTAAGTTAGTAAGTGGTGAAAATGATATGTATGATTTAAGAAACTTAATGAACAATGAAGAAGCGTTGTGAATTGTACACTTGTGATTCTGAAATGAATATTATAAGATATGGAATAGGGTTAATATAAAACCAATAATGATTCAGAGCAAGACTTAAGCACTTGAATAAACTTCGAGTATGAATTGTAGTGAGATATAAGTTAAAAGTTAACACAATCAAATTGAACATTGTGTATTGATAATAGGAAGAATTATGAGATGTAGAGTAAAGTTTACATTACAACTACTATATGTGACTAATAGTTGATATGTATGATTATATAATTGTGTACGACACATGAAGTGTTGATAATTGTAAGCTGTTAAACTGTTATTGGTAAACAATGATCAAGGCAAGTCTTTCAGTTCCTATTTGCTACATGAACTTGAGGATTAACTGTTTTAAGTCTTTATTGAAAATAACATGATTTGTTATATTTATGTTGAAAGCATGAAACGTTAAAGTCAACTTATGACTACGTTGATTTAGTAAAGCATACTGATTGAGTAAGGAACTCAATCTTTATACTTGTTATATGAACTGTAACATGTATGTTATGTTAGTCCAATGTTTATGAAATATATGTTGAGCATGTTATTATGTGTTATGTGATGCATAAAAACTGTTAGATTTTGCTGGGCTGTCGAGCTCAACCTTGCAAATGACCATTTTTTGCAGGTCAAGATTTCAAGGTAAAGTTATGTGCTACCTGAAAGATATGAATCCGATGTGGTACTTGAGGATTTATACACTTTGGTTGTGTTATTATTATTTGAACCATGTTTAAGGTTCCGAATGATGTATTAATGTTGAATTGTAATAGCGTTTCGTGATGTAAACTATTGTAATATTAAATTGATTCTGAGATATTTAGATGTAAAGGTTGAAGGTGTTGGGAACGAAGATAGTTTGTAATAAAAAATTTTAATTATTCCGCAAGTTTCAATGGTTGTATTATCATTTAATGATGTGAAATTAGAGGTTGAATGTATTATTAACGACTGAAATCGAGAATTAAATTAGATGTATTTTGGGGTCGTTACAGAAATCCAAATAAATAATGTGTGATTATAAATAATAAACTAAATTGTTTATTAAAAATAAATTAAAGGAGTTTAATTTGATTTTCCAAATAAGGCTTAAATATATTAAGTCTTTTGCCAAACAAAGCCTTATGACTTTTGAATTTTTAAATTTTGAATTATAATAAAATAAATTAAATAATAAATATAATGTATTTAAAACTATACGTTTATTATCTTGTAACCGATACTATTTAGTATGCCTATTATGGATATATCAATTTTTGTATTATTACGCATATCAGTTGGTTATTGGCTATGTCTGAGAGTTTCAGAGAGGATTGAGAGAAAAGCTGTGAGAGAATTGAGAGAGAACCTAAGAGTTTCAAGCAAATTTCAGTGATTTTAGCAAGAGTTACACGCTAATTGAAGGTATTTTTACATAACTTTAGTATTATATATATGTATATATGCATATATGAGTTTACGGCAAAGTTTTATACTTTGTGAATTTCATATTTTGAACTGTTGCTATACAAATAAATTGTTATGAATACTCATGTTGGTGAGATTTTAGTTTGTATATAAACATGAAATTGCATGCTAATTACAGTTAAAAGTAGGAAAAATTATGACAGTGTATATATTTTGGTATGTGGCTTATGTAAGTACAATATTTAGTGGTTGGTTTGTAGGTTAAACTGCAAATTGAAGCTTGTTTATGCTAGTTCACTAAGAAACGAAGATAACGTAATTTGAATGAAGCAATTTGGACAAGACTTGTGTTTATAGTGTTAATTTTGTCTGAAGAACTCAAAAATGGTGTTTATGCATGAAAATATGAAATTTGAGAAATTAAAATAGTTTTAGTTGTTAAATTGTTCTAATTGGTTGAATATGATAGCAATCATGTTTGTGATAGTTTTATATCAATTGTAGATGTTGGTTTCACTGTTTTGTGGGTGAAATTCATGTTAGTTGGCCTAAAAACTGTGTCGAATCACGTTCTGTAAAACTGAAACTGATGCATCGCGCATGCGCACTGCCTCTTGGCACGGGCGCGCTGTAATCCAGTGTAAAACTGGCGCGGCCGCGCTAGTAGCCAGTCACAGACAGTAAGTCTGCTATTTCTGGAGACCTTGGACACTCATTATAACTTAGTTTGTGATGTGTTAATGTAATAAACATGTATTAAGGTAGTTAAAACAGAACCGTGTCATGTCATGGATACTTTTAAAGTTGTTAAAGGTTTGAAATGGTATGTTATGAGTTAATGTACACAATGAATGTTAGATAAGTGTTGTGAGGTTAACACTTGGAAATTCTGAAATATAAATGGAAATGTAAGACTTGTACTGAAATAATAAGTTTAACTAGAAATGTATATGTTATGGTATGTTAGTATATCTAATAGATATTGTGATTCCACTAAAATGTGTAGGTGAACGTGAGTTTTAATATTATAGCTTACGCTTGAGGCAAGTTTTCTAACTCTACACTTTTGTTGAGCTAGTTCTATTATTACATTGAGCAAGTTTATTTACCCTATCTCAATCACGTAAGTTCTTTAACTCTACTCTTATAATAATTGTGCAAGCTTTCTAACTCTACACTTTCGTTGAGCTAGTTTTATTATTACATTGAGCAAGCTCTCTAATTCTACTTTTACAATTGAGCAAGTTCTTGTATCTAGTTGCTTATGATTTCTAAATCCTATTTTGGTATTTAACAAGTTATTCTTGTCTTTAACTTGTTATCTAGCGTGCAAGTTTACATATTCTGATATACGAGTGTTGAATAAGTTTTATCATTTAAATTACTATTTGTTATGCATGCTTAGTACTCAACTCTAAATAACCTTGGCTTAATATTGTTCAAGCAAGGCACATTATGATTATTCAATGTTTTTGCTATTAGTTTATTCCTAAATCATGATCCGAATTTATAATGTCGATTCAGTTATGATTATTCCATAGCGTGTGTAAGACCCCAACTTATTAATGAATAAAATTAAATTTTCTCTAAATATTATTGTGAATAATAAGGGGTTAATTTGATATAATACTTTGGTTATGGGTGAAATGTGCAAATTTTGCAAAATAAGCAAGTGGTTATAAAATATTTATTTTTGGTCGGTGAATATTTGGTTGGTCGTGGAATATTCTTGCTGTCGGGGAATATTCGTACGACGACGCAGCCTTGTGTGGGCCCCATAACGGAAAGCGATTGGATGAAGAAAACGACAAGTATAAGTTGTTTATAAATAACGGCGTAGTTGTTACCGTTAATACTGTTGGAATACCCGGTGGTTAAAATACAGTAGCACACGGTATTGCACCAATTATTGATTCTTACGTAAGAAGGCACTACTCAATAATTGTTACAGTAGTTATTATTCAATATTTTATTTTATTGATTCAATAATTGCTGCGTTGATATTTTATATTATTGTTGTTTCAATAATTGTTGCTGCACAGTATTTTCATTTATCAGATCAATAATTCATATTATTTGAATAATATTATTAGATAACATTATTGGTAATGTCTAGAAAGTTCTGTCTAAGGAGAGGTTTGGTCATCTAATTGCGCGCCAGTAAGGAGAAATCCTTATTGGAAAGCCCCCTCTTTCCTGGGAACGGCCTGGTTGTCATAAATGTGATTCTGTAATATTATTTGTGAATAATTAATTATTGATTCATATGATAAGGAAATATTTATTCTATGTGGATATAAATGAGGGATATATTTTTGTGGTTAAAAATGAAGGAGTTAATGTTGAGGTGTTTTATCAGTATTTTTATCGGAATGGAGGTATTAAAAAAAATCAAATCAGGGTTTTTGAGAAATATTGCGGGTGTTATAATTTTTAATCCGACCGTTGGATCGTGGTAATCTTTGGATATGTTATACATATATAAGTTGAGTATATGTCCACAAATTTTGAACCGTTAAAAATGAACGTATGATTTATTATGAATTTTACAAGATGACTGGTTCAGAAATTGTTGAATTTTCGGAGTTTATTATTTTGGTGGAAAATTCTAGAATTGGTGGGCCCCACTTGTGGTTGGTGAAGAAATGTGCTGAATTATATTTCAAATGTGGTGGGTGGGAATAGTAGCAGGTAAAGCCATCAGGTTGCAGGTCAAACCTACCAAAATTTTCCTATAAATAGAGGGCTAAGTTAGAATTGAAAATCACACCAGAAACAAGTTTTCTCTCTTTCTCTCTCTAGATTATTGAGTGTATTTTGTGAGTATTTAGATACTTTGAGAGTTTCTATTCATCAGAGCAAGTTTCTTTCAGCCTTATACCGGTATTCCGACCAGAAGTACTGATATTTTGAGGTAAGGGATATTATTTTCTTCTTAATGATATTATTTTCTTCAATATCATTATGCTGAAATATTGATATGAGTTTTTATCAAATTTGGAACTTTTTGTGTCGGGGGTTACTATTCACGTATACGGCACTATTCACGTATACGGCACTATTCACGAATACGGCACTATTCACCGAAAAATAAAATTTTCCCTTTTTGTCCAAGATGTCTATTATGGTTACTATCTTTGATTGTATCCATGTTTTGATCTTTATTTTTGAATTCTGCTTCACAATTGATTATTATGAAGTATTATTGATCTTGGATAAACTGTTATACGAATCCCTACTATTTGTCCTTCTGTCTCATTGGATTCGTTCTCTTTAAGATATTTTTCATCATCCTCAGTCCTAAATGATGATACAAATGAATATCTTTGGCCTGTAGTGCAAAGATGTATAATTACTTGATGAATATCTTTGGCCTGTAGTGCAAAGATGAACAGGTGTTGAGATGAACATGACCGACTGATGATACAAATGAATATCTTTGGCCTGTAGTGCAAAGATGAATATTTGGTTAAAGATGATTATTAATTGATGTTACAGGGATAAAATATTGATGATGGACTTTTAAATCTTAGAAGATAGTAGAATTCTTTCTCTACTTGACTCTTCTAATGGTTTGTTGTTTCCGCTGCAGTTGTTGATCTAAAACTTGTTGTCGATTATATTTTATCAGATTTTTCCCTGTTGAAGACTAACGATAATTTGTTGTATATTATCTTAGTCATAATATTCTTTACTGGGCTAGTTGAGCTCACCCTTTTCCTTTTTGTTCCATTTTTCTTCTCAGGAGGTGAGAACATAGCAGGATCTAGTCGGGGTATGGAGTAATGGTTCTAGAAAGATGTATTAGCAGTCCTCACTATTTCTGTAAAATAGTGTTTGAATAATTGTAATGAGGATTTATTTGAGTGTGGATATTGTCTAGAAGACAATATTTGTATTTAAACTCACAGTATGTGTTGTCGTATTTTGCACGACAATTGTATTATTGAAGTTGTAGTTTGCTTTCTGTACCATGTATTTGGCGACTCAGAATGGGTGTTGTATACCTATTCTGGGGGCGTCACAGTTGGTATCAGAGCTTAGGGATATGATCCCTGGCTGAGATGTGAGACAAGAACTAGGAGGGGAGAGACGGGGAATTCCTTCGCTAGTATGACCTGACTAAGTTTATTTGGTGTTTATTTGGTCGGTCAGAGTATAGGGATAATATATGACATGACTATTAACCCTTGTTTTATGGCAGTATTTAAGAATGGCAGCTGAGAACGTTAACAATGGAGTGTATGAGACTGTGGAACAACCTTTAGTCACAAACCAGGAGAACGTGCAACAGGAAGGCAATATTCCTCCTGTAAACAACACTACCGAGCAAACGATGAACGATGGAATGTTTAGGAGCTTTTTGCAGTTCATGCAAAATCAGACGAGGGAGACTCGTGTACAAAATACGGGTGGAAATAATGACAACACGCGGTCTGTCACAGCCAAGCAGTTCAAGGAGTTGGGACCACCAGAATTTAAGGGAAAGCCGGATCCGATCATGGCGGAAACATGGGTCAAGCAAATTACCAAGATATTCGATGTCTTGGGATGCACGGAGGAGCAGAAGGTTCCATTCGCTACCTTTATGTTCCGCGGTGAGGCAGACTACTGGTGGGAGTCTGTGAAGCGTACCCAGCCTGACGCACTCAATATGTCCTGGGAAACGTTTCAGAAACTGTTCAATGACAAGTACTTTCCCGAAAGTATTCGTCATATGAAGGAGGTTGAGTTTATTAGACTGGAACAAAACAACATGACGGTGTCCCAGTACGAGGCGAAGTTTGCAGAGTTATCCAGGTTTGCACCTCATTTGGTCGAAAATGAGGAACGAATGACGCGGATGTTTCTGAGAGGTTTAAAACCTGAGATTCGTCAATACCTTATCTCTCATAAATTTTCTCTGTATTCAGACGTTGTCAACAGGGCCCAATTATTAGAGAGAGATAATGAGTATACTCAACCGAGGGACCACAACCAGGGTCATACCGGTGACAGCAATCATCAGAGCGATGATAACCAACGAGGAGGGAAAAATACGAACAAAGGCGGTAACCACTCGGGTGGTCATCGTGGCCATGATAATAGGAGAGGTGAGTCAAGTGGAAATTTCAGAAAGAGGAGATTCAACAATGACGGGAAGACATCAGCACCAGCACCAGCACCAACAACAAATTTTAGGGGAGGAGAACGACCGCCAGTTAGATGTTACAAATGCGGGAAAGAGGGACATATCAGCCCAAACTGTCCACAACAATCCAAGGTGTGTTACAACTGTGGGAAGGAAGGCCACATCGCTCGAGATTGTACTATAGCGAAACCAAGTTCAGCGGGAGTGGTGATTCCAAGGGCTGTCCCGGATAAGGCGAAATCAGCGGTTCCTGGAAGAGCGTTTGTCGTTACTGGCCAAAACGCGAGAAACCCGAACGAGGTGATCACGGGTAAGCTAATCTTGAATTCTTACGAAGTTTATACTTTACTAGATACCGGTTCTACCCATTCTTTTATCTCTCCTGCTTGTGCTCAACGTTTAAACTTGACTCCGGAGAAATTGGACTTTAACTTATCTGTTGAAACTCCGTTGGGTGAAACCTTCGTTACATCTACAGTTTATAAATCTTGCATGATCCAAGTTGGCGCTATCACATTACCTGTTGATCTTATCTCTTTAAAGATACTTGCTTTTGATGTGATTTTAGGAATTGATTGGTTAACCACCCATCATGCTAAAATTGATTGTTTTCGTAAGGTTGTTAGTTTTCATATTCCTAACCAACCTGTCATACGAATTCAAACTACTAAACCACTAAAATCAGTCACTGTCATATCGAGCCACAAAGCTATTCGTTTATTGAAAAACGGATGTCAAGCTTTCTTAGCCCATGTTATGGATTTGAACAAAGACAAGTCAGATTTGAATAATATTTCTATTGTTAGAGAATTTTCCGATGTATTTCCTGAAGAACTTCCCGGTCTACCCCCGGAACGAGAAATTGAATTCTTTATTGACCTTGAACCCGGTACAAAGCCCATTTCTAAAACCCCATATCGAATGGCTCCTATTGAACTTCAGGAGTTAAAGGTCCAACTACAAGAGTTGTTGGACATCGGTTTCATTCGTCCTAGTACATCTCCTTGGGGTGCTCCTGTTTTATTTGTAAAGAAGAAAGACGGGAGTATGCGACTTTGTATTGATTACCGAGAATTAAACCATGTCACCATCAAGAATAGGTATCCGCTACCTCGCATTGATGACCTGTTTGACCAGTTGCAAGGAGCACAATTCTTTTCAAAGATCGATCTTCGTTCTGGATATCATCAGCTGAAGATTAAAACTGAGGATATTCCAAAGACTGCCTTCAGAACTCGGTACGGGCATTATGAATTCTTAGTAATGTCTTTTGGATTGACTAATGCTCCTGCTGCCTTCATGGATATGATGAACCGTGTATTCAAAGAATATTTGGATCAGTTCGTTGTTGTCTTTATTGATGACATCCTCATCTATTCCAAAAGCCGTGAAGATCATGAGCGCCATTTGAAGCTGGTACTGCAAAGGCTTCGTGAAAACAAGCTATATGCCAAACTGAAGAAATGCGAGTTCTGGCTTGAGGAAGTAGCATTCCTTGGGCACGTGGTGTCAAAACATGGAGTATCTGTCGACCCGGCGAAGATTGAAGCCATACAAAGTTGGGAGCAACCGAAGTCGGTAACCGAAGTACGTAGCTTTCTGGGCTTAGCTGGTTATTATCGGAGATTTGTGGAAGGATTTTCTCGAATCGCTACTCCGTTAACTCAGCTGACTCGGAAAGATACAAAATTCGTATGGAGTGAGGAATGCGAGAAGAGTTTCCAAGAACTCAAGAGGAGACTCATTTCGGCACCTGTTTTGACAATACCATCTGGTTCGGATGGATTTGTTATCTACAGCGATGCTTCAGGCAAAGGGTTAGGATGTGTTCTCATGCAACATGGGAAAGTCATAGCCTATGCCTCACGACAACTCAAAGAATATGAGAGGAATTATCCTACTCATGATTTGGAGTTGGCAGCAGTCGTTTTTGCGTTGAAGATCTGGAGACACTACCTTTATGGGGAGAAAGTGGAGATCTATACAGATCATAAAAGCCTCAAATATTTCTTCACCCAAAAGGAACTCAACATGCGGCAACGACGTTGGCTTGAGCTGTTGAAAGATTACGATCATACCATCCAATACCATCCTGGAAAAGCAAACGTAGTAGCTGACGCATTGAGTAGAAGATCATATGCGGGTACGAGTGCAATGTTTTTAACACAAAGGCCCATTTTGTATGACTTGCAAAGGATGGAGATAGAGATGAAGGCTCCAAGTACCCACATGATGATATCAAATATACGAGTAGAACCGACTTTAATCGATAAAGTTAAAGCTGCTCAAGCTACGGATATAGAGCTGATGCGTATGAAGAAGAAAGTGCAAGAAGGTGCTATTCCAGAAGCAAGAATCGATGAAGAAGGAATACTTCGAGTCAACTCCAGACTTTGTGTTCCTAACGATTTTGACTTGAAGCATAGAATAATGATGGAGGCACACAACACACCGTTTGCAATCCATCCTGGGAGTACCAAAATGTATCACGATCTTCGACATACATTTTGGTGGAGCAATATGAAAAGAGAGATCGCGGAGTTTATCTCGAGATGTTTAACTTGTCAACGTGTAAAAGCGGAGCATCAAGTACCAAAGGGTCCATTGCAACCACTTGAGATTCCGAAATGGAAGTGGGAACACATTACTATGGATTTTGTTACGGGTCTTCCCAAGGTTTCTCAAGGCATAGATGCGATTTGGGTTATTGTTGATAGATTAACCAAGTCCGCTCATTTCTTGCCGATACGTGAGACTTATTCCCTTGAACGTCTTGCTAGTATGTACGTGAACGAGATTGTGAGATTGCATGGCATGCCAGTATCCATAGTTTCGGATCGTGACCCAAGATTCACTTCACGATTTTGGGTTAGCTTGCAGAAAGCTATGGGCACAGATTTACGATTCAGTTCAGCATACCATCCTCAAACGGACGGACAATCAGAGAGGACTATTCAAACTCTTGAAGATCTATTAAGACTTTGTGTCTTAGATCTCAAAGGGAGTTGGGATAAGTACCTACCATTGGTGGAATTCTCCTACAACAACAGTTATCAGGCGAGCATAGGTATGGCTCCATTTGAGGCGTTGTATGGAAGAAAATGTCGTTCTCCAGTATGCTGGGACGAGGTGGGTGAAGCAACATTGTTGGGACCAGAGTTGGTACGCATTACTACAGAGAAGATCCAAACGATTCGACAACGTATACAAACGGCACAGGATCGACAAAAGAGTTATGCGGATCTTCATCGGAAGGACGTGGAATTTAATATTGGGGATCATGTATTGTTACGTGTTGCACCATGGAAGGGAGTTACAAGATTTGGGAAGAGAGGAAAGCTCAATCCAAGATTTGTTGGTCCATTTGAGATTCTTGAGCGAATAGGAAATGTGGCATATAGACTCGCATTACCTCCAAGCATGTCTCGTGTTCATAATGTTTTTCACATATCTATGCTTCGTAAATATGTTAAAGACCCGAACCACATTATTGAGTTAGAACCAGACGAGATAGCTGAAGATTTAACGTACGAGGAGGTACCTGTTAAGATCTTGGATAGGAAAGAGCATGTCCTACGCACGAAGGTTATACCACAAGTTAAGGTTTTGTGGAGAAACCATGCTATTGAAGAAATGACCTGGGAGTTGGAATCAGAAATGAAAGCGAGGTATCCTCACCTTTTTGAAACATCAGGTACGTACGTCAATTTCGAGGACGAAATTTCATAAGGAGGGGAGGTTGTAAGACCCCAACTTATTAATGAATAAAATTAAATTTTCTCTAAATATTATTGTGAATAATAAGGGGTTAATTTGATATAATACTTTGGTTATGGGTGAAATGTGCAAATTTTGCAAAATAAGCAAGTGGTTATAAAATATTTATTTTTGGTCGGTGAATATTTGGTTGGTCGTGGAATATTCTTGCTGTCGGGGAATATTCGTACGACGACGCAGCCTTGTGTGGGCCCCATAACGGAAAGCGATTGGATGAAGAAAACGACAAGTATAAGTTGTTTATAAATAACGGCGTAGTTGTTACCGTTAATACTGTTGGAATACCCGGTGGTTAAAATACAGTAGCACACGGTATTGCACCAATTATTGATTCTTACGTAAGAAGGCACTACTCAATAATTGTTACAGTAGTTATTATTCAATATTTTATTTTATTGATTCAATAATTGCTGCGTTGATATTTTATATTATTGTTGTTTCAATAATTGTTGCTGCACAGTATTTTCATTTATCAGATCAATAATTCATATTATTTGAATAATATTATTAGATAACATTATTGGTAATGTCTAGAAAGTTCTGTCTAAGGAGAGGTTTGGTCATCTAATTGCGCGCCAGTAAGGAGAAATCCTTATTGGAAAGCCCCCTCTTTCCTGGGAACGGCCTGGTTGTCATAAATGTGATTCTGTAATATTATTTGTGAATAATTAATTATTGATTCATATGATAAGGAAATATTTATTCTATGTGGATATAAATGAGGGATATATTTTTGTGGTTAAAAATGAAGGAGTTAATGTTGAGGTGTTTTATCAGTATTTTTATCGGAATGGAGGTATTAAAAAAAATCAAATCAGGGTTTTTGAGAAATATTGCGGGTGTTATAATTTTTAATCCGACCGTTGGATCGTGGTAATCTTTGGATATGTTATACATATATAAGTTGAGTATATGTCCACAAATTTTGAACCGTTAAAAATGAACGTATGATTTATTATGAATTTTACAAGATGACTGGTTCAGAAATTGTTGAATTTTCGGAGTTTATTATTTTGGTGGAAAATTCTAGAATTGGTGGGCCCCACTTGTGGTTGGTGAAGAAATGTGCTGAATTATATTTCAAATGTGGTGGGTGGGAATAGTAGCAGGTAAAGCCATCAGGTTGCAGGTCAAACCTACCAAAATTTTCCTATAAATAGAGGGCTAAGTTAGAATTGAAAATCACACCAGAAACAAGTTTTCTCTCTTTCTCTCTCTAGATTATTGAGTGTATTTTGTGAGTATTTAGATACTTTGAGAGTTTCTATTCATCAGAGCAAGTTTCTTTCAGCCTTATACCGGTATTCCGACCAGAAGTACTGATATTTTGAGGTAAGGGATATTATTTTCTTCTTAATGATATTATTTTCTTCAATATCATTATGCTGAAATATTGATATGAGTTTTTATCAAATTTGGAACTTTTTGTGTCGGGGGTTACTATTCACGTATACGGCACTATTCACGTATACGGCACTATTCACGAATACGGCACTATTCACCGAAAAATAAAATTTTTCCTTTTTGTCCAAGATGTCTATTATGGTTACTATCTTTGATTGTATCCATGTTTTGATCTTTATTTTTGAATTCTGCTTCACAATTGATTATTATGAAGTATTATTGATCTTGGATAAACTGTTATACGAATCCCTACTATTTGTCCTTCTGTCTCATTGGATTCGTTGTCTTTAAGATATTTTTCATCATCCTCAGTCCTAAATGATGATACAAATGAATATCTTTGGCCTGTAGTGCAAAGATGTATAATTACTTGATGAATATCTTTGGCCTGTAGTGCAAAGATGAACAGGTGTTGAGATGAACATGACCGACTGATGATACAAATGAATATCTTTGGCCTGTAGTGCAAAGATGAATATTTGGTTAAAGATGATTATTAATTGATGTTACAGGGATAAAATATTGATGATGGACTTTTAAATCTTAGAAGATAGTAGAATTCTTTCTCTACTTGACTCTTCTAATGGTTTGTTGTTTCCGCTGCAGTTGTTGATCTAAAACTTGTTGTCGATTATATTTTATCAGATTTTTCCCTGTTGAAGACTAACGATAATTTGTTGTATATTATCTTAGTCATAATATTCTTTACTGGGCTAGTTGAGCTCACCCTTTTCCTTTTTGTTCCATTTTTCTTCTCAGGAGGTGAGAACATAGCAGGATCTAGTCGGGGTATGGAGTAATGGTTCTAGAAAGATGTATTAGCAGTCCTCACTATTTCTGTAAAATAGTGTTTGAATAATTGTAATGAGGATTTATTTGAGTGTGGATATTGTCTAGAAGACAATATTTGTATTTAAACTCACAGTATGTGTTGTCGTATTTTGCACGACAATTGTATTATTGAAGTTGTAGTTTGCTTTCTGTACCATGTATTTGGCGACTCAGAATGGGTGTTGTATACCTATTCTGGGGGCGTCACAGCGTGACATTATCAATATTGTATTCAACTAATCCTTTGTTGATGACCGTTGAATTCTAAATTACCCTTGAAGTGTATCCAAACCAAACTTACTTTAGTGCGGACTTGTACTCTAAATACTGAGATGAACAACCCTATTATTAGGGGATAATTTACGCTTAGCATTGAAATATTTTTGCACAATACATTGTACGAAGGGCTGATCTCCCTAAGTACGAGGAGTCCTTATAGTCTTATGACTGTTAAAGTTGAAGTTGAAATATTACTTACAACTGTGGACATAGTTCGTAGTCTTATGACCCTCAGATACATATTCCATATTTTGATTCCAGTCTCTGGTTATTATTGATAAAGTACTATTCAGTTTTTGATGAGCCTATTCATTGGCAGTTATCATTATCTTGTTGATTCATTGTTATATCTAGTGAGCATTTGTTTTGCTCACTCTTGCATAAACATAATTATTGCAGCTAAAGTTGAGAAGGTAGATGACCCTACAACTAGCAAAGGAAAGGAAAAAATGTACAAGTGATGAAGACTTGCAATTTTATTTATTGATATAATGATAGACTTTTAATCAATGATGTGATGTAATAATTTTATTTCCGAACTTATATGAAGTTTAAGGCTAGACAACCTGGGAAGATTTTTATTTAATGATGTAACCCTTTAAAGGGAGGATTTATGGTTTAAATATTATTTTATTTTTGGGTAGATAGTATGAATGTATGGAAAGTGAACACCAAGTCTTAGGGGAATGAAGTACCCAGATTTGGGGGTGTCACAAGTTGGTATCAAAGATTTAGGTTATGAACCTTAGGTGGGAAAAAGCCTTAGGAAGTAACCTTTGAAAAGATAGTGGATATAAACTCTTATCGAGTTTTAAGGAAAAAGTAATAAAACACTTATGTGCTATTGTGATTACAACTTATGTGCTCGTGAGTGTCAAGTTTTAATGATTAGTAATTAAAACTTAAAACATTATTATTAGGATGACTAATGTCGGAGAATCCAGTCAGGCTAGGGCGGAAGGACCTCAGATGCCTAGAGAGGAGGAGTCTCAAGATATTTAGGTGGTGTGGGAACAACTACTGCCACGGGAAGTAACCCTGTTGGTCACAGTGGTTGAAGATGAGGATGATGAGGTAGAAACGGATGAGGAGGATCCCGTTGAGCTGCCATAGGTGAATGAGGATGACGAGGAGGAAGAGATTCCACTGAACTCGATAGCTGCCCGTATGTACGACGAAGTATACAACCGTAATGTGGAACTTCAAGATATCGTCGCGGAGTTGCAAGAGATAGTAGCTGAACAACAAACCTCGATGGCACAGAAGGATGATGAGATCCTACATCGAGAGGAACGTTTGAATAATGTTGAAGAGAAGCTGGTTCACACTGAAGAGGAGAACGAGCATATGACAGAGGAGATTGTAGAGTTAAAGAACAAGTTGAAGGAAGAAGCTACTAAGAGGGCAAGAGCCGAAGACGCATACAGAGAAGCTTATCAACGAGCCGAAATAGCAAAGAGAGACACACAAGCAAAGAGGATGAAGATGTAAGAGATGAATAACGTATTCAACACCGTGATTAATCGAGCTCAAGATCGGGTCATGGGTTATCCTATTCAGTTCGAGACGCTGCCATCATTCATATTAGATCGCAAAACAATGTTTCGGATTATGGAGGAAGAACGTCAAAAGGCTACGCAGTATAATGTGCCTGATGTGAGATTAATAAAATGCTAAATAATATGTAAATCCCAAGTGTGAAGTAACCTATGGGATATGATGATGATGTTGTCCTGAAACTTTTGTAGTTCAGGAAAGTAATGTAGGTAGCAGTGATGCTATTATTATGATATTTTTTTTGAAAAAAAAAGAAAAAAAAGATTATGACTGAATAAAATTTATTATTTTATTTTATTCCAGAGTGTTATGTGATATGTGATTATTCCTTTTGTGGGGACAAGTTAAGTAGAAATTTCTTAAAAGAGTTTAGTAATAATCTAATGAGTGTATTTTTAACTGAAAATGCCTCCAAGACGTCAACCACCACGACAAAGAACCACTGAAGGAACCAATAACGACAATGTTGATGCTAACCCCGTTCAACAATTAGTGACATTACTGATAGGAGCGCTGCAGAATCAACCACAGAACTAAGGTACAACGTTTAAGGATTTCAAGGCGGTTGGACCACCTGAATTCTGTGGGTCCATGAATCTCGTGGAGGCATATACATGGATCATGAAAATAGATAAGGTATTCGATGTTGCGAGAGTAGGGGAGGATCAGAAGACTACTTTTTCAACATTCATGTTGAAAGCAGAGGCTAGTTATGACTTGGGATAGGTTTAAGGAGATATTCTTCGAGACCTATTTCTCAGAGAGTTCGAAGAGTCAGCTAGAAGTGCAGTCTTTGGAACTGAAGCAGTGAACGATGATGGTGTCTGAGTATGCCGCAAGATTCAATGAGTTTTGCGCCATATCAAGTCAGTACAGACGAACGCAAGGCGAAGAGGTTTGAACAGGGGCTAAAGCCTTGGTTGTACAGTAGGGTTTCCCTGCTCCAGCTGAAGACATTCGCAACGATAATGGAGAAGGCAATTATCGCTTAGAGTGGAGGCAATGCTGTAACAAAGCACAATCAAGAGCAGAAAAAGAAGAAGAATGAAGTGGAGATTAAGAATGGAGGTGGTAGTAGTGGAAAAGACAACAACAATCTAAAGAGGAAACGGAGTGGAAATGTGAGTGCTGGAAGTCAGCAGGGTAATCAAAAAAATAAGAAGTTCAAAGCACGTGTTACATGCGGGAAGTTTCACAAGTGTGTGTGCTTGATGGGGAAATGAGTATGCTTCAACTGTGGCCAAGAGGGTTACATCGTCCCAAATTATAATTAACATAAGAAGAACGTTTGCTTCACGTGCGGGTCCAAGGATCACTTTACTCATGAATGCCCTAAGAAGAGATCTGGTGAGACAAATGGAAGCTAGAGAAATGCTAGTGGAGGTACACTGACCATTATTGGACCAACGTCATCAAATAAACCCACAGCCAGAACCTTCAACATGACTGTGTAAGATGTTGTGCAATCAAAAGATGTCGTGTCAGGTATTATCCCAATCAATGAGATAAATGCATATATATTATTTGATTCGGGTGCTACTTGCTCGTTTATATCTGATGAATTTGCTAAGAAGTTAGAAATACCTAGTGAAGAATTGAATTTCCCTTTAAACATAGAAATTACGAATAGGGAAGTAATTCCTGTTAGGTTCGTATACAAGATCTGTAAGGTGAACATTAAAGGGTATATCATGATGGTAGATTTAATTTTGATAAAACTCGGAGAGTTCGATGTTATTTTGGGAATGGATTGGCTATTCAATTATGGAGCAATAATTGACTGCGAAAGGAAAGGTGTAAACCTTATGACTCTGTCAAAGGTAGTTTTCTATGGTAGCAAATCACCTAGACAAATGAGATGTCTGACGATTATGCAGGCTAAGAAATTGTTGAGTCAAGGCTATGTGGGTTATTTAGCTTACATAGTCGATACTCAGAAGAAGGGTGTGAAACTGGAAGAGATACCAGTGGTTAGGAATTTTGTAGACGTTTTTCCAGAGTATTTTCCAGGACTTCCGCCTGACAGAGAGATTGAGTTCTTGATCGATTTAGAGCCAGAAATAGCACCGATATCGAAGGCCCCATACAGAATGGCTCCGATAGAGATAAAGGAACTAATGGTACAACTGCAAAAGCTTCTAGACAAGAAATATATTCAACCGAGCGTATCACCGTGGGGAGCGCCGGTGTTATTCGTGAAGAAGAAGGATGAGTCAATACGTCTTTGCATTGATTATAGGGAATTGAACAAAGTCACTATTAAAAACAAATATCTGTGGCCAAGAATAGATGACTTGTTTGATCAACTGAAAGGTGCTAGATATTTCTCGAAAATATATTTGAGAAGTGGGTATCACCAATTGAAAGTAAGGAAGGAGAATGTACCTAAGACGGCATTTCAAACTCGGTATGAACATTACGAATTTTTGGTGATGTCTTTTGGTTTGACAAACGCCCCTGCAGCGTTCATGGATTTGATGAATAGGGTGTTTAAACCATTTTTAGACAAGTTTGTGGTAGTGTTCATCGATGATATTTTGGTGTACTCTAAGTCTCAAGAAGAACACGTAGAACATTTACGTTTGACGTTGGAG
The DNA here is from genome assembly GCA_016801055.1 of Panax notoginseng. NCBI lineage: Eukaryota > Viridiplantae > Streptophyta > Magnoliopsida > Apiales > Araliaceae > Panax > Panax notoginseng. Next base: position 99,415,309 of record CM029022.1, on the reverse strand, counting down.
ACACTAAGAAAGGAAAAATTATACGCAAAATTCTCTAAGTGCGAATTTTGGCTAGATCGTGTACAATTTCTTGGGCACGTGATTGACAAAGATGTGATTTCAGTGGATCCATCAAAAGTTGAAACTGTAATCAATTGGGAAAAATCAAGAACACCATCGGAGGTGAGGAGTTTCTTGGGACTGGCCGATTATTATAGAAGATTTATTCAAGATTTTTCCAAGATTGCCACTCTGCTAACAAATTTGACTAGGAATGCTGTAAAATTTGTTTGGACGGAGAAATGTGAAGAGAGTTTTCCAGATTTGAAGAAGAAGTTAAGTGTGGCACTTGTGTTGTCTTTACCACATAATACAGGAAACTTTGTGGTGTATAGTCACTACTACAAAACAGTAAATAGACAACGCGAAAAAAACGTTGTGGTTTCATTCAGCAAAACGTCGTGGTTAAGGGTGTCATCTATTTGACACCCTTACACAACGTTTTTAAAATGTTGTAGTTAAACACATTCCACAACATTTTTTAAGAAAAAAACGTTGAAGATTTATTTTTCATAAATTAGCAGATGCTTAAAAACGTTGTAGAATGTATGATTCCACAACGTTTTCTGGATAAAAACGTTGTAGTTTAATATATCAGACAACATTTAGGCACTTTCACACATCGTTTTTAAAATGTTGTAGATTAAAAAAAAGAAAAAAATGTTGTGGTTCACCTATATTACCAATGCACCTGCAATATGCTAATGCCATGATATATAGCTAATACCATACAATACGTTTACATCTCCAAAATGCCAAACTATCCATACATCTCAAATTCACTTTTCAATATATACCAAACTATCCAAAATATTGTTAATTTGACTACATCCACAAAATATACCAAACTATCCATAAAATTAAACTACTGCCTAATTAAACTATCCATAAAAAACCTGTAACAAAAAATAACAAAAAGATCCATATCACTGAACTGTAAACATGTACACCACCTGCACAGTGTAAAATGGGCTGTAAGCTAAAATTGAAGCACCAAAGAGATGGGCTTCCTATAAAAGTGAACTCTATTTAGAGACCAACAATAATGTCACAATCATAAGAGAGAAGAGACGAAGCAGAAGCTATATGTTGAAGCTGAAATCTTTTAACTCGTACAAGTTGAAGCTGCGTTGCCCACTCATCCCGTACTTCGTCAATTTGTTCTTGTGCGTACGTTAATCCATATGCCTTATCCCACTGAAATAAAAGAACAAATTTAGTATTCAACTAAGATACCAAATCACAAGGATACAAGTTAAGTTAAAGCATGCAATCACTTTTACAGATTCAAAGAAGCAAAAACAGTTTTTGCATCCAACTAATGTAAATATATTACAAATTGAAGCTTTTCTTTTTTTTGGAAGTAACAGCTTGAAGCCACTGATGATACTAAAAATAAAAACCATGTTAAATTCATTCACCTGCCCATAATCAGTAACTATAAGGGAGTTTCCTGGTGCAGCTATAAATGCTTGGCGTATCTTGTATCGGTCCTTCTCCAAAGCAGGCTGATTCTGATTTTCAGTGATTTACAGAAGATGGATGTAACATCCAAAACAGTTCAGAAAAAAACCATCACCGAGTTTGTTCTTCCCAATATAACATTATCAAAGTGGATGTATTTAATATTTTTTATTTTGAAAATTTTAAAACTACAGATGGCAGCCCATAACATTTAAGGAAACAATACATTCTACAATATAACTTATGCCTAGGGCCTACTTTCTGACCCACAACGTGCAAGTAGTATGAAGACTCCAAGAAGATTTTCTGAAGAAACAGTATGTAACAGAAAATTACAGTAAACATGCTCATGAGTTCAGTAGCCCCTTTATAAGCTTCTTTTGAGAGAATTTGATAAAATAATATAAGATAAAATAACTTCATGATTAAACACCTAAGAAAGTGCACTATGGTCCAAGAAATAACCATTTTGTTTTTAATAGCTTCCACTTCCATTAGACTATTAAAGTAAAACGGATGTTAGGCTACAGTCAAGGCAGACTATTTTGAATAGAAATGACAACAAAAACATGAAATAGAACCTGCAGATTTGGTCTTCTAGCTGATAGCCTCACGGTTTCTGTATTAATATTTAGTGAACAATAAATGCGACCATCAGTGAGATGTTTGCCACTCTGCTGATCAAATTTGAGACCCGACTTGGATGGCAAACCATGTTTTTGTATCTCAATGAAAGGAGGCAAATATGAGCTAACTGATGGGAAATGTCTAGCTATCAACGACGACAATATTTCTAGTCCTCCACAGGCAGCAATTTGGAATTGATCAATTTGACCCAGGTTATGGCATAGGTTGAGACCAATGAAACAAACATCAATCAACCAAATTCCACTCACAAAGATAAATACATAATAATTGATCTAGAAAATCATACTTGCCTGCTTATATTTGTCTCAATCTCTAAGAACATTCTGAGCTAATAATAAACTCATATTCTCTAACCAATATAGCAACATCAGTGATGAGCATTGCAGTGGGGATCAAAGACTTGGCATGCCCAAGATCTTTAGGAATGGAAAATTTTGGGAGGCCCTGAGGTATATATATGTCTCTAGAACTCTGCATTATTTATGACTTAACTGACACACCTCATCGTTAGCTGCACTGAAATGAGCTATGAAGACATACATTGACTTTTCAGAGATGCCACATCTTTTGAAGGATTCTGAGATCTTCTTAGAATAGTTGCCTGTACAAATTTCTAGATCAATAAATTTTAAATAAACCAAAGACAGAAAAGAAAATATAAGCTTGAAAATGAAGGCTTTAGCCAAGAGAAATGATATATTCAGACATCTTATAGCATCAAATTCCCAACAGCTTGTAGAAGATTAACTCCATACTTGGAAATTGCAGTCAGATTTGTTGGAAGCTGAGGTTTACTTTCCTGCCACAGATGCAACAGAAGGATATGCCAAATGAAATTTACAATAAGTCAAACCATCATAGGTAAAACATGTGAGCTCAAAGATCCTTTCAACAGAGACTTTAATGCAAACTAAATAAACCATGGAAGTGTTAATCCTTCCTGGAACACCTTTTTCATTTAGTAGAAAGTTGCATAAAACAAAATAACATAAAATAAATAGCAATCAGACTTTTTTATTTAATTAAAAAAATTGAAAGGGACATATATAAGAAGCATACTTCACATTTTGTGGACAGATACTACAAGAGGATGTATCCATATTGTCTGTCCGAGCTACAATTAGCCCCTACATTAAAAATGTAAATTTCCTTGCACAACAGAGTAAACATCAATGATGTAACAATAACCTTTTTAGAAATCATCACTCTTAGACATTTAAACAAACACTTTGTAGGCAACATCCGAAACACACAAAGGAATTTGTGCAAAATCCCGTCAAAACCATCATAACTTTAAAGAAACAGTGAAACAGAAAAAGAAGAATGATGCAGAAGAAAATTAACAAAGACTGAAAGTGAGACAACAAGAACGTAATAGATATATATGGCTAAAATTAGTGGCTGAGGAAGAAAAAGAAGAAGATTATAAGATGAATGAAATGGGTCATGAAAAAATTAAAACCCTAACTTTTATTTCCATACCTGAGCTAAAAATCTGGGGTAGAGGTAATAACCAGCATTACCTTGCCCGTTGTTTCGTGATTTCCAGTCAAGATTAAGCGAGAAGGGGGGAGATCTAAGTTAAGGATGAGTGAGGTAGATGAGTTCGGGGACTTACCGATTATTGTATGACGACGAACAAGCTCAAATTTCTCCCACTTGTTAATAATTTAATTTACAGATCTTTGCAAACTAGGTTTATTGCGTTCGATTGGGAATCGCAGCAGCAAGAGAAGAACTTACCGATTATTGTCTGACGAACAAGCTCAAATGCCGACCAATTATTAATAATTTGCTGATCTTTGCAAACTAGGGTTCTTGAGTTCGATTGGGAATCGCAGTAGCTTCGACAAATCGCAGCAGCTTCGACAAATCGCACTAGGGTTTGAGGATTTTGAAAAGGGAAAGGGACAAATGAACGCCAATTTGTTTTTCTTACCCTCTCAGGCCTCCGTGTTTTTTAAAAGAAGGTTTGACGATTTTTGGAAAGAGATTTTGCTCCGTATTTTTCTTGATAGACAACGTTTTAAAAAAAACGTTATCTAGATAAAACAAAAAAAATGCTCTTTTAAATAGATAACGTTTTTGTATATATATCTACAACATTTTTTTAAAAACGTTGTAAAAAAAATACCACAATGTTCTTATAAAAAACGTTGTGGTTTAAGTGTTGTCTATTTACTGTTTTGTAGTAGTGAGTGATGCCTTACATAAAGGGTTGGGTTGTGTCCTTATGCAAAAAGGCAAGGTCATTGCGTATGCATCAAGGCAATTGAAAGACTACGAGAAAGGGTATCCGACTCATGATTTAGATTTGGCGGCGGTTGTGTTTGCTCTGAAGATATGGAGACACTATCTCTATGGAGAAAAATGTGAGATCTACACAGACCATAAAAGTTTGACGTATATTTTCACACAGAAGGACCTGAACATGCGTCAAAAGAGACGGATGTAATTAATAAAAGATTATGATTACGAGATCTTTTATCATCCGGGCAAAGCTAATGTGGTTGCAGATGCCTTGAGTAGAAAAGGCAGAGAAAAGTTGATGTTGTTAACCAACAAGGAAGAGCTTATTTCAGTGATGGCAAGGCTAGAGTTGAAAATCAAATTCCCAAAATATTCTAATGAAAAATTGTACCAGATAGAAACTAGTTCAACTTTGGTGGACAAGGTGAAGAATGCTCAACTACAAGATGAAGAATGTAGAAAAATAAAGGAAAGTGTGGTCGAGGGTAAAGAGGTGAAGTATAAGGTTGATACTGATGGAATGCTAAGATTCGAGGGACGGATTTGGGTTCCAGTAGTATAGGATGTTAAGGAGGAAATCTTAACAGAAGCTCATAACTCAACATATTCGATTCATCCGGGAAGTACGAAAATGTATCAAGATTTACGGTGATATTTTTGGTGGCAAAATATGAAAAGAGACGTTGCAGAATGCGTTGCAAAGTGCTTGACATGTCAGAGAGTGTAGGACGAGCATCAGAGACCAAGTGGACTACTTCAGTCTTTGGAAATACTAGAATGGAAGTGGGAGCATATCATAATAGATTTTGTGGTAGATCTTCCAACGACTCAGAAAGGATACGATGCGATATGGGTGATAGTGGACTGACTAACAAAATTTGCACACTTTTTGCCAATAAAGATTAGATATAATCTTGATCAACTGGCAAAATTGTACGTTAAAGAGATCGTGTCCAGGCATGGTGTTCTAGTGTCAATAATATCAGATAGAGATCCGAGATTCACATCAAATTTTTGGAAGAAACTGTAACAACGCATGGGAACGCAACTGAGGATGAGTACAACATCTCACCCGTAAACCAATGGGCAAAGTGAACGAACAATCTAGATGTTAGAAGTTATGCTTAGAGCGTGCATCATGGATTTTAAAGGAAACTAGGACGATCATTTATCGTTGGTCGAATTCGCCTATAATAACAGTTATCACGCAAGCATAGGCATGCCGCCTTATGAAGCATTATACGGCAGAAAGTGCAGAACTCCACTTTACTGGGATGAAGTCGGTGAACGCCAACTGTTAGGTCCCGAACTGGTACAGCAGACCGCTGAAGTTATAAAACTCATCAGAGCAAGATTGGTAGCTGCTCAAGATCGACAGAAGAAATATGTTGATCAACACAGGCAGAATCGCGAATTTGAAGAAGGAAATTTTGTTTTCCTAAAAGTTTCTCCTTGGAAGGGGAAAATTCGTTTTGTCAAAAAGGAAAGCTCAGCCCAAGGTTTATTGGACCTTTTGAGATACTACGAAGAGTTGGGGAAGTGGCTTACGAGGTAGCTTTACCTCCAGAATTAGAATATGTGCACAACATTTTTCATGTGTCCGTGTTGCAACCTTATAAACCCGATTACAAGCATGTGATCGAGTATGAACCGTTACAGTTTAGTAAAGATTTGTCTTATAAAGAGAGTCCTATTCAGATAGTCGACAGGAAAGAACAAGTGCTCATAAATAAAGTGATACCTTCTGCGAATGTGATATGGAGAAACCACAATGTCGAAGAGGTAACGTGGGAACTCGAAGCCGAAATGATAAAAAATTACCCTGAGTTATTTGTTTTATCTGTGTCTTCGATTCTGGGGATAAAATCTTTGTAAGAAGGGAAGAATGTGACGATTTGATTGTTTGAGTTGTGATTCTACGGACATAATCCTTGTAAGAAGGGAAGGATGTAATAATCCAGAATTTCAAATTATAATATTAAATGTTTATGAAATTATATAAATATTTATTTGATGTGTTTATTGTTGAAATTGTTGAATAAATATTTTATTGATGTGATGGTTGTTAGTAAATATTTATGAATTAAATTTATTTGATAATATTCTAAATTAATTGAATTTATAATTTAGAGAGTTGTAATATAACATGAGATATTATATTGTTGTTTTAATAATTTAAAGTGATATGTTAAATTATTAAATACAATTATAATAAAATTATAATTTTGTGATAATTGTTTCAGTTGAATATTTATTTAAAGTATGATATGTATAATTAATTTATTTGATTAATGTGGAGTACGGAAATCCAAATAAATAATGTGTGATTATAAATAATAAACTAAATTGTTTATTAAAAATAAATTAAAAGAGTTTAATTTAGTTTTCCAAATAAGGCTTGAATATATTAAGTCTTTTGCCAAACAAAGCCTTATGGCTTTTGGATTTTCAAATTTTGAACTATAATAAAATAAATAAAATAATAAATATAATGTATTTAAAACTATACATTTATTATCTTGTGACCGATACTATTTAGTATGCCTATTATGGTTATATCAGTTTTTGTATTATTACGCATATCAGTTGGTTATTGGCTATGTCTGAGAGTTTTAGAGAGAATTGAGAGAGAAGCTATGAGAGTATTGAGAGAGAACCTAAGAGTTTCAAGCAAATTCCAGTGATTTTAGCAAGAGTTACACGCTAATTGAAGGTATTTTTACATAACGTTAGTATTATATATATATGTATATATGCATATATGAGTTTACGACAAAGTTTTATACTCTGTGAATTTCATATTTTGAATTGTTGCTATACAAATAAATTGTGATGATTACTCATGTTGGTGAGGTTTTAGTTAGTATATAAACATGAAATTGCATGCTAATTACAGTTAAAAGTAGGAAAAATTATGACAGTGTATATATTTTTGATATGTGGCTTATGTAAGTACAATATTTAGTGGTTAGTTTGTAGGTTAAACTGCAAATTGAAGCTTGTTTATGCTAGTTCATTAAGAAACGAAGATAACGTAATTTGAATGAAGCAATTTGGACAAGACTTGTGTTTACAGTGTTGATTTTGTCTAAAGAACACAAAAATGGTGTTTATGCATGAAAATATGAAATTTAAGAAATTAAAATAGTTTTAGTTGTTGTTAAATTATTCTAATTGGTTGAATATGATAGCAATCATGTTTGTAATAGTTTTATATCAATTGTAGATGTTGGTTTCACTATTTTGTGGGTGAAATTCGTGTTAGTTGGCCTAAAAATTGTGTCGAATCACTTTCTGCAAAACTAAAACTGATGCATCGTGCATGCACGCTGCCTCTTGGCGCGGGCGAGCGGGCACGCGTCCGCACTATAATCCAGTGTAAAACTAGCGCGGCCGCGCCAGTAGCTAGTCACAGACAGTAAAGTCTGCTATTTCTGCAGACCTTGAACACTCATTATAACTTAGTTAGTGATGTGTTAATGTAATAAACATGTATTAAGGTGGTTGAAATAGAACCGTGTCATGTCATGGATACTTTTAAAGTTGTTAAAGGTTTAGTAAATTATGGAAATGGCATGTTATGTTTTTGGGATTATCTCCGGAACTGCAACTGCCTTCCTTGGGGTTATTTCCAAGGTTAGAATCTGCTATTCCCAGTGTTGGGACTGAGACTGAATATCTTCGGGTTGTCTTCGGGATAAATCGATCTTCTCCGGTGGAATTTCCGGTATTGGAACTGCAGGCCTCGGGGTTATCGCCGAGGATGGAACTGTTGCTCCCAATGTGTGTTCCAGGGTTGAGACTGAACTTCCGGTAGTATCCAGACTGGATGTGAGTTATCTTCCAAAGTTATCTCCGAAAGACGAATCTGTCCTCCTGCAATGTCAGTAACAGGTGTGCAGAAAATTTTGAGTGTCTACACATATCTATAAATGCGGCTAGCGCATTTGTCAACCCAAACGACATAACCTAAAACTCGTAATGACTATAACAAGTCCTGAACGTCGTCTTAGGTACATCCTCCATCCTTACTTTCAGCTGATGATACCCCGACGCAAATCTATCTTAGAAAAATATTTTTCCCCTTTCAACTGATCAAATAGATCATCGATCCTGGGCAATGGGTATTTATTCTTGATCATCAACTTGTTCAACTCCCTAGTCAATACAAAGTCGTAATGATCAATCCTTCTTCTTTACAAACAATACGGGTGCTCCCTACTAAGAGACACTTAGTTGAATGTACTTCATGTCTAATAATTCTTGTAGTTGAATCATTAGCTCCTTCATTTCTACTGGCGCTATACGATATGGTGCCCTAGAAACTGGTGTCGCTCCTAGTGTCATATTGATCACAAATTCTACCTCCCTATCCGGCAGAAGACCTGGTAACTCATTTGGAAATACATCCATAAATTCTTGCACTATAGGTATCTTTTCCAATTATGTTCCCACTCTCTGGGTATCCACAACATGACACAAATATCCTACACACCCCTTCTTCAATAGCTTCCTAGCTTGTGTCATGGTTAGACAACAAGAGTGTCTCGATGTTTTACTACCATAGAACACTACCTTGGGTTTCTTAGAAATCTGAACGTTTGCACTTTTCTTTTGACAATCTATTATTGCGCCATGGTTAAACAACCAATCCATCTAGAGAATTATATCAAATTCTCCCAACGTTATCGGTATAAGATTTATCTATAATTTGTTACCTCTAATATCTATGCAACAATTCCTATAAATGTGTTCAACGGGAATTATCTCTTCATTTGCTACCTTAATGTTTAAAGGTATTTCTAATTTTTCCAGGAGTAATCCTAATCGTTTAACAAATTCACATGCTATAAAAGAACAAGTAGAACCCGAATCAAACAACACATAAGCATTTATTTCATTGACAAGGATAATACACGACACTACATCCGTTGATGTAACCACATCTTGGACAGTCATATTAAAAGTATGGGCCGTAGGTCTACCCGGTGGTGTTGGTCTAGTAATGGCTAGCTTACCACTACTAGTACCCTTGTTCCCCTTCGACCCCTTCTTCGGACAATTCCTCGCCATGTGGTCCATCGGCCCATATACAAACAAACGGACTTCCCCTTGAGATGGACTCCTAGATGAGCCTTCTCGCATGTCTTGCACGCTTCGATTCTATGCTTAGGATCCCTTTGTTTTGCTCCGGTATTCCCATTTAAAACCCTTCCTCTTGGACGCACTTCTGCTGCAACTAGCTCCCTCAGTCTTGGATACTCCATCTCTTTTATTCTTATTCTTATTCTTCATCTCTTGTGGTATTGACTTAAAGCCTCACTACCACCCTAGACAATAATTACCTTCTCCAGGATTGTTCCAAATGAAGTGCTCTGGAACACAGAAATCCTGCTACAGAGCCAGGGCTTCAGTCTTAGCTCAAACCTACGAGTCTTCCTCTCATTAGTGTCCACTTGATGTGGAGAAAATCTCGCTAGTTCAAAAGTTGGGATTTACAAAAAGACTACCCTTTGGTTATACAAAAGAGGGTTTAACGTCACTACACAGATACACAAAATATTTACATATCTATATTTCCACTATCTACCACTAGCACTGCTTAACGGCATTCTCATGCTTCTCGTTCGCAAGAGTCGCCATAATATCCAGACTGATACTTTGTCGAGTCTGCCCCAACTCAATCGAATAACAAGCAATCTCCAGCTTGAAATCCTTATGAGCACTATAACAACCAAGAAAATTGGATTATAATGTAAATTAATTTTATTTGAATATATATTGAATAAAATTATATTATATGTTATTTATAACGAGTAAGCGAGATGAAGGTCGTTCTATAATTAAGAAGAGATGTGTGATCGTAATATTTTGGCTACGTGATAGAAATAAAGTGTGTGAATTTCCACTACAAAAATAAAAGCTTTCTGAGAAATTCTCCGAAAAATAATATTCATCCATTTTTACTCGGGATTTATTTTTGAACTTCCGAAAAATACGTAATGATAGAATTTTAAGGAAAGATGGATTACCTAATAATAATTTAGTTATGTAAAACGTAGTTTTTCGCTTGTGAACTCAATTCAAAAATATTAGGGAAGGTGAAGATTTGAATAATTAAGGGTTTGTATAATAAGAAAGTTATTATACTGGGGAAAAAATATGATTATAATACAACGTATTGTACAAGTATATACGAAAGATAATACAACATATAAGATGAAGGTTATACGAACTAGTATACAAGAATTATGTATTAAAAGCATAAACCATTATTAATGAACTATTAAAGCTTGGATGTGAACTTTGGCAAGCTCAAATGAAAGATGATTCAGGCCCAATGACAAACTTAATCAAGGCCCAAAGATAATTTAATTCAAGCCCAAGGTTAGGCCTGAATTGAATTAAACCTAAGCCCGAACCAAGAATCGAAATCGTGGATCGAACCGTTGGATCACCGGATGGTTAAAACCTTTGGGGCAACCCATGTGGCCCCTCTATAGTGAGTCATGGCCAGCCAAAAGGAGGTGGGATAGCTTCCTTTGGAAGCTTGGTTTGTAGAGGTGGGAATAGTAAGGAGGTGGGACCAAATGACCATTTTGCCCCCATTTTGTAATTTTATAAATAAGAGAGAGTTGACTTCATTTGTTGGTTGTTTAATTTCACCAACAGCCAGAGCTATATATTGAGAGATAAAAGAGAGCATTTTCAAGTGATCAAAGGGAAGAAAGAGTTAGCTAAAACTCAAGAATGCCAAGAGCGCAAGAGGTAAAAACGTTTAACCACTTATATTCCTTCTCTTTTCTAGTTTGATTTAGTAGAGAAGTGAAATTGGTGGTGTATATATCATAACGAGTAGCAAGGATGGTTATTAGTGGACTTAAATATTAATAACCATGTTACAAGTGGAATCATAACCAAATAAGTAAAGAAATAATGAAGAAATCATGAAAACTTAGCACATGTTATTGATGGACAAGTTTAAAACCATCGTGTATAGGATTAGATGCTATATTCTTGGTTAGGATAATAGATATTTGAATAATGGATTGAATCCATTTTGAACGGAGTAAAAATATCGTATAACGAAGTTATGACGAAATTTCTAAGAAAAGGGGATAAACGTTGAAATCATAGTTAACTAGGATTTTGGAACGGAAGTGAAATGTTAATAACGAAACTAGAAAGCTAGGGTTTCATGAACATATTGAAGACCATGACATTTATGAGTCTTAAACTTAAGAACTGTCGAATTCAGACATCGTATGAACGAATTACGGATGAACAAGTGATGAACGCTCAAAAATGTTAAACGAACGAATAATAAAAATTTAATCAAGTGGAAGCCTTGTTAACAGATTCAGAAAATTGTTATGTCAAGAGAAAATTGTAGTATGAAGAATAAGCAAGAAATTAACTTTTGAACGAACCAATTCCGAGCTATAACAAGCAAGTTATGAGCTCGGGAAATGAATGGCTTGAGAAAGTGAAATTTTTTTCAAAGGTTTAAGGGAGGTGCCGCAGCACCGCCCAGTGAAGGATTTGGGGCGCTACAGCGGTAGCACCGGATCCCAGCCACTGGAAATATGTGTTGCAGTGCAACAATTAACAAAAGACACAGCACCGCAGCACCAGTCCTATACCAAAGGCAGAGAAGAATAGTTATGAATATAAAAGAAAGGTAAGTTGATTGAAGGTGAATTATGATCTTAATCAAACTTAAAGTAACATCTTAAATGATGATTTAAAACATTAAGTTCAACAATTAAAAGGTAACAAAAAGTTACGAAAACATAAACACAAAGTAAGTTTAATAAAATGATAAACCGTATTCATGTCGAATGGATGTTTGAGATTGCTTGAAAGGTAATTACTTAAACATTGAACAAATAAGGTTACTGTAACGCCCCAAAATTTGGTCTATCTTTACACCCGAATTCCGTGCATCACGAGTACATCTTATTCCTTAACATACATCATTATATATTAATCATAACAACATACATTCTCAAATCTCATGTTCTAATACCTTATAACCTCGTTCATTACAAATAATGATAATTACATTATTCTTTCCATCTTACAAGAGTGACTTTTATCCAGTGACTTTTATCCGCCACCAAGGATACATAATATTTCATTAAACTATTCTATAGTTCAATTAAACTATTCTACATTACAAGTCTTCGCTTGATCTTCACGCACATTCATATACCGAGTGGCACTTCTTCTGAATACCGATCAACTTGATCTTTACAGGATCCTTAAGTTCTTTCTAACATCGTTCGCTGAAAATATTTTTCATTTAAAGCAAGTGCGATCATTCAATTGCCCATCAAGTTATAGCAGTTGAATAAACAACTTCAAGAATTTAAACATCCTTTTAAGACTTTAATAACCGAACAAAGGTTATGAAGCAGCTTGAATATTAGAAATAAACTTTGATTCCTATCATTTTAAAATATTAGTCACATTCACTTTGAAATACTTTCATTCTTATACCTTTTTCATACATATACTATCTGGCTAGAATCATTAGCACATACTTAATAATAATGGTTCATGTATAAACATAATATTTTCATATTGAACAGTTCAAGCATAGAACAGTTCATCTCATAGAAACACCGAAGTGTTCAAATTGTGGCGCAAGGCCTCATACATTCTACTACGTTGTACAAATATTGCATATTTGCACATAGACAATACTTCTCAAGTTCAACATCTGAGAAGTTTAAGAAACTAGCATTCATGTAAAATATGAATAAAGTTAGGAAACTTGCCTTACGCACAGCTACAGCTTACGATGAACTGCTCATTCCAAATCCCTATATAACACATAAGGAATACATGCACCAATTAGTCAAATACTTGACTTACGCATTGGTTTACTTAACTTTACTTCTTAGGGTTCGCGTTCTTGCAATCTAAGTTTACGAGACTAACTTCCTTTACCAATTTACGGCTTCATGACATACGGAGATGTCTTACTCATACGATCATCATCTTTGATGATTTACATTCTTATCTTCTTCTTATAACCTTTCTAGGACTCAGCACACATCGTGTCTCTACTAGTAGTCCACATTGTACTCTGAGTTGTTTCCCACAAATAACCAACAAACAAGTTCATGTCTCGTCTAAACTGTCTTTCACAGTAAGTTAGATCGGTTGCCAGTTTCGTATAAACCTCTTCTCTCTAAAGGAATTGTTTAGCCCAGCTCCCATATGTCAACCATCAAAGATTACAATTGTACCACAACCTAAACTTAATCTTAACTTATCCGAACCATTAAATTATATTGTTCGTTAAGTCAATTTCTCAATCCTTATGGCTTTCTGGCAACTAAATGTCATACCTCAGGATTCATTCTTTATCGTCTAAGTCATACAGTCCTTTGTATACTCAGAACGATCATTCAATGTCAATATTATGCGTTCATAGCATTAAGTATTTTACATTTCTTTATTCATATCTTATAACATCCGGTACATTCGACTCGGAATGTTGTCCAAGTTATAATCATTAACTCGACTTCTTAACATTATACGTTATTGTCTTCATTATCTTTTGGTCAAACCATAACGGCGTGTAGGTTCTACCCGTTTAATATTTGCTTACACTCAACCCTACTTCGACTAACGTGTTTGACGCTTACTTTCGTTCTCTATCCGACTCATATTCGAACTTTCATTTATCTTATTACCGTTCGTTACGGCTTTCTTGATAATTCATATCTTACTTACTACTTTCATCAACGTATAAGTCATACAACCAATGTATACTTACAACGTTCGTTCGATGCGAATACAATTCATGAGGATCATTTACGTTGTTCGTCACTTAATTTCTCATTCAACCTTTACCCAAGGTTTTAATCGCTTTCATTCGTTATCCCTTACATGAACCACGTGTTCATTATTCTTTCTTAATGTCGAAGCCATACGGTTTGTTGTATGCTAAGACCGATCGTTCATCGTAACTGCGTTGTGTTTACATTCTTTGTCTTTTAATCCCATTCAATCTTTCCGTTCAAACTTTATTAAAGGTTTAAATCACTTGATTAAGTGTTACATTAAGTGAACTAAATGTTCATTATCTTTCCGTACACTTCCCCCAGGAGTTGAGTAGTTAACCTCTCCTCACTGGGCCTTGCCCTACATTAGCGCTGCGGCACCGGTTCCCTCTCTTCCTCTCGCACTGCAGTGCCACTTAATAGAACCAGCTTGTTCGAGTTGGCGCTGTGGCGCCGCCTCCCAAGGCTTGACTGGCGCTGCGGCGCCAAGCATCAAACCTTGAAAAATTTTTCTAAGTCTTTTACATACTTGAGACGTTTACTTTGTAATCTCATAACTTCTTCATTATAGCTCGGAACGAGGTCGTTCCAAAATCATTCTCTTCCTTATCTTACGTACTTCAACTTTCGTCATATAAAAATTCATTCTGAATCCGTTAACATGCTATTCAATTGGCTTAATCTTCATCATTCGTTCGTTTTACGTTATTAACGTTCTTCATTTGTTTGTCCGTAATTCGGTCATCCGTACTCGAAACTCATTCGTTCTTGAGTCCATGTCTCACGTTTTCTACATTCTCTTACATTCTTATGAAACCCTACACATTTGGGTTCATTTACATACTTTTTACTTCTCATTCGTCATTTACAAAATTCCACCATAACTTCGTTATAGCTAAGTTCAATCCATTCTTCATGAACGTTTTTAACGTTCCTAATCAAGCAATAAGCAACTAACTTATACGCGGTGGTTTTAAACTTGTCAATTAACAACAAGTTATACTACAATGGTTTTAAATTTGTTCATCAACAACGTTCTTCATTCGTTCTTCATTTTTAATCGATATTTTGATTACAATTTCACTTTTTCTTGGAATTTGATGTTATAAAACATCATTCCTTACTAATTTCACCGAATCGTTCATATGATTCATTCGGATCGTCCAAATTCATTACGAATCTTATACTTAAGAAATTTATAAAATAAACTTCTAATTCATATTTATTCTTCTTCTCATGATTTCAACCCTATGAAATCATTCTTAACATCTTTTACTACTATTCTCATTAAGCTATGTTTTTAACATAGAAAACTTAAAGAAAAATTACTTAGAAGTTAGGTTTTGGATTACCTTTCTTCTTTAATTTTTTTTCGATGGATAAAGCTTGCACTCGGGCTAGCTTTTCCTCTTCCTTTCTAATCTCATCCAAACTCTCTCTCTCTCTCTCTCTCTCTCTCTCTCTCTCTCAAGTATTGGTAATTTTCAAAATCCCCAACAAATGAGCTTAGGCTCTCCTTTTATAGAAAACCAATGCTAGGGTTATTTTAGTCTTTTTGCCCCTAAGTCACTATTCCCACCTCCTTACTATTCACGAAGCTTCTCTTGGAAGCTTTGTGCTTCAGTCTTGCAGAATTCGTCTGACAGTTTTGAAACTGCGATTCTCGAAAATATTTCGTCTTTCCTTTACAGTTTAACTTTTACGCATTCTCCAGAACTCCAAAAAACTAAAAAACACTTTTTGATGTTAAGCGTTTTCCTTCACGTTTTCCCCTAACGTAGTTAAACGAATGAAAAGTACATAACAATACTTTTCGTCGATTTTATTTCGTTCAATATTTGCACGTTTTTCGAGAAAAACTTTTATCGACTTACTTAACTTTTTACGATATATTATTGTCAAATCTTTAAACGAAATGTCATTTTGACATACCAAACTCTCGAAAAGGCTTAGGTTATTCAAATCCTAACCGTTAGGTTTCGTCGGGTGAATAGTGCCTATTTCGTCTTTTTCCCCAAAAATATTTTTATTCCTGAAATTTTTTTATTTTCGACTTGAAAATTCTTACTCGTTCAGTCTAGCTCGTAGCCAGAATCCTCCCGTCTTATAATTATTCTAGGTTCTAGAACGATTAATAAACACATAGCATATAATAGTATTATTAAAAATTTATTTTATTAATAACTAATTCTTTAAACTTAAATTCTGGACAATCCGGTTCTCTGGGTTGTCACAGTTACTTATAACAATAAAAGGTTATAAAACCGTAATGAACGTTAACTCACCTAACGAATGTTAGTAAGTTAAACAAACGGATAGTTAGTGTAAAAGCCCCAGATCCAGGTACTAATCACCACGAATCTGGTATATTAATTCTATACTATTTGCGGAAGATATAAATATAAATTATTTATACAATAAACTTACACATTAATCCCCAAGGTCGAGTAACCTTAACTTTTACACAATTTATAACTTATTTGACTTACAATGTCATTAATATACACTACTATTACAAACTTTATCTGCACATATAATTCAAAATTGGACATGTCTTTGACTTTTCCTTGTATTCGACGTATTCGTCTTAATCTGCAATGTTTATCATGATATAGCAAGGGTGAGCAACAAATTTGTTCGGTAAGTATAAATTTATTTGAGGATATATCATGATTGAAAGATTTTGAATAATAGTTGGTTGACATTCAACAATATATTTGTGAACTAGCATGAACAAATTTTCATAACTGAACGACTAAGTCAATAGGAATTGAATGGTTAAGAAAGAACATGAACAATTATAACTGGACTAGATGGTAATGAAGGTGATCAGCCTTTCATACCTGATGAACACATGCATTATTTGCACAGAAATCAATTCAACAATTCATAAACATGGTAATCAGCAATGATTAGCCATAAGCATAATTGAAAGAACAACTCAAGGTCGAGTTAAAGAAAACTTGCACAATAATTAGAAGTTCAAGGTTAGGAACTTTTTTGTTTCACCGACTACTACTACACAGTTTATATTGCTTTATTCGAAGACCTAATATTGATAATATAGATCTCCAATATTAGAATAATATCATTACAATATAATACTGTTTATATATATATATATATATATATATATATATATATATATATATATATATATATAGAATAATTCTAAACACATAACCCTATCAGTCTACAAACTACCTAAGACTCGGTATCAAGTCAAACTATTTAAGTCTAAGTTGAACCCGACATAATTCTAACATCTCGATGGTCTAGTCGAACTATTCTCGAGCCTAATATCACTAAGACTCGGTCTAAACTGATTCACAAATATCTTAGATAATTTATTATCAGTCAAAATAATTTTTCACAGACTCGTAATAATTTTTAAATAATTATTACCATTTATCATAATTTTTCAATCACTTATATCGTATTTATATAATATAAATACCACATTATTCTCTTATCATTAATATTTATTTATTATTAAATATTAATAAAAATCATAACATAATATTATAATATATTTATAATATTTCAAAGTATTTTTAATACGTTAATTTCTCATTTAAATGATTTTTAAACATTTAAATCCATTATCTAGTAATTGACATTAATATTAAAATATTAATATTTTCATGACAAAATATCAAAAGTTATATTTTATAACTTAAAAATATTTTTCTAACTCTTAAATCATTTTATATGATTTTTAAATCATAAATTCTAATTTTCCATAATTTATTTATATATATTCATTAAATAAATCAATTATCATTAATATTAATTTATTAATAAAATTTCTCAAAAAATATAAAAATCAAAAAAAATAACTTAAAATATTTTCTAACACCATAATATATTTTTTTCATGATTTTTCAAGTATTAAAATTATTTTTAAGTAATTTATTTAATATTATAATTAAATAAATTAAATACCTTTAATATTTTAAAAATATTAAATATTTATGAAATATACTCAAAATTATTAAAAACCTATTTTTAGGCTTTAAAATAATTTTTAAGAATTAATTATGAATTTTTGATAATTAAAAACTATTTGTTTCTATTTACTAAATAAAATAATTAATTTTCAGAATTAAATGTCACTAAAGGGCCCTATAGCGAAAGAACCGTCGCTATAGGTGTTCTTGAGCCTAACCCAGAAGTTCATACACAGTTTGCAGGGGCCTAGTTTGACCATCATTAAATATATGTTCTTGTTGTTATCTGGGTCGTCTAGTGCATCAATGTTATAGTACTTATGTAATACTACAACCACATACTAAGTTTCATGGCCATACAACATCAGATTAGTGAGATATAGGGCATCCAAGTCTTGTCAGAGATTGTTCTTCATTTTATGGGTTACTCAGAAATGAAGAACAGCTTAAGGTGTCACTTTTGGAGCTTTGTAACTTGTATTCTGGGTCTAATCTGTGTGATATAAAGGTTCAATCTTGTAATATTGATGTCAAGGAACAACAACAAAACATTAGTTCAGTCTAAAAACATCACAGGTGAGAGATCAAGGTCGGTCAAACGCTTGTCAGAAGATGTTCTTGACGATTTTTGGGTGTTCCAGATTTTGTCCTAGGCAGTTGCTCAACGCCGTTTTGACCACTCACAACTTTGATTATATGTAAGATCTGGGTGATCTATTAGCATGATTGTGTAGTCCTTATACCAGTCTACAAGATTAAAACACCAACTTGGCCAAACTATCCAAACACAGCAAGATTAATGGCCTTAATAATCAGTGTCAGACCATTCTGGAAATCTGGGTTGCCCAGAAATCCAGTTGGCCAGAGTCAGTCAACCGTGTTTGACTGCTTATAACTTGAGATCTAGACATGGTATGGAGGTGATTTCACTTCCAGTCTACTCTCCTCATGGCAAAGAACAAGTCTATAACATCTAACACACCTAACAACTAACAGGTAAAGATCTATGGGCCCTGACATATGGATGTCAGGCCATAGATTTAGGGTTCTAAATCTGTTTTTAAAACTTGATTTTCTAACATCTATGTTATGGATCCTTGATGTAACATCTTGGATCACTCAATAACATCCCTTAACACAACTTTAACCAACTAAACACAATATCTAACATCAAACACATAGATTTACAAGTTTAGGGTTTTATACCTTTTAGGCTTTGATTTTTGATTTCTGACTTTTGATTCTGATCTCGACTTGCTACGAACTGATTATAGCTCATCTTCTCTCTCTCTCTCTCTCTCTCACTCTAAATTTCAAAAAACTAGGGATAGAATGGGTTGGATAAGTTTGAGAAGTAAAGTAAGTTTCTTACTTAAGTTTAATCTTTTATATTTTTGAATCCATGGCCACAAATGTTGCTAAGTGTCCAAGATATCTGATTTGGTAGGATTTTTACACACATGGGATAAACTTGAGTGATGACTCTCAAGATTTATAAAATCTTTTACTTAACTTATAAGTAAAAGGGTATTTCGGTCATTTTGCACCTACTGAGGTTAATTTGGTCTTTTTCCCTATAACTTGAAGGGTATTTTGGACATTTCCCATTTATCCCATAACTTTTAACACTTAGTCATTTATAATTAGCTTTTGAATTCCCAAATTAGGGTTTTAGATTCCCAAAACTAAAATTAGGGTTTCCAGACGTATCGTTAGGGTTTCTAACAGTTCGTTAAAGTTTTCTTATTGAACAACAATGTTATTAACATAACTTTAGGGTTTACTAAAGTTATACTTATCCTGATCAATAATTGATCCTTAATCCACAAAATGTGCATATAAATAATCACTGTTCACATATAAGATCTCATATACCGCCTCGGAAGGAACTCTGCCCAAATGCCGGATGAAAAAAATTCACCCAGTCCAACTGTTGGGTCAAGTTATCAATCTACGTCAGATGAGTAGGCTCTCAAACGCCGACAATCCAATCCGCCATATCCCCCATAAACTGTGTGGCGCGGGTCTAAGCTCCAATGGTACGAGGGAACCACCAGTGGTAAAATGCCTCCTAAGTGAACGGTCCCTCTGACAAAGCAAAGCCATCAACTCCCACCAACGGGATATCAATGGTCGGCAGCTGTGACACAGGCCAATAATGCCTAGTAGGAGGATAATTCGATATATGGATCCCTCCTATGGTGCTTCTAATAGCACGCTCTCCTAAATAGAGCTCCCAACCTCCATCTGTAAAGAAAGGAAGCCTACGCGTGGACATCACATGCTCGACACCAGTCGGGAAACCACCCTAAAAGCCAACTGTCAAATGGTCCTCAGAGTAGGGAACCTATGTAATGACATCAGCTGTTAATAGCTCCAACTATAAGCAATTATTCATGAATCTCCATCAAAGTGGAGTGGTGCCATTGTCGTTCCCGTGGATAATTGTCTAAACCTAACAAACTAACGGGGCGAAGACATAAGAGCCTCTCATAGGCCCAAAACTTCCAATACAAGATCAAATATCTACGGTCAGTCAACACTCTTAACCCAAACAAGGGAAATCAAAAGAGAAATACTCACCAATAGGAATGGATAAAATCCTAGTCAAGGCTTTGTCAAGCCCTGCAAGCGCAGACGCATTTCCCTGACGAAGCAGGCCAAAGTGTAGGAGCCCCAATCAAACTCTCCAATACGGTTCACCTCCCATGTGGTGCTGACTAAAGCGAACGAAACTGTGGAAGAGTTATCCGCCAGGAAATAACCCCGGAGGATGATCAAGAATAATCGCCAAAGAATGCGATCCCTAACTCTCCTATCATCGGGTGACGGCTCAGTAAAAGCCCCACTCACGGCGTCTACACTCAAAGGACCAGTGCAGACTATCCTTCCTTTGAGCATCGTAGCTTGAACTCCTAGCAAGGATCTGACGGCAGTAGGGGAAATGTCAGCAACACAAGGCATTGGCACCCTAGAAACTCCATACCAGTGATGAACCACCAATCCATCGGTATCATCATCACCCCCACAATCCAATAAATGGAGAGACTGAGTCTGGTGAAACCAACGCTCAGACAACGCCCTGAATTAACCCCAGGGACAACGACAGGGAGGATGGAAAAGAACGCCTCGAAACCCCAAGCATGTACAATCTCTTGTTACTCTAGGTGAAGAGTCTGGTACAGAGAATGTATGTTGAACCAGTTCCCTCGAGGCTGCGTAAAGCCGGGAACTTGCATCGCAATGCAAATCAACATCAAAACCTTTGCTCCTCATCAATAAGAAAAAGGAAGATCAACACGAGTTTTACCTCGTTCGCATACAAATAAATCGAGGGGTGGCGACTTAAATCATCC
The DNA here is from genome assembly GCA_016801055.1 of Panax notoginseng. Classification (NCBI taxonomy): domain Eukaryota; kingdom Viridiplantae; phylum Streptophyta; class Magnoliopsida; order Apiales; family Araliaceae; genus Panax; species Panax notoginseng. The sequence goes on along the minus strand of CM029022.1, from coordinate 99,393,805 downwards.
AGAAGCTCTAAAATCGTCACATTTATAGATAAAAGATCCATGCGGGGAATAGAAGGAGAAGGAGCAGGATCCGCAACTGGTACATCCTCCTCCTCGTCCTTAACATCTGGTACCTCAGCCCGGATAGGACGAATCATTGACTCCGACAACCGATGAGGCTGTCAGGTTGGACGAGGCTGAGGCACATCAGAAGCTCTCCTTCTCACACCTGAAGAGGTCCTACGTGAGCTACTCGACTGGCCTGGATCCATATATCTGGATAAAAGTCTCCAAATCACCTTAGAAGGGGTATGGTAAATTCTAACCTGGAGCTCATTAAAGGCATTTTATGACTGCATGCATGCATTACTTTAACATACGCCTACAATAGAGTTAAAAATGCATGTTCATTCAATGCCTAGACTCGTGAAAAAATTCGCCAGAGTCTCCTTTGTAAAAAGGACTATCCACATACGCGTAGGCATGACTAGGTGGCCATTCAGTAGCACACCAACTCACAGTCATAAACATCATATATGCATAAAAAATGTCAAAGTCACAATCCATAAAGGTAGTTTAATTACCAAGATTACTTTGCTTTACAACCTTTGCTCATTTGTCCTCAAATAGGATAAAAAATAGCAGAAAAAGGTGCCAAATTGACTGTTTTAAAAGTTAATTTTTTTCACATCAATATGCTCAACATGGTTAAATACTAACATTTACTATGTTGAATATTTTTTATCAAGTCATATGAGCATGCAAATTCACTACTATGTGTTTAGAAGCATTCCATGCGATAACTCACTTTCCAACGGTCAAAATTGGGAAAAAAAGACATGCATACGTTACCAGGATAGTGCAGAACACTTGTACGATGATGGATTTTGCAAAAAATAGCCTGAACTCAGTAGATCTGAAGAGTAACTCTAGGATTCTCTGTGTGGCTTCAATTAAAAATGACTCGTGAAAGGGAAAGGCGGCTGAAGTGCCACCCACGGATGGCCGTGGGTGTACTTGCAACTGCCTTAGGTCCACCTGCAGTTATCCTAGGTGGTCCCCACCCCCTCCGACTCGATCTAATTTGAGTTGCAAATGAGGTCCCACGAGCTAAAAAGTCAAATCCAAAAAAAAGATACTACGCGATTGAGCGGAAAAGCCTGAAATCCTGATTTTCAGAGACCAAAATGCGGGTCTATACATCAATCTTTGGTATTCACCCAAACACAAGGTTTACAAAGCCAATGATCATAGTTACTGAAAGCTACCTATGACAATACCTCGTAAAGGTCCAATGCCATTAACATGGTTGTAATTACAATTAAAACCTTGTATCTCATCAAAAATCTATTCCCCAACGGAGATTTCATACATCCTCAGTCGTTGAAGGACATTTCAACGAAGGTGAAGCAGCCTTGACATGTTTCAACCATTGGCAAGTAAATCCAATGAAGCATCAGAGGTGGTCCAATGATATTCAACCATTAAAGTACATTTCAACGAAGGTCAAACAACCATTACATGTTTCAACCGTTGGTAAGTAAATCCAACAAAGCGTCGAAGATGGTCCGATGATGGTAGCTGTTGAAGGACATTTTAACGAAGGTCAGGCTGCCCTAACAACATAAACTGTTGGCAGTAACTCCAACAAAGCGCTGGAAAGACCTGGTGTTGCAAACCAAGGAAAACAATCCTCATCGGGGAGAACCGATGATGGAATCTGTTATACAAATCTTCAACAAACAAAGCACAATTCCCCAAGAGTTTCTTGCACATGAGAATAACTTCTTTAGTGGAAATCCTATAATGAGGATTAAGGACTTTGGTGATAGCCCCAATGTCAATATCCTCTGGTCTCATTCATGGAGCAACCTTCATTCCATCCTTTATGAACTCAACATAGCTATCACATCATGCTGCATTACATTTGCATCATGATTATCTTATCACGTTTCAAGTTTCTAGCAATCTTTATCCTATCCATGCCATTACTTTGCATGAATATGATAAAGAGGGGCATCTGTAGACGCTCAAAATTTTGTATTCCTGTTACTAACCTTGCAAGAGGGCAAATCATCTTCCAGAGATAACCCTGGAAGTCAAATAAGTTCAATCCCGGAGACAACCCTGGGATACTCAGTTTCAGTCTCAGAGATAATCCCGAGATGGTCAGTTCTAACCTCAGAGATAACCTCGAGGAGTAATTCCAGTTTCAGAGATAACCCCAGAATAGTCAGTTTCAACCCCGAAGACAACCCCGGGGTACTCAGTTCCAACCCCGGATTTAACCCGAGAAGTTAATCACACCTCAGAAGTAACCCTGAGGACATTCAACATTCACAACAACCCAATCTCAAAAATAACCCTAAGCAACGACTGTTACATCTGCGCAGAGCCGGAGATAACCCCGGTGAGGGGAAAATTTGTTATTTTGCCACCTCGATACTACATTCATGTCGTCTAAACATCATTTCAACCAATACTTCGTACAAAGTATCCCACAAGAACCATAACTAAAATCCCGAGTGGCTACTACACAAGACAACACACCGGATAGAGTTTGAAGACTTGAAGATCTGATCATGGACCCATCTTCCCGGCTTCGTACAATCTCTTATCCCATGTCATTGTGTAGTTCTCGACAATAGCATTTTGAAAAGGTACATCACGCCTCTATCGGATGCCCAGATTGAAAGTTTAGAGGTTCGAGCGGACAGCGCGTTGCACGAGTGCATGTACTTCAAGACGACAGGACCCGTAAAGCCTGGGGCACCCCGGGCAGCCGCTGGTAGACCCGCGACAGCCGCGGTTAGACCCGCGACTACCGCGGTTAGACCCGCAGCTCCTTGGTGTATAAATAAGAGCCTTAGGCAGCTCATTTGAAAAAAAAGAAATAAAAAAGGATAGAAAACTCTGTCCATTTCAGCCTGTAAACACTTCTAAAGTGCTCTAAACTGAGTGATTCTTCTTTCTAAACACTTGTAAGCTCATGTTTTGCTACATACTAAAATTTAACCAGTGAAAACAGAGTATTCAAGCGTCAAAAGCTATCTGAAGTCTTCTTGGCATCCCACTGTAAGATATTTCAGATTTTTAAGCTTTTTATCACTTCTGTATATATCTATATCTACTCACGTTGAGAGTCGCGTTGTGTGGGTATGCCCGGATCATCGATCCGTGGCTTTTTATTACTATATATATATATATATATATATATATATTATCGAACTATGCTTCGATTGAGCCCGAATATAATATTCGGAGTGTTTACTGCTTTTGTCTATATATAAATACTTATGTATATACTTCTTTTCATTAAACTCTGTTTGATTGAGCCTGGATATATATCTGGTGCGTTTACTGCTTATATATATATATACATATATATATGTGTATATATATATATATACACTTTGTGGCCTTTTACTGCTTATATATATATATATATATATATATATATATATATATATATATATATATATATATACAACTTTTATATATATGTAACTGTTTTATCTGCCTGCGGGCTAGATTTGCCTAGATCTAGCTATTTCTTACTTTAACCGGTTCATGGTGACTAAACTAGAACCGTTGAAGCTGGAATGGTTTAGATTTACTCAAATCTAGTTCTTTTCCTAACTTTTATTAGCATGTGGGTTAGATTTGCCTAAATCTAGCTATTTCTCACTTTGACCGATTCATGGTGGCTAAATTAGAACCGTTGAAGCTGAAATACTTAGATTTATTCAAATCTAGTCAGTTTTTCTAGATTTTGTACATATTTCTTTATCATCTGAGCCTATGAATCATGTGATCACAGATTCAATTTTTGAATCTAGATTCGGTTCCCGTGATGGACATTTTCAGCTGTAGCCAACTTGTAAATTATCTACGGTGTCTGAATTTCCTTAGATGGTTTTCATGCCCACAAGGAGTTTTGGCACTTCTATGTATCTTATTTTTTTGAAGATGCTTCGCATCTTGAAAATAAAAGCAATCAAGCCGAATACATAATAAAATATAAGTATCAAAGGTCTCAATTACTATTGAGCACAAGGGTTTGAAAAACCTATTTTACAAAACATCATTGCTATATCTTATTAAAATTAAACTTTTATACAAAAGTCAAACCTTTTGGGTATAGGAGCGAACGAAACATAACACTACTTCTAAACAACTGCACATAGACCTATACAAACACACATGAACAAATAAAAGTTTAAATTAGAAAGTGGTGGTAACCGTGTTATCACGGAAGTCGGGGGGTTCCTAACACCTTCCCTCCGCTTAATCAAGCCCCCGGACCCTAACAAATTTTGGTTTTACAGACCTGTTAAACAGTGTTACATCACTAGGTCTTTGTGCAAACCTTTTCTCGGTTGAGTTGATGCAACCATTTAAAAATATCAACTGGCGACTCTTACAGCCAAATCGTCGACATATACATGTCAGACCTTTTCAAACTTATTTTTTCAAACAAATCTCACCTAACATGAGAACACGAAAAGACAAGAACATAAAGGAACAAATACAAATCCGGACGTCAACAATAACATTTTTCGAAAGCTCATAACAATTTTTAGATAATTATTATCATTTATAATGATTTTTCAATCATTAATATCATTTTTAAATGATTTAAATACTGAATAAATCCATTATCATTAATATTTAATAAATTTCAAATATTAATGAAATACATGTCACAATATTAAAAGTTATCTAGTATAACTCTAAGTATTTTTAATATCTTACTATGACCTTTAAATGACTTTTAAACATTTAAAATCATTCTTAAATAATTGTCATTAATATTAAAATATTAATTTATTTCATGACAAAATATTAACATCCATGTCAAAATGTTAAAAGTTATATATTAAAACTTAAAATATTTTTAAAACCTTTAAATCATTTTTAAATGATTTTTAAAACATTAAAACCATTTTTACATAATTTATTTAATAAAATTATTAAATAAATTTATTATCATTAATATTAATTTATTAAAGAAATCCATCCAAAAATATTAAAAGTTATTCAATATAACTTAAAATATTCTCTAACACTTTAATATCATTTTAAATGATTTATAAAATATTAAAATCATTTTTAACTAATTTATTTACTAATTTTATTAAATAAATTTAATATCATTAATATTTAAATAAATTAAAATATTAATGAAATATGCCTCAAAATATTAAAAGATAATTTTTATACCTTAAAATAATTTTTAAAACTTAATTATGAATTTTTCATAATTATTTTTTATTTTTTTCCAATTATTTAAATTAAATTATTTAATTTTTATTAAAATTATCGCTAAAGGTGTTCTTGAGCCTTCAAGAACATTCAAAGTCAGTGACTAGTTGCCTAGTTCGATCACTTGTAATCTCTTGTTCATGATGTTTTCGGCATGAGAGTGTACTGGTTATGTAGTATTGATGTGTACAAACAAAGTTCTGGGTCAAACTACATTATAATAAGAAGTTATAAGCCATCAAAGTTGTTGCCAGACATGTTCTTCATTTTTTGGATTCCAGAAAATGAAACCAGTGTGAGGGGTCACTTTTGGGCTTTAATAACTTGGATTCTAAGCTTTTATTGTGTGTTAAAGTGTCACACTTATGTAGTATGTGTGTTAAGGTACAAAAGTAATACACTTAGGTACCTTAACAACATCACAGAAGCAAGATCTGGCTTGGTCAAAGTACCAGCTAGAAACTGTTCTTGTGGAATTCTGGGTTTTCCAGAACTCTTCCCAGTCAGTTGGTCAACCTAATTTTTACCATGAATATCTTTGATCTTGTTGGTGATTTAGGTGTTCTAGTATCATGGTTCTATAGTCCATATATCAAAGTATAAAAGTTATACACTCTGTAACGACCCCAAAATCTATACAATTTAAATCCCGACTTCGGTCGTTAACCATACATTCAACCTCTATTTAATACATCATTATTCGATTTTAAACTTAATAAAATTGCGGAATATTTAAAACTTTTATACATTTCCTTCTTTCTTGCCCTGAATCGCAACCATTACATTACATCTCTTTGATTCAATCTTATATCATGAATCATTACAACAAAATGACTATACAAAGTCTTACAGCATAACTAAAAATCCATATACATTGGATAGCTCAACTTACAATTCAACAACATGTTACGTTCAAAATATGAAATACATTTCTCATAAAACATAAGTAATCTTCGTGAATATAGATCTCTATAACTCACATAGTACGTATCTTTACCTTAAAATCTTGACCTGCAAAAGTGGTTATTTGCAAGAGTGAGCTCGACAGCCCAGCAAAATCTAACAGTTTTCATGCATCACATAACACATAATAACATGCTCGATATACATCTCATTAAAGTAACATGGCATACATGCTTTTAATTCACATAGCAAATATAAAGATTGAGTTCCTTACTCAATCATCATTACGTAGCCAAAACAATGTAGTCATATATTGACTTTAACATTTCATGATTCAACATGCTTAACATATCATGCAATTTAAAACAGTTCATCAAGTCCACGTAGAAAATAGGAACCGAAAGACTTGCCTTGATCGTTGTTTACCAATAACAGTTTAACAGCTTACAGCTATCTGCACTTCACGTGCCCTACGCAATTATATAATCATACACATCAAATATTAGTCACATAACAACACATAGTAATTGTAATGTAAACTCTACTCCACATCTCAAAATCTTTCCTATTAATTAGCACATAATGTTCAATTATATTGTGTTAACTTTCAACTTATATCTCACTGTATTTCATATTCGCAGTTCATTCAAGTGCTTAAGTCTTGCTAGGACTACTTATTGGTTTTATATTAAACTCATTCCATATCTTATAATATCCATTTCAATTGAATTGAAACACTTTTTAAGTTCATTAACACTTGGCACGGCGTTTCGACGTTCATTCATCACACGCCCGATTTGCCTCTCTTGTGTATGCTTACTATGCTTCTATAACTTATATAATACATTATTTATTAATGTTAAGCATCATTATATTTACTAAGATTCATGTTTTATAACTTAGGACATCATCTTTTACGGTCTGGAGCACTACACATGCATATGTGCATGCCCGACACCCTCCGATTGCCTCCGAAAACACAATAATCCTAAAGATGACCATTTTGACCCATCTTAATGACCTCAAATTGAAAACTTAAAGAACGAAAGTTGTAGGTCTACTCGTCCTCTTTCCGGATCATCTTGAATCACCTCAATCGGAGTTCGTATGAGGAAGTTATGGCCATTTTACTACAGGAGATCAAAACTGTCCAAGTCAGACCACAAATCCGGCGCTGGGGCGCGGATAGTGGCGCCGGGGCGCGAGTACCAGTGCCGGGGCGCGAGTTCTGGTGCTGGGGCGTGAGTTCTAAGCTAGCCAGCGGCGCCAGTGGCGCCAGGGCGCGAACTTTGACGCCGGGGCGCGAATTTTGGCGCTGGGGCTCCAGTTTTGGCGCTGGGGCGCCAAAAACTAACAGAACCAAGCACGAATACCATTTTTGGTCTGTTTAAGAAATTCTACCAACTAATTATATACGTATAATTGATGTAATTTATACATAAATGCTAACAATCATCCATATCCCAATTAGCCACCACTAATCAACAATATCATAAACTAATTCTTTGAAAACGCTATTTTTTTTAAAAACAAAACTCCATTTTTGATATTTTTCATAAAAATCAACACTGTGATTTTGTTATTCAACCAAAACAGAAATTTCAAAGCATCATAATTATGTTTTTACATACTCTATCAATTCTAACAATCAATTTATCCATTTAACAACAATTAAAACCTTAATTTCTATTTTAAAATAGCCATATTCATACATATTGTCAAATGAACACTCTGTAATATATTTTCTTCCACAAAACACATATATGCATGAACTAATTTCTCTATAATCATATATAAGTTCATAGAACAACCATATAGTCAATAATCATGCCAAACCATATACATAACAACAATTTATCTTTTATAAAATTTTCACAGAGACTTTTTGGGAAGAAAAAAACTAAATTTTTAAAGAAAGAGCTAGAGCTCCTACCTTGGATTATGAAAGATGATGACACTATCCCTTTTTCTCCAAATCTTTTCTCCAAAACCTGTAAAATTCTCTTAATTCTCTCAATTTTTCTCTTAGTTTTCTTCTTTTCTTCTTCTTCTTCCTCTGAGTTTTTCTCTTTTTCTCTCCTTTCTCTCTCCTCTAATCTTACGTAAAGTATTATAACGCATATATCATATAATTATAATAATTATATAATATAAGTACTGACATAAGTTATGTCAGTTACATAAGTTTTAAAAATCAAAAGCCTTAAGGCTTGTTTGGCTAGCATAATAAAAATTACCCATTAATTTTTATACCTTGTTTGGTAAACTGAATTAAAACAAATTGATTAATCCTTATACTTTGTTTGACGAAACTAAATTAAATCATTTTTTTATTTATTTTAATAACTCCTTTATAGCAAGGTTATTAGTCACACCTTTATTAAATTAATAAATCAATTAAACATTAATCTATTAAATTACTTTAACACATAAATCATTTTCACATAATTATAATTTCTTTTATAATTTTATTTAACCAACGAATATTTTAAATTACAATTTTCCATTTAAAATATTATAACTTATTTAAATCACCATAAGCTCTCTAGCTTAAATTATATTATTATATAATCTCATAACAATTAATTTACTTAGCTCCTTAATTATTTACTCAACAAATAATTAAATCACATCAACTCAAATTGCCATATAATTCAATAAATATTTAATATTGCCAATAAATATTTAATATTTAATATTTAATTATTTATTCAACAAATAATTAAATAAACCACATCACTCAAATTGAACAATTATTTATTCAACAATAACATATCCATTAAATACTTAAATAAATCAATAAATATTTAATATCACGCTTTAAAATTATGGAATGTTACATCATTCCCTCCTTACAAGGATTCTGTCCTCAGAATCACAATTCAAATAAATCATTCGTTACATTCTTCCCTACTTACAAAGATTCTGTCCCCAGAATCACCGAAACCCTACCTTTCTCAGGTTTTCCTCAAATCTATTCATTGAATAACTTCAACACATTACCTTAATATAGGTTTTATATTTTCTACTCTCACCATTCTTGATAATAAATTCTTATAAGTTTTATTTCATAAAATTTACTTAGACTCAATTATATTCTGAGTATTATATATCTTTTAACCCTTTCATTTTCTTTTCTAAGGATCGTTATCATCAACACTCGGGAATCGCTATCATAAACACTCGGGATATTACATTCACTCTTTCTTCTAAGAATTTCGTCCTCGAAATTTTATTTATTTATTCATTCCATCTATCAAAGTAGATTTTACGTTAATACTATATTCATTCCTTAGGTTCTATAACCACTTCTTCCACAAAGATCATTCTACAATTATTAACTTTTCTATTAAAAGTTTCACAAATTTCTTTGATAACTCATCCCCTTCTCATTTCAAAATCTCTTTTCTCACTTATTCAACATATTCATCATTCAGTGTCGTATTCTACGACTCACTTCTTTCTAAGGAATATTATCCTTACCACATTCACCTTTTAGAATACCAAGAATCTTCCTCAATTGCTCAATAATTGGGAAGCGATATGAATAACAGGAATTTAAAAGATTCCAAATCATGCTGAGGGTCATAAGACCACGAACTATGTCCACAGTTGCAAGTAATCTTTCAACTTCAACTTTAACAGTCATAAGACTATAAGGACCCCCGTACTTAGGGTGTTAAGCCCTTCGTACGATGTATTGTGCACAAACATTTAAACGCTATGCATATGTCCATAGTTATAAGTAATCTTTCAACTTAAACTTTAACAGTCATAAGACTATAGGGACTCCTCGTACTTAGGGTGATCAGCCCTTCGTACAATGTATTGTACACAAACATCTCAACGCCTCCGCGTAATCCCCTATAAAAGGGTTGTTCATCTCAGCTTTTCAACATCTGAATCCACACCAAAATAATTTGGTTTGGCGTAACTTCTCAAGAAACTCTTGAATTTCATGAACATCTTTCAATATTTGTCTAGCTGAATCAAATAGCATAAACCTCTACAATAACTCGGACATTAAACGAAATATACATATACATACATACATATGTATTCTCATATCTTAAAGAAATCTCAAAAATCTTTTTATGACGTCATGATAATGCACTGTATTTACAGTCCGTTGAGGATTCCATCATTTGGGGATTTTATCATACTACATCATACCATAGTGGGCTGACGATCCTTAGATCACATCCAACACTAGGTAATACTGCATTGATGACTCCATCATTTTTTTTATCATCTTTGCACCAGGTTACATGATGCATTAATGATATAAAATACATTTTGATATATTGCAAATCACTTTTGTCTAGCCGAAGCAATTAGCATAGACATACAATAATAGTATTGTTGTTAAAACTCATTGGTTCCATCATTTGATCCAATATTTTTCAAAAAAATAGAAGTATAAACATCAGTACGAAGTCAATAAATTTCGAAAGTCTAGCATAGCTAGTAGATTTAGAATACCTATGCTTCCACCATCAACTCCACTTTCTATAATGATCCATTGCTTAATAGGTCTATCTATTCCTATCATCCTCAATACTCTATTCACACTTATCTATACCCTAGTTCATCAAACTTACCACACGTTATGAGTTCAGGAACTTGCCATAATCATATGAGTTTAAGAACTTATCCTAGTCAGACCATAGGCGTCCATTCGCTGAGGGGTTCAAAAATATACCATATAATTATGAGTCACGAACCTACCATAAGTATGAGTTTTAAGAACTCGCACTTACCTTATAATATTCTCTAACTATACTCTACCTATCTGTTATACACATGAGAAAAGAATCACCTTCTCAACATGCATATAGCAAATAGCGCGACACAAACATTCCAATAATTATCATTGTGATAAACTGAGTGCAAGCACAAAACCCTCGCCCATACAAAGGTTTGTACAACTCAGCCATCATAAGAGTTCTCTATTGAAATCCCACCTAACTCTATCTTTCTTTTAACTTGCTCTTTGCTCGATACGAATTCCTCGTATCACATCATCGATAACTCCTCATGAGTTATCTCGTACTATTTCATAGTACACCATCTTCATAGCATTAAGCTATAATCATTCAAACATTACAGACCATCTTTCTTTTATAACTTAAACAGATCACGTCGTGACCTTATTCTATAATCATCTCTCTTAAAATTATTTTATTAACTCGTGATCGTTTTGTTTTACGATCCTCATTCTATCTCTTTTTTATCATTTACGACATTATTCGATATCTTGGCTATTGGAGTTAGGAAACTCCCATTTCTTATCTTTATATATCTTCAAGATTCTTCTTTGAATCTTCTTGTTTATATAACAATTCTTCCTTTAATAATTCTAACTTCATTTACATCGCTTAACATTTCATTCGAGTTACACACTTGGTACACATCGAGTCTCTAACAGTTTCAATACGGTACGCTGAGCGGTTTCCCACAAACAACCAACAAACTAGGTTCCGAGTTGCTAGTTCGTATATACCTCCGCTCTATGAAGGAATCGTTTAGCCCAGATACCATACATCAACTACTAAAGAGTACAATTGCACCATACTTAAATATAACTCTCTATTCTTAACTTCTTTATCATTCTCTTTTTATAGACATTGTCTATTTATTATCACCTTACATCCTTATTATTGGAGTTGGGTAACCCCACATTCATATTCCTGATAACTCTGCGAGATTCTTCTTTGAATCCTTTTACACAAGTTTTAATCCCATATTGTTCAAACTCTATTTGAGCTTATTCGTTCATTATCTTCACCTCTCTTCTCTAAGGATATAGCCCACGGTACTCCTACCTAAGGTTTATAACCTACAGCTTTGATACCAACTGTAACGACCCCAAAATCTATACAATTTAAATCCCGACTTCGGTCGTTAACCATACATTCAACCTCTAATTAATACATCATTATTCGATGTTAAACTTAATAAAATTGCGGAATATTTAAAACTTTTATACATTTCCTTCTTTCTTGCCCTGAATCGCAACCATTACATTACATCTCTTTGATTCAATCTTATATCATGAATCGTTACAACAAAATGACTATACAAAGTCTTACAGCATAACTAAATATCCATATACATTGGATATCTCAACTTACAATTCAACAACATGTTACGTTCAAAATATGAAATACATTTCTCATAAAACATAAGTAATCTTCGTGAATATAGATCTCTATAACTCACATAGCACGTATCTTTACCTTAAAATCTTGACCTGCAAAAGTGGTTATTTACAAGAGTGAGCTCGACAGCCCAGCAAAATCTAACAGTTTTCATGCATCACATAACACATAATAACATGCTCGATATACATCTCATTAAAGTAACATGGCATACATGCTTTTAATTCACATAGCAAATATAAAGATTGAGTTCCTTACTCAATCATCATTACGTAGCCAAAACAATGTAGTCATATATTGACTTTAACATTTCATGATTCAACATGCTTAACATATCATGCAATTTAAAACAGTTCATCAAGTCCACGTAGAAAATAGGAACCGAAAGACTTGCCTTGATCGTTGTTTACCAATAACAGTTTAACAGCTTACAGCTATCTGCACTTCACGTGCCCTACGCAATTATATAATCATACACATCAAATATTAGTCACATAATAACACATAGTAATTGTAATGTAAACTCTACTCCACATCTCAAAATCTTTCCTATTAATTAGCACACAATGTTCAATTATATTGTGTTAACTTTCAACTTATATCTCACTGTATTTCATATTCGCAGTTCATTCAAGTGCTTAAGTCTTGCTAGGACTACTTATTGGTTTTATATTAAACACATTCCATATCTTATAATATCCATTTCAATTGAATTGAAACACTTTTTAAGTTCATTAACACTTGGCACGGCGTTTCGACGTTCATTCATCACACGCCCGATTTGCCTCTCTTGTGTATGCTTACTATGCTTCTATAACTTATATAATACATTATTTATTAATGCTAAGCATCATTATATTTACTAAGATTCATGTTTTATAACTTAGGACATCATCTTTTACGGTCTGGAGCACTACACATGCATATGTGCATGCCCGACACCCTCCGATTGCCTCCGAAAACACAACAGTCCTAAAGATGACCATTTTGACCCATCTTAATGACCTCAAATTGAAAAACTTAAAGAACGAAAGTTGTAGGTCTACTCGTCCTCTTTCCGGATCATCTTGAATCACCTCAATCGGAGTTCGTATGAGGAAGTTATGACCATTTTACTACAGGAGGTAAAAACTGTCCAAGTCAGACCACAAATCCGGCGCTGGGGCGCGGATAGTGGCGCCGGGGCGCGAGTACTAGCGCCGGGGCGCGAGTTCTGGTGCTGGGGCGTGAGTTCTAAGCTAGCCAGCGGCGCCAGTGGCGCCAGGGCGCGAACTTTGACGCCGGGGCGCGAATTTTGGCGCTGAGGCTCCAGTTTTGGCGCTGGGGCGCCAAAAACTAATAGAACCAAGCACGAAGACCATTTTTGGTCTGTTTAAGAAATTCTACCAACTAATTATATACGTATAATTGATGTAATTTATACATAAATGCTAACAATCATCTATATCCCAATTACCCACCACTAATCAACAATATCATAAACTAATTCTTTGAAAACGGTATTTTTTTTTTAAAACAAAACTCCATTTTTGATATTTTTCATAAAAATTAACACTGTGATTTTGTTATTCAACCAAAACAGAAATTTCAAAGCATCATAATTATGTTTTTACATACTCTATCAATTCTAACAATCAATTTATCCATTTAACAACAATTAAAACCTTAATTTCTATTTTAAAATAGCCATATTCATACATATTGTCATATGAACACTCTGTAATATATTTTCTTCCACAAAACACATATATGCATGAACTAATTTCTCTATAATCATATATAAGTTCATAGAACAACCATATAGTCAATAATCATGCCAAACCATATACATAACAATAATTTATCTTTTATAAAATTTTCACAGAGACTTTTTGGGAAGAAGAAAACTAAATTTTTAAAGAAAGAGCTAGAGCTCCTACCTTGGATTATGAAAGATGATGACACTATCCCTTTTTCTCCAAATCTTTTCTCCAAAACCTGTAAAATTCTCTTAATTCTCTCAATTTTTCTCTTAGTTTTCTTCTTTTCTTCTTCTTCTTCCTCTGAGTTTTTCTCTTTTTCTCTCATTTCTCTCTCCTCTAATCTTACGTAAAGTATTATAACGCATATATCATATAATTATAATAATTATATAATATAAGTACTGACATAAGTTATGTCAGTTACATAAGTTTTAAAAATCAAAAGCCTTAAGGCTTGTTTGGCTAGCATAATAAAAATTACCCAGTAATCTTTATACCTTGTTTGGTAAACTGAATTAAAACAAATTGATTAATCCTTATACCTTGTTTGACGAAACTAAATTAAACTATTTTTTTATTTATTTTAATTCCTTTATAGCAAGGTTATTAGTCACACCTTTATTAAATTAATAAATCAATTAAACATTAATCTATTAAATTACTTTAACACATAAATCATTATCACATAATTATAATTTCTTTTATAATTTTATTTAACCAACGAATATTTTAAATTACAGTTTCCCATTTAAAATATTATAACTTATTTAAATCACCATAAGCTCTCTAGCTTAAATTATATTATTATATAATCTCATAACAATTAATTTACTTAGCTCCTTAATTATTTACTCAACAAATAATTAAATCACATCAACTCAAATTGCCATATAATTCAATAAATATTTAATATTGCCAATAAATATTTAATATTTAATATTTAATTATTTATTCAACAAATAATTAAATAAACCACATCACTCAAATTGAACAATTATTTATTCAACAATAACATATCCATTAAATACTTAAATAAATCAATAAATATTTAATATCACGCTTTAAAATTATGGAATGTTACACACTCTCATGGCCTAACAACTTAACAACTACAAGATCTAAGGCCTGTAAAAACTTGTCAGACATTTCTGGAAAATCTGGGTTTCCTAGATTTTTCATTTATGTGCTTGGTCAACCATGTTTGACCATTAATAACTTGTGATCTAGACATGCTATGGACCTTTTTTTTTTACTTCTAGTGTACTCTCCTCATGGCATACTATATCAATGATACACTTACAACCTCAAACAATAAACAGATTGAGATCTAGAGGCTCTGACATTTGATTGTCAGACCTCATTTTAGGGTTCTTAACTTTTTCAAAGATTTCTATTTTCATACACTTAGATGTTATGGATCCATGATGTATCATCATAGATCACTAAATAGCATCATATAACATATATCTAAACATCAAAACACATAATTTACAGAAATCATAAGGATCTAGCATGGATTAGGGTTTATACCTTTTTGATTCAAATCATTGATTTAGGTCCTCTTGATCTAATATTGGCCAGCTAAGAGTGATTCTTGGCTTTATTTTGGACTTAGTTTCTCTCCAAATTTTCGAAAGTTAGAGAGATAGAAGGGTCTTGGCTTATGAGAACTAAAGTAAGATATCTTCTTACTTTAAGTTTCTAATTCTTTGATTTCTTGGTTGCCAATGTTGCTAGGTGGCCAAAATGGCTGATTGTTGTGTATTTGGAACACTTGGCAAGTTCAAGTGCTGACTCACCGCAAATTTGAAATATCTTTTACTTAAAATATATGTAAAACGGCGTTTTGGTAACTTCACACATACTAAGGGTAATAGGGTAATTTCCCCTATAATTCGAAGGGTAATTTGGTCTTTTCACAGATATCCCATAACTTTTAACCCTTAGGGTTTGATACTTAACATTAGGTTTCCCAAATTAGGGTTTTGGAATTCTCGATTAGGTTTTAGGGTTTCCAAAGCTGGAATTAGGGTTTCTAACTAATCGTTAGGGTTTTCTTAACTGAACATCAATGTTCTTAACATAACATTAGGGTTTTCCATTGTTATAACTTATTTGATTCACACTTAACCCTTAAACACATACTGTACACACATAATCACTATACACAATACCATATACCTCGCTATCAGATCATCACTTACAGTTTATAATCCATACATGTCCTTCTCAAATTTTTAAATCCATACCTTATTTCCAGTCTTGGTTTAATTATTTACCCTTTATTAAATCAATTAATATTTTATTAATCGTCTAAATTCTCGAGTTATCACATTCACCCCTGCTTCTAAGAATTATGTCCTTGAAATTACGGCCTACTACACTCTACTTCTTTTGTGACGCACCCAAATTCGGACCGCCACTTGGTCACTCAAACTCGGTTCGTCACGTGCTCATGGTAATACAATAATAACTAAAATCACACATTCACAGCGGAAGATCTAATCTAGAATAATATACAATGATTTATTATAATTATTCCCCCAAGTCTCGCAACCTACAATACTTAATAGATTACATAATAATATCGAATAAAGACTTATTATATAATCCTACGTAAGCTTAAACATAGTCTGAAGACAGTCTTAATACAACATAATAATTTTAAACATAAAGGAACAAGCTAGTCGGTAGCCTTGCCCTTGTCTTTCCCAAAGACTTCCATGTTCCGCCTTAACTGAAAGGATTTAAATAAGCAAGAATGAGCACAAATTGCCCAACAAGTAATATACAACAAGGGTAAAGAGTTTTATAACACGAGTTTGAATTATTGAAGTATCATCTCTAAGATAGTTCAGGGTTTCAGAATAATATCATGAATAACGAATATCAACAATTCTTGAATCAAATCCTTAGAATATGAAACGATAATTCAATATAGATCAACAAATATATATGAATTCAAAGGCTATTAAATGTATTCAACTAGATAAACAATTTATACTGAGCAGACATTAAGGACTATTGAACATCTATTAGAATCATCAATACTAAACAGATAACCTAAAAGAAATAAGTACGATAGATGATCAGTCTATAATACTCTATGTTATGCATAACACCACATTAATATTCACGCGTGTGTTGGGGCTTCCAACAATAAACACTCCCCTTACCATAAAGGTTGTTCAACTCAGTTTTCAAGATTTCTGCACCAGTCAATTGGTTTGGACAGTTTTATAAATAGGCATATAGTCTAGCCGAATCAAATGGCATAGATACTTTCACAATATCCAAGAACAATACCAAGTTCAGCATGAATAATTGCTTTCATTCGACTTAACAAAATAAGAGTTCAAGTATGCTAACTCAATTTAAACGAGTAAGTAAGGAAACTAGCTCGCAATATACCAGGATAGAATACTTGCACTGTAAAAGAGTGTAAGTTAGGAAACTTGCACATTAAAAGTAGTGTTCAGATACTTGCCTTTAGCGTAGTCTATCCACGTAATTTAACCAACACTTTTGAATCCTATTATAGTGTATTATATGTTTAGGATGTTCATCAGTTAAACATATTCGATAAACAAACTTGATATATAGTTCAAGTGTACACATATGACTCAATCATGAAATCTTATACGTATGTTATTACGTTGCTCGAAACTATCGTTAGACTTCATCATTTAAAAACACCTTGTCAATTCAAGCTAAGATAGGTGTTAACACGCAAGGCTACCTCTGTCAGTATGTCATGGACAGAAATAAGCATAATGAAGTTATACTAGCATGCTATACATTTCAGAAATCACAAAAGTCACTTTGTAAGTTTGCAGAAGGGCGCGGCCGCGCCAGATTTGTACTAGAGAGACGCGCGGCCGCGGGACTCCTAGTTCAAACTAGGGCTGAACAATCACTTTCCTGGCCTAGCTTGCCCATCCTTACATACATAACATATATTAACATGTCAATGGTCCTTTCGTATCTTTCAAGTTCAATCTAGGCCCTTTCTTTCATAATATGGTTCTAAGTTGAGCATCTCAACAAGTTAAGGCCATTTAAGGTTATGAAACCACAAAGTCTAACATGCTTGCTTCTTAAACATATAAGGTAGTCATATAACTGATATTAGACATGCTTGTGAGTATTCATATCACATATGTGTAATTAGCATCGTTTTGGTTGGAAAATATGCTTCGTTTATGCTTCACTTGAATTACGATACCTAAGCATGGTATATATACATTTATGATACGCGAGTAAGTCTAAGAGTATCATCAAACATGTTCACAAATATCATATTCTAAATCTCAAAGTAGCACGCTAACATTCACGTTCAAAGTTCGTATTTTCATTAGTAAAGCTTACTAATAAGTCCAACATGTTCATGCTTCATTACGAAATCCATATAGGTAAGTTAGTATGTAAGACCCCAACTTATTAATGAATAAAATCAAATTTTTTCTAAATATTATTGTGAATAATAAGGGGTTAATTTGATATAATACTTTGGTTATGGGTGAAATGTGCAAATTTTGCAAAATAAGTAAGTGGTTATAAAATATTCATTTTGTCGGGGAATATTCGTTTGGTCGTGGAATATTCTTGCTGTCGGGGAATATTCGTACGACGGCGCAGCCTTGTGTGGGCCCCATAACGAAAAGCGATTGGATGAAGAAAACTACAAGTATAAGTTATTTATAAATAACGGCGTAGTTGTTACCGTTAATACTGTTGGAATGCCCGGTGGTTAAAATACAGTAGCACACGGTATTGCACCAATTATTGATTCTTACGTAAGAAGGCACTACTCAATAATTGTTACAGTAGTTATTGTTCAATATTTTATTTTATTAATTCAATAATTGTTACGTTGATATTTTATATTATTATTGTTTCAATAATTGTTGCTGCACAGTATTTTCCATTATCAGATCAATAATTCATATTATTTGAATAATATTATTAGATAACATTATTGGCAATATCTAGAAAGTTCTGTCTAAGGAGAGGTTTGGTCATCTAATTGCGCGCCAATAAGGAGAAATCCTTATTGGAAAGCCCCCTCTTTCTTGGGAACGGCCTGGTTATCATAAATGTGATTCTGTAATATTATTTATGAATAACTAATTATTGATTCATATGATAAGTAAAAATATTTATTTTATGAGGATATAAATGAGGGATATATTTTTTTGGTTAAAAATGAAGGAGTTAATGTTGAGGTTTTTATCAGTATTTTTGTCGGAATGGAGTTATTAAAAATCAGGGTTTTTGAGATATTTTGTGGGGGTTATAATTTTTAATCCGACCGTTAGATCGTGGTAATTTTTGGATATGTTATACATATATAAGTTGAGTATATGTCCACAAATTTTGAACCGTTAAAAATGAACGTATGATTTATTATGAATTTTACGAGATGACTGGTTCAGAAATTATTAAATTTTCGGAGTTTATCATTTTGATGGAAAATTCTTAAATTGGTGGGCCCCACTCTTGGTTGGTGAAAAATATGCTGAGATTTTTATTCAAATGTGGTGGGTGGGAATAGTAGCAGGTAAAGCCATCAGGTTGCAGGTTAAGTCTGCTTCGGCGTGCTAATATTTTCCTATAAATAGAGGGCTAAGTTAGAATTGAAAATCACACTAGAAACAAGTTTTCTCTCTTTCTCTCTCTAGATTATTGAGTGTATTTTGTGAGTATTTAGATACTTTGAGAGTTTCTATTCATCAGAGCAAGTTTCTTTCAGCCTTACACCGGTATTCCGACCAGAAATACTGATATTTTGAGGTAAGGGATATTATTTTCTTCTTAATGATATTATTTTCATCAATATCATTATGCTGAAATATTGATATGAGTTTTTATCAAATTTAGAACTTTTTGTGTCGGGATTACTATTCACGTATACGACACTATTTACGTATACGGTACTATTCACGAATACGGCACTATTCACCGAAAAATAAAAATTTTTCCTTTTTGTCCAAGATATCTATTATGGTTACTATCTTTGACTGTATCCATGTTTTGATCTTTATTTTTGAATTCTGCTTCACAATTGATTATTATGAAGAATTATTGATCTTGGATAAACTGTTATATGAATCCCTAATATTTGTCCTTCTGTCTCACTAGATTCGTTCTCTTTAAGATATTTTTCATCATCCTCAGTCCTAAATGATGATATTACTGAATATCTTTGGCCTGTAGTGTAAAGATGTATGATTACTTGATGAATATCTTTGGCCTGTAGTGCAAAGATGAACATGTGTTGAGATGAACATGACTGACAGGTGATACAAATGAATATCTTTGGTCTGTAGTACAAAGATGAATATTTGGATAAAAATGATTATTAATTGATGTTACAGGGATAAAATATTGATGATGAACTTTTAAATCTTAGAAGATAGTAGAATTCTTTCTCTACTAGACTCTTCTAATGGTTTGTTGTTTCCGCTGCAGTTGTTGATCTAAAACTTGTTGTCGATTATATTCTATCAGATTTTACCCTGTTGAATACTAATGATAATTTGTTGTATATTATCTTAGTCATAATATTCTTTACTGGGCTAGTTGAGCTCACCCTTTTCCCTTTTGTTCCATTTTTCTTCTCAGGAGGTGAGAATATAGCAGGATCTAGTCGGGGTATGGAGTGATGGTTCTAGAAGGATGTTTTAGCAGTCCTCACTATTTCTGTAAAATAGTATTTGAATAATTGTAATGAGAATTTATTTGAGTGTGGATATTGTCCAGAAGACAATATTTGTATTTAAACTCACAGTATGTGTTGTCGTATTTTGCACGACAATTGTATTATTGAAGTTGTAGTTTGCTTTCTGTACCATGTATTTGGCGACTCAGAATGGGTGTTGTATACCTATTTTGGGGGCGTCACAGTTGGTATCAGAGCTTAGGGATACGATCTTTGGCGGAGATCGGGGAATAGAACTAGGAGGGGAGAGAAGAGTAAATCATTTGCTAGTATGTCCTACCTAAGCTTATTTGTTGGTCGGTCATAATATAGGGATATTATGTGAAATGTTAATTTTTTAAATTAACCCTTGTTTTATGGCAGTATTTGAGAATGTCGACTGAGAATGTTAACAGTGGAGTAAATGAGACGGTGGAGATGCCTATACTCACCAACGAGGAAAACGTGCAACAGGAAGGCAATATTCCTCCTGTAAACAATGTTACCGAGCAAACGATGAATGATGGAATGTTTAGGAGCTTTTTGCAGTTCATGCAAAATCAGACGAGGGAGACTCGTGTGCAGAATACGGGTGGAAATGATAACAACGCGCGGTTTGTCACAGCTAAGCAGTTCAAAGAATTGGGACCACCAGAATTTAAGGGAAAGCCGGATCCGATCATGGTGGAAACGTGGGTCAAGCAAATTACCAAGATATTCGATGTCTTGGGATGCACAGAGGAACAGAAGGTTCCATTCGCTGCTTTTATGTTCCGCGGTGAGGCAGACTACTGGTGGGAGTCTGTGAAGCGTACCCAGCCTGACGCACTCAACATGTCTTGGGAAACATTTCAAAAACTGTTCAATGACAAGTACTTTCCTGAAATTATTCGTCATATGAAGGAGGTGGAGTTTATCAGACTGGAACAAAACAACATGACGGTGTCCCAGTACGAGGCGAAGTTTGTAGAGTTATCCTGGTTTGCACCTCATTTGGTCGAAAATGAGGAACGAATGACAAGGATGTTTCTGAGAGGTCTAAAACCCGAGATTCGGCAATATCTTATCTCTCATAAAATTTTTTTATATTCAGATGTTGTAAACAGGGCTCAATTATTAGAGCGAGATAATGAGTATGTGCAACCGAGGGACCACAACCAGGGTCATACCGGTGGCGGCAGTCATCGAAGCAATGAAAACCAGCAGGGAGGAAAATATTCGGACAAAAGCGGTAACCACTCTGGTGGTAATCGTGGTCGTGATAATAAAAGGAGCGAGTCGGGAGGAGATTTCAAGAAGAGAAGGTACAACAATGATAACGTGAAGACGTCAGCACAAACATCAATAGTTTCTAGGGGAGGAGAACGACCACCGGTCGTATGTTACAAATGTGGGAAATAGGAACATATCAGCCCAAACTGCCCACAACAATCCAAGGTATGTTATAACTGTGGAAAGGAGGGTCATATAGCTCGAGAGTGTTCTGTAGCAAAACCAAGTTCAGCGGGGATGGTGAGTCAAAAAGTTGTCCCATAAAAGTCAAAGGCAACGGTTCCGGGAAGAGCGTTTTTCGTGATTGGTCAGAATATGAGGAACCCGAACGAAGTTAGCACGAGTTAGTTAATTATAAATTTTTACGAAGTCTATACCTTATTAGATACCGGTTCTACCCATTTATTTATCTCTCCTGCTTATACTCAACGTTTAAACTTGTCTCCGGATAAATTGGACTTTAACTTATCTGTTGAAACTCCGTTGGGTGAAACCTTCGTTACATCTACAGTTTATAAATCTTGCTTAATCCAAGTTGGCACTATCACATTACCTGTTGATCTTATCTCTTCAAAGATACTTGTTTTTGATGTGATTTTAGGAATTGATTGGTTAACCACTCATCATGCTAAAATTGATTATTTTCGTAAGGTTGTTATTTTTCATATTCCTAACCAACCTGTCATACGAATTCAAACTACTAAACCACCAAAATCAGTCACTGTCATATCAAGCCACAAAGCTATTCGTTTATTAAAAAACGGATGTCAAGCTTTCTTAGCCCATGTCATGGACTTGAACAAAAATACGTCAGATTTGAATGATATTTCTGTTGTTAGTGAATTTCCTGACGTATTTCCTGAAGAATTTCATGGCCTAATCCAGAGCGTGATGTTGAATTTTTGTATTGATCTTCAACCCGATACAAAATCCATTTCTAAAATCTCATATTGAATAGCTCCTATTGAACTTCAGGAGTTAAAAACCCAACTATAGAAGTTGGTACCCGAGCCTCTATCTGGTGACTTCCTTTGTGGAATGCACCAAAGCCAGACTCTCCGTAAGGGACTCTATATTTGTGTGGTGGTAAAACAATAGGTGCCATTGTGACGTGCTATCCAAGATTGGGATATGAATCACAATTGAGAGTAACCGAAGTCGGTGACCAAAGTACGTAGCTTTCTGGGCTTAGCTGGGTATTATCGGAGATTCGTAGAAGGATTTTCTAGAATCGCTACTCTGTTAACTCAGCTGACTCGGAAGGATACAAAATTCGTATGGAGTGAGGAATGCGAGAAGAGTTTCCAATAACTCAAGAGGAGACTCATTTCGGCACCTGTTCTGACAATACCATCTGGTTCGGATGGATTTGTTATCTACAGCGATGCTTCAGGCAAAGGGTTAGGATGTGTTCTCATGCAACATGGGAAAGTTATAGCCTATGCCTCACGACAACTCAAAGAATATGAGAGGAATTATCCTACTCATGATTTGGAGTTGGCAGCAGTCGTTTTTGCGTTGAAGATCTGGAGACACTACCTGTATGGGGAGAAAGTGGAGATCTATACAGATCATAAAAGCCTCAAATATTTCTTCACCCAAAAGGAACTCAACATGCCGACGTTGGCTCGAGCTGTTGAAAGATTACGATCATACCATCCAATATCATCCTAGAAAAGCAAACGTAGTAGCTGACGCATTGAGTAGAAGATCATGCAGGAACGAGTGCGATGATATCAAATATACGAGTAGAACCGACTTTAATCGATAAAGTTAAAGCTGCTCAAGCTCAAGCTACGGACATGGAGCTGATGCGTATGAAGAAGAAAGTGCAACAAGGTGCTATTCCAGAAGCAAGAATCGATGAAGAAGGAATACTTCGAGTCAACTCCAGACTTTGTGTTCCTAACGATTTTGACTTGAAGCATAGAATAATGATGGAGGCACACAACACACTGTTTGCAATCCATCCTGGGAGTACCAAAATGTATCACGATCTTTGATATACATTTTGGTGGAGCAATATGAAAAGAGAGATCGCGGAGTTTATCTCGGGGTGTTTAACTTGTCAACGTGTAAAGGTGGAGCATCAAGTGCCAAAGGGTCCATTGCAACCACTTGAGATCCTGAAATGGAAGTGGGAACACATTACCATGGATTTCGTTACAGGTCTTCCCAAGGTTTCTCAAGGCATAAATGCGATTTGGGTTATTGTTGATAGATTAACCAAGTCTGCTCATTTCTTATCGATACGTGAGACTTATTCCCTTGTACGCCTTGCTAGTATGTATGTGAATGAGATTGTGAGATTGCATGGCATGCCAGTATCCATAGTTTCGGATCGTGACCCAAGATTCACTTCACGATTTTGGGTTAGCTTGCAGAAAGCTATGGGCACGGATTTACGATTCAGTTCGGCATACTATCCTCAAACGGACGGACAATCAGAGAGGACTATTCAAACTCTTGAAGATCTATTAAGACTTTGTGGACTAGATCTCAAAGGGAGTTGGGATAAGTACCTACCATTGGTGGAATTCTCCTACAACAACAGTTATCAGGCGAGCATAGGTGTGGCTCCATTCGAGGCGTTGTATGGAAGAAAATGTTATTCTCCAGTATGTTGGGACGAGGTGGGTGAAGCAACATTGTTGGGACCAGAGTTGGTACGCATTACTACAGAGAAGATCCAAACGATTCGACAACGTATACAAACGGCACAGGATCGACAAAAGAGTTATGCAGATCTTCATCGGAAGGACGTGTAATTTAATATTGGGGATCATGTATTATTACGTGTTGCACCATAGAAGGGAGTTACAAGATTTGGGAAGAGAGGAAAGCTCAATCCAAGATTTGTTGGTCCATTTGAGATTCTTGAGCGAATAGGAAAAGTGACAAATAGACTCGCATTACCTCCAAGCATGTCTCGTGTTCATAATATTTTTCACATATCTATGCTTCGTAAATATGTTAAAGACCCGAACCACGTTATTGAGTTAGAACCAGACGAGATAGCTGAAGATTTAACGTACGAGGAGGTACCTGTTAAGATCTTGGATAGGAAAGAGCATGTCCTACGCACGAAGGTTATACCACAAGTTAAGGTTTTGTGGAAAAACTATGGTATTGAAGAAATGACCTGGGAGTTGGAATCAGAAATGAAAGCGAGGTATCCTCACCTTTTTGAAACATCAGGCACGTACGTCAATTTCAAGAACGAAATTTCATAAGGAGGGGAGGTTGTAAGACTCCAACTTATTAATGAATAAAATCAACTTTTCTATAAATATTATTGTGAATAATAAGGGGTTAATTTGATATAATACTTTGGTTATGGGTGAAATGTGCAAATTTTGCAAAATAAGCAAGTGGTTATAAAATATTCATTTTGTCGGAGAATATTCGTTTGGTCGTGGAATATTCTTGCTGTCGGGGAATATTCGTACAACGGCGCAGCCTTGTGTGGGCCCCATAACGGAAAGCGATTGGATGAAGAAAACGACAAGTATAAGTTATTTATAAATAGCGGCGTAGTTATTACCGTTAATACTGTTGGAATGCCCGGTGGTTAAAATACAGTAACACACGGTATTGCACCAATTATTGATTCTTACGTAAGAAGGCACTACTCAATAATTGTTACAGTAGTTATTGTTCAATATTTTATTTTATTGATTCAATAATTGTTGCGTTGATATTTTATATTATTGTTGTTTCAATAATTGTTGTTGCACAGTATTTTCCATTATCAGATCAATAATTCATATTATTTGAATAATATTATTAGATAACATTATTGACAATGTCTAGAAAGTTCTGTCTAAGGAGAGGTTTGGTCATCTAATTGCGCGCCAATAAGGAGAAATCCTTATTGGAAAGCCCCCTCTTTCCTGGGAACGGCCTGATTGTCATAAATGTGATTCTGTAATATTATTTGTGAATAACTAATTATTGATTCATATGATAAGTAAAAATATTTATTTTATGCGGATATAAATGAGGGATATATTTTTGTGGTTAAAAATGAAGGAGTTAATGTTGAGGTTTTTATCAGTATTTTTGTCGGAATGGAGGTATTAAAAATCAGGGTTTTTGAGATATTTTGTGGGGGTTATAATTTTTAATTCGACCGTTAGATCGTGGTAATTTTTGGATATGTTATACATATATAAGTTGAGTATATGTCCACAAATTTTGAACCGTTAAAAATGAACGTATGATTTATTATGAATTTTACGAGATGACTGGTTCAGAAATTGTTGAATTTTTTGAGTTTATCATTTTGATGGAAAATTCTAGAATTGGTGGGCCCCACTCTTGGTTGGTGAAGAAATGTGCTGAAATTTTTATTCAAATGTGGTGGGTGGGAATAGTAGCAGGTAAAGCCATCAGGTTGCAGGTTAAGTCTGCTTTGGCGTGCTAACATTTTCCTATAAATAGAGGGCTAAGTTAGAATTGAAAATCACACCAGAAACAAGTTTTCTCTCTTTCTCTCTCTAGATTATTGAGTGTATTTTGTGAGTATTTAGATACTTTGAGAGTTTCTATTCATCAGAGCAAGTTTCTTTCAGCCTTACACCGGTATTCCGACCAGAAGTACTGATATTTTGAGGTAAGGGATATTATTTTCTTCTTAATGATATTATTTTCATCAATATCATTATGCTGAAATATTGATATGAGTTTTTATCAAATTTGGAACTTTTTGTGTCGGGATTACTATTCACGTATACGACACTATTTACGTATACGGTACTATTCACGAATACGACACTATTCACCGAAAAATAAAAATTTTCCCTTTTTGTCCAAGATGTCTATTATGGTTACTATCTTTGATTGTATCCATGTTTTGATCTTTATTTTTGAATTCTGCTTCACAATTGATTATTATGAAGTATTATTGATCTTGGATAAACTGTTATATGAATCCCTAATATTTGTCCTTCTGCCTCACTGGATTCGTTCTCTTTAAGATATTTTTCATCATCCTCAGTCCTAAATGATGATATTACTGAATATCTTTGGCCTGTAGTGCAAAGATGTATGATTACTTGATGAATATCTCTGGCCTGTAGTGTAAAGATGAACAGGTGTTGAGATGAACATGACTGACAGGTGATACAAATGAATATCTTTGGTCTGTAGTGCAAAGATGAATATTTGGATAAAAATGATTATTAATTGTTGTTACAGGGATAAAATATTGATGATGGACTTTTAAATCTTAGAAGATAGTAGAATTCTTTCTCTACTTGACTCTTTTAATGGTTTGTTGTTTCCGCTGCAGTTGTTGATCTAAAACTTGTTGTCGATTATATTCTATCTGATTTTACCCTGTTGAATACTAATGATAATTTGTTGTATATTATCTTAGTCATAATATTCTTTACTGAGCTAGTTGAGCTCACCCTTTTCCTTTTTGTTCCATTTTTCTTCTCAGGAGGTGAGAACATAGCAGGATCTAGTCGGGGTATGGAGTGATGGTTCTAGAAGGATGTTTTAGCAGTCCTCACTATTTCTGTAAAATAGTGTTTGAATAATTGTAATGAGAATTTATTTGAGTGTGGATATTGTCCAGAAGATAATATTTGTATTTAAATTCACAGTATGTGTTGTCGTATTTTGCACGACAATTGTATTATTGAAGTTGTAGTTTGCTTTCTGTACCATGTATTTGGCGACTCAGAATGGGTGTTGTATACCTATTTTGGGGGCGTCACATAGTATGTCCAACATGCATTTCAAAATCATACTAACATGCTTGCAAGATCATAATATCAAAACAAATATAATAAGTCAATGTCCATTTTAAAACTCTAAGTTTCCATTAGCATGTTATCAATGTCATTTAGCATGTTAAACTACTTCACTTACTATACATCCTGCTCGCATGCTTACGTACAAATGAAATCAGACCACACTAACATGTCTTCAAGTTAGAACTTTAAGGTATACATGGTCTATTGAGTTTGCACATTGAAAACTCAAGTTTTCTTTTGAAATCAAGCTAGGTGAGTAATTATATGAAAGGCAACATAACTAGTATGTCAAGGACTGAAATAAGCTTAACTAAGTTGTATTAGCATGCTCCATAAACCAGATATCATAACAAAACAAACAACAAAATCTACAGAGGGGCGCGACCGCGCGGCTCCCGTTCCAGACCAGAAACTTCCCAGCTTCAGCAGATAACAAGCCCAATTTCAAATTTTCTTCACCAATTCGACTGTAACCAAGCCACGTTGCGTACTAAATATTTTAATAAGCCTATACAACAACTATATAAGTGTTCTACAACGCAATCACAATTCAACTTGGCATAATCAAGAAATTGAAATTCAAGAACTCAAGAAATTCTTTTGACAGAGAATGAAAATGAAAAGTAAGGAATAGGGATTATACCTCTGTAATGTGAAATGAGTTTGCTGCTAAATGAATTCCCAAACTCCTAGAATACTTGTATGCTTTCAATTCATAGACTAAATAAAATTCTTAGCAAATCAAATTAGAAGGAGATGTGTTGTATTTATAAAGAAACCAATATACAGACAATGCATATATACATCAAATTAAACCAATGAGAATGTTAGATTACATGATGGTTAAGAGAGAGTTGGTAAATGGTTGTTGAAGATCACCATGACAACTACTCCCCCTATAATCATGAGCTAGAAGGAGCTTGGGAGAAGAATGTGGAATAGCTCCTAACCTTTATGTGTTACACGTGAATGAGAAGTGAGGAGCAATTGGACACTAAATTTGGGACAAGCCTTAATCTCAGCCTTTGCAATTTAACTAATACCTCATACTATAGTTACATGTATAAGCCCACTTAGGTTATATACATCTTATACATACACATGGTTCAAATACACTTAGGTTTCAATTCCAATTGAAATGTTGTAACAACCCGATATTTTCTATATAAATAAATAAGAAATTTTGCGTATAATTTTTTTTTTATTTTAAGGATGAGGATTTGTACAAGATAAGGTGTATATGTATTTATGTGATAAATAAAAATATATTTATTACACGAATATTTACAAATTATTGATTATTATAAAGTATATTCTTATAATAATTAATTTAAAAGTAGAAATGTTTTATCAATTATTTTCTATGAAAATATAATCATATATTATAATATATGGAGTGATTTTTTTGAATAATTATAATAATTAGTTTATTATATGAATTTAGTACACATTATTAAGTTAATTATTTTACCTTAATTATTAAGGTTAATTATGGAAGAATAAATCAGATATGAAATCCAAACCCTAATTTTGGATTTTTATCAAGGAATGAGAATAACAATGTAATATTAATTATATTTTAATTTTTCAGTGCTATAAATATGTACTGTATGTACGTATTGATGATGATTGGTCAATTATGGTGTTGAATTTCAAAACCCTTTAATTGATTAATTAAACCCTAATTTTACTGGAGGAAACCCTAATTGGAAAATCAACTGTGAGTTTAAGACTGTTATATAACTGTGTTATATGCTTTATGTTGTGTATTAAGTGATTAATTAGGTAAACCCTAATTAAAATTATAGAAACCCTAAATAATTTTTAGAAAACCCTAATTATTTAAAAACCCTAAATTTTAATTAGTAAGTTCTAATTAAAATTTTATTGAACTTTAAACTTAAATTTTTAAACCATAGAAATTATTTGGGAAACCTTAAGGTTTAAGATCTATTGATTTTAACCTATATTCAAGTGCCATAGACAAGAATACCCTTAAAATGTTTTGTTAGTTTACTAAAATACCCTTTTGGATTTATTTTAATAGATTTCTTGCAAATCTTCCCATATCTTGGAAAGTCATCACCCTAGATTATAGAACATGCTCTATATATCATCCAAGCTTATCCTCTTTGACACCTTGCATGTTAAATTCATTGAATCTAAGTCATATAAATAGATTAAGAGAGAGAAAATGTCACTTGCTAGCTCATATTTTGCACAACACCCAAGCCTTCTCTCTCATCCCAAACCCACGAAAATTTCAAGGAATTTCAGTCACAAACAAAGCCCCACGAAATTCCAGAACCAAATCAGTAGCCAAGAATCAAAGATTGCTCATAGGAGGTATAAACCCTAAAACGAAATCTGACTTTTGATTCTATGTTAGATGTTAGTTTTTTTGTGTTAAATATGTTGTATGTAGTGTATAAAGATGATCTGGGTTGCTATATGTTAGATCCAAAACATCTAAAGGCTCGGATTTAAAGATTTACAAAATCTGGAAAAATAAAATTTTATTGTCTGACAACGAATGTCAGGCCTTGTAGATCTTCTTTTGTGTTTAGTTTTTGTGTTTCTAAGCTTTGATCTTGTAGTATGCCATGAGATCTTTGATCTGAAACTGGAATCAGAGTCAGATCATAAGCTGATTGAAAGTTATTAGTGGTCAAACCACGTTGACCGGCATTGACCGAACGTCTCTGGGTAACCCAGAACATGCCTAGAAAGACTGACAACATGTTCATGCGTTTAGATCTTGCTTATTTTTACGTGTTAAACTCTGTTATTGTGGTAATGTTGTTGTCTGAAGTGTAGGCTATATGACCATGCCTCTAGAATCTTTATATCCTTCTCTGAATCAAAGTAATCAGTGGTCAAAGTGGTGTGGACGAAACTGCCGGATGAAGTTTCTGGGTAACCCAAAAACCTTCATAAGCAGTTTCTGACCACTACTTTGACCGGTCCAAATTGGGTTGATGTGTTGTTGTTATGTTGATGTTTTGTGATAGATATATAGTACTACATGTGGTCTTGAACTTGAAAGCCTTAAATCACATAAACATCAACAGGATATCAAGTTGTGGAAGCCCAAAGATGCATACTCGAACTGTTCTTCATTTCTGGGCAACCCAGAAATGAAGAACAGCCTCTGGCAGCTACTTTAGGCTCTTATATCTTCTATGTTATGCATGTTATGACTTTGGTTGTTGTTGGATCGAATAGTGTTGCACGTGTACTACAACCTCCAGTCAGTAGATTGCCCAGAAACGATAAGATTAGTGTTTAATACTTGGTCAAAGTAGGTCACCTGAAACTGCCTTATGAATGCTCAAGAACATGAAGAACACCTATAGCGACAGTTCTGTCACTACAGGTGGTCTTTAGCGACAGATTATTTATAAAAATAATATTTATATTAAATAATTATAGAAAATTAGTTTTTAATTATTAAAAATACAAAATAAATTATTAAAAATTATTTTAAAGTTTGAAAATTAGTTTTTTAATTATTTTTAATATATTTCATAAATATTTAATATTTTTGAAATATTAAAAGTATTTAATTTATTTAATTAATTATATTAAATAAATTATTTAAAAATAATTTTAATATTTGAAAAATCATTTAAAATTATATTATGGCATAAGAAAATATTTTAAGTTATTTTTAATGACTTTTAATATTTTGTGATGAAATTCATTAATAAATTAATATTAATGATATTTAAGTTATTTACTAAATGAATTAAATAAATTAATAAAAAATCATTTTATTATATTAAAAATCATTTTAAATAATAATAAGGTATTTAAAGATATTTTAAATTATAAAATATAACTTTTAATATTTAAAGAATAATTTCATTAATAATTTAATATTAATGATATTAATTTAATACTAAATGATATTAAATTTATTTAATAATTATATTAAATAAATAGTTTAAAAATGATTTTATTAATTTAAAAATCATTTAAAATGGATATAAATGAATTAAAAATATTTTAAGTTATATTTAATGACTTTTAATATTTGGATAAATAAAACATTAATACTTTAATATTAATGGTAATTATTTAAGAATGATTTTAAATGTTTTAAAAATTATTTAAGGGTAATATTAATACTTAAAAAATATTCTAAGTTATTATGAATAACTTTAATATTTTGGAAATGATTTCATTAATAGTTTAATATTAATTAAATATTAATGATAATATAATTGATTAATATTTAAATCATTTAATAATGATTCCGATGTTTGAAAATTCATGATAAATTATAATAAATATTTTAAAATTATATTAAGTCATTTAAAAATAATATGACTGATAATAAGTTACAGGGCAGAGTCTTAGACTCGATAATTACCTGATAAAGCCGTCAGTACACCGACATATTTCAGAAATTGATCTGGACTTAGATAATTTGATTAGTTATGTGCTTATTTGTGATTCAATGGTTGTTAAACATATGTGATAATGTGATTATGTTATGTGTTAACTGTAATAAGTAGTGCTATATGTTATAATATGATATTCTAATCAGTAAAATAATCTTATTACTGATAGGTGTTAAATAAAAGATAAAACTAAGTTACAAATTGTAAGCAGCGCATCAGGCAAGTATCTTACATTTGTATTTTCTTTATGCAATGGACAAGAGTAAGAATGTTTCTAAATTATATTAATACTGTACAGATTATTAACTTTATATTATATACGCTCATTGATTATCAACATGTTAGTATATGATAATTCAGATTTATATTCTGTTCGTTAATTTTTATAAATGGCTATACAAGTGTCCCCACTTGGATAATCATTGTATTTAATCACATGTTGATATACCTTTGTCAATTACCCATATATATATATATATATATGCTGAATTATAGATTATTGTTGAACGAGATAAAACCTTTGATTTGGAACCCAAACAAGTATGAACATCCCTACACGGGAAAACTTTTATGCGCCCAAGGCAGACAGAGTGAACGATACCCTCGTTCTTGCATATAGTATTGATCAATGCAAGGTACAACGGGCTGATCACCCCTGTGCCCGTAAGTTATGACGATTTGCAGATGAATTTCTGTTTAACCTTTTCGAAAATGAAAAAAATATTCATAGTATGTCCCTAAACCCTATTTATAGTCATTACGTAGTTTCAAAAATTTGAAAGAGAGTTGTCATGTTATTTTTATCGGTTCAGATTACTTCACAACTATTGAATTGTTGTAGAAGGGTAGTATAAAGAAAACATTTAAATTCTTTCAGCTTATATATATATATATATATATATATATATATATATATATATATATATATATATATAATTGTTATTACTTGCTGGGCACTCAAATGCTCATCATTGCTTAATTTAAATGTTTTCAGCCAAGTGTGAAGAACCAGAAAGCTCATGCAAAAACAAAGGAAAAGGAAAGCTAACCAAATAAGATTTGTGGTAGTTATGTAATAATTTGATATTATTATTAAGACAATGATATATATAATCTATTATGGGTTGTAAGGAATGTATTAAAGGTTACGTACTTGGGAGCTAGACTCTGATAATCATGTAAATTAAGTTGATCTTTATATTATTGTAATTATTATTAGTATTATTCCGCTCATAGAAATGGTATCGTAACGCACCGAGTTCGGGTTTCAAGTACCCGAATTTGGGGGCGTCACAAATGTCACTATATAATTCTCATAATGTAGTAAGTGTAAATTGGTACACATATAATCCATGTACATTTTATCACACCGATATACTTTATTCGGATGTTATCACATAAACTTTCATTTTCAATTTTCGAAAAGGTTTGTACATAAATTTATCTGCAAACCGTCATGACTTACGGACACGAAGGGTGATCAACCTATTATACCCTGTATTGATCTGATACTACATGCTGGGACGATATTTACGTTCCTCATAACCGCCTTTGGAGCATAAAAGTTTCCCAATTTTGGGATGTTCACTTCAGTCTTATCATAGGATTCCGCACCAAAATAATTTGCTCCGGGATAAATTTCTAAAAATCATTTTATGACGTCATGATATTGCACTATATTTACAGTCCGTTTGGGGATTCTGTCATTGTGTAACTTTGTCATATTACATCATTCCATAGTGGGATAACGATCTTTAGATCACATCAAACACTAAGTAATTCTACATTTATAACTCCATCATCTTTACACCATGTTACATAATGTATTAATGATATAAAATATATTTTGATATTTCAAATCATTTTCGTCTAGCCAAAAAAATTAGCATAGACTTTTCTTTTAAACGTTCCAAAACCATTAAAAATCAGTTTTAGTGCTATCATACCTCAACATGTAACAATGTGTCAGTGTCCCGAAGTCCACACATACACACTTGTCACCATGTGTTGAGAATAACAAAAATTCATTTTAAAAGGCACATCAGTGCGTATTTAGCTTGATTTCAAAATTTTCAAAGTCTAGTATAACTAGAATATTTGGAATACCTATGCTTCCACCATCAACTCCACTTTCTATAATGATCCATTGCTTAATAAGTCTATCTATTTCTATCATCCTCAATTCTCCATTCACAACTTATCTATACCCCAATATAGTTCATCAAGCTTACCACACATTATGAGTTCAAGAATTTTCCACAACAATATGAGCTTAGGAACTTATCCTAGTAATACGTAGTTCAAGAACAAATCAAGAACTATCCATACACTTAGGGGTTCAAAAATATATCATACGATTATGAGTCACAAACTTACCATAAGTATGAAGTTTAAGAACTCGCACCTAACCTTATATTCTCTACCCATCCTTTACCTATCTATTATACACATGAAAAAAGAATCACCTTCTCAACATGTATATAGAAAGTAGCGTGAAATAAACATTTCAATGATTATCAATACAGGAAGCTAAGTGGTTGTCGAACCAAACACAATCCCTTTTCCATACAAGGAATTGGTCAACTCGGCCACTAATCAATATAGGAAGCTAAGCAGTTGTTACACCAAGGACAATTCCCCGCCCATACAAAGAATCGTTCAACTTAACCACTATATCAATATAAGAAGCTAAGTGGTTCTCAAACCAAGTATAAATTCCTGCCCATACAAGGAATCATACAATTTAGCTGCTAACATGAGTCCTTAATTGAAATCCCACATAATTCTAGCTTCATACTTAATCCATACGAATTTTATTTAGTCCATATCTGATAGTCCACAACTCTTTTCTGAGTTTGCATAGTACTATTTTATATTACAACTTACACATCACAACTCTTTTATGAGTTCGCAAAGTACCAATTCATAGTACAATTGACACACAACAATTTTGTGACACCTCCAAATCTGGGTACTTCAATTCCCACATGATTTGGTGTTCACTATACAAATACCATATGTCTATATACCCATAATAAAAGAAAGCATAAATAGATAGAAATAAATCCTCTCCTTAAGGAGTTACATAATCTGAAATAATTACATAAATCTCAGGTCATACTAACCTTAAATCTCAACTGTGGAAACATAAATAATTAATAGTCTTACACAACATCAACATAAGTCTAAAACATAAATACATAATCGTAATGACAACAAGTCTGCATCACTTGTTAATCTTGCCCTTGCCTTTGCTAGAAGAAGGCTCGTCGGACCTTTCGTTCTTAACTGTAATGTTATTATTATGCAAGAGTGAGCACGATTTACCACAAGTAAAATAATGAAATAAAAATTTAATAACATGCGAGTGAATCAAAGACTTCTAGAATAATAACTCAACTTTTGAATCAAGAATGAATAACAAGAATCAAAAGAACTTCTGAGGGTCCTAAGACCTTGAACTATGTCCTAGGTTATCAAGGGTTATACTTGAAACCTTTAATAGTCATAAGACTATGGACTCTTCGACTCGTACTTAGGGGGATCAACCCTTAGAACCATACTACGCACAATATTTTAACGCTAACGCATAAGTAATCCCTATACAGGGTTGTTCATCTCAGTTTGACATTAGAGTTCGCACCAAAGGAAGTTTGGTTTGGATAATTCAATAAGGGTTCTGAAATTTAGAACGTTCATCAACTATGAACTAGTCAAATTAATAAGGGATCGCTAGTCTAACAAGGTTCAACAATAACTGATATTTAAATCGAATAACAATCTCAAGAGGTATATAATAGAATAAGTATTGTATAACAGAATCATACTTTGAAAAGAATAATAATCTTGATATAACAAATTGAACTTGATTAATAATAACGAGAATTTGCTCGATGTAAGTTTATAAACTTGAATAACAATA
Organism: Panax notoginseng; assembly: GCA_016801055.1. Taxonomy (NCBI): domain Eukaryota; kingdom Viridiplantae; phylum Streptophyta; class Magnoliopsida; order Apiales; family Araliaceae; genus Panax; species Panax notoginseng. The sequence continues at coordinate 99,357,690 of CM029022.1, read as the reverse complement.
ACAAGTAGGGTTAGGAAATTTGCCTTGTGCATAGATTACACGTTAATTATACACGTTCCTTGATTTAATCCTACATACCATTTATATTCATAATACTAGTCAATTATAACGTAACTAGTCATCGTAAGTTTATTCTTTGGTCTAAACTCTGGTTATGACTCTACTTAGTAAAATTATCACGCTTATTTTCACATCATATCACACTACTCGAATAATAAGCTAACTATGCGTTTAACAATTCAATCAACATGTAAATGCCTTATATACATGTTAAGAACATATTTTAACATCTCATTATGTGTCTAACACATTTTTATGCTCATTAGATTAAGTTACTATTACATTCCTGGACATGAACAATCAAAAAATTTAATTTATGAGCAATCTGCAAAGTGGCGCTACGGCGCCACCATCAAGCCTAATCTCAGCGCTGCGGCGCGGGTCTTAAGGCATGGAGTTGGCGCCGCGGAGCGGAACTCCAGTTTTCAAATTTCCAGTTCGCGAAGAACACAGAGTCAGGAAAATTATCATTACATGATCATTAAATACATTAAATTAAACATATCCATATACTAGAATTCATACATAATCATTACCCAACCTTTGTAGAGTGATTTTAACAAGTTTAAACACATAATTACTATAATCGAATTATATAATTTCACTGTTCTTGATGTTCTTGAAAGTTTTGAAAACAAAACATGAATATTGGCACTACGGGTTCGTTATAACACTAATTCAGTCAATTCAAAGTTTGTTTTCTTCGTTTTAACATACATAATTATATATATAGGTGTAAAATTTATGAGACAACATATGATTGACGTATTAAAGTTGCATGTAAGGGCCATATGGCCATTTTTCATACTCTGTATTTTGAAGGAAGTATATACGACATGTTTTTATGAAACTGATGTTATGGAAATATACAATACATAGTAAAAACATGCTATGTTAACATATTATCACATATATATCCACATAATCACTACCTTTTCCAATTATAGAGATTTTAACATAACTTGAAAGCCATTTTCATGAAAAATTTAATAACGTAAAATAGGAATTGGGTTGAAGAGATTACCCAAAGTGTAGAGTGTAGGTTAGTAAAGAAACATTTCTCAGATGCTTCTTCAATCATCCAACTCACAAATTTCCCTCAACAATTTCTCAATTTCTCTCTGATTTTCTTTTTCCAGACTTAGCAAATGAAAGAAGAAGACGCACAAAATTATAAAAACTGTGCGCAGTTGTGATGGTTAGTTAACCCATTATGGGTTAACTACTCTCAACCTCCACCAAGGCCTTGTTTGGCTCACTTATTAGAAGGTTTTCCCATTTAATTTAATTAATCCTTTATAATATAGTTTAATAATATCACACCCAATTAGACAATAAATCAAACATCTTATTTAATTTAAATTAATTAAAATATAATAATTTCTCATTAATTCACATAGTCACATAATTAAATTTCTTATTTATTAATTCTTTAATTAATTATTAAATTAATTAAAATAACATTATGCTTATGAAATATTTTATTTAATTCAATAAGGTCACATAACTACATAATTTGAAAAATAAAAATTCTTCACATTAATTTAATAAATATAACACATATAATTAAATTAATCTACCATAATTGCATCAATTAATTATTTAATCCAATAATTAAATCATCAAAAAATATTTATTTAATTCAATAAATATTAAAATTAAATTACAAAAAATTGTTCGTCATAAATTTGATGTAAAATTTTTAATCATTTGATTGATACTCCTCCCTGTTATGACCTTATCAGATCACGTGGTGATCTCATATTTTAATCGTATTATATTACAATTCTTTTCTAGGTTATGATTATTTTGTTTTACGATCTTATTTCTCTTTATACTTTTAGTCTTTTAGACTTTATCTATTCATTATTACTGTTCATCTTTATTATCAGAGTTAGGTAACTATGGATCTTTATTACTTGTCAAGATTCGTCTTTGAATCTTATTGACTTAATAATACCTTGCCCAACTTCATCCCTTAGAACTTAAACTCTATTTGACTTAGTCCTTATCCTCATCCCTACAGTTATAGCCTAAGGTAACCCTACCTAAGGTTTATAACCTATAGAGCTTTGATACCAACTGTAGCATCCCCAAATCTGGGTACTAATTACCACGAACCTGATACATCATATCTATAACTAATGCGAAAGATATAAACATAAATTGTGTATACAATAACCTTTACACATAACTCCCAAGGTTGATAACCTTAACTTAATAAACATTCATATACTACAGGACTTACAATGTTATTTACCTCCAATACTATTACAATTTTAACTGTACCATAATCCATTCTTGCAACTTGTCTTTGCATTTTCCTGTATCCGAAGTTTCGTCTTAATCTGAAATGTTTATCATGATATAGCAAGGGTGAGCAACAAGTTTGCCTAACAAGTTTTATATACAAGAAAGATATATCATGATTGAAAGGAATAATAAGCTGGCTGACAAACTTTCAACAATATAATAATTTTGAAAGAACGTGAATCAATTTTCATAACTGAATGACCGAGTCAATAATAATGAATGGCCAACAATGAACATGAACAACTATAACTGAACCAAGTGGTAATGAAGGTGATCAGCCTTTCATACCTGATGAACATATACCACATGCACAATGTGTGAATCAATAAATCATAGATGTGATGTAATCAACAATGATTAACCACTAGCATGCTTGAAAAATCACAACTCACGTTTGACTTAGAAAACTTGCATGTATCGTCGATTACTGTTAAGCAATCTAATTTAACTTCAATTGAAAGACCTATTATTGATAATATCGATCTCTCAATTAGAGTAATATCATCACATATATTACTGTTAATTACAGTCATAATATATCTCAAACACATTATCACTTATCCCTAACAGTCACTAAAACACATTAAACCCGCTATCAAGTCAAACTATTTCAGTTTGATTTGAGTTCGGTACTATTTCGACGCTTGATTGCCTTATCGGATAATTATCGAGTATATTTTCAATAAAACTCTACTTAACTGCTTCAATATTATTTTAGATAATTTAGTTATTAATCATAACATTTCTCGAAAACTCATAATAATTTTCAGATAGTTATTATCATTTGTAATGATTTTTCAATCATTAATATCATTTTTAAATGATTTAAATACTGAATAATTCCATTATCCTTAATATTTAATAAATTTCAAATATTAATGAAATATATGTCACAATATTAAAAGTTATTTAGTATAACTCCAAGTATTTTTAATACCTTAATGTCACCTTTAAATGATTTTTAAAGGGCCTATCGCGACGAAGACGCTAAAGGGCCTATCGCGACGAAGACTGTCGCTAAAGGTATTCTTGAGCTTTCAAGAACATTTAAAGTCAGTGACTAGTTGCCTAGTTTGACCACTTGTAATCTATTGTTCATGATGTTTCTGGGCATGAGGATATGCTGGTTATGTAGTATTGATGTAATACTACATGTACAAACAAAGTTCAGGGTCAAACTACATCATAACAAGAAGTTATAAGCCATCAAAGTTGTTGTAAGACATGTTCTTCATTTTTTGGAATTTCCAGAAAATGAAACCAGTGTGAGGGCTCACTTTTGGGCTTTAATAACTTGGATTCTAGGCTTTGATTGTGTGTTAAAGTGTCACACTTATGTAGTATGTGTGTTAAGGTACAAAAGTAATACACTTAGGTACCTTAACAACATCACAGAAGCAAGATCTGGCTTGGTCAAAGTACCAGCTAGAAACTGTTCTTGTGGAATTCTGGATTTTCCAGAACTCTTCCCAGTCAGTTGGTCAACACAGTTTTGACCATGAATATCATTGATCCTGTTGATGATTTAGGTGTTCTAGTGTCATGTTTCTATAGTCCATATATCAGAGTATAAAAGTTATACACTCTCATGGCTTAACAACTTAACAACTGCAAGATCAAAGGCCTGTAAAAACTTGTCAGACATTTCTGGAAAATCTGGGTTTTCCAGATTTTCATTTATGTGCTTGGTCAACCATGTTTGACCATTAATAACTTGTGATCTAGACATGCTATGGACCTTTTTTTTTTTTTTGCTTCTAATGTACTCTCCTCATGGCATACTATATCAATGATACACTTACAACCTCAAACAATAAACAGATTGAGATCTAGAGGCTCTGACATTTGACAGTCAGACCTCATTTTAGGGTTCTTGACTGTTTTCAAAAATTTCTATTTTCATGCACTTAGATGTTAGGGATCCATGATGTATCATCATAAATCACTAAATAACATCATATAACATATATCTAAACATCAAAACACATACTTTATAAAAATCATAAGGATCTAGCATGGATTAGGGTTTATACCTTTTTGGTTCAAATCTTTGATTTATGTCCTCTTGATCTAATATTGGCCAGCTAAGAGTGATTTTTGGCTTTATTTTGGACTTAGTTTCTCTCCAAATTTTCGGAAGTTAGAGAGAGAGAAGGGTCTTGGCTTTTGAACTAAAGTAAGATATGTTCTTACTTTAAGTTTCTAATTCTTTGAATTCATGGTTGCCAATGTTGCTAGGTGGCCAAAATGGCTGATTGGTGTGTATTTGGAACACTAGGCAAGTTCAACTGGTGACTCACCACAAATTTGAAATATCTTTTACTTAAAAGTTATGTAAAAGGGCAGTTTAGTAATTTTGCACCCACTAAGGTAATTTTGGTAATTTTCCCTATAATTCAAAGAGTAATTTGGTCTTTTCACATATATCCCATAAATTTTAACCCTTAGAGTTTGATACTTAATATTAGGGTTCCCAAATTAGGGTTTTGGAATTCCCGATTTGGGTTTAGTGTTTCCAAAAATGAAATTAGGGTTTCCAAAGCTGGAATTAGGGTTTCTAACCGATCGTTAGGGTTTTCTTAACTGAACATCAAAGTTCTTAGCATAACATTATGGTTTGCCATTGTTATAACTTATCTGATTCATACTTAACCCTTGACCACATACTGTACACACATAATCACTATACACAATACCGTATACCTCACTATCAGATCATCACTTATAATTTATAATTCATATCTGTCCTTCACAAATTTTTAAATCCATACCGTATTTCTTGTCTATGTCTTATTATTTATCCTTTATTAAATAAATTAAGAATTTATTAATCGTCTAAATTATGGGGTTGTTTCACCTTCCCTCCGCTTAATCAAGCCCCCGAACCCTAACGAATGTTGGTTTCTCAGACCAATTAAACAGTGTTAAATCATTGGGTCTTTGTGCAAACCTTTTCTCGGTTGAGTTGGTGCACCCATTTAAAAATACCAACTGGCGACTCTAACAGTCAAATCGTCGACAAATACATGTCGGACCTTTTCAAACTTGTTTTTTCAAACACATCTCACCTAAAAAATAAGAATACCAAAAGACAAGAACAGAAAGGGACAAATGAAAATCTCGACGTCGACAAGTGGCGACTCTGATGGGGACTCCAGTAAGAGGGCTTAAGCCGATATTCAAGCTTTTCAAAACTTTTATCTGCGTATGTGTGAATATTGCATTTATGTTGAATGGATGTATAATGATGCTTTATTTACTACACTTTAGTGCTTCACACCATATCTTCTTGTGATATTAGTGCTTCACACATGTCATCATTGCCATACGGTGAGACGCGATGTATGTGAATGTATGTTGTGTTATTTCTCCACCAGGAGGCTAACTCGTCGGTGTTTGATTACTGGACTCATAGGAAGACTAATTCCACGAGGCTCAGGAAAGACACCACCCAGATTCGCTACAGTTGAAAGATCAAATTAACTTCCCATCGAGTAAATTATGATGATCTTGGGACCTTCATGCCAAAAAGCCACGATAGTAGCCTAAGATAGGCCAGCCTATGATAAACCAAACGCGGACGAAAGTTTATTCATACCTTCCCATTTCAATTACTTGTAATTTTATTTCCATGTCAATCTCAATGTAATGGAAAATATAAAGGAGTATGTGAACATGCATTCCTTTTTAATATCAAGACCTGTCATGCTATCCTGTTATCAAAACGACTGACATCCATTTTGCAAGAAAACCTTAAAACACTCCTAAAAATGGACACAATTACAGAGCATGTAACACTTCCCCATTTTTCCATACTAAACTACATAGTCTTTTTGTAGGGAAACCATTTGTCCCGTTACCCATTCAAAGTCCAGGAAGGCACTAAGCCCATAGTCAGACATGGCTACAAATGCTTAACCTAATCCTACTCCTGTCTCTCACATGGAGTTTGAAGGATTAATAACAAAGTTGGTTGTTCTCCTAAAAGAACTAAACAAATCAACTCAGGGTCCACAAATACCCATCCAAACAGAATCCTCTGCACAAGGAGGAATCCAGGGTCCGGACAGAGAAGTCCTAATACCTTGTTCTCAGATTGATAAGACCAACAAAACTCCTAAAATCACCCATCTTAAAGAAGATCAAGACACCGGTGATATTTGGAAGAAGGTTCTACAAATAGAAGAGACCATTCGGTCCATCAAAGGGATTGGAACACACGGAAGTGTTTCCTATTCAGACCTTTGCATCTTCCACGGGACAGTTTCGACCACTTAATTTGTGTAATAAATTTCGGCCTTTTGGGACATGAGAATATATGATATAAAGTAGTTCTTGTCCAAAAATGAGCTCATTCTGACTTAAAATGACCAAGTTATGACCATTTTAATTTTTAAGATTTTTCGACGAAAACAACTATAACATAAGTTCTATAACTTCGGTGGCCACAAAATTTAAACTGGAGGCTCACGTTAACACGTATAAGATTATGTCAAGAGATGGGAATTTCTAGAGTTGAGCATGATAGGGCTAATTTCTTAACCTACGAATTAAAAATAATTTTTGAAAAATACTAAAGGAAGTTAAAAAATTACAGAAAAATTATTTTTGTGTATGAAATATATGTATATATGTTTGGTCAAAGGATAAAAAATAATAAGTTGATTTGGTATTTTCCTGAAAAGAATTAATGAATCCAGCTTGCTGGATTGAAAATCTATTGAATCCAGTTTACTGGATTGGAAAGTAGTTTACTGAATTGAAAACCTGTTGAATCCAGCTTGCTAGATTGCAATTTTGGTTGCTGGATTTGGAATCCAATTTGCTTGATTGCAATCTGGTTTGCTGGATTGTAATCTGGGTTTCTGGATTGGTATGCTTGGATAATCTAGGTTGTTGGATTAGTATTTGAGTTATTAGATTCTAAAGAAGAACTTATAATATATAGGATTAAAGTGTTAAATCATAGTGTATATGATATAGTGATTAAAGAATTATCAAATGACGATAATAATAATGACGTTTTAAGGAGTAATCTAAAATTTGATTATGTGATAAGTGTTTAAGTTGTAAAATGACTGTAATTAACAATAGTGTATATGATGATATTATTCTAATTGAGAGATCGATATTATTAATAATAGGTCATTCAACTAAAGATAAATTAGCTTTGCGTAGCAGTAATCTACGGTTCAGGCAAGTTCCTATACTCTTATTGTGCAAGTTCTCGAACTATACTTTTAATTAAGCAAGTTCTCTAACTCAAACTTGAGTTGTTATTTCAATGCATGCTCGTGGATTATCATTGTTGATTATACCACATCTATGGTTTATTGATTTGCACGTTGTGTATGTTGTATAAGCTCATCAGGTATGAAAGGTTGATCACCTTCATTACCACTTAGTCCAGTTAAATTGTTTATGTTCATTGTTGGCCATTCATTATTATTGACTCGGTCATTCAGTTATGAAAATTGATTGATGCTATTTCACAATTATTATGTTGTTGAAAGTTTGTCAGTCAGCTTATTATTCTTTGAATCATGATATATCTTTCTTTGAACTTAAACTTACTGGGCAAACTTGTTACTCACCCTTTCTATATTATGATAAACATTTCAGATTAAGACGAAAACTTCGGACAAAGGTAAAGGCTAAGATAAGTTCCAGGATTGGGTTATGGTATAGTTAAACTTATAATAGTATTAAAGGCATATAACATTATAAGTCCTGTAGTATATGAATGTGTGTATTAAGTTAAGGTTATTGACTTTTGGGATTATGTTGTAAACGTTTAATGTATAAACAATTTATGTTTATATCTTCCGCAATAGTTATAGAGATGATGTTTCGTAACGTACCAGGTCCAGGGTTTAAGGGACCCGAATTTGGGGACACTGTAGTTGGTATCAGAGTTGTAGGTTAGAAACCTTAGGCAGGGTTACCTTAGGCTATAATCGCAGGGATAATGATAAGTACTAACTCAAATAGAGTTTAAGTTCTAAGGGATGAATATGGGCAAGGTATTAGTAAGTCAATAAGATTTAAAGACAAATCATGACAAGTAATAAATAACCAGAGTTACCTAACTTTGATATTAAAGATGAACAATAGTAAGGAATAAATAAAGTTTATAAGACTAAAAGTATAAAGGAAAAGTAGATCGTAAAACAAAATGATCATAACATAGAAAAGAATTATAATATAATACGATTATAATATGAGATTACCACGTGATCTGATAATGTCATAACAGGAAGGTGGATCAATCAAATGATTGAAAATTTTATATAACAGAATTATTGTATATAAGTTGTACTATGAATTAGTACTATTTAAACTCAGAAAAGAGTTATGGATGATAAAATATGAATTAAAAAAAATTCGTATGGAGTAAGGGAAAGCTAGGATTATGTGGGATTTCAATTGAGGAATCATGTCAGCAGCTAAGTTGTATGGTTCTTTATATGGGCAGGGAATTGTACTTGGTGTAACAACCACTTAGCTTCTTACACTGACAATCATTGAAATATTTGTGTCGCGCTGTTTGCTATATACATGTTGAGAAGGTGATTTTTTTCTCATGTGTATAACAGATAGGTAGAGAATATAAGATTAGGTGCGAGTTCTTAAAACTCATATTTATGGTAAGTTCGTGACTCATAATCATATGGTTTTGAACCCCCTAAGTGTATGGACAGTTCTTGATTGATTCTTGAACTACATATTGCTAGGATAAGTTCAAAAACTCGTATTATTGTGGAAAGTTCCTAAACTCATAACGTGTGGTAATTTTGATGAACTGGGGTATAGAAAAGTTATGAATGGAGAATTGAAGATGATAGGAATAGATAGACTTATTAAACAATGGATCATTATAGAAAGTGAAGTTGATGGTGGAAGCGTAGGTATTCCAAATCTTCTAGTTATGCTAGACTTCAAAAATTTTGACATCAAACTAAATACGCATTGATGTGCCTTTTTAAAAATGAATTTTTACTCTAAACACATAGTGACAATTGTGTATGTGTGGACTTCGGGACACTGACACATCGTTACCTGTTGAGGTATGATATCACTAAAATAATTTACAAAGGTTTTTGAACTGTTTAAGGAATAGTCTATGCTAATTGTTTCGGCTAGACAAAAATAATTTGAAAATATCAGAATATATTTTATATCATTAATGCATCATGTAACCTGGTGCAAAGATGATAAAAATTGATGGAGTTATCAATGCAGAAGTACTTCGTGTTGGACGTGATCCAAAGATCATCAGGCCACTATAGTATGATGTAGTATGACAAAGTCACATAATGACGAAATCCTCAAACGGGCCGTAAACACAGTACGGTATCATGACGTCATAAAATATTTTCATAATTTTAAAGATAAATTATTGCCAACGGGGTTTGGCCATAAATGTTTCGATTGAAATTGAATTATTGGTATGAGTCTAAGCTATTTTATCCAGCTAGACCGACGTTTATGAAATTCAAAGTGTTCTTTGAAATTTCTCGAACCGAATTATTTTGGTGCGGAATCCTATGATAATACTGAGGTGAACTATGCAGATTAGATTAAATAATTCAATACCGAGAATATTCACGAGCCATGATTAACGTACGTACTAGCATTGGTAGTTTACCTTCTTCGTGATTGTTAACATATTGTTAACTTTTTAAGGGGTAGAGTATCTTTTTCTTAATTGAAAAAGGTCGCAGGTAGTAATACCTATAAACCTCAATAGTTCATGTTCTATATGACTCCTTAGCATGATTTTAGAGTTTTTACTCTTTGGAGTGATGTTTGGGTAGTATGTGATGATGTGTATGAAATAGTATGAACTAGTTGTGTACGGGTAGAATCTGATAAGATTGAATAAAGGTTATATTGAAAACCTAGTTCTGGTGAATGGAAGGAGTAGAGTGTAGTATGATGTAATTTCGGGGAAGAAATTCTCAGAAGAAGAGGTGAATGTGACAACCCGAGAATTTAAGCAATTAATAAAATCTTAAATGATTGAATAAAGATTGAATAATAAGACCTAGACTAGAAATAAGGTATGAATTTAAATTTTTTTGTGAAAGACTTATATGGTTTTGTGTATTGTGAATATGTAAGTAAGCGAATATGAATATTATGTGTTTGTTTTAATTTGTTTATTATATAAACAAATAAAAGAAACTAATATAACCTAATTATAAATTAGGAATAAAAAATTGAATAACTTAAGGGTTATGGTGTGGGGGAATAATAGCATTTAAAATATATACTAATGCTAAGAGATTTATTTTATACATCTCAATTAATTAATTTTATAAGCTAATTATAGAAAGTCTAATTGGGTTAAGAAATTAAATGTGCATGAGTAAGGATTTAAATTAAAATTCAGTAAATGAAAATCCTAATTAAATTATTAGAGTACGATATAATTTAAGATAATGGACCATATTAATTTTTATGGCCCAAGTATTCTAGTTAGAAAGTCCAAGTATTCTAATTGGAAAGGCCAAAATACTTAAAGCTTAAGCCCAAGTGTTGGCCTAATCAAATTAGTTAGAGGCCCAATCAATAAATTTTAAAAACCCAAAACTTGACCCAAGTATGGAAGGACATAATGGTCATTTGTTAAGTGAAATAAAACTAATTAAACAAAATAATAATGTGGTGAATGGAAGGGAAAAGTGGATGTTTATATGGGAGAATAAAGAGGCCACATGGCTAGCTAATTGGAGGGTGAAATAAAAGGCCAAGTGGCCGATTTTTAGAGAGGAAAAGGTGGAGTATATCATCACCACATGTTTCAAAGGATATTCACCAAACTTAGCTAGGTGTCATTTATTTTAAAATGCCACCTTACTTTCTAATCCTGCATATATCAATATAATGATTAGGGAAAGAGAAAGCAAAAGAGGAATGTTGGGAGATAATATAGATATATGCAATGTATATCTACTAACATAATAAAAATATCCAATGATCAAACCAATAATAACCATTCATTTCTCTCTCATTTTATTTCATAACTTGGCAAAACAAAATAAGACCAAGAGAGAGAGAGGAGAGATTCGGCAGCCATATGGAGGAGAGAAAGGGGAGTTTTTGGTAAGTCATCAAAGCTCCATAATCAAAGCTTAGGAAAAAGGAGAAGGAAATCAAGCAAATGTATAAAAAAAATCTATCTATAAACTAATTATTCCTTCTAATTAATTTGTTTGGATGAAATAAGAATCTTTGTTTCTAAACTCAAAAACTTTGTATCTACTTGTTGATGAGTGTTTCATGTTTAGATATACCTATATTGGGTGTTGATTTGTTTGAAAATCAAAAGAAAAAAAAAGTAATTTTTCTAGTTTATATACCATAAATTTTATATGTACTTTAAATTTCCACCGCTTTTGACCTACACCTTCTTGTTGTAATCCGTCAAAAAGGGGTGCTAGATATGTAAGTTAACTATAAAACCCAAGTGGTAGCACACAAAAATGTTGAGTACACAATCTGTAGTGGCTATTTTAGCCAAAACAGTTTCATTTCTCTTAATGAGAAACAAATTGTTTTGGTTCTGTCAATGCCAGGGGTAGTTTTGTCATTTTTCTGACATTCAAAAATTCTGAAAAAATTTGGGATGATAATATGATGAGTTTTCTAACATCTCCAACTATAATCACTGAAAGAGGAGTTGTGGATTTCCGTATGGACTGTTTTTAACAAAGTGCGAAAAAGTTAAAATTTTGAAAAACGTACTACCCAGAACTTTTCAAGGGCAAATAAATTCCGACCACTTAGTTTGTGAAATAAATTCCGGCCTTTTGGGATATGAAAATATATGATATAAAGTAGCTCCTGTCCAAAAATGAGCTCATTCAAACTTAAAATGACCAAGTTATGGCCATTTCAATTTTTAAGATTTTTCGACGAAAACGGTTATAACCAGAGTTCTATAACTCCGATGGCCACGAAATTTAAACAGGAGGCTCACGTTAACACGTATAAGATTATGATAAGAGATGAGAATTTCTGGAGTTGACCATGATAGGGCTAATTTCTTAAGCTACGAACTAAAAATAATTTTTGAAAAATACTAGAGGGAGTTGAAAAATTACAGAAAATCTATTTTGTGTATGAAATATATGTATATATGTTTGGTCAAAGGACAGAAAAATAATAAGTTGATTTGGTATTTTTGTGAAAAGAATTAATAAATCCAGCTTGTTGGATTGAAAATCTTTTGAATCCAGTTTGCTGGATTGGAAAGTAGTTTACTGAATTGAAAACCTGTTGAATCTAGCTTGCTGGATTGCAATTTGGGTTGCTGGATTTGAAATCCAGTTTACTTGATTGCAATCTGGTGTGCTGGATTGCAATCTGGGTTGCTGGGTTGTATGCTTGGATAATCCAAGTTGCTGGATTAGTATTTGAGTTATTAGATTCTAAAGAAGAACTTATAATATATAGGATTAAAGTGTTAAATCATAATGTGTATGATATAGTGATTAAAGAATTGTAACACCCCCAAATCCAGATACTTTATTCCCACAAGATTTGGTGTTCACTTTCCGTATAGTAATATCTAACTACCCAAATGTAATAAAATTAAATTATAAATCCTCCCTTTAAAAGGGTTACATCAATAATCATAAAGTCTTCCCAAGTTGTCTAACCTTAAACATCAATCAAGTGCGTAAATAAAATAATTACATCACATCATTAAATATAAAATCTATCATCATGACAATAAATGAAATTACAAGTCTTCTTCACTTGGACATTTTTTCCTTTCCTTTGTTAGTGGTAGGTTCATCAACCTTCTCAACTTTAGCTGCAATGAGTGTATATATATGAAAGAGTGAGCAAAAAAAAATGCTTACTAGATATAGCAATGAATCAACAAAAGAATAATAACTGCCAATGAATAGGCTCACCAAAATTGAATAATACTTTATCAATGATAACCAAAAATTGAAATCAAAATATGAAATATATCTGAGGATCATAAGACCACGAACTATGTCCACGGTTATAAGTAATCTTTGAACTGTAACCTAAACAGTTATACTGTAGGGACTTCACGTACTTAGGGGGATTAGCCCTTCGTACCATGTATTGTGCACAAACATCTAAACACATCGCGTATCCCCTATAATAGGGTTGTTCTTCTTAGTTTTAGAGTACAAGTCCGCACCAAATAAGGTTTGGTTTGGATAAGCTTCAAGGGAAATTTATAGTTTAACAATCATCAACTAAAGGATTAGTTGAATCAATAAGGTATAATAACACTACTGTTGATCAATAGTAACATAATATGGAACAATGAATATTCATAGGTGAACTAACTATATATTAAACTCATGCTTAGAAACAACTAAAAAGCACAAGTATTGAATAAAATCATAAACCTTCCTTGAACAATATTAAGTTAAGGCTATGATCTTAAGATAAAAGAATTGAGTTATGAACATATACTAAGAAATAACAAGCTTAGAATGAAACTTGCTCAAAATGGCAATAATATTTCGCATTGCGTTATATAAATGAAACAGAACAACTCAGTTAAAGATTTGAGTTTAAGAATTTGCATTTATCATGAACGAATAGAACTTAAGAAAACTTGCTTAACTACAAACAAGTTAGAATAACTAAACAATGATTAGAATTCAAAACTTGCTCGAATAACGTTACAGTTAGATCTTGCTCAAATAAAATTTAGGAACAAAGAACTTGCTCAATAAAAGTTTAGGGTAAGGAATTTGCTCAATGTAAAGAGGTAAGGTTTAGAAACTTGCCTCGTGCGTAAGCTATAAATTTACAACTCACGTTCACCTACACATAGTATTAGAATTACAATATGTATTAGATATATTAACATCCACTTCCAAAATAACACTCACTTCTAGCTAAACTTGTTATTTTAGTACAGGTCTTACTTTACCATATACATTTCAGAATTTATAAGTGTTAACTTCACAACACTTATCTACCATTCATTATGTACACTAGGTTGTAACATAACACGTTCATAACTTACTAATCCTTTTTCAACTTTAAAATTATCAAAGACATGATACAGTTCTGTTTTAACATCCTCGTTACATGTTTGTTACCTTAACACATCATTAACTAGGTTCGATTAAGAGTTCAAAGTCTGCAGAAGTAGCAGACTTCACTAGGTCTGACTGACTAATGGTGCAGCCGTGCCATAATTGCCTTAGAGTCCGGCGTGCCCGCGCCTAGAAGCAGCGCGCCCGCGCTCGGCACCAGTATTAATTTTGCAGAACGCGAGTTTTGACTCTATTCTAAGCCAACTAAAACGAATTTCATCCACAAAATAGTAAATGAAGCATACCCAATTGACATAGGACTCATACAAACATGATTCCTCACATATACACTAACTTAGAACAATTAAACAACAACTACAACTAATTTAAATCCTTTAAATTCCATGTTTTATACAAAAAAACCATTTTTAACATTCTTTACAAAAATCATCACTGTGATCACAATTCTTGTCCAAATTAACTCATTCAAACTACGTTCTCTTCGTTTCTTAATGGACTAGCATAATCAAGACTCAAATTATAGATTAGTTTATAAATTAACCACCGTATTTGGTACTTTCACAAGCTACATGTATAAACATTAACTGAAAACAGTTTTCTTTTGTTTTAAACATAATTAGCATACAATTCCTTGTCTAAATACCAACTCTCACATCAAAAATACATATAATCACAAGTTATCAGTTGTATATCAACAATTCGACAAATTAAATTCACAAAACTTAGAAAGTTTATGTCGTAAAATACACACACATACACACACACACACATATCACTACTACAGAATAGTAAATAGACAACACTTAAAATACAACGTTTTTATAAAAAATGTTGTGGTATTTTTTTTACAACGTTTTTTAAGAAAACGTTGTAGATACATATGAAAAAACGTTATCTATTTAAAAGGGTATTTTTTTGATTTTAAATAGATAACGTTTTTTTTAAAAAACGTTGTGTATGTTAAAAACACGGAGCTTAAAATACATGCCGCGGAAATAAAAACTTAGAAATTAAAAACCTTTTGCTCGCCTCCCAGCCTTCCAACAATTGAACTAGCTCTCTCAAATCCCGATCTACACCCCCCTTTCAAATTTCACCTCCACCAATACCTTAAACCCTAAATCCTCTACTCCACCCTTCACTTCTCAATGGACCCTCATCGGCGGATCAATACTGACTTTGTGCTCCGTACTCTCTCTAGCAAGGGTTTTTTTTCTCTCTCTATAACTATTTTAGAGTAACTGCAAATGGTGGAACCGGTGTGAATTTGTGGTGATCGCGGCATCGGCGGCGAGGAGGAATTTCTACTGATAGAGATCAGTAATAATGGAGAACAGTCATGGCGGTTGAACTTTGAAGGATTTCAGTTATCTACTGAGCACAAGGAGAAGCCTCCTCCTGACCTCCAGGATTGTCTAGGGGTTTTAGGTGATTTCCCCCTCTATATTCTTTCTCTACTCTCTACTTTAACCTATACGAACTCGGTCTGGTTAGGTCGTTGTCTTTGGTTTGATTCTTCAATTTGTTTAGGCTGCTTTTTTTATTATCCTAATTAGCAACTAATATATTCTGTGTCGAAAAATTAAGTCGTTATTCTTATTGTTGAAATGATTATTTCAAAATCACTTTAGTTTATACCTTATTTGCACTCATTGTAAATATAAGCCTTTTGTCTAGTAAGTGGTGTTTATAATCTAACCGGAAGCTGAACAATAATAGGTAAGAAAGATCAATAGGTAAGAAAGCTAGTTTGTGTTTGTGTTGTATGCTGTTCAGATACAAATTATTGAAAGATGACTCCATAATTTATACTTTCATTGTTTGTGGTAAAAAATTTGAATGGAAAGAAGCTGGCTGAGCTGTTTTGATTGATATTAAGACAAATTCAGAAGATTGATAATTGATTGATTGGAACTTTGTAAACTTTTCATAAACTTTTCCCAGTGGGTTGCTGCTATTTTGGGTTGTCTTTGACATCTAGTATTTAGTTTATGGTAGACTTTTTGAGTTATTCATTCCTAGATTTTGTATGGATTCATTGTTTCTCAGCATTTCCCATTTTATATTGGTTACTGCTGAAATGCTTGTTGGTCATCAGATTTGAAGGTGAGTCTTTTGCTTAGATCTGTTCCTTTTCCCGTCTATTTTAGGATCACATATGTTATCTGACCCTTACGCTTAATATGCTTGTTTCCCCTAATCTAAGAAGCACATATGTATCAATACAGGATACGACATGATCTGAGACGAATATATCAATTCAATATATTTTCATTCGTTTGGATACATATTACGTAACGGACCCTCTATCTTTACGTGGTTGGGAAATCTTACAACCTCAGAGGACCAGGAACTTGTTGAGAGGCAGATGGATATAATAAAGGTTTGATAAATTTTTAGATTTTTTTCGTCCCTTTGTAAAAGCTATAGCTCCATAAAGTTTCATTTGAACAAGAGTTGTGTTTCCATACAACTGTTTTTTCATGGTTAGAAGTGCTACAGACTGATTATTCACTGTCTATGCATGTTTAATATTTTACTGGTTCATGAACCACTAAATTGTAATAGGCTGAACACGTCATCTGAACCCTCATTTACTACAGAAGAGACCATTGCTTAGTGTATGAATATATTATTGTCTGGGATATACTAAGAATAAGAATGCAGGTTTGACCGAAAGGGCAGCAACCACCTTCAGCAAATAATGCAAAAATTAGTCGACACCTAGTCCATTCTTAATAAATAGGGACAAGCAATGGGTAATAAGGTTCACTACAAGAAATGCACCCACCCTTTCTCTGGCATTTCATTTAAGTCACTGACATGTTTTTAGAAGACAGTTTATCTTGGTCTAAAGAAGGTTTTCTTATTATATTTATCATTTTCTGTACTTGCAGCCAGATATACAGCCCAAACCACAAAAGGAAGGCTCAAAATCTGAACAATTTTGGGATTTATTAGGTGGAAAATCAGAATACCCCAGCCAAAAGGTTGGAAGTAATGTTGAAAGTGATCCTCATTTATTCTCGTGCTCCTTCTAAACAGTTTGTGGGAACTATTACGATAATATTATACTCTTCAGATTCTTCTACACACTCTAAATTGTAGTAATTGATTCTTTTGGTCTTTAGAGATTCATTTCTATTCATGGACTATAAAGTGCATTGAAATTGTTAACATGTCATTACTTTTATTCTTTGTTGATTGAGTATTATCATGCCACTACTAATACATTTCTAGCTAATGTTAGGGAGAAGTTAGGAAATATAATTTTCTTAAAAGTCGTCGTTTTGCAATTATATCTCTAATTTTGTAATGGAGGGAATACCTATTTGCTTATAAATTGGACGTTGGGTTTAACCAACAACTGTGTCATAAGTCCATAAAATTCATCCTCTTCGTTTTGCAACTATATCTCTATTAGGCCTTTTGCACTTTGTTCACTTTTTCTCTTATTAGTTTTCTTTATTGCATCTGTTGTATAGCCATATACATAAATATAACCATAGTTCCTCCTTCACAGATTCTTCTTCCACACTGGATCAGAAGATTGCAGCAGCGCTTCGCCTGATTGTACCACATAAAAAAGAGGTGTTCCAACAGTGGCTAAACACATGCAAAAACTAAGTATGATCAGTCCCAATGGTGAAGGCGTCGACAGGTGTAACTGGATTACAGCAAATAGTGGTAAGCTTCAGTTTATAATGCATCTATTATGTTTAGTGTATCTTTGGTTAGTTTTATTGTACATAGATGCATTATATTTTCTTATATCTCTGGTTAGTTTTATTTATTTTATATATAGGACTGGTTAAATTGGCATATTTTCTTTATTTATTTTTTTTGTATTTGTTCTTTGTTTGATAAATAACACATATTTTTAGTATGATATAGCCATGTTTTTCTCCTTTTCCCAAATCAGAACTTTTTATTAACCCTAATGAGAATGAGAAATAGTATGTTAGCATGTGCTAAACATGAAGTACCATATAGTCCGAGTGTCATTGCAAGCACATACCTGCTTTCAAGTAGGCCTGAATCAGAAATACAAATCATCCTGTTTTCTTAGCGTATCAACACTAGGTGAATATGATGTCCGCCACGAATGACTAGCTGTGTATAATAAGAGAGATTGAGAGAATGAAAGGAGGGAGGAAGGGAAACATGACGTGCATATCTATGCTCATGCAGGGTTTTTAGAGTCTAAGATTGTTGCAGAAAAATGTCAAGTTTACTTTCCTATAATTATATGTAGTTGAGTAGGTTTGAGCTGAACAATCACCTGACATTATCATAAATTACAGTCTACAACTCTACATAACCAAATGATGTTGTTCAAGAAGGTGGTGTATACCTACTCCGGCCATCAATCAGATTACCAGCATATAGTTGATAGTTGTATGTGCATGTGGGAAATTAGTTGAATAGCAGAACATATATATGCATATCTGACATATAGCATCGATCGCTGTTATAATAATCACCTATGCTCATTTCATTGATCAACGAGACATACGAACAAACGAAGGATAATAATAACAATATTAAGCTTTGTTCAACCATATGAACAACATTTTTCTTCAGGTCTGCGTGTGTACATTTGGTAATCCACAGTAGATTTCCCATGCCCACAAAAATGCTGGACAGTAAGAAATATGTATCATTAAGAAAGATAAACTGTATCAGAAGATTTTTTGTAGGAATTAGTTGAGTTTTGGCAGCTGAAGAACAGAAAGGATGGAGAGAATTAAGGTTAGAGACCAACTTGGTATAACTGATTCACCTCTGCCAATTTAACCTTTATCACCCTTGTGTTTGTACTTGAGCTCAGTTTAGCTTTATTTGGTTAGTTTTTAAGGTATTTGGTTAGTTTTATTTATCTTTGGATTTAGCTTTAGTTTATAATGCATCTATATATAATGCATCTATTCTGGTAAGCTTCAGTTTATAATTTATCTTGTAATTTTTGTAAATCTTGTTTCTCTAGTGCTAAAGTAATTTACTTGAAACATTTCGATTGCAACAGGAATCCAACAATTGCAAATCCATTTTGAAGAACAAGTTTCTTCTGATGTTGATCAAGCCATTTGTATAAGAACTAGCATGGAGGACGAGGAATCAACATCTGAATATGTAGAAGCCGTACTTCTAGGTTCAGGTTTGAATTGGGATGAATATCTGTTGAGCTGAACCTATCTCTGAATTTTGTTGTCCTTTCAAATTACACGTGGACATTGACTGGTTGACTTATATTTTTTAATTCATGTTGTTTCATAATCAATGCTTGAGACATTTAAAACTGTAAACGAATGATATTATTGGGATGTATTTTGAATAGTTGATACATTTTTGTTTTAAATTTAAATGAGAATTTAGACCTTTTAGCTATATATCATGACATTAGCATATTAATATTGCATGCGCATTGGTATTATAGGAGAATCACAACCTTTTTTTTCTTTTTTTTATCTACAACATTTTAAAAATGTTGTATAAATTGGTTAAAAACGTTGTCTGATATATTAAACTACAACGTTTTTATCCAGAAAACGTTGTGGAATCGTACATTCTACAACGTTTTTAAGCATCTGCTAATTTATGGAAAACAAATCTACAACGTTTATTTCCTAAAAAACGTTGTGTATTGTGCTTAACTACAACGTTTTAAAAACGTTGTGTAAGGGTGTCAAATAAACAACACCCTTAGCCACGACGTTTTTTTGATTGAAACCACAACGTTTTTTCCACGTTGTCTATTTACTGTTTTGTAGTAGTGCACACACACACACACACACACACACACACACATATATATATATATATATATATATATATATATATATACAATATCAAGGTTATAGAACATACCTTCAATTACTTAGTAATCCTTGCTAACCATAAAGAATTGCTTGGAAAACACAGACTTTCTCTCAATCTCTCTCAACTTCTCTCTATAATCTTCTTCTTTCTTTCTTCTTAGACTTAGACCAAATGCTTTTTACGTAAAATAACACGTAACCCAACGTACACACCCAAACGTCTGAAACCGACGTATACTTATTATTATAATAATTACATATCAGTTATAAAATATTTTTATTTATTATATGATTTATTTGATTTATTATAATAAAATTTAAAATTCAAAAGCCATAAGGCTTTGTTTGACAAAACTCTTTAAAATAAAAACTTAATATTTTAAGCCTTGTTTGGTTAAATCAGTTTAAAACTACTTTAATTTTATTTTAATAAACCATTTACACCATAATTTATAATATCATATTATTTATTTAGATTTTCATATCCAATAAACACACTAAATAAATTTTTCACTTAGTTCAATTATCACAAAATTATAATCTCATTATAATTTTATTTAATAAATTAACATACCAATTTAAATTATTAAATTAAAACAGTAATATAGGATTTCATATTATCTTACAACTTTCCAAATATTAAATTAAATTAAACTATAATGTTATATAATAAATTTAATTCATAATTATTTACTAACAACAACCACATCAATAAAATATTTATTTAATTTAATAAATATTTTAAATTACAAATAATAAAATCTTGGATTGTTACATCCTTTCCTCCTTACAAGGATTATGTCCCCAGAACCACAACTCAAACAATTTATTCGTCACATTCTTCCCTCCTTACAAAGATTCTGTCCCCAAAATCGAAGACACAAATTAAACAAAAAACTAAGGGTAATTCTTCATCATTTCAGCTTCAAGTTCCCATGTAGCCTCTTCGATATTGTGGTTCCTCCATATCACCTTCACAGAAGGTATCACCTTATTTCTGAGCACTTGTTCTTTCCTGTAGACTATCTAGATAGGAATCTCTTCATAAGACAAATCCTTACTGAACTGTAACGGTTCATACTCGATCACATGTTTGTAATCGGGTTTATACGGTCGCAATACCGAAACATGAAAAACGTTGTGAACATGTTCTAATTCTGGAGGTAAAACTACCTCGTAAGCCACTTCTCCCACTCTTCGCAGTATCTCGAATGGTCCAATAAATCTTGGGCTTAGCTTTTCTTTTTTGCCAAAACAAATTTTCCCCTTCTAAGGAGAACTTTAAGGAAAATAAAATTTTCTACGTCAAATTTACGATCTTGTCTATGTTGATCAACATATTTCTTCTGTTTATCTTGAGCAGCTACCAGCCTTGCTCTGACGAGTTTGATAATTTCAACGGTCTGTTGTACCAATTTCGGTCCTAACAGTTGGCGTTCACCAACTTCATCTCAGCATAGTAGAGTTCTGCATTTCCTGTCGTATAATGCCTCGTATGGCGATATACCAATGCTTGCGTAGTAACTGTTGTTATATGAAAATTCCACCAACGGTAGATGATCATCCCAGTTTCCTTTAGAATCCATGATGCACGCTTTAAGCATATCCTCTAACGTCTGGATTGTTCGTTCGCTTTGACCATCAGTTTGTGAATGGTATACCGTACTCATCTTCAATTGTGTTCCCATGCATTCTTGTAATCTCTTCCAGAAATTTGATGTGAATCTCGGATCTCTATCTGATACTATTGACACTGGAACTCCATGTCTCGACACGATCTCTTTGACATATAGTTTTGCCAACTGATCAAGATTAAATCTAATCTTTATTGGCAAAAAGTGTACTGATTTCGTTAATCTGTCCACTATCATGCACCCATATCGCATCGTATCCTTTTTGAGTTGTTGGAAGTCCTACCACAAAATCTATTGTGATATGCTCCCACTTTCATTCCAGTATTTCCAATGGTTGAAGTAATCCTCTTGGCCTTTGATACTCTACTTTTACTCTCTGACACATCAAGCATTTCACAACACATTCTGCAACATCTCTTTTCATATTTGGCCACCAAAGGTGTCGACGCAAATCTTGATACATTTTCGTACTTCTCGGATGAATAGAATATCTTGAGCTATAAGCTTCTGTCAAGATTTCTTCCTTAACTTCCTGTATTTCTGGAGCCCAAATTCATCCCTCGAATCTTAGCATTCCTTTAGTATCAACCTTATACTTCACCTCTTTATTCTCGACCACACTTTCCTTTTTTTTCTGCATTCTTCATCCTGTAGTTGAGCATTCTTCACCTTGTCCACGAAAGTTAGACTAGCTTCCATCTGGTATAATTTTTCATCGGATACTTTTGGAAATTTGATTTCCAGCTCTAATCTTGCCATTGCTAAAATGAGCTCCTTCTGGTTGGTTAACAACATCAACTTCTCACGACCCTTCCTACTGAAGGCATCTGCAACCACGTTTGCTTTGCCCGGATGATAAAAGATCTCACAATCTAATCTTTTATTAATTCCATCCATCTCCTTTGACGCATGTTCAGGTCCTTCTGTGTGAAAATATACTTCAAACTCTTATGGTCTGTGTATATCTCACATTTTTCTCCATAGAGATAGTGTCTCCATATCTTCAAAGAAAATACCACCGCAGCCAACTCTAAATCATGAGTCGGATACCCTTTCTTGTAGTCTTTCAATTGCCTTGATGCATGCATAATGACCTTGTCCACTTAGGAGTAGCTACACTTAGCAGCCTTAGATAGAAGCTATCTTGAGGTAGGTCGTTACTCCAACCTTGGAGTAACTTCCCTGCTGAAAGATCCTTTATGTGATGCATCACTATAGACCACAAAATTTCCTATATTATCTGGTAATGACAACACAGGTGCTACACTGAGCCTCTTCTTCAAATTCGTAAAACTATCCTCAAATTTTTCTGTCCAAACAAATTTTACAGCTTTTCTCGTCAAATTTGTCAACGGAGTGGAAATCTTGGAAAAGTCCTGGATAAACTATCTGTAATAACCTACCAATCCCAAGAAACTTCTTACTTTCGATGGAGTTCTTGGTTGTTCTCAATTTATCACAGCTTCGACTTTTGATGGATCCACTGAAATCCTACCTTTATCAATTACATGACCGAGAAATTGTACACGTTCCATCCAAAATTCACATTTAGATAATTTCACGTACAACTTTTCTTTTTTTAGTGTCTCCAGTGTCAACCGTAAATGTTCCACGTGTTCTTCTTGAGATTTATAGTACACCAAAATATCATCAAGAAATACCACCACAAACTTGTCTAAAAATGGTTTAAACACCCTGTTCATCAAATCCATGAATGCAGCAGGGGCGTTGGTCAAACCAAAAGATATTACCAGAAACTCGTAATGTCCATCCCAAATTCTGAATGACGTCTTCGGTACATCCTCCTTCCTTACTTTTAATTGATGATACCCACTTCTCAAATATATCTTCGAGAAATATCTAGCACCCTTCAATTGATCAAATAAGTCATCTATTATTGGCAATGGATATTTATTCTTAATAGTGGCCTTGTTTAATCCCCTATAATCAATGCAAAGACGCATTGACCCATCCTTCTTCTTCACGAATAACACCGGCACCCCCAAGGATAATACGCTCGGTTGAATATACTTCTTATCTAACAGTTCTTGTAGTTGTACCATCAGTTCCTTCATCTCTACCGGGGCCATTCTGTACGGGGCCTTCGATATTGGAGCAGTTCCTGGCGCTAAGTCGATCACGAACTCGATTTCTCTGTCAGGCAGAAGTCCTGGCAAATCTTCTGGAAAAATGTCCATAAAACCCCTAACCACTGGTATCTGTTCTAGTTTCACGCCCTTCTCCTTTTGAGTATCGACTATGTAAGCTAGGTACCCTATACAACCCTGACCTAACAACTTCTTGGCCTTCATAATCGTCAAACATTTCGCTTGTCTATGCGATTTGCTACCATAGAAAACTACCTTTGACGGAGTCATAAGGTTTACACATTTCTTTTGGCAATCAATTATCGCTCCATAATTGAATAGCCAATCCATCCCCAATATTACATCAAACTCTCCAAGTTTTATCGGGATTAAATCTACTGTCATAATATTCCCCTTAATATTCACTCTACAATTTTTGAATACGAACTTAACAAGAATTACCTCCCTATTCACAATTTCTATGTGTAAAGGGAAATTCAACTCTTCACTAGGTAATTCTAACCTCTTAGCAAATTAATCAGATATAAACGAGCAAGTAGCACCCGAATCAAACAATATATATACATTTATATCATTAATTGGGATAATACCTGACACGACATCTTTTGATTGCACCGCGTCTTGCACTGTCATGTTAAAGGTTCTGGCTGTGGGTCTGTTTGCTGATGTTGGTCCAGTAATGGTCAATGTATCTCCACTGCTACCTCCCTTGCTTCCCGTTGTCTCTCTAGCTTTCTTCTTAAGGCAATCGTGAGCAAAATGATCCTTTGACCCGCAGGTGTAGCAAACATTCTTCTTTAGTTGATTGTAGTTTGGGGCAATGTGACCCTCCTGGCCACAGTTAAAGTACACACGCTTCCCCCTTAAGCACATACCCATGTGAAACCTCCCGCATGTAGCACATGCGTCAAATTTCTTCTTTTGTTGGTTACCTTGCTGATTTCCAGCTCCCACATTTGCATTCCACTTCCTTTTCAAGTTATTGTTACCATTTCCACCGCTACCACTACAATTCTTAGCTCCGCCCTCACTTTTTTTCTTTCTCTACTCTTGGTTGTATTTTGTTACAGCCTCGCCTTCACCCTTAACGAGAATTGTCTTATCCAACACTACTGTAAATGTCTTCAGCAGAAACATGGAGACTTTACTGTACAACCAGGGTTTCAGTCCCTGCTCAAAGCTTCTAGCCTTGCGCTCACCCGTGTTGACTTGATACGGTGCAAACCTTGCTAACTTATTGAATTTTGCGACATATTCCGACACCATCATTGATCCCTGTTTTAGTTCTAAAAATTGCACTTCCATTTGATTTTTCGAACTCTCTAGGAAATAAGTCTCGAAGAATATCTCCTTAAATCTATCCCAAGTTATTACCCCTTGACCTCCTCGAGTTTTATTGGCTTGCCACCAATAACTAGCCTCTGCTTTCAACATAAATGTTGCAAAAGCGGTCTTCTGATTATCCCATACTCTAGCAACATCAAAAACTTTCTCTATCTCCATGATCCAGGTCTGTGCCTCAACCGGATTCATGGACCCACGAAACTCTGGTGGTCCAACCGCCTTGAAGTCCTTAAATGTTGCAACTTGATTCTGCGGTTGATTCTGGAATGCTCCCGTCAGTAGCATTACTAATTACTGAACTGGATTAGCCTCAACATTGTTGTTATTGGTAGATCCCTCAGGGGTCCTCTGTTGTGGTTGACGTCTTGAAGGCATTTTCTGTTAAAATACACTCATAAGATTATTACTCAATCTTCTAGGTATTATGTACTTAATTTGCACATCACAAAAATTACCACATAGCACACAATATCTTGAATAAGTAGTAACTTTTATTCATTCATAATCTTTTAAAAACATAATAATGATAACATTCTTACTATCTACATCACTTTCCTGAACTACAAAAGTTTCAGGATAACTTCATCATCATCATATCCCATTGATTATATCATACCTGGGATTACCATCTTATTTACTCATTAATCACATAGAAATTACATTTATGACGACCTACTAAAATACTGCATAGCCTTACGACACTCCTCTTCCATAATACGGAATATTGTTCGACGATCTAACATGTACAATGGCAGCGTCTCGAACTGAATCGGATAACACATGACCCGATCTTGAGCTCGATTGACCACGGTGTTGAAAACACTATCCATCTCTTCCATCTTGATCTTCTTTACTAATACCTCTCTCTCTACTATCCCGGCTCGTTGATAAGCTTCCTCGTACGCGTCTTTGGCTCTTGCCCTCTTAGTAGATTCTTCTTTCAACTCGTTCTTCCGCTCTGCAATCTCCTCTGTCATTTTTTCATTCTCTCCTTCAGTGTGGATCAGTTTCCCTTCGACATTATTCAAACGTTCATCTCGATCCTGGATCTCGTTGTCCTTCTGTGCCATTGCGATCTGCTGTTCAGCTACTATCTCTTCCAACTCCTCGACGTTATCCTAAATTTCCATATTGCGGTCATATACTTCGTCGTACATATGGGCAGCGATCGAGTTTAATGGAATTTCTTACTCCTCGTCCTCCTCATCCTCATTCGACTGTGGCAGCTCAACAGGGTCCTCCTCGTCCTTCTGTATCTCATCAGCCTCATCAGGTAAACCCTCCTGCTCAACCACTGTGACCAACAGAGATGTTTCCTGTGTCAGTAGTTGTTCCCAAACCACTTGAATATCTCGAGGCTCTTCCTCTATAGGCATCTGGGATCCTTCCTCTCTAGCCTGACTGGATTCTCCTACATCAGCCATCCTGATAAATAAATTTTAAGTTTTAATTACTAATCGTTACTACTCGACACTCATGAGCACATAGGTTACAACCACATAACCAAATAAGTGTTTTATTATTTTTTCCTTAACACTCGATAAGAGTTCATCACCATTATCGTTTCAAAGGTTACTTCCTAAGGCTTTTCCCCACCTAAGGTTCATAACCTAAAGCTTTGATACCAGCTTGTGACACTCCCAAATCCAGGTACTTTATTCCCACAAGATTTGGTGTTCACTTTCCGTATAGTCATATCTAATTATCCATATGTAATAAAATTAAATCATAAATCCTCCCTTTAAAAGGGTTACATCAATAATCATAAAGTCTTCCCAGGTTGTCTAACCATGAACATCAATCAAGTGCGGAAATAAAATAATTACATCACATCATTAAATATAAAGTCTATCATCATGATAATAAATGAAATTACAAGTCTTCATCACTTGCACATTTTTCCCTTTCCTTTGTTAGTGGTAGGTTCATCTACCTTCTCAACTTTAGCTGTAATGAGTGTATATATATGCAAGAGTGAGCAAAATAAATGCTCACTAGATATAGCAATGAATCAACAAAAGAATAATAACTGCCAATGAATAGGCTCGCCAAAACTGAATAATACTCTATCAATGATAACCAAAAACGGAAATCAAAATATGAAATATATCTGAGGGTCATAAGACCACGAATTTTGTCCACGGTTACAAGTAATTTTTCAACTTTAATCTAAACAGTTATACTATAGGGACTTCACGTACTTAGGGGGATCAACCCTTCGTACCATGTATTGTGCACAAACATCTAAACGCATCGTGTATCCCTTATAATAGGCTTGTTCTTCTCAGTTTTATAATACAAGTCCGCACCAAAGAAGGTTTGGTTTGGATAAGCTTCAAAGGGAAATTTAGAGTTTAACAATCATCAACTAAAGGATTACTTGAATCAATAAGGTGTAATAACACTACTGTGGATCAATAATAACATAATATGGAACAATGAATATTCATAGGCGAACTAACTATATATTAAACTCATGCTTAGAAATAACTAAAAAGCATAAGTATTGAATAAAACTATAAACCTTTCTTGAACAATATTAAGTCAAGGCTGTGATCTTAAGATAAAAGAATTGAGTTATGACCATTTACTAAGAAATAACAAGCTTAGAATGAAACTTGCTCAAAATAACATTAATATTTTGCAAGGCGTTATGTAAATGAAACAGAACAACTCAGTTAAAAGATTTGAGTTCAAGAATTTGCATTTATCATAAAAGAATAGAACTTAAGAAAACTTGCTTAACTATAAACAAGTTAGAATAACTAAACAATGATTAAAATTTAAAACTTGCTCGAATAACATTAGAGTTAGATCTTGCTCTAATAAAATTTAGTAACAAAGAACTTGCTCAATAAAAGTTTAGGGTAAGGAATTTGCTCAATGTAAAGAGGTAATGTTTAGAAACTTGCCTCGTGCGTAAGTTATAAATTTACAACTCACGATCACCTACACATAGTATTAGAATTACAATATCTATTAGATATTTTAACATCCATTTCCAAAATAACACTCACTTCTAGCTAAACTTGTTATTTTAGTACAGGTCTTACTTTACCATATACAGTTCAGAATTCATAAGTGTTAACTTCACAACACTTATCTACCATTTATTGTGTACAATAAGTCATAACATAATACATTCATAACTTACAAATCCTTTTTCAACTTTGAAATTATCAAAGACATGATACAGTTCTGTTTTAACATCCTCATTACATGTTTGTTACCTTAACACATCATTAACTAGGTTACATTAAGAGTTCAAAGTCTGCAGAAGTAGCAGACTTCACTGGGTCTGACTAACTAATGGCGCGACCATGCCATAATTGCCTTAGAGTCCGGCGCGGCCCGCGTCTAGAAGCAGCGCATCCGCGCTCGGCACCAGTATCAGTTTTTTAGAACGCGAGTTTTGACTCTGTTCTAAGCCAACTAACACGAATTTCATCCACAAAATAGTAAATGAAGCATACCCAATTGACATAGGACTCATACAAACATGATTCCTCACATATACACTAACTTAGAACAATTAAACAACAACTACAACTAATTTAAATCCTTTAAATTCCATGTTTTATACAAAAACACTATTTTTAACATCCTTTACAAAAATCATCACTGTGATCACAATTCTTGTCCAAATTAACTCATTCAAACTACGTTCTTTTCATTTCTTAATCGACTAGCATAATCAAGACTCAATTTACTGATTAGTTTACAAATTAACCACCATATTTGGTACTTTCACAAGCTACATGTATAAACATTAACTGAAAATAGTTTTCTTTCATTTTAAACGCAATTAGCATACAATTCCTTGTCTAAATACCAACTTTCACATCACAAATACATATAATCACAAATTATCAGTTGTATATCAATAATTCAACAAATTGAATTCACAGAACTTAGAAAGTTTATGTCGTAAAACATATATATATATATATATATATATATATATATATATATATATATATATATATATATATATATATATATATCAAGGTTATAGAACATACCTTCAATTACTTAGTAATCCTTGCTAACCATAAAGAATTGCTTGAAAAACACAGACTTTCTCTCAATCTCTCTTTATTCTCTCTCAACTTCTCTCTGTAATCTTCTTCTTTCTTTCTTCTTGGGCTTAGGCCAAATGCTTTTTACGTAAAATAACACTTAACCCAACGCACACACCCAAACGTTTGAAACCGACGTATACTTATTATTATAATAATTACACATCAGTTATAAAATATTTTTATTTATTATTTGATTTATTTGATTTATTATAATAAAATTTAAAATTCAAAAGCCATAAGGCTTTGTTTGGTAAAACTCTTTAAAATAAAGACTTAATATTTTAAGCCTTGTTTGGGTAAATCAATTTAAAACTACTTTAATTTTATTTTAATAAACCATTTACACCATAGTTTATAATCTCATAATATTTATTTAGATTTTCATATCCACTAAACACACTAAATAAATTTTCCACTTAGTTCAATTATCACAAAATTATAATCTCATTATAATTTTATTTAATAAATTAACATACCATTTTAAATTATTAAATTAAAACAGTAATATATCATTTCATATTATCTTACAACTTTCCAACTATTAAATTAAATTAAATTATAATGTTATATAATAAATTTAATTCACAATTATTTACTAACAACAACCATATTAATAAAATATTTATATAATTTAATAAATATTTTAAATTATAAATAATAAAATCTTGGATTGTTACAAGAATTATCAAAGGATGATAATAATAATGATGTTTTAATGAGTAATCTAATATTTGATTATGTGATAAGTGTTTAAGTTGTATAATGACTGTAATTAACAGTAGTGTATGTGATGATATTATTCTAATTGAGAGATCGATATTATCAATACTAGGTCTTTCAACTGAGCTAAATTAGCTTTGCGTAGCAGTAATCTACGGTTCAAGCAAGTTCCTATACTCTTATTGTGCAAGTTCTCGAACTATACTTTTAATTAAGCAAGTTTTCTAACTCAAACTTGAGTTGTTATTTCAATGCATGCTCGTGGATAATCATTGTTGATTATACCACATCTATGATTTATTGATTCGCACGTTTTACATGTTGCATATGTTCATTAGGTATGAAAGGCTGATCACCTTCATTACCATTTAGTCCAGTTAAATTGTTCATGTTCATTGTTGGCCATTCATTATTATTGACTCGATCATTCAGTTATGAAAATTGATTCATGCTCTTTCACAATTATTATGTTGCTGAAAGTTTGTCAGTCAGCTTATTATTCTTTCAATCATGATATATCTTTCTTTGAACTTAAACTTGTTGAGCAAACTTATTGCTCACCCTTGCTATATCATGATAAACATTTCAGATTAAAGTGAAAACTTCGAAAAAAGGCAAAGGCTAAGACAAGTTACATGATTGGGTTATCGTACAGTTAAACTTGTAATAGTATTAAAGGCATATATTGTAACGATCAAGAAAATTATAATTTAATTTAAATGTTTATTGAATTAAATAAATATTTTAAACACTTTATTTATTAAGATAAATAAATATTTGATGAATTGTGATGTAATAATTTAGTTTAGTATGTATGCTAACAAAATTAATGAATGGTAATTTTATTATGTGAGGATTTAATTTAATGAAAATAATTAAATTAAATGAATTGTTTAATATTTAAGAAAATTAGTAAATTAAATAAAGTGATCTTTTAGTCTAATTTATTAATTAAATTAGATATATAATTATTTATTAATCATAAGTAGAATTATAATAAAAATTATAATTATTATAATTATAAGTGTAAGCTAATTAAATGGGTTACATGTGTGACAAATAAAAACTATATAGTATAATATTATTAAAATAATCTAGTATGGGGGAATTTATGTGTAACCAAACGCATCCTTATGGCTTTTGGTTTATTTGAACTGACGCAAACCTTTTTGTTTTTTTACCGGACGAACGTGGGAGTCAGTTATATATGGGTTACGCGTCTTATTTTTCCCTAAGGCTTAATAACATAGAAATACAGAGAAAAGAAACACAGAGGGTTAGAGAGAATTTGAGTGTAATCCCTGCGAATTGTTAAGGGTTGAGGAAGGATTCTATCATCTTGCTAGTAGGAAATTCAAGGTATAGCTCATTCCTAAATTTTCAAGTTGGAGTTTGTAATTTAAAGTTCTCTATAATGGATTTTTGTTGAATTGTTGTTTCATATGTTGATTATATATATGTATACTCTTGATAAATTGGTTGGTTATCATCTGTAATTGTATATTAGTTATCAAATTCATGACAATTGGCTTTGTGGGAAAGAAATTGTAATAACAATGTTTATGCATGAAAAATAGCTTAAGAAGTATAAAATTTCTTGTCCAATATGTGATGTAATCTGCAATTTGATGTTGGATTGTGATAATATGTTAAGAAACAAAAATGACGTAGTTTGAATCGTGTCAATTGGTTAAGAAACGAAGTCGTGGCGATCGAATTCGCTAAAAGTGTAAAAACTGAAGAAATTGGTAAAAACAAGATTTTAATTATTTAAATTTGGTTATGTAAGTTGTTTTAGGTGTTAGAAGGATTGTGTGTATATGCTATGTGACTTTAGTTAAGTTTGTAGTGTGTGGGTTATCCATGTTATCGTGAAATTGGGATTTTTTGCCTAGAACAGAGACTGTGTTTGAGTTTTGGCAAAACTGTTTCTGGTGCCAAGCGCCCTCTTGACGCGGGCGCGCTGTCTCGCGGGCGCATCAGATACAAAGGGTGTCATAGCGCGGCCGCACCAGTGGTCAGTCAGACCCAGGGTTGAGCTGTTAACAGCATAACTTTGGAAATGCTAACCTAACTTATTTTAATGACCCTAAAACATGTTATAAGACATAATAACATATTGTAATCACAACGTTAAAACTATAAATTGTGAACTAATAAGTTGTGAGAGTTTGGAATGTGAGGTCATGAGAATTGGAATTGTTTTGCAATCACCATGTCGTATATTATGATATAATTGAGAATTAAGTTTCGTGTTACGTGAATGAGTAAAATAATCAAGTCCTAAGTTAAGGATTATAGATTTGAGTAAAATGAAAACTAAATTAATGACGTTAATATAACTAACTAATATTGTGATTCTAATGATATATGTAGGGTAATTTGCGAATGTTTATTATATTTGTGTAGCTTACACCCGAGGCAAGTATCCTGACTTCATTCTCTTTATAATGAATACAAGTTCCTTATGCTAAACTTTTATTGAACAAGTTCTTTAACTTCATTCGTTTATTAATGAATGCAAGTTTCATAGCTATGTTATCTTTTATGTCAAGCAAGCCTATTGATTCTATCTCGTGTATGATTGTACAAGCTCTTGTAACCTAGTTCGTTACATGGAGTGAGTTTCATTTTCCTAAGTCTTATTATTATTATTCAAAGTATATATTGTTTTAATACATTGATTCAAATGAGATTGTTCTAACTCTTTTGAATATGATACTATGCATACATACTATGTCTGTTCAATTGTACATTGCTATTATTCGATCTTTGACTTTGATAACCTTGTTCAATTCTATATTGTTGTATTAAACATTCAAGTAGTAAGCAAACTCTTATTGATTGAACTAGTCTATAATGGAATAGTGTTCTAAAATTCTAGAACCATTGATAAGCTAGTTCCGAGCTAAACTTTCTTTAATGCAGAAATCCTAAATTAAAATTGAGATGAACAACCCTAATATAGGGGATTATGTACGTGTTAACGTTTAGATGTTTGTGCACAATACATGGTACAAAGGACTGATCCCCTTAAGTACGTTAAGTAGGGTCTGTATAGTCTAAATGACTGTTAAGGTTGGGGTAGTAATACCTAATCACCGGGGACATATTTCGTGGTCTCGAGACCCTCAGATATTAAATTCAAACTTGGT
Organism: Panax notoginseng; assembly: GCA_016801055.1. NCBI lineage: Eukaryota > Viridiplantae > Streptophyta > Magnoliopsida > Apiales > Araliaceae > Panax > Panax notoginseng. The sequence continues at coordinate 99,324,390 of CM029022.1, read as the reverse complement.
TTTTTATTCTGTTTTGTAGAACAAGTTCACCATTATTCAACATTTGTTGTTCATACTTTTATTGATATTGTTATTACTCTTTATATAAGTGAGCAATTGTTTGTTCACTCTTGTAATTAACACTGCAGCTAAAGCTGAGAAGGTCGATGAGCCATCTACTAGCAAAGGAAAGGGCAAGATGTCCAAATGTTGAAGATTTATGAGAATTTATTTAAGTGAACTATGTTATAAGACTTGTTTTATTTTATGATGCTTTTCGCAAACTGATGTAATAATTTAAGGTTAGATTACCTGGGATTGCTTTAAGATGATGTAACCCTTTAATGGGAAGATTATTGTTTAAGTTATTTAAATTATGTCTTTATCCATTGATATGGGTAGATAGATATAATGGTTTTGGATAGTGAGCACCAAATTTTGTGGGAATGAAGTACCCGGATTTGGGGGTGTCACAGGTTGGTATCAAAGCTTTAGGTTATGAACCTTAGGTGAGAAAACCTTAGGAAGTAACCTTTAAGGAGACAGAAAACATTGAGGTGTCAAACTCCTATCGAGTTTTTAAGGAATGGAATAGGGTATCCATTAAAGCTAAACAATAAAAGACATTATGTGCTATATGTTAATAACTTATGTGCTCGCGAGTATCAAAGAATGTTATATAATAAATAAACTTAAAAATATTTTGTTGTCAGGATGTCTAACGATGAAGGATCTAGTCCAGCTAGTGAAGTGATACCTCAGATACCTAGAGATGATGAACCCCGGGATATCCATGTTGTGCGGGAGCAGTTGATCCAGGAGGATGAGCCTGTGACCGATCCCGAGGAGGATAGTTCTGAGGAGATAGAAGAGGATTATGAGAAAGAGGATCCTATGGAGTTTCCACCAAACTCCATATTAACTGAGATGTATGATGCACTGTACGACCGTAACATAGAATTACAGGACAAGGTTGAGGAACTGAAGGAGTTGGTTGAGATGCATCACACTACGATAGAGCAGAAGGATGCGGAGATTCAGGAACTCGACTCACGACTTGGAAACACTGAGTGGGATCTAGTTCATACTAAGGGTCAGCATGAAGATCTGTTGTCGGTGAACGAGAAGATGAAGACTTATGTGGAGAAGTTAAAAGAAGACTTGAAAGAGCAATCAGCTAAACGTGCATGGACAGAGGACGCTTGGATGAAGGTAACTCATCGTGCAGACTGTGTTGAAGCTAAGGTCCAGACAAAGAAAGCTAAAATGAATGAGATGGATCATGCCTTTAATTCTGCGATTGATAGGGCCCATGATCGAGTCTTTTATTACCCACCACAATTTGAAGATTCGACGTGGTTCGTGATGGATCGTAGAACGACGTATTGTATTATGGAGGAAGAACGTAGAGAAGCCTCTCGACTTCTTAATATGCCTAGATAGAAAGAATGAGAATAATAATATGTGGTTAAGTAAGTGAGTAAATAAATTGTAAATCCCTTATTTTGAGATGAATAAAGGGGTAGTATGAGAATGTAATCCTGAAACTTGTCTAGTTCAGGAAAGTGGATGTTAATAGCGGTTATGTTATCTTTATTATGTTTTAAAACATTATGAATGAATAAAATATAAAAGTTTATTTGAGATGTTATGTGTTATAGCTTTAATCTTAGAATCTTTAAGTTAATCTTCAAATACTCAAAAAGTTGAGCAATGAACTAATAAGCGTATATTTTAATAGAAAATTCCTCCTAAAAGAAGACAACCACGTCAACAACCCCCTCTTGAGGGGTCTACTAAAAATAACAACGAGGTCAATGCTAACCCGGTTCAGCAGTTGCTAACTTTGTTAACTGGAGCACTTGCGAATCAACCGCAAGCTCAAGTCACAGCCTTCAAGGAATTTAAAGTGGTTGGACCGCCAAAGTTTCCAGGGTCTATGAATCCAGTGGAAGCCCAAACCTGGATCATGGAAATGGAGAAGGTGTTCGATGTTGCTAGAGTTAACGAAGATCAGAAGACTGCGTTCGCAACGTTCATGCTGAAGTCTGAAGCTAGCTACTGGTGGCAGGAAAATAAGGTTCGTGGGGAACAAGGAGTGATAGCATGGGATAGATTTAAGGAGATGTTTTTTGAAATGTACTTTCCAGCGAGTTCTCAAAATTAGTTGGACGTGCAATTTCTGGAGCTGAAACAAGGAACTATGATGGTTCCAGAAGATGTTGTGAAGTTTAATGCGTTGGCAAGGTTTGCCACTTATCAAGTCAATACCGATGAACGTAAGGTGAGAAGGATCGAACAAGGATTGAAACCCTGGCTGTATAGCATGGTTTCAATGTTCTAGTTAAATACATTTACGGCTGTATTGGAAAAGGCAATTATCGTGGAAGGTGGAAGCGATGCCTTGACCAAGTACAATCAAGAACATAAAAAGAGAAAGAATGAGAATGAAAATAAGGTTGGTGGAAGTAACATTGGAAGTAACCATCAGAAGAGGAAGTGGAGCAAGAATTCGACTGCGGGAGGACAGCAAGGAAGTCAACAAAAGAAAAAGTTTGAAGCTTGTGCGATGTGCGGGAAGAACCACACTGGGGTATGCTTGAAGGGAAAGCGGGTGTGTTTCAACTGTGGTAAGGAGGGACACACATTGCACCGAACTATTTTAGCCCAAAGAAAGGAGCATGTTTTACCTATGGTTCGAAGTATCACATGGCCCGTGATTGCCCTAAGAATCCAGCAGGAAGTGTAAGTGTAGGAAAAGGAAACAACAACGGTGGTGGTACATTGACTATCAACGGTCAAGCGTAATCAATCCGACCTACTGCGAGGACTTTCAATATGACCGTGCAGGATGCTGTACAGTCTAAGGATGTGGTGTCAGGTATCATTCCAATTAATGGTATTAATGCTTATGTACTATTTGATTCAGGTGCTACTTGTTCATTTATATCCGATGAATTTGCTCAGAACTTAAATTTACCTCAGGAAGAATTAGATTATCCTTTGAGCATAGAGATTGCGAATAGGGAAGTGATTCCTGTTAGATTTATATATAAGAATTATAGAGTGGGTATAAAAGGTCACGAGATGATGGTAGATTTGATACCAATTAGACTTGGTGAGTTTGATGTTATACTAGGAATGGATTGGTTATTCAATTACGGAGCAGTGATTGATTGCCAACAGAAATGTGTTAACCTTATGACTCCGTCAAAGGTTGTGTTCTATGACAACAAGTCACCTCGACAAGCAAGTTGTTTGACGGTGATGCAAGTCAAGAAGCTGTTGACACAAGGATATGTAGGATACTTAGCCTACATAGTCGATACACAGAAAACGAGTGAGAAGTTAGAAGAGATACCGATCATAAGAGATTTTTCAGACGTATTTCAAGACGATTTGCCGGGTCTTCCGTCTGATCGACAAATCGATTTCGTGATTGACTTACTACCAAGATCTACCCCGATATCTAAGGCACCATATAGAATGGTCGTGGTATAGATGAAAGAGTTGATGGTGAAATTGCAAGAGTTGCTCGACAAGAAGTATATTCAGCCGAGCGTGTCACCATGCGGAGCATCGGTGTTGTTTGTTAAGAAGAAAGATGGATGGATGCGGCTCTGCATTGACTATCGAGAATTGAATAAGGTCACGATTAAAAATAAGTATCCATTACCAAGAATCGATGACTTGTTCGATCAGTTGAAGGGAGTAAAATATTTTTCAAAGATAGACTTGAGGAGTGGTTATCATTAGTTGAAGGTGAGGCCGGAGGATGTACCAAAAATAGCGTTCAGAACTCGGTATGGTCAATACGAGTTTCTGGTCATGTCATTTGGTTTAACCAATGCACCTACAGCGTTCATGGATTTGATGAACAGAGTGTTTAAACCATTTTTAGACAAATTTGTTGTGGTGTTTATCGATGATATTTTGGTGTATTCTAAGACCAAGGAGGAACATATGGAATACTTAAGAGTAACGTTGGAGACATTGATAAAAGAAAAGTTGTATGCTAAATTCTCAAAAATGTGAGTTTTGGTTGGAACGTGTACAGTTTCTCGGGCACGTTATTGATAAGGACTGAATTTTGATAGATCCATCAAAAGTGGAAGCTGTAATAAACTGGGATCAGCCGAAGACACCGTTAGAAGTAAGGAGTTTCTTATGATTGACAGGTTACTACAGGCATTTTATTCAAGATTTTTCCAAGATCACAACTCCGTTGACGAATTTAACCAGGAAGGCGATTAAGTTTGTTTGGACAGAGAAGTGTGAGGAAAGTTTTTAAGAATTAAAGAAGAGGTTGAGTTCAGCACCTGTGTTGTCATTGCCTGATGATACAGGAAATTTTGTGGTGTATAGTGACACACCGCATAAAGGATTAGGTTGTGTGCTTATGCAGAATGGCAGAGTCATTGCGTATGCATCACGACAATTGAAAGATTATGAGAAAGGGTATCTAACTCATGACTTAGAGTTGGCTGCGGTGGTGTTTGCCCTGAAGATTTGGAGACATTATCTTTATGGAAAGAGGTGTGAGATATATACCGACCATAAAAGTCTGAAGTATATCTTTACACAAAAAGATTTGAATATGAGATAGAGAAGATGGTTAGAGTTGATTAAAGACTATTACTGTGAGATTTTCTATCATCCCGGAAAGGCGAATGTTGTTGCTGATGCTTTAAGTAGGAAGGGACGGGGGAAGTTAATGATGTTGACTGTTCAGGAGGAGCTACTATTAGAAATGGCAAAGATGGAGTTGGAAATTAAGTATCCGAAAGAGTCAGACGAAAAGTTGTTCCAGATGGGAAACGGTTCAACGTTGGTGGATAAGGTGAAGAATGCACAACTTCAGGATGAAGATTGTGGAAAGATAAAATAGAAAATATCTGAAGGTGAGGAAAACAAATTCAAAATCGATTCCGAAGGGTTACTTCTATTTGAAGGGAGAATTTGGGTTCCGCCGGTACTGAAAATTAAAGAGGAAATTCTGAGTGAAGCTCACAATTTAAGATATTCGATTCACCCTAGTAGTACAAAGATGTACCAAGATCTTAGACATCATTTTTGGTGGCTGAATATGAAAAAGGATGTGGCTAAGTGCGTGGCAAAATGCTTAACATGTCAGAAAGTTAAAGCTGAACACCAAAGACCAGGAGGATTATTACAACCGTTGGAGATACTAGAATGGAAATGGGAGCATATCATAATGGATTTTGTAGTAGATCTTCCAACAACTCAACAAGTTCATGTCGCCATCTGGGTGATTGTCGATCAATTGACGAAGTCGGCACACTTTTTGCCAATCAAGATTAGATTTAACCTAGATTGGTTGGCAAAACTGTACGTGAAGGAAATTATTTCAAGACACAGTGTACCGGTGTCCATTGTATCAGACAGAGATCCACGTTTTACATCTAATTTTTGGAAACGATTATAAGAATGTTTGGGAACACAACTAAGAATGAGCACAGCATACCATCCTTAAACCGACGGACAGAGTGAGAAAACCATCCAAACACTAGAAGATATGCTCAGATAATGTATTATGGATTTCAAGGGAAATTGGGATGACCATTTACCATTGGTTGAATTTGTTTATAATAATAGTTATCACGCGAGTATTGGCATGCCGCCTTATGAAGTGTTATACAACAAGAAATGCAAAACTCCATTATGCTGGGACGAGGTAGGTGAACGTCAGCTATTGGGTCCAGAATTGGTCCAATAAAATGTCGAGATCATCAAGGTAATTCAATCAATATTGATAGTTGTACAAGATAGACAGAAGAAATATGTCAATCAACACCGAAAAAATCGGGGATTCGATGTCGGTAGTTATGTTTTCTTGATAGTATCTCCCTAGAACGGGAAAATTCGGTTTGGCAAAAAGGCCAAATTAAGCCCTAGGTTTATAGGACATTTTGAAGTACTTCGACGAGTTGGTGAAGTGGCGTACGAGGTAGCTTTACCTCCAGAGTTGGAGCATATTCATAATATTTTCTATGTATTCGTGTTAAGGCCATATAATCTTGATTATAAGCATGTTATAGAATATGAACCGTTACAGTTTGAGAAAGATTTAACATATGAAGAAGTCCTTGTTCAAATTATCGACAGGAAAGAGCAAGTACTAAGGAATAAAGTGCTACCTTCTGTTAAGGTAATCTGGCGAAACCACAATGCTGAAGAAGCTACGTGGGATGTAACATTCCATATTTTTTTAAAATGTAAGTTATAAATATTTATTGATTTATATAAATATTTTATTGGATATGTTTATTATTGAATAAGTAATTGTTCAATTTGATTGAGTTTATTTAGTTAATTATTTATTTGCTAAATAATTAATGTAATTAGTTAATTATTTATTTGTTAAATAATTAATGTGTTACGTGGATTAAGTTATGTGATTAAGTAATTTATTTAATTGTTATTACATAAAGTTTGACAAATAACTATGTTATAAAGAGTTATTAAATTAAATTAAAGTAATTTTAATTTAGTGTTGCCAAACAAGGTGTAAATATATTAATCTTTTATTTTATAAATGGGTTGCCAAACAAGGCCTTATGACTTTTGAAATTCTTGTTAATTTTAAATTATATTACTAATAGAATAAAACAAATATATAAATAAAATATATTTATAGTTATAAGATTATACGTTATATGTTTGGTAACTGATAAGAGTAAATAGGCTTATTATTGCCATAATAGTTATTTTACGTGTATGATTTATCAGTTTTACGCTCAGTGTTAATACCTAGTCTATTGCTGAGAGAATTAAGAAAAGAGAAAGGAAAAGTTCAGAGAGTTTGAGAAGAAGTCAAGTGCGTGATTTTTCAAAACAGATTTTGTTAACAAGGTTTTCTTAACAACAAAAGGTACGTGTTTATAACCTTAATATATATTTTACGGTATATTGTCTCTTTGAATTTGATAGTCGGTGTTCTTCAACTTCACTATGTATAAGTTTTTACAAAATTCTTGTAATCTATGTGTTGGTTATTGTTATACTAGCATATATATATATATATATATATATATATATATATATATATATATATATATAATTGTATGTTTCATATATAAATATGATGGTATGCTAAATTACGTATTCAAGAAATTATTTTTTTTACAGTGAAAACATGTGAGTACGAACTTGAGTGTAGAATTTATCAAAGATTATATATATATATATATATATATATATATATATATATATATATATATATACACACACTAACTGAGAAATTGGACTATACATGGTAATTGGGATATATATTGGTATACTTGTATTTCAAAGGAATCAAAATTAGTTGATAACAGTGTAAATTTACATCCACTGTAAATTTATATTTCGTCAATGGAGTTTAATTTTTAAAACACAGTGTTTTCAAAGAATTAGTCTATGATAATGTTAATTAGTGGTTGGTAATTGGTATATGGATGATTGTTAATTTTTATGTATAATTTTCATGAAGTTATACACGTTGTTAGATGTCATTGGTTGTTAAAAATAAATTAGACAGTAGTTTTGCTCTGTCTTTCGGGTTTGGTTCCCAGCGTCAAAATTCACGCCCCAGCACCAAATTTCGCGCCCTGGCGCCAAGGTTCGCGCCCCAGCGCCAAAATGGGCCAGTAGCTCGCGCCCCAGCGCAGCTCGTGCCCCAGCGCTGAAGCTTGCGCCCCAGCGCCGTAGCTCGCGCCCCAGCGCCACTGTTCCGCGCCCCGGCGCCGAAAAAGTGTCCTAGTTGGGCAGTTTTGACCTCCTATAGTAAAACATCCATAACTTTTTCATACGAACTTCGATTGAGGTAATTCAAGATGATTCGGAAAGAGGACGAGTAGACCTACAACTTTCATGCTTTAAGTTGTTTAATTTGAGGTCTGTAACAGTAGTCAAAATGGCCATCTTTAGGACTGTTGTGTATTTAGAGCCAATCAGAGGGCGTCGGGATGAACGAATGCAAGTGCAACCCTTTGGGTATTAGTATAACTTAATGATAACATGTTGGACATGTATTAGGATGTTGTATCAAGTATTTAATGTACATGTGGTGCAATGACATGATCACTTAAGTAGTTGTAATAAAGCTAAAAAGTAATGTTCATGAAAAGATGTGTTGTTGTTTAAACTTAAACTTAGTTAGTAGCTATACTAAGAGTAATAAAGGAACTCATAAAGGTAATATTAGTATAACTAATATGTATTGTCAATACATATGGTATGTGTAGGACTTGGGGTGAACGTGAATAGTAATTGTTTAACCTACGCACGAGGTAAGTTTCCTAACCTTTGCTACTTTATTATTCAGCAAGGTTACTTTTCACTGTTATGTTGTACTTATGCAAGTTCTCTAACTCTACTTTTATAATTGTGCAATTTTTCTTAACTCTAAACTAGTTATATTAGCATTCAAGTACCTTTAGTTTATCGTTCAAGTTATTATTTGTTGTGCATGCTTGATATTAAATTCTACAATGTAACCTTAGCTTAACGTTGTTCAAAGCAAGGTATGATAAATTATTCAATTGTTATGCTATTAGATTATTCCTAAAGCATGAACTTAGAACGAAATGTTTATTCAGTATGATCATTCAATAACATAGTGTTATTATCTTGTATTCAACTAATCCTTAGTTGATGTCCGTTGAACTCCAAATTACCTTGAAAGCTTATCCAAACCAAACTTACTTTGGTGCGGACTTGTATTCTAAATACTGAGATGAACAACTCTTTTAATAGAGGTTTACGCTTAGCGTTGAAATGGTTGTGCACAATACATTGTACGAAGGGTTGATCCCCCTAAGTACGTGGAGTCCTTATAGTCTTATGACTGTTAAAGTTAAAGTTGAAAGATTACTTATAACTGTGGACATGATTCGTGGTCATTAGACCCTCAGTGAATGTTATAATTTTTAGAAAGTTAATAGAATATATTGTTCAGTTCTATTGAGCCTAATATTGGCAATTGATGTGAAAGTTTAAATATTTACTTATTATTATTTCAAGTGGCCCTTGTTTGCTCACTCTTGCCTGTAAAATTTCTTACCGCTAAAGTTGAAACGGGTGACGTACCTAGTACTAGTAAGGGAAAAGGAAAGATGAATAAATACTGAAGACTTGTAATAGTTTTGATAGTTAACTTTAAGAATTTGATTTAAAGATTGTAATGAAGTTATTTAATTTTCCGCATTTGAATGATTGTTGTTAAAGGTTGGATAACCTGGGAGATTTCTTTTATTTAAGTTTAATCCTGTATTGGCAGGTTTTCTTTTATTATTCAATTCTATTATGATTGGGTAGTTAGAAATGAATGTTTTGATTACGTGAACACCAAATCTTGAGGTAATGAAGTACCGGGATTTGGGGGTGTCACATGGGAACTTGAAGATGTTATTATGAGGAATTATTCTTAGTTTTTTGCTTAATCTTGTATAGCGATTCTGGGGACAGAATCCTGTTAAGGAGGGAAGAATGTGACGAATAAATTTATCGAGTTGTGATTCTGGGGACATAATCCTTTTAAAGAGAGAAGGATGTAACGATCAAAAAATTTGTAATTTAATTTAAATATTTATTGAATTAAATAAATATTTAAAATACTTTATTTATTGAGATAAATAAATATTTGATGAATTGTGATGTAATAATTTAGTTGAGTATGTATGCTAACGAAATTAATGAATGGTAATTTAATTATGCGAGGATTTAATTTAATGAAAATAATTAAATTAAATGAATTGTTTAATATTTAAGAAAATAAGTAAATTAAATAAAGTGATCTTTTAGTTTAACTTATTAATTAAATTAGATATATAATTATTATTAATCATAAGTACAATTATAATAAAAATTATAATTATTATAATTATAAGTGTAAGCTAATGAAATGGGTTACATGTGTGACAAATAAAAACTATATAGTATAATATTATTAAAATAATCTAGTATAGGGGAATCTGTGCGTAACCAAACGCAGCCTTATGGCTTTTGGTTTATTTGAACTTACGCAAGCCTTTTTGTTTTTTTTACCGAACGAACGTGGGAGTCAGTTATATGTGGGTTACACGTCTTATTTTTCCCTAAGGCTCGATAACATAGAAATACAGAGAAGAGAAACACAGAGGGTTAAAGAGAATTTGAGTGTAATCTCTGCGAATTGTTAAGGGTTGAAGAAGGATTCTATCATCTTGCTAGTAGGAAATTCAAGGTATAACTCAATCCTAAATTTTCAAGTTGGAGTTTGTAATTTAAAGTTCTTTATAATGGAGTTTTGTTGAATTGTTGTTTCATATGTTGATTATATATATGTATACTCTTGATAAATTGGTTGGTTATCATCTGTAATTGTATATTAGTTATCAAATTCATGAAAATTGGCATTGTGGGAAAGAAATTGTAATAACAGTGTTTATGCATGAAAAATGGCTTAAGATAGTATAAAATTTCTTGTCCAATATGTGATGTAATCTGAAATTTGATGTTGGATTGTGATAATATGTTAAGAAACGAAAACGACGTAGTTTGAATTGTGTCAATTGGTTAAGAAACGAAGTTGTGGCGATCGAATTCGCTAAAAGTGTAAAAAATAAAGAAATTGGTAAAAACAAGGTTTTAATTCTCTAAATTTGGTTATGTAAGTTGTTTTAGGTGTTAAAAGGATTGTGTGTATATGCTATGTGACTTTAGTTAAGTTTGTAGTGTGTGGGTTATCCATGTTATCGTGAAATTGGGATTTTCGGCCTAGAATAAAGACTATGTTCGAGTTTCTGCAAAACTGTTTCTGGTGCCAAGCGCGGGCGAGCCGGATACAAAGGGTGTCATGGCGCAGCCACGCTAGTGGTCAGTCAGACCCAGTGTTGAGCTGTTAACAACATAACTTTGGAAATGCTAACCTATATTATTTTAATGACCCTAAAACATGTTATAAGACATAATAACATATTGTAATCACAACGATAAAACTATAAATTGTGAACTAATAAGTTGTGAGAGTTTGGAATGTGAGGTAATGAGAATTGGAATTATTTTGTAATCACCTTATCGTATATTATGATATAATTGAGAATTCAGTTTTGTGTTACGTGAATGAGTAGGATAATCAAGTCCTAAGTTAAGGATTATAGACTTGATTAAGATGAAAACTAAATTAATGAAGGTAATATTAATATAACTAATTGGTATTTTGATTCTAATGATATATGTAGGGTAATTGGCGAACGTTTATTATATTTTTATAGCTTACACCCGAGGCATATTTCCTAACTTCATTCTCTTTATAATGAATGCAAGTTCCTTTTCCTAAACTTTTATTGAACCAGTTCTTTAACTTAATTCTTTTATTAACGAATGCAAGTTTCATAGCTATGTTATCTTTTATGTCAAGCAAGCCTACTGATTCTATCTCGCGTATGATTGTTCAAGCTCTTGTAACCTAGTTCGTTACATGGAGTGAGTTTTATTTTCCTAAGTCTTATTATTATTATTCAAAGTATGTATTGTTCTAATACATTGATTCAAATGAGATTGTTCTAACTCTTTTGAATATGATACTATGCACACATACTATGGATGTTCAATTGTACATTGCTGTTATTCGATCTTTGACTTTGATAACCTTGTTCAATTCTATATTGTTGTATTAAACCTTCATGTAGTAAGCAAACTCTTATTGATTGAACTAGTCTATAATGGAATAGTGTTCTAAAATTTTAGAACCATTGATAAGCTAGTTCCGAGCTAAACTTTCTTTAGTGCGGAAATCCTAAATTAAAACTGAGATGAACAACCCTAATATAGGGGATTATGTACGTGTTAACGTTTAGATATTTGTGCACAGTACATGGTACAAAGGGCTGATCCCCCTAAGTACGTTAAGTAGGGTTTGTATAGTCTAAATGATTGTTAAGGTTGGAGTAGTAATACCTAATCATTGGGGACATAGTTCGTGGTCTTGAGACCCTCAGATATTAAATTCAAACTTGGTTTCTATTCTGTTTTGTAGAACAAGTTCACCATTATTCAGCATTCTTTGTTCATACTCTTGTTGATATTGTTATTATTCTATATATCAGTGAGCAATTGTTTGCTCACTCTTACAATTAACACTGCAGCTAAAGTTGAGAAGGTCGATGAGCCATCTACTGGCAAAGGAAAGGGCAAGATGTCCAAATGTTGATGATTTATGAGAATTTATTTAAGTGAATTATGTTATAAGACTTGTTTTATTTTGTGATGTATTCCACAAACTGATGTAATAATTTAAGGTTAGATTACCTGGGATTGTTTTAAGATGATGTAACCCTTTAATTGGAAGATTATTGTTTATGTTATTTAAATTATGTCTTTATCCGTTGAAATGGGTAGATAGATATAATGGTTTTGGATAGTGAGCACCAAATTTTGTGGGAATGAAGTACCTAGATTTGGGGGTGTCACATATACCATTGTAAGTCTTGTAGTATATGAATGTATGTATTAAGTTAAGGTTATCGACCTTGGGGATTATGTTGTAAAGGTTTAATGTATAAACAATTTATGTTTATATCTTTCGCAATAGTTATAGTGATGATGTTTCGTAACGTACCAGGTCCGGGGTTTAAGGGCCTCGAATTCGGGGACGCTACACTCTCATGACCTAACAACTTAACAACTGCAAGATCTAAGGCTTGTAAAAACTTGTCAGACATTTCTGGAAAATCTGGGTTTTCCAGATTTTCATTTATGTGCTTAGTCAACCATGTTTGACCATTAATAACTTGTGATCTGGACATGTTATGGACCTTTTTTACTTCTAATGTACTCTCTTTATGGCATACTATATTAATGATACACTTACAACCTCAAATAATAAACAAATTGAGATCTAGAGGCTCTAACATTTGACTGTCAGACCTCATTTTAGGGTTCTTGACTGTTTTCAAAAATTTCTATTTTCATGCACTTAGATGTTATGAATCCATAATGTATCATCATAGATCACTAAATAACATCATATAACATATATCTAAACATCAAAATACATAATTTACAGAAACCATAAGGATCTAGCATGGATTAGGGTTTATACCTTTTTGGTTCAAATCTTTGATTTATGTCCTCTTGATCTGATATTGGATATAGCTAAGAGTGATTCTTGGCTTTATTTTGGACTTAGTTTCTCTCCAAATTTTCGGAAGTTAGAGAGAGAAGGGTATTGGCTTATGAGAACTAAAGTAAGATATTTTCTTACTTTAAGTTTTTAATTCTTTGATTTCATGGTTGCTAATGTTGCTAGGTGGCCAAAATGGCTGATTGGTGTGTATTTGGAACACTGGGCAAGTTCAAGTGGTGACTCACCACAAATTTGAAATATCTTTTACTTAAAAGTTATTTAAAAGGGTATTTTAGTAATTTTGCACCCACTAATGGTATTTTGATAATTTCCCTTATAATTCGAATGGTAATTTGGTCTTTTTACATATATCCCATAACTTTTAACCCTTAAGGTTTGATACATAACATTAGGGTTCCCAAATTAGGATTTTGGAATTCTCGATTAGGGTTTAGGGTTTCCAAAAATGAAATTAGGTTTTTCAAAGCTGGAATTAGGGTTTCTAACCGATCGTTAGGGTTTTCTTAACTGAACATCAAAGTTCTTAGTATAACATTAGGGTTTATCATTGTTATAACTTATCTGATTCATACTTAACCCTGGACCACATACTGTACACACATAATCATTATACACAATACCATATACCTCGCTATCAGATCATCACTTACAATTTATAATCCATGTCTATCCTTCACAAATTTTTAAATCCATACCGTATTTCTAGTCTAGGTCTTATTATTTATCCTTTATTAAATCAATTAAGATTTTATTAATTGTCTAAATTCTTGGGTTGTCACATCTTTCCTCTTCTTAATCAAGCCCCCGGACCCTAACGAATCTTGGTTTCTCAGACTAATTAAACGGTGTTAAATCATTGGGTCTTTGTGCATACCTTTTCTCGGTTGAGTTGGTGCAACCATTTAAAAATACCAACTAGCGACTTTAACAGTCAAATCATCGACATATATATGTTGGACCTTTTTAAACTTGTTTTTTCAAACACATCTCACCTAAAAAATGAGAACACCAAAAGACAAGAACAGAAAGGGACAAATAGAAATTTCGATGTCGACATGTGGCGACTCTGATGGGGACTCCAGTAAGAGGGCTTAAACTGCTATTTAAGCTTTTCAAAAGTTTTATCTGCGTATGTGTGAATACTGTATTTACATTAAATGGATGTATATTGATGCTTTATTTACTGCCCTTTAGTGCTTCGCACCATATATGCCTGTGATATTAGTGCTTCACAAATGTCATCATTTCCATACGGTGAGACGCGATGTATGTGAATATATGTTGTGTGATTCCTCCACTAGGAGGCTAATCCGTCGGTGTTTGATTACTGGACTCATAGGAAGACTAATTCCACGAGGCTCAAGAAAGACACCACCCAGATTCGCTCCAATTGAAAGATCAGATTAACTTTCCATCGAGTAAATTGCGATGATCTTGCGACCTTCATGCCAAAAAGTCACGAAAGAAGCCTAAGATAGGTCAGCCTCTGATAAACGAAACGCGGAGGGAAGTCTATTCATACCTTCCCATTTTAATTACTTGTAATTTCGTTTCCATGTCAATCTCAATGTAATGGAAAATATAAAGGAGTATGTGAACATGCATTCCTTTTTCATATAAAGACATGTCATGCTATCTTGTTATCAAAACAACTGACATCCATTTTGCAGGAAAACCTTAAAACACTCCTAAAAAAAGGAAACAATTACATAACCTGTAACATTCCCCCATTTTTCCAGACTAAACTACATAGTCTTTTTGTAGGGAAACGATTGGTCCCGTTACTCGTTCAAAGTCCAGGAAGGAACAAAACCCACAGTCAGACATGGCTACAAGTGCTCCACCTAATCCTACTCCTGTCTCTCACGAGGAGTTTGAAGGATTAAGCAATTAAATAACAGAGTTGGTTGTTCTCTTGAAAGAACTAAACAAATCAACTCAAGGTCTATAAATACCCATCCAAACAGAATCCTCTACATAGGGAAGAATCCAGGGTCCGGACAGAGAAGTCCCAATACCTGGTTCTCAAACTGATAAGACCAATAAAACCCCTGAAATCATCCATCTTAAAGAAGATCAAGACACTGGTGATATTCAGAAGAAGGTTCTACAAATGGAAGAGACCATTCGGTCCATCAAAGGGATTGGAACGCACGGAAGTGTTTCCTATTCAGACCTTTACATCTTCCATGGGGCAGTTTTGGCCACTTAGTATGTGAAATAAATTCTGGCCTTTTGGGACATAAAACTATATGATATAAAGTAGCTCCTATCCAAAAATGAGCTCATTCCGACTTACAATGACCAAGTTATGGCCATTTCAATTTATAAGATTTTTCGACAAAAATAGCTATAACAGGAGTTCTATAACTCCGATGGCCACAAAATGTAAACTGGAGGCTCACGTTAACACGTATAAGATTATGTCAAAAGATGGGAATTTCTGGAGTTGAGCATGATAGGGCTAATTTCTTAAGCTACGAACTAAAAATGATTTTTGAAAAATACTAAAGCGTGTTGAAAAATTACAAAAAAATTATTTTTGTGTATGAAATATATGTATATATGTTTGGTCAAAGGATAGAAAAATAATAAGTTGATTTGGTATTTTTGTGAAAATAATTAATGAATCCATCTTGATGGATTGAAAATCTGTTGAATCCACTTTGTTGGATTGGAATGTAGTTTATTGAATTGAAAACATGTTGAATCCAGCTTGTTGGATTGCAATTTGGGATGCTGGATTTTGAATCCATTTTTCTTGATTGCAATCTGGTTTGCTGGATTGCAATCTGGGTTGCTGGATTGTTATGCTTAGATAATCCAGGTTGCTGGATTAGTATTTGAGTTATTAGATTCTAAGGAAGAACTTATAATATATAGGATTAAAGTGGTAAATCATAATGTATATGATATAGTGATTAAAGAATTATCAAAGGACGATAACAATAATGATGTTTTAAGGAGTAATCTAATACTTGATTATGTGATAAGTGTTTTAGTTGTATAATGACTGTAATTAACAATAGTGTATTTGATGATATTATTCTAATTAAGAGATCAATATTATCAATAATAGGTCTTTTAACTGAAGCTAAATAACTTTGCGTAGCAGTAATCTATGGTTCAGGAAAGTTTCTATAATCTTATTGTGCAAGTTCTCGAACTATACTTTTAATTAAGCAAGTTCTCTAACTCAAACTTGAGTTGTTATTTCAATGCATGCTCGTGGATAATCATTGTTGATTATACCACATCTATGGTTTATTGATTTGCACGTTGTGCATATTGCATATGTTCATCAGGTATGAAAGGCTGATTGTTGCCTCTTTTTTATTTCTAACAAACGAGCTCTAACTCATGTAAGCATACATGTGTCAACAAGCAATACAGAGTAAGTCGAGTATCGATCCACGGAGAAAGTTGCTAAAACAAATTATTATGCATCAATTTTATCACTATTTTTTAATGCTTAAACTAATAATTATGATTATGATTGAAAATTAATTTAGAATCAAATAACAACTAGACTAAGAATAATAATGGAATAAATCAAATCTGGAAATAATGGGATCCTAACTTCATTTAATAATTCATCTAATTACCACCATCATGCAAAATTGTTCACATATCAATGGAAAGTAGCCAAGGGTACTAATGTAGACATAACCATTTTTCAATGTATTATGACCCACTTACATAACATCTACATGCAATAGACACCATGTAATCGTTAATAAAACCAAAATCACTATATGTCTATGTGAAATTGCAATAATATTATATTTAAGCATAAACCCCCATTTAACTCATACGGTGAAACAGTATATGTCTATCTGATTCACGAAATACAAAGCTAAGCAAAATAGCCCCATATACACATGCTATCATGATTACAATCCATACTCGCATGTTATTTTTCAATTCCATATAAGTAACTAAAACGAATGGTGATCAATCATTCATGCATGCAAACCAACCATGATAGAAATTCCTTATGATATGAAAAATAGTCCAGTAGTCAAGCATGCACTTAAACTACATATTAAAATCCGTTAAAATCCCATAATGGAGTTTCGTTCATGACTGAACCGAAAGCCATCATAGGATCAAAGCAAAACATGGAGAATAAACAAATAATTGAAAGAGAAAGGATTGAATCGATCAAACCCAATTTCTGATTACAATCCAATAGTAACGTTCAATTCCACATTAAAATCCAGCAAAGAAACAGTAGTCTTCCACAATGATTGAAAATCCAAAGAAGAAGTAGAAAATATGATGTTTTGGCTTAGTTCTACGTTGGAACTTTCCCAAAGTGTAAAACCCTAGTTCCAATATGAAAAACACGTAAAAACTAACTGAATAATACGTCTGGTACCAACCAGAATTGTTTTAACCCAATACAACACTTTTAATTTGAAAATTAAAATAAAACAGATCAGCAGCCTCAGATGTCGCGTGCGAGCGACCGCTTCCCCTTTGTAATCATCGCGCGGGCGCACATCTTCAAAATCTGTCAAATTCGGGTGATCGCGCGAGCGCGCGAGTTTGTGCCTATATATTCGCACGACCGCGTGGCTTCTGCAGTTTTGATTCTGTATTCTGCTGCTGCTGCTACTGCTACTGCTTTGTCCTGCTGCTCATTCTTTTATCCACCAATGCTTGGTTTCTTTGCTCCACTCGATCCTCATGTTGTGCCTTCATTGATCACATGCCTTCTGCCATCACCAAGTTATGCCATAACCTGCACTTTCACACCGAAGGAATTCTCAATACATGTAATACAAAATATTACGAAATGCAACTAAAAACACACTAAAATATACTTGAGATAGGCATAGTTTGCGTGAATTTATATCCAATAAGTAGGTATAAAATCCACTGATCACTGATCACCTTCATTACCATTTGGTCCAGTTAAATTGTTCATGTTCATTGTTGGCCATTCATTATTATTGACTCGGTCATTTAGTTATGAAAATTGATTCGTGCTCTTTCACAATTATTATGTTGTTGAAAGTTTGTCAGTCATCTTATTATTCTTTCAATCATGATATATCTTTTTTTGAACTTAAACTTGCTGGGCAAACTTGTTGCTCACCCTTGCTATATCATGATAAACATTTCAAATTAAGACGAAAACTTCAGACAAAGGCAAAGGCTAAGATAAGTTCCACGATTGGGTTATGGTACAGTTAAACTTGTAATAGTATTAAAGGATATAACATTGTAAGTCTTGTAGTATATGATTATGTGTATTAAGTTAAGGTTATCGACCTTGGGGATTATGTTGTAAAGGTTTAACGTGTAAACAATTTATGTTTATATCTTCTGCAATAGTTATAGAGATGATGTTTCGTAACATACCAGGTCTGGGGTTTAAGGGACTCAGATTCGGGGACGCTACACTCTAATGGCCTAATAACTTAACAACTGCAAGATCTAAGGCCTATAAAAACTTGTCAGACATTACTGAAAAATCTGGGTTTTCAAGATTTTCATTTATGTGCTTGGTCAACCATGTTTGACCATTAATAGCTTGTTATCTAGACATGCTATGAACCTTGTTTTAATCAAGTGTACTCTCCTCATGGCATACTATATCAATGATACACTTACAACCTTTATCAATAAACAGATTGAGATCTAGAGGCTCTGACATTTGACTGTCAGACCTCATTTTAGGGTTCTTGACTGTTTTCAAAAATTTCTATTTTCATGCACTTAGATTTTATGGATCTATGATGTATCATCATAGATCACTAAATAACATCATATAACATATATCTAAACATCAGAACACATAATTTACAGAAATCATAAGGATCTAGCATGTATTAGGGTTTATACCTTTTTGGTTCAAATCTTTGATTTATGTCCTCTTGATCTGATATTGGCTAACTAAGAGTGATTCTTGGCTTTATTTTGGACTTAGTTTCTCTCCAAATTTTCGAAAGTTAGAAAGAGAGAAGGGTCTTGGCTTATGAGAACCAAAGTATGATATTTTCTTACGTTAAGTTTTTAATTCTTTGATTTCATAGTTGCCAATGTTGCTAGGTGGCCAAAATGGCTGATTGGTGTGCATTGGGAACACTGGGCAAGTACAAGTGGTGACTCACCACAAATTTGAAATATCTTTTACTTAAAAGTTATGTAAAAGGGCATTTTAGTAATTTTACACCCACTAAGGATATTTTGGTAATTTCCCCTATAATTTGAAGGGTAATTTGGTCTTTCCACATATATCCCATAACTTTTAACCCTTAGGGTTTGATTCTTAACATTAGGGTTCCCAAATTAGGGTTTTGGAATTCTCAATTAGGGTTTAGTGTTTTAAAAAATAAAATTAGGGTTTTTAAAGCTGGAATTAGGGTTTCTAACCGATCATTAGGGCTTTCTTAACTGAACATCAAAGTTCTTAACATAACATTAGGGTTTGCCATTGTTATAACTTATCTGATTCATACTTAACCCTTGACCACATACTGTACACACATAATCACTATACACAATACCATATACCTCGCTATTAGATCATCACTTATAGTTTATAATCCATATATGTCCTTCATAAATTTTTAAATCCATACCGTATTTCCAATCTAGGTCTTATTATTTATCCTTTATTAAATTCTCGAGTTGTCACACCTTCCCTTCACTTAATCAAGCCCCCGGACCCTAACGAATCTTAGTTTCTCAGACCAATTAAATAGTGTTAAATCATTGGGTCTTTGGGCAAACCTTTTCTTGGTTGAGTTGGTGCAACCATTTAAAAATACTAACTGGCGACTCTAACAGTTAAATCGTCAACATATACATGTCGGACCTTTTCAAACTTATTTTTCAAACACATCTCACCTAAAAAATGAGAACACCAAAAGACAAGAACAAAAAGGGACAAATAAAAATCCCGACGTCGACAGGTGGCGACTTTGATGGGGACTCCAGTAAGATGGCTTAAGCCGCTATTCAAGCTTTTCAAAACTTTTATCTGCGTATGTGTGAATATTGCATTTACATTGAACGGAAGTATACTGATGCCTTATTTACTGCACTTTAGTGCTTCACACCATATTTGCCTGTGATATTAGTGCTTCGCACATGTCATCATTTCCATACGGTGAGACGCGATGTATGTGAATGTATGTTATGTGATTCCTCCACCAGGAGGCTAACCCGTCGGTGTTTTATTACTGGACTCGTAGGAAGACTTATTCCACGAGGCTCGAGAAAGACACCACCCAGATTCGCTCTAGTTGAAAGATCAGATTAACTACCCATCGAGTAAATTGCGATGATCTTGGGACCTTCATGCCGAAAAGCCACGGGAGTAGCCTAAGATAGGTCAGCCTTTGATAAACCAAACGCGGAGGGAAGTCTATTCATACCTTCCCATTTCAATTACTTGTAATTTTAATTACTTGTAATTTCATTTCCATGTCATTCTTAATGTAATGGAAAATATAAAGGAGTATATGAACATGCATTCCTTTTTCATATCAAGACCTGTCATGCTATCCTGTCATCAAAATGACTGACATTCGTTTTGCAGGAAAACCTTAAAACATTCTTAAAAATGGACACAATTACATAGTATGTAACATTTCCCCATTTTTCTAGACTAAACTACATAGTCTTTTTGAAAGGAAACGATTGGTCTCGTTACCCGTTCAAAGTTCAGGAAGGCACTCAGCCCACAGTCAGACATGGAAATAAGTGCTCAACCTAATCCTACTCCTGTCTCTCGCGAGGAGTTCGAAGGATTAAGCAATCAAATAACAGAGTTAGCTGTTCTCCTGAAAGATCTAAACAAATCAACCTAGGGTCCACAAATACCCATCCAAACATAATCCTCTGCACATGGAGGAATCCAGGGTCCGAACAAAGAAGTCCCAATACCTGGTTCTCAGATTGATAAGACCAACAAAACCCCTGAAATCACCCATCTTAAAGAAGATCAAGACACCGGTGATATTCGGAAGAAGGTTCTATATATGGAAGAGACCATTCGGTCCATCAAAAGGATTGGAACGCACAGAAGTGTTTCCTATTCATACCTTTGCATCTTTCACGGGGTTCATTATTCGGAGAAATTTAATGCTCCTGACTTCGAGAATATGATGAATAGGGAGATCTTTACACTCACTTGAAAGTGTTCATCGGAGAGCTCAGAACCTACACCGAGAATGAAAAGCTGAGAATGCAACAATTTCAGAAAATAATGACTAGAGAAGCCAGAGCATGGTACACTAGATTGGATAACTCCAAAATTCATAGCTGGGAGGAGTTATCCCATGCTTTCCTCAGTCAATAAAGCTTCCAAACTCAGATGTCTCTAGACAGGTATCAAATTACCAAAGTCAAGAAGCAAGTTAATGAGTCATTCAAAGAGTATGCCCAAAGATAGAAGTGTTTGGCTGCTCAGGTAATCCCATCCATGACAGAGACTGAGATGGTGATGACCTTCATAGATATTCAAGAAGCTCCATTTTATGAGAGGGTCTTAGCTGGAATAGGAAAACCATTCTCAAAAACGATTAAGCACGGATAAATGGGAGAAATGGTAGAAATGGGATTGAAGTTGGGGAAGATTCAAGACAATTTCGCTTTAAAATCCATAGCTAAGAATATCCAATCTGGAAGTTATGGGAACAACCCCCGTATGGTCCATAAGAAGAAAGAAGAGGATGTCTCCTTGATATTGTAAGTACAAACTCAAAAAGGTAATCAAAACTTGCCTATTCAATGGAGAAACTATTCCACTTTTCAAGCACAATCCTCATATCCTCCCTTGCCAAAGAGTAGAGAAGTCAGACGCTTAAGAATGTTCACACCCTTAGGGGACTCACTCAAAAACATCTTCAAACTTCTGATAGCTCAAAAGAAAATCACTCATCTCCTTCCACCGGCCAATCCAAATGGAAAGGGCTTCAATACAAGTAAGAAGTGTTCTTACCATTCTGGAGGTCCAGGCCACGATACTTAGGATTGTTGGGCCCTCAAGCATAAGATCCAGGACTTAATAGATAGTGGTGAGATAGTGGTAACCAAACTCAAACAACCACATGTTCAAGATAACCCTCTCCCTAAACATAAGGAAGAGGATGTTAACATGATCAATAGAGGTAGTGGAGAGAGCTCCAAGTACCTCAAATACGTGGGTGGTTCTCCCTAAACCAGTAAAGATAATTTCAAAAAGTGGGATTATTCATATTTCCAGTTCATGATAGAATGAGAATTAAAGTCTCTTGACAAACAGATCAATCAACTGGCAGAACTGGTGGTACATCAACACCAAGTCACACCACAGTTGTTTAGTCAGGAGCATGCTAGTCTCCTCTCTCTTATCACGAAGACTCCACCACTCACCCAAGAGAGTGAAACCTTGGAGGAAAAGCAAGGGCTCAAGCCCGTCGGGACTTTGCCAACAAAAGGGAGTTCACCTATTTAGGCCAACCGATGGAAGAAATTTTGTAGATACTGATCAATGAGGGAAAAATCACTGCACTACTACCTCCGGTCAACCCATGCTCAAAAAGATTTGATGCTAGTTGAGTATGTCAATACCACTCCCATTTTCATGGCCACATCACTAAAGAATGTTGGGCACTTCGTCATCTTATACAAAATATGATTGACAGCGGTGACCTACAAATGGTAGACGATGACACCGTATCACATGAGAGTGGACATACATTTCCTCTAGGATCAAAAGGATGGAAGGAAATCATAGCAGTTATTTAAACTGAGGGAGATTTTGCTACCACCTCATTTATAATTTAACCCATCAAGCTCAAAGGAGTTGAAAACCCTTTGAAGGTGGATGCACCAAAACCACTGGTACTATCGTTCAGACCGCAATATCCTACCATCAGCCTTTAGAAAGTCCCATAGAACTTTGGAGAGGTTGAAGGATCAACGTCAAACAACACTGTTGTGATATCTAAGGAAAATTCGTTATATCTCCCTTAACGAGTGATGAAGTCAGTCATCGGATCTAAGGGAATAGTGTCCAATGACAAAATCGAAGAATTCCTCCGCCAGATGGGACATAATGAAGCCAAGGTGGTACAAAGCTTGAAAGAAGCACCTCAACATATATCTTTTCTAGACATGGTTTTCTCTTCAAAAGATCATCGTAAAGTCTTACTGAAGATATTGGAAGAAACCCACTTGCCAAAGACAGTGGATATAGAAAAGTTTCATTATCTGGTAGGTCACATCTTCAACAGTAATGTGATATCTTTCAGTGATGATGACATACCTCCCGAAGGGACAGGTCATTGCAAAGCAATGCACATAGCAGTGATGTCTTCCGGATATGTGGTCGGAGGAGTGCTAATAGATGGAGGATTATCCCTGAACATCTGCCCCTATGCCACATTGGAAAGAATGAAGATCAATCTCAACTGGATTTGAAGCAGCCACACAATCATCAAAGCTTTTGATGGATCTCGGCGAAATGCTGTCGGAGAGATTGAATTACCAGTGGAAATCGGTCCATATACATTCTTTATACCCTTTCAAGTGCTCAATTTTAGTACGGGATATAATTTACTGTTGGGAAGACCTTGGATCCACATGGCGGGAGCCATCCCATCCACTATTCATCAACAGCTCAAGTATATCATCAACTGTTATCTGGTCACTTTCAAGGCTGAACCAGAGTTTCTTGTCCAAAGTGATATGCCTCTAATCAGTTTCAATGAAGAAGTTGAGCCTGTCTGCTTCCAAGCCCTTGAGGTGAGCAACACTCACTATCAACCCATCGGGGCTCCAACTCTGAAACCCAGAGTTTTCGCCAAGGTAATGTCGGCCTGTCAAGAAATGATATCCTTGGGTTTCCAACCAGGACAAGGGTTAGGAAAGAATCAGCAAAGAATCAAATGCCCAATTCAAGTTCCCAGTCAGACTGGGAAGGCCGGACTAGGCTACTCCTCTAGTTTTAGTCACAGGAACTCGCACAAGCATACACTAGTTCCATCATCTACAAGTCTGTTGCCTAAACCTACAGATGCAGATTCTGTACGGCCTCTAAGGGCAATTCCTATCTCTGTTGCAGGTATTCTGTTTTCTAAGCCGATACATGTAATAACCCGATATTTTCTATATAAATAAATGAGAAACCCTAGTATTAATGTCATAAACCGTAATAGGAAACTCAAAACTAGAGTTTAAGAACGGTCAGAAATTGTGTTATACGAATTATGTTGCATATTATAGAATTTCTGTTAATTAGGAAACCCCTAATTAATATTTAAAAACCCTAATTAAAATTAGAAACCCTAATTTGTTAATTAGGAACCCTAATTGCCAAAATTAGAAACTCTAATTATTATTTTAGTAATTTGAATTGTTAATTTGGGAACCCTAATGATATTAAGGAACCCTAATTAATTAAACCCTAATTTCTATTTAAAACCTAAATTTTAATTAGTGTGTTTTAATTAAAATTTTATTACACTTGAATTTTAATTTTTTAAACCCTCGAAATTATTTGGGAAACTTTAAGATTTAAAATCTAGTGATTAAACCCTAGATTTAAGTACCTTGGACAAGAATACCCTTAAAATTGTAAGCCAAATTACCATTATACCCTTTTTGTCCCATTTGGTGAATTATTGCTAGAAGACCTAGCAAGATCTTGGCAAGCCACCCTAGTCTAAGCTATGAGCCTACAAACACCAGCTCTCAGCCATTACTAATAGCCAAGTTCATTACATCAATTGCTTTGCATAGATTAAGAGAGAGAAAATGCATTATTACCTCATTTGTGCAACCCACACTTAGCCATACTCTCTCAAGCTCAAACCCACGAAATCCAAAGATGTACTAGTCTCTAAATCAAGCCCCACGACTTCCAATAACAGATCATAAGCCAAGAAATCAGAATTTGTTCAAAAAGGTAAACCCTAAACTAGAAATCTGACTTTTGATCTTATGTTAACTGTTATATTTTTATGTTAAAACATGTTGTTTGTAGTCTATTTAAGTGATCTGGGTTGGTATCTTGTAGATCCATAACATCTAAGTACTTGAAATTAAAGTTTTCAAAAATCTGGAAAAAATTTAAAAATGAAGTCTGACAACGAATGTCAAGTCTTATATCTCTGTGATCTTTGATGATTTTTGTGTTTGAAAGTTTGCACTTGTAGTCTGTTATGAGATCTTTAATATGGAACTTGAATCAGGTCCATATCTATTGTAGATTAAAAGTTATTCATGGTCAAAGTGGGTTGACCGACATTAACCGGCTGTTCTGGAAACCCAGATTCTGCCTAGAAAAGTCTGACAGTGACTTTTGAGACCCTAGATCTTACTGTTGTTAGTTAGTTATGTTATGTTGTTGTTGTGGTTGTGTAGACTGACATGAGAACTATCGAACTATGCCTCTATAACTCCCAGATCATATGTATAATCGAACTAAATGGTGGTCAAACATTGATAACCGAAACTGCTCAAGAACATTTCTGGAAAACTCAGAAATGTTCAAAAACAGTTCCGGGAAGGTACTTTGACCGACATGTATCTAGACATTTGACTGATGTTATAGGTGTTTTAAGTATTCTATCTCTTCAATTACATGTCGTCTACACACTGAAAATATTAGATCACATAAAGCAGACTTGTAGTGCAAGATATAATGATCGAAAGTAGGACTCTTGAGTTTCTGGGAAACCCAGAAATTTAAGAACATGTCTGACAACAAATTCTGTAGCTTAGATCTGGCAATATTGTTATAATTTAGTCATGATATCGATTTGTGGTTATAGTATTACATATATACTGCAATATTAAAGCAAGTACAATCCCAGAAAAAGTATTGATCATGGAAATTAAACCGATCAAACATACCTACTTGTAAACTGCCCATGAATTTCTGGGTTTCATCAAGAACACTATCAGCGACAGTTTTGTCGCTAAAGCCACTTTTAGCGACAGATAATTTCTAAAATTTATTATTTTATTAAATAAATGGAAAAAATAGTTTTTATTATTAAAAATACTTAATAAATTACTAAAAATTATTTTAAATTCTGAAAATTAGTTTTTAATTATTTTAAGTATATTTCATAAATATTTAATATTTTTGGAATATAAAAGGTATTTAATTTATTTTATTATAATATTAAATAAATTATTTAAAAATGATTTTTATACATGAAAAATCATTTAAAAATAAAATTAAATAAATTATGAATGGTGATTAAGTTATTTAATAAAGGTATTAAATAAATTATGAAAAATAAAACAAATGATTTAAATTTATATAAAAATAATTTAAAGATTATAAAAATATTTTAAGTTATAAAATATAACTTTTAATATTTTATCATGAAAAATATTAATATTTTAATGTTAAGGATATTAGATTTATTTAATAATTATATTAATTAAATTAATTTAAAAATAATTTTTATATTAGAAAAATCATTTTAAATGAAAACAAAGTGTTTAAAGATATTTTAACTTATAAAATATAACTTTTAATATTCAAAGAATAATTTCATTAATAATTTAATATTAATGATATAAAATTTATTTAATAATTATATTAAATAAATAGTGTGACGCCCCCAAAATTAGGTATACATCACCCATCTTGAGTCGTCAGATACAAAGTACATAATACAAATACAACTTACTAATATAACTGTCGTGTACAATACGACAAAACATAAACTGTGAGTTTGAATACAAATATTATCTTCTAGAAAGTATTCATACTCAAAAGGAGTCCTCATTACATTTATTAACACACCATTACATAGAATAGTGAGGACTACTAACTAATACTATCATTCGGACCATCACTCCGTTCCCCGACTTGCCCCAGCTACGTTCTCATTTCCTGAAGAGAACAGTGAAAGAAAGGGTGAGCTCAACTAGCCCAGTAAGAAATATCATGACTAAGATAATGCAGAATAAATTATCATTAGCCTTCAACAATGTTAAACTGATAAAATATAATAGACATCAAGTTTAACTGCAGCGGAACAAGCAATCCATTAAAAGAGTCAAGTAGAAAATAAACTCTACTATCTTTTATGATTTAAAAGATTTTCCAACACTGTGATCGCTGAGACTCAGCTTAATAAAATAATTCACATCATCGAATCACCCCTGCACTACGGCCAAGGATATTCGTATATTCATTAATGGTCATGATCATGCCAACAACTGTCCATCAATGCACTACGGGCCAATGAGGACTTTTACCACATCATTTATAACATTACGGTCATGATTACACCGAATAATCCCTGGTCATAATCATACCAAGTCCATCTATGCACTACAGGCCACAGATGACTTTCAACAGAATATAAACATGAGGATGATAATGATATAAGAATTCAATAAAACAAGTTCAAGAATTAATTTATCCAAGAATTAACAACATCCAAATTGTCAACATGATACTACTTTGTGGAGTAAAATTCAAGAATGATCAGGAGAATATTTTCATGAATAGATACTAGATGAAGCGCAAATGTCAAGGATATTCCACAAATTTCATGGAGTATAGAAGTCAAAACTTAACCAACTGAGTATAATAAAGAATGGAATAACAAAAGAAATCACCATGCATGCGATAGACCGCACAGACAGGTTATTCCAACAGAATAATAAATAATGGAATCAGGTCCGGCGTAAACGCACAGACAGGATATTCCGACAGAATAATAAATAATGGAACCAGGTCCGGCGTAAAAGCACAGACAGGATATTCCGACAGAATAATAAAGAACAGTATAATAAATAATGGAACCAGGTCCGGTGTAAAACACACAGACAGGATATTCCGACAGAATAATAACAAGACGGAACCAGGTCCGGTGTAAAACACACAGACAGGATGTTCCAACAGAATAATAATAAAAACGGAACCAGGTCCGGTGTAAAACACACAGACAGGATGTTCCAACAGAATAATAATAAAAACGGAACCAGGTCCGGTGTAAAACACACAGACAGGATGTTCTAACAGAATAATAATAAAAACGGAATCAGGTCCGGTATAAAACACACAGACAGGATGTTCCAACAGAATAATAGAAGAATGTCACCAAGTATAGGGTATATCCGCGTATACAGGTTATTCCAACAGAATAATAAGAAATTGAATAACAACAGTTCTCTTCATGAATAAGAAAGAATAACACCCCTTACCGTAAAAGAACTGGATATAAGAGTAGTGAAGTAGCAGAAAACTTTTCTTCTATCTCTATATAGTCTCTCTCTATAGTTTCTCTCTCTAGAGTTCAGTGAATTCGTAAGAAAATAATGAAGGAATGAGCTTCTATTTATAGGAAAATAGAATGCATAGTAACTAATCCATGAACGGTCCAGATTGATTACTTTAATCTGACGGTCCATATTTAAAGAAAAATCTTTTAAATAAAATATAATATATTCTATTTATAGAATAACTTTAATAAAGTATTCTGTTTTATATAAAAAGATGTTTCTGTTTTATTACGTTAATAATACGAATAAAACAAAACGTCATTATCGCTAAATAATTCATATTATTAACTGACAATAATGGAATCAAACTGAGTGACTTCTCACATAAGCATTAATAATTAATACCGTGTGCTACTATGCAACCACACGTATTACTGTACTTTTACTACCGAGTAGTTCAACAGTATCAACGGTAAAACTTCCGCCGTTATTTTCATAAAGTATTTTTGTCGTTTTCTCAATCCGACAATAATTCCGTTGTGGGGTCCACCAATAATTGTACCGTCGTACGGATATTCCCCGACAAAAAGAATATTCTCCGACCAATCGAATATAATATGACAACTTGCATACTTTGCAAAATTTATAAATACTACCCATAACTATTATATCAAATCCACACAATAATATAAAAAAAATTATTTCGAGAAAAATTAAATATTTATTCATAAAATCTGGGGTTTCACAATCTCCCCTCCTTATAGAATTTCGCCCTCGAAATTTACGTACGTACTTGGTATGCCGAACATGTGAGGATACCTTGACTTCACTTCAAATTCTAACTCTTGAGGTATAACCTTTAAGCATCGAATATGATCCTTCTTATCCAAGATGTTAACACGTATCTCCTCATACGTTAAATCTTTCGCTATTTCGTCCGGTTCTAAATTAATAATGCGGTTCGGGTCGTCCACATATTTACGTAACATCGATACGTAAAAAAAAATGTTCTGAACACGCAACATACTTGGCGGTAAAACGAGTCTATAGGCCACAGTTCCTACTTCATCGAGGATTTCAAATGGGCCAATTAAATCGAGAGTTGAGATTTCCTCTCTTCGTCGATTCTTGCTTCTAGAATAACGCCCTCTTGAACCTTCTTCTTCACATTTATCAGCTCTTAGTATGTAGCTTGAGCGGCTTTAACTTTATCGATTAAAGTCGATTTTAATCGTATATTCGTTATCTTCACGTGGGTTCGAATATTCACACTTGTAACCGTATACGATCTTCTACACAACGCGTCAGCTACCACGTTCACTTTTCCACGATGTTATTGAATGGTACGATCGTAATCTTCAACAGCTCGAGCCAACGTCTTTGGCGCATAATACGTTCGTTTTAGTTGAAGAAATATTTGAGGGTTTAAGAAATAGGTTTTGTACTGGGGTCAATACAAAATTCAATTTTACGCTCTGGGGTAGGCTAAGAAGTCTTCAAGAATACGTCAAGAAATTTATTAACAATAGAAATATCGTTCAAAACTGTGACCCTCATCCAAGACTTGGATAACACGTCACATTGATACCTATCAACTTGCCATCATCATTTACAACGTCTCCTACGGAAAGTCTAGCTTCGGTACATTCCACACCAGGAAGTTAACAGCGAAAGGAACGGGGATTTTTACTTATGGCTTGATATGACAATGATTGACTTTAGTAGTTTGGTTACTTTGAATTTGCATAACAGGTTGGTTAGGAATATGAAAGCTAACAACCTTACGAGAAGCATGATGAGTAGTGAACCAATCGTTTCAAAAAAATCACATCAAAGGCAAGTATTTTCAAAGAGATAAGATCGACAGGTAACGTGAAAGTGTTGATTTGAACAAGATTTATAAATAGTAGAGGTAACGAAGGTTTCTCCCAACTGAGTTTAAACAGACATATCAAAGTCTAAGTTCTCCGGAGTTAACTTCAAACATTTAACACGACTAGGTGAAATAAAAGAGTGAGTAGAACCGGTATCTAACACGGTATAGACTTCGCAAGAGTTTATGACTAACATACCCGTGATAATTTTATTCAGGTTCCTCGTCACGAAAAAAAAATACTCTCTCTTAAACTACTGGCTTTGGCTTTTCTGGGACGGTCTTTGGTGCCTCCATCCTATCTGAACTTGTCTTCGGTGAACGACAAAATCGGGCTAAATGACCTTCTCTTCCATAATTATAACATGCTTTGGACGGCATCGCGCAGTTTGGACTGATGTGCCCCTCCCCTCCGCATTTGAAACATATGATAGGTAATCGTTCTCCTTCCTTAACGACAGGTGCTGGTGATGACGTCTTTCCATCATTGTTGAATCTCCTCTTCTTGAAATGCCCATTCTTATTATTTTGGCACTGATTACCACCGAAGTGGTTACCATTTCTGGCCTGTTGATTCCCTCCACGCTTGTTGTCACCGCTTCGATGACTGCTTTCACTAGTATTATCATTTTGCCGGCTGCTCTCTTTTGGCTGCGTTGTCTCGTTATCGCGCTCCACCAACTGAGCCCTATTTACAACATCTGAATACAAACACAATTTATGAGAAACAAGATGTTGACGTATCTCCGGCTTCAAACCTCTTAAAAACATCCGCGTCATTCTTTCTTCATTATCCACCAGGTGGGACGCAAACCGGGATAACTCCGCAAATTTTGCCTCGTACTGCGACACGGTCATATTATTCTGCTCCAATTTGATGAACTCCACCTCCTTCATGTGACGAATACTCTCGGGAAAATATTTGTCGTTAAACAACTCTTGGAACTTCTCCCAGGACATCTTCAGTGCGGCAGGTTGAGTACGCTTTATCGATTCCCACCAGTAATCTGCCTCTCCTCGCAACATAAAGGCGGCAAAGGGAACCTTTTGCTCCTCGGAGCAACCCAAGACATCAAATATCTTGGTGATCTGCTTTATCCATGTTTCAGCTACAAGTGGTTTGGGTTCTCCCTTAAACTCCGGTGGTCCCAGCTCCTTAAACTGCTTAGCGGTGACCGCCTGAGAGTTTTCAGTATTTCCACCTACGTTGTGGACAGGAGCCGCTTTCACATGTTGTTGCATGAATTGCATAAAACCTCTAAACATTGCATCATTCATCATCTGGTCAGTGTTGTTGTTTGCATGAGGATTGTCACCTTCCTGATGAACATTATCCTGATTATTGATATGTGGTGAATCAATAATCGCCTGGGCTTCATTGCTATTCTCAACATTCTCAGATGCCATTTTCAGATACTGCCACAAAATAAAAGTTAATTGATATGTCATATATTATCCTTATATTATGACCGACCAATTAAATACCATGCAAATAAACTTAGGTAGGTCATACTAGCGAAGGAATTCCCCGTCTCTCCCCTCCTAGTTCTATTCTCACATCTTAGCCAGGGATCATATCCCTAAGCTCTGATACCAACTGTGACGCCCCCAAAATTAGGTATACATCACCCATCTTGAGTCGTCAGATACAAAGTACATAATACAAATACAACTTACTAATATAACTGTCGTGTACAATACGACAAAACATAAACTGTGAGTTTGAATACAAATATTATCTTCTAGAAAGTATTCATACTCAAAAGGAGTCCTCATTACATTTATTAACACACCATTACATAGAATAGTGAGGACTACTAACTAATACTATCATTCGGACCATCACTCCGTTCCCCGACTTGCCCCAGCTACGTTCTCATTTCCTGAAGAGAACAGTGAAAGAAAGGGTGAGCTCAACTAGCCCAGTAAGAAATATCATGACTAAGATAATGCAGAATAAATTATCATTAGCCTTCAACAATGTTAAACTGATAAAATATAATAGACATCAAGTTTAACTGCAGCGGAACAAGCAATCCATTAAAAGAGTCAAGTAGAAAATAAACTCTACTATCTTTTATGATTTAAAAGATTTTCCAACACTGTGATCGCTGAGACTCAGCTTAATAAAATAATTCACATCATCGAATCACCCCTGCACTACGGCCAAGGATATTCGTATATTCATTAATGGTCATGATCATGCCAACAACTGTCCATCAATGCACTACGGGCCAATGAGGACTTTTACCACATCATTTATAACATTACGGTCATGATTACACCGAATAATCCCTGGTCATAATCATACCAAGTCCATCTATGCACTACAGGCCACAGATGACTTTCAACAGAATATAAACATGAGGATGATAATGATATAAGAATTCAATAAAACAAGTTCAAGAATTAATTTATCCAAGAATTAACAACATCCAAATTGTCAACATGATACTACTTTGTGGAGTAAAATTCAAGAATGATCAGGAGAATATTTTCATGAATAGATACTAGATGAAGCGCAAATGTCAAGGATATTCCACAAATTTCATGGAGTATAGAAGTCAAAACTTAACCAACTGAGTATAATAAAGAATGGAATAACAAAAGAAATCACCATGCATGCGATAGACCGCACAGACAGGTTATTCCAACAGAATAATAAATAATGGAATCAGGTCCGGCGTAAACGCACAGACAGGATATTCCGACAGAATAATAAATAATGGAACCAGGTCCGGCGTAAAAGCACAGACAGGATATTCCGACAGAATAATAAAGAACAGTATAATAAATAATGGAACCAGGTCCGGTGTAAAACACACAGACAGGATATTCCGACAGAATAATAACAAGACGGAACCAGGTCCGGTGTAAAACACACAGACAGGATGTTCCAACAGAATAATAATAAAAACGGAACCAGGTCCGGTGTAAAACACACAGACAGGATGTTCCAACAGAATAATAATAAAAACGGAACCAGGTCCGGTGTAAAACACACAGACAGGATGTTCTAACAGAATAATAATAAAAACGGAATCAGGTCCGGTATAAAACACACAGACAGGATGTTCCAACAGAATAATAGAAGAATGTCACCAAGTATAGGGTATATCCGCGTATACAGGTTATTCCAACAGAATAATAAGAAATGGAATAACAACAGTTCTCTTCATGAATAAGAAAGAATAACACCCCTTACCGTAAAAGAACTGGATATAAGAGTAGTGAAGTAGCAGAAAACTTTTCTTCTATCTCTATATAGTCTCTCTCTATAGTTTCTCTCTCTAGAGTTCAGTGAATTCGTAAGAAAATAATGAAGGAATGAGCTTCTATTTATAGGAAAATGGAATGCATAGTAACTAATCCATGAACGGTCCAGATTGATTACTTTAATCTGACGGTCCATATTTAAAGAAAAATCTTTTAAATAAAATATAATATATTCTATTTATAGAATAACTTTAATAAAGTATTCTGTTTTATATAAAAAGATGTTTCTGTTTTATTACGTTAATAATACGAATAAAACAAAACGTCATTATCGCTAAATAATTCATATTATTAACTGACAATAATGGAATCAAACTGAGTGACTTCTCACATAAGCATTAATAATTAATACCGTGTGCTACTATGCAACCACACGTATTACTGTACTTTTACTACCGAGTAGTTCAACAGTATCAACGGTAAAACTTCCGCCGTTATTTTCATAAAGTATTTTTGTCGTTTTCTCAATCCGACAATAATTCCGCTGTGGGGTCCACCAATAATTGTACCGTCGTACGGATATTCCCCGACAAAAAGAATATTCTCCGACCAATCGAATATAATATGACAACTTGCATACTTTGCAAAATTTATAAATACTACCCATAACTATTATATCAAATCCACACAATAATATAAAAAAAATTATTTCGAGAAAAATTAAATATTTATTCATAAAATCTGGGGTTTCACAAATAGTCTTAAAATTGTTTTATTAATTTAAAAAGGATATAAATTAATTAAAATTATTTTAAGTTATAATAAATAAATTTTAATATTTTGATGAATAATACATTAATATTTAAATATTAATGGTAATTATTTAAAAATAATTTTTAATGTTTTAAAAATTATTTAAGGGTGATATTAATACTTTAAAAATATTTTGAGTTATTATAAATAACTTTAATATTTTGGCAATGATTTCATTATTAATTTAATATTAATTAAATATTAATGATAATAGAATTAGTTAATATTTAAATCTTTTAATAATGATTCCGATGTTTGAAAAATCATGATAAATTATAATAATTATTTAAAAAATTATTATAAATCATTTAAAAATAATATGACTGATATTTTCAGTTATAGAACTACAGGATTGAGTTTTAGACTCGATAAATACCCGCCTTCGGTATACCGAAATATTTCAAAAATTGATCCGAACTTAGATAGTTTGACTTGATATGTGTTTGTTAGTGAATCAATGACTACTAAGCATATGTAACAATGTGATTAGGTAATGTGCTGACTGCAAATAGCAGTACTACGTGATATGATATAATATTCTAATCGAAAATGCTCTTATTAATGATAAGTTTCGGTATAAAAGATTAAGCTAAGTTGCGTTATTGTAAGCAGCAGCTCAGACTAGTATCCTAACTTTGCATTTACTTTATGCAATGGACATGGGTAAGAAAGTTTCAGAATTATAATCATATTATTGTCCCAGATTATTAAATCTATTGTTATTGATTATGTATCCAATTATTCATATTCATACCAGTTCTTAAATTATCCGATCATTGTTTATCAATACAGTATTAGTGCATAATCAAGATATTTATTCTGTTCGTTAGTTTCTAAATATGGTTATACAAGTGTCCCCACTTGGATAATTATTGTATTTAATCATATGTTACATACTTATTGATTTCTAGTATGTATACGTTGACTTAAAAGCCGTCTAAGCTATTTGCTTTGGCTAGACACAAAGTTAGAAATATTGTTGAACAA
The DNA here is from genome assembly GCA_016801055.1 of Panax notoginseng. NCBI lineage: Eukaryota > Viridiplantae > Streptophyta > Magnoliopsida > Apiales > Araliaceae > Panax > Panax notoginseng. The sequence goes on along the minus strand of CM029022.1, from coordinate 99,289,198 downwards.
GATAGAACTTTATTGTATCCAACCAGATTGTTTTGGTTCAGATTCCCGACTAAGTTTGAACATCCTGAACGTGGGAAAACTTTTTTGCACCTAAGGTGGATAAGATGAACGATAATATCGTTCTTGCATGTAGTATTGATCAATACAGGGCATAACAGGCTGATCACCCCCATGCGTGTAAGTTATGACGGTTTACAGATGAAGTTCTGTTTAACCTTTTGAAAAATAGAAAATAATGTTCATAGTCTGTCAACTGATCTCCAGTTATAGTCAGTACGTAGTTTCAAAATTTTGATATAAGATTGATATGTTGTTATTATTGGTTCAGCTTACTTCACAACTGTTGATTCGTTCTAGAAATATCATTCAAAGAAAACATTAAATTCTTTCAGCTAATATCAATTGTTGTTATTACTTGTTAGGCAATCAAATGCTCATTCTTGCTTTAAATTTAAATATTTTCAGCTAAGTATGATAAACCCGAAGGATCAGGCAGGAACAATGGGAAAGGAAAGCTGTTCGATTGAGTTTTAAAATCTTCTATGTAATAGTTAAAGTTTATTAAGACAATGATAATTATTATCTATGATGTAATGAATGTTTAAAGGTCGCGTACTTGGGAATAGACTCTGATGCATATGTAAATTAAATTTGGCATCTATATATTTGTTATTATTATTAGTATTATTCTGCTCACAGAAATGGTATCATGAATCACCGAGTTCGGGTTTCAAGCATCTGAATTTGGGGGTGTCACATTACCGATTAATGGGAAAGAAGTCCTGATTCTAGACCCAGCCATTGAGTAAAGGAATCAAAGGCGTAAACAGGACATAAAGAGATGGTTATCAAAGATGTACGTCCTGATACATACAGAGGGTATGAACAGGGACATCCCAGATGATAACTGTTCAGACGTCATGGTCATCATTCAAGAGGAGGAGGACGATAACCGCCAATTCATCATAGCTGTCCACCAGGACTTGACCCTCGGCAATTGGAGTAGCACTCTTTACATTTGCCGAAAAGGGACTCTAAAGTTAGATTTATCTAAACTTGTTGATGGAGTTCCGATTCTTCACAAGCACTGCAACTTTGATGTAAAGTTGGACTCTGACTTAGTGGAGATTGAGCAAGAGGACTATGCGGTGCCTGAGGAGATCAAAGAATGGGTCGAAGACAAACCCAAGCCAAACCTTGATCAAACAACCTCAGAACTCAAAAAACCCCAAACAAATCTCGATTGGTATAGACCTTAACCCAAGCCAAAGGAATGATATGGTTACTCTATTGACCCAATTCCAGGATGTGTTTGCATGATCTCATGAAGACATGATCGGTTTATCAATTGATATCGTCATTCATCGCCTACCCATCAAAGAGGGATTCATGCTAGTCAAACAAAAACTCAGGTGATTAAAACCTGAGTGGAGTTTGAAAGTCAAGGAAGAAATTATGAAATAATTTCAAGCCTGCATCATCATGGTATCAACATACCCTGAGTGGCTATCTAGCATAGTCCTCATACCTAAACCAAGAGGGAAGGTGCGAGTATGCGTGGATTACAGGGATCTGAACAAAGCTTGTCTCAAAGACAACTTTCCCGTACCATTTATCCACATATTCGTTGACAATACAGCTCAGTATGACATGTACTCTTTTGTTGACTGCTTTGATGGGTATCACCAAATCATGGTTGCTAAAGAGAATCGTGATAAGACAACATTCATCACTCCTTAGGGAACCTTTTGCTATAGATGATTTTTATTCGGCCTCATCAATGCCGGAGCTACCTATCAGCGAGCCATGATGGCTCTTTTTTCACGATCTAATGCACAAAGAGATAGAAGTCTATGTGGAAGACATCATTTTCAAGTCTCGAAGAGAAGAAGACCACATAGACCATCTCAAGAAGCTCTTCAACCGGTTGCATAAGTACAACTTGCAGCTAAATCTGGCCAAATGCGCCTTCGGCATCAAGTCAGGAAAGTTGTTGGGATTCCAAGTGAGCCACAAAGGCATTGAGCTGAATCTTACCAAAATTTAAGCCATTACTGAGATGCCAGTGCCCTAGACAGAGAGGGAAATACGAGAATTTTTGGAAAGAATCAACTTCATCAGTCGATTCATCTCCCAACTCACAACAACCTGTGAGCCCATCTTCAAGTTGTTAAGGAAGAACTCCTCCAAGAAATGGAATGAAGAGTGTGAAAAAGCCTTCCTTTTATTCAAAGAGCAACTAGTTAAAGCTCATGTCTTTGTACCTCCTAGGGATGACGTTCCCCTGTTTATATACCTGTTATTTAATGACAATGCCATAGGCTGTATGCTGGGATAAAAAGATGATAGAGGCTAAGAAAGAGCCATCTATTACCTCGGGAAAAGATTTAGCATCAATGAGCATAAGTATACCTTGGTTGAGAAGACATGCTGTGCTTTAGCACGGGCTTCCTTGAGATTACATCATTATCTCCATATCCTGCATGGTTCCTTTCAAGTACGTGTTCATCAAACCTATGTTAAATTGTTGACTGTCCAAATGGCAGTTGATCCTCTAGCAATTTGACATCATCTACGCGACTCAAAAGTCTATCAAAGGTCAAGGAATTGCGGATCAACTGGTCACCGCACCATCCGGGGATTTCAAACCCTTGGAAACATATTTTCCTAATGAAGGGGTAATGACAATTTAGCAATACCATCATGACAATACAACCCAATCATGGAAGATGTATTTTGATGGAACTGTAAACATGGAAGGTGTCGGAGCTGGAGCAGTTTTGGTATCTATTTCGGGAGAGCAGTATCCCATTGCCTTCAAATTATAGTTTGTCAACACCAATAAAACAGCTGAGTATGAAGGCTGTACAATGGGGTTGAAGCTAGCCCAATCCATGGGCGTCAAACGGTTGGCTGTCTTTGGAGATTTTGAACTGGTAATCAGACAAACCATTGGGGTCTATTACACCAAGGAATTACATTTGCTGCCTTGCCATCGGCAAGTTATCCAGATGGCTTCGAAGTTTGAAGAAATATCCTTTCTCCACATTCCTCAGAACTTGAATGACTTTGCTGATGCACTAGCAACTTTGGCCTCCTTGATCAACATAACTGAAAAGGGAAGCATTCAAAATATCACATTTGCCCGCCAAAAGGCTCTAGCCTACGGGAATTACATCAGAGAAGTATCGGATGAGCTGCCTCCAATCCAACACCCTTGGTATCAGTCTATCAAGGAGTATCTGTGAGATGGAAGCGTAGAATAGCTATGAAATTCTATCTGAGCGGAGACGCATTCTATAAAAGAGATGCATGACTAAGCCTTCTAAGATGCCTAGACAAAGACCAAACTCAGAGACTCATGGACGAAATCCATGGTAGAGTATGCTGCCCACCCATGAGCGGCCCTCTACTTATCAAGAAGATCTTAAGAACAGTGCATTACTGGCTCTCTCTCAAAGCTAACAGTGATAATCATGTCATGAGATGTTATCAATACCAAATTCATGGAAATGCTATCCACACCCTTCCACGGGAACTTCACAATATGAGTTTACCCTGGCCCTTCTTAATATAGGGAATGGATGTGATCGGGCCAATCGAGCTCAAAGCCAGCAATGGTCATCGATTTATCTTCACCATGATCGATTACTTCACCAAGTGGGTAGAATCAGCCTCTTCCCCCATGGTTACTAAAGAGGTGATCATTGGTTTCATCAGAAACAATGTCATTTGTCAATACAAACAACCAGAGATAATTGTATCAGACAATTCCAAAAACCTCAATAACCAAATGATGGAGGAATTATGCAGTAAATTCCATATCAAACATCTCAACTCCGTCATCTATCGTCCAAAGATGAATGATGTTGTTGAAGCGGCTAATAAGAATATCAAAAAGATCATGCAAAAGATGTTCGACCATCACAAAGGATGTCCTAACTTGTTGCCTCTTACTCTATTAGCCTATAGAACGTCAATGCATACTTCTACTAGGGAAACCCCCTACTTATTAACCTATGGCATGGAAGTAGTGCTCCCCATAGAGGTGGCAATGGAATCTCTGAGAGTGTTGATAGATGCTCAGATGGATGAAGACCAATAGTTACAAGATCGATACCACCAATTGTCTCTAATTGATGAAAGGCGGGCCACAACCATCTTCCATGGTCAATTATACCAATAGAGGATCGCTTAATCCGTTTACAGCAGTTCAAAGAAAATGACTTGGTCTTGAAGACGGTTCTTGACAACCAAGATCAATCTAAAGGATAATTCGCCCCAACTGGGAAGGCCCGTTTGTTGTTAAGGAGGTATTGATAGGAGGAGCCCTCAGATTACAAGAGATGGATGGCGAGGAATTTCCCTAACTCATCAACTCGGACACCGTGAAACGGTACTATGTCTGAAGTTACCTACAAACCAGCATCCTAGTTCTGGATCATCAGATCCATCAGTCAATTCAGGTTTTCAAAACCTCTCACTACATATAACTTTTAAGTTTATCCCACTAGGGACGAACTACGCACACCTGATCTCCCCAATACACGGGAGTGCGTAGGTAGCCATTTTATGGTCCAATCTTACCTTTACAAAAATAAAAACCTCTCACTACATACAACTTTCAAGTTTGTCCCATCATGGATGAACTACGCTGACCTGATCTCCCCAATACACGAGAGTATGTATGTAGCCATTTTCTGGTCCGGTTTAACTACAGAAAAAAACAAAAAAAAAATCTCTCCACTCTTTAACACATACAACTTTCAACCTTTTCACGCTAGGTTAGAAATACGCAAACTTGATCTCCCCCTCATCAATGGGAGTACATAGGCAGCCATTCACGATGCGATCTCACCCGTACCAAAAACACAAAACCCTATCAACAGTACTGGGATCATCCTTCAAACTTTTAAACCAAACCATAAGAGATGGAACTACATGATCTCTCCAATACACGGGAATACATCGGTGACCATCTGTGGGACGGTTAAACCACACCTCATCGGCTTAGACCATAGGGATGGAACTACCTGGTCTCCCCACATAAATGGGATAAGAAAAATCGGCGACCATCTAAGCTGCTGTTGAATCCTCTAAGAGAAACACGAATCCATAAGAGATGGAACTACTAGGTCTCCTCCATACAAGGGAGTACCGGTAACCTTCTGTGGTACGGTCAACCGTAGAGAGGAAAGCCAAAATCCTCTCCATAACTACATTCAAAAACCAGTCCCAAGACACCAAAGGGTATGGGAATACAACGATCGACGACCTATTCTGAAAGATCCTGAGACATCTCAATGTCCATCCATTAAGGAAGAGTTTAGAATACATCAAGATCACAAACCTTGGAAACATGCAACTATCAAGCAAGTAACAAGGTATATCTAAAAGGAAAGTGGATCAAATCTTATTTCCTTGCCATATAATACTGTTTGATATATACAATATGTCTTGTACATGACAAAAAATGGCTAATCTAGTCTATGCAGTAAAATCAAAGCTAATCCACAAACTAGTGGATAAGCAAGCCATCAAGTCTAATATGGCATCCCTCTCAATAGATGGAGGTAAATCTATGATCTCCTACCCTAGGTTATCCACATGAGCCAAAAGATCTATGGCCATCTGCATGGTGCTACCGTGCTCATCAATGAATGTACTCATCTCTGCCATAATATCAGTAGTATGTGATCTCAATGCAGTACTATCTGTAGTGGCAGCATCTCGGGTAGCTAGAGCATCATCCCACTCAACAACAGCTACATCCCTAGATTATCGAGCCTCATCCCGCTCAATAACAACGATATCCCTGTGAGCTAGAGAATCATCTCTCTCAACCAGAGCAACATCTCTATCAGAAAGAGCTGTCAAAATAAAGACCCTAGCTTGATCCCTCTCAAACGTCATCAGATGTAAACTCTGCTCTAAATACTATGCAGAATATGGAGTCACTGCAGCAGGAATACTGGGTGAATCAACTAGAGCTATTGACAAACCAGTAAACAACTCATCCTCGATGGAAGAATCAGGGTATTCCATAGACTCCCCACTATCAGAATTAATACCCGGCTATGAGGATACAACCCTAGTCGATGCAATCTCTGCCTCCAACCATGCAAAATACTCTATAGAACGATCTGGATGGCTAGTCGAAAAGTCAGCCCTCTCACGCCTGGTCCAGTAGGCATAAATCCTGGACAAATCCTCTGTTAACAAAAGCTGAGATGATAAAAGTTAACCCACTACCCCGTCAAAAGTATGAATATCTTAAAACTAGTCAAACTGTGTCATAACAGCCAATGGATAATATGTGGTCACACCCCTCACACTGTCCAGGGGGAGATAGTCCATGTCAGCTACATGCGTAATAAAGTTATAGGGAGAGCTAAGCCCTGAACATGGCAAAATATCAAACAGGTCCTCGATCCCTGACAAGAAAGCCGACCAAGAAGCTACGTCTGTATACTCAGTCGGCTGAAAGGAATATGACATGGCAATCTCGTGGGAAAAATAGTACCCATGATGTTTGAAAGTGCCAATCTATCTCAAGTGTGTCATGAACCACACGTACAACAAGACCAAACTGCCTATAAACACCCCCACATAATGGGTATGGCAATACATAGCCGACCTCAAGGTCTCTTCCAGAATCATCGGTAAGATGGTATGTCCCTCCCGGAGAGCCCGGACTACCATGATCACATTGATATCCAGGTGGTCCATGTACAATGACATGTACAGATAAGCCCCTATACATATAAAGAGCATGTCTGCATGGGCGACATGTTAATCAACCTCAGAAATGGTGAAGTCCCCAAAGTATAGCAGATAACTGTCCAATGACCCAAATTTATCGATCAAGAACCTCATGGACACTACATGCCCCGAGGAGATCTCGTCCAGGGCAACTCTGTGCCTCAAGCCTATTAAGGTTATAAACTGTCGGCTCATGTCACCGACAGCCATACAAGCGCAAGGTCTATCTAATGATAAGTCTGTAAGACGCTCATACTCCTCCAAAGTCGGAATCAACTCCTGGGTATCAAATCTGAATACCTGCCTATCCGGTACCCAATGCTCCAGCATGTCCTCTATAAAGCCCGGTGGAACTTGAAATGTCAAGAGGGTCATAGAGTGACGCAGCAACTGATCAACTGTCACCTGATCTAGGGAGGATACCATAATCTCAAGGAAAATGCCATTAATACTGATGAGGTATGCTCAATCCGGCTAATAGTGAATGAAGACATCTATAGAGCCGTGCTATAAGACCATCCAGGGGTCAATGTTAAACTCATATCTGGAAATGCATATCCATGACATAATACATGCATGATAAATAACAGATGACAATATGATGTAGGGAATGGAAAATAGTATACATACATTCCTAAGTACATCAACATCTAAATACATCATCTCTGTATACAACTGAAAAATACAGGGAAATGGGGCACAACCGCGCAACAACTAATAGAAGCCTATCAAAAGATATAACGAGAACTGGGGCACAGCCGCCCAATATCTAACAGAGGCCTATCAAAAGATATAGCGAGAAATGCATCAGAAGAAGTCAATAATGTTGATGTCCAAATCATCCAACCTATCCATATGATGTAACTCCTCCTGAGTCACTGAATCTTTGCCAGTAGGGTTATCAGGTCGATACAACGGAGAATCTGCACCTACAAAACCATCTTAATCTCTACCCAAATGATGGATAAAGAAATATTCGCGGTCCAATTGCTGGGTCAAACTATCAATCTATGTCAGATAAGTAGGCTCTCAGACGTAGACAATCAAATCCATCATCATGACGGAGCCATGAACTATACCCCCCATAAAATGTGTGGCGCGGGTCTGGGCTCCAATGGTGCGAGGGAACCACTAGCGGTAAAAAGCCTCTTGAGTGAAAGGTCCCTCTGATAAAGTAAAGCCATCAACACCCATCAATGGGACCTCAATGATCGATTGCAATAAAGGCAAATGACGCCTGGCAAGAGGATAGATCAAAATACAAATCTCTCATGTAGTGCTCCTAATAGTACGCTCTCCTAAATAGAGCTCCCAACCTCCGTCTGTAAAGAGAAGAATCTGAAGGGTGGAGAATACATACTCGACACCAGTCGAGAAACCACCCTCGAAGCCAACTGTCAAGTGGTCCTCAAAGTAAGAAACCCATGTAATGACATCAGCTGTCAACAACTCCAACTGTAAGCGCGAATGGGTGAAACCCTCAGTTACAGGAACCTCCGTTAAAGTGGAGTGATGCCATCGTCGTCCCCGTGGATAGGTGCCTAAACCTAACAGGTTAACGGGATGAAGACATGGGAACCTCTTGTAGGTCCAAAACTGCCAATACAAGATCAAATATCTGTGGTCAGTCAAACTCTCAACCTGAACAAGGGAAATTAAAAGAGAAAATACTCACCAGCAGGAATTGGTAGAACCCTAATCAAGTCTCTGTGACACCCTCTAAGTTTATGTACATCACCTTGAGCAAGTAGAAAAAGGTGTAGGAACCCCAATCAAACTCTCCAATATGATCCACCTCCCATATGGCACTAACTAAAACGAATGACACCGTCGAAGAGTTATCAGCCAGGAAACAACCCCTGAGGATGATCAAAAACAATCACTGAAGGATGCAATCTCTAACCCTCTGGCTCGATTAAATTTGAGTTACAAAGGAGGTCCCAGAAGCTGAAAAGTCAAAACAGGAAAGAAGATACTACGCGATTAAGCGGAAAAGCCTGAAATCCTGATTTTTAGAGACCAAACTGCGGGTCTACATATCAATCATTGGTATTCACCTGGATATAGGGTTCACCAAGCCGATGATCAAAGCTATTAAAAGTTGCCCTTGGCAATACCTTGCAAAGGTCCGATGCCATCAACCTGGAGTTGTAATTTTAATCAAAAGCATACATCTCGTCAGAAATCCATCCCCAGTAGAGTTGTCATACATCTAGCTATTGAAAGCTATCTCAATGAGGGTCAGGCAATCATGACTTTACCAGCCGTTGGTGATAACTTCAACAAAGTATTAAAGGTAGTTTGATGATTCCAGTCGTTAAAATCTATTTCAACGAGGGTCAGGCAGCCCTGATAATATAAACAGTTGGCAGTAACTTCAGCAAAGCGTCAGAAAGACTTGGCAATGCAAGCCGTGGAAAACAATTCTCATCAGAGAAGACCGATGATGGAATCTATTATACAAATCCTTAGCAATCAAGACGTAATTCCCCAAAGAGTCACGCGCACATGAGAAGAGCATCTTCGATGGAAAGCCTATAATAAGGATTAATGACTTTGGTGATAGCCCCAATGTCAACATCCTATGGTCTTAATCATGGAGAAACCTCCACTCCAAAGATTTTGAAGACATCTTTGCAACTCGTCAGCAAATCAGGCTCAAATAGCACTGATGGATCGTTCAAACTGCTGGCGATAACCCCAGAGTGGAATCGGGAGATTCCTGTGATAAAAGCTTTAGAAACTACTGATCGAGTAGACATCCAAATAGTTCAACATGGTCATCATTGACAACTCCATCCCCCAACAAAAGTGGCGGGAGCAGGCAATTATCACATCCCGTTGGAAGCCATTCTAACAAATATCCCTCAGCATAACATTCGCATCATGATGCATTACATTTGCATCATGATTAGCTTGTCGCATTTCAAGTGTCTAGTAGTCTTTATCCTATCCATGCCATTGCATTGCATGAATATGATAAAGAGGGGCATTTGTAGACATTATAAATTTTGTGTTCTTGTTACTAACCATGTAGGAAGGCAGAATCGTCTTCCAGAGACAACCTTGGAAGTCAAATCAGTTACAACACCAGAGACAACCCCGAGAGGTATAGTTTTCAATCACGAAGATAACCTCAGGATACTCAGTTGCAATCCTGGAGATAACCCCAGGAGATTCAGTTCCAACCTTAAAGATAACCCCGAGGGATGCAGTCTAAGTTCTGGAGATAACCCAAAAAAAGTCAGTTCAACCTCGAGACACTCTGTTCTAACCCCAGAGATAACCCAGGAGGTCAAGACAACTCAGAGATAACCCTAAGGACATTCAACATTCACAGTACTCCAATCTTAGAGATAACACTGAGCAACGACTGCTACATCTATGCAAAAGTAGGAGATAACCCCGGTGGGGGAAAAATCATCATTTTTCCACCTCAACAGAACATTCACTTCATCTCAACATAATTCAATCCATACTGCGTACCAAGGTGTCCCACAAGAACCATAGCTCAAATCCTGAGTGACAACTGCACAAGATAGTACAACGGATAGACTTTGTAGACTTGGAGATCTGGTTATGGACCCATCTTCTCGACTTTGTTCAACCTATAATCCCATGTCATTGTGTAGCTCTCGACAATAGCTTTCCGAAAAGGTATAACACTCCTTTATCGGAAGCCCAGATTGAAAGCTATGAAAGTTCGAGCGGATAATACGTAGCCAAAGTGTACGTACTTCGAGACAACAGGACCAGCATGGCCCGAGATAGCATGGGCTATCGCGAGTAGACCCGCTGCCATCTAGTCTTGAAATATGAGCTCTTGGCAGCTCATTTGAAAAAAAAAAGAGAAAAAGAGAGAAAACTCTGTCCATTTCCGCCCGCAACCCCTGCTAGGGTGCTCTAAACTAAGTGATTCTTCCTTCTAAACACTTGTAAGCTCGTGTTTTGTAACATACTAAAGTTTAACCAGTGAAAACTGAGTTTTCAGGCATCAAAAGCTATCTAAAGTCTTCTTGGCAGCTCACTGTATGATTTTTCAAGCTTTTAAGCTTTTTATTACTTCTATACGTATATATCTAGTAACGTTAAGAGTCGCGTTATGTGGGTATGCATGGATCATCGAGCCATGGCTTTTTATTAGTTATATATTTATATACTTATATAAATACTGTCAAACTCGAACTCAAATGAGCCTGAATAAAATATCCGGTGCGTTTACCGCTTTTATATGTGTATGTGTGTGTGTGTGTGTGTGTATATGTAAGACCCCGAATTTCATGAAATAAAAGTATTCAATTTTTCTTATAATTACAATTCAGTAAATGGTTAAATTGATAAAAAGTTAAAGTTATGGGTGAAATGTGAAAATTTTTCAAAATACACAAGTGGTTATAAAATAATCATTGTTGTCGGGGAATATTCGTTTGGTCGTGGAATATTATTTCTGTCAGGGAATATTCGTACGACGGCGCAGCTATTTGTGGGCCCCATAACAGAATAACTGTCGGGTGAAGAAAACGACAAATTTAAGTTTTTACAAATAACGGCGTAGTTGTTACCGTTAACACTGTTGGAATACCCGGTGATTAAAATACAGTAATACGCGTTATTGCACAGTAGCACACGGTATTGCACAGTATTTTTGAAATTATTGATTCTTACGTAAGAAGGCACTACTCAATAATTGTTACAGTAATTACTGTTCAATATTTTACTTTATTGATTCAATAATTGCTGCGTTGATATTTTATATTATTTTTGTTTCAATAATTGTTGCTGCACAGTATTTTCTATTATCAGATCAATAATTCATATTATTTGAATAATATTATTAGATAACATTATTGGCAATGTCTAGAAAGTTCTGTCTAAGGAGAGGTTTGGTCATCTAATTGCGCGCTAGTAAGGAGAAATCCTTATTAGAAAGCCCCCTCTTTCCTGGGAACGGCCTGGTTGTCATAAATGTGATTCTGTAATATTATTTGTGAATAATTAATTATTGATTCATATGATAATGAAATATTTATTTTATGTGGATATAAACGAGGGATATATTTTTGTGGTTAAAAATGAAGGAGTTAATGTTGAGATTTTTATCCGTATTTTTGTCGGAATGGAGGTATTAAAAATCAGGGTTTTTGAGATATTTTGCGGGGGTTATAATTTTTAATCCGACCGTTGGATCGTGGTAATTTTTGGATATGTTATACATATATAAGTTGAGTATATGTCCACAAATTTTGAACCGTTAAAAATGAACGTATGATTTATTATGAATTTTACGAGATGACTGGTTCAGAAATTGTTGAATTTTCGGAGTTTATCATTTTGGTAGAAAATTCTAGAATTGGTGGGCCCCACTTGTGGTTGGTGAAGAAATGTGCTGAATTATATTTTAAATGTGGTGGGTGGGAATAGTAGCAGGTAAAGCCATCAGGTTGCAGGTCAAACCTACCAAAATTTTGCTATAAATAGAGGGCTAAGTTAGAATTGAAAATCACACCAGAAACATAAGCTTTCTCTCTTTCTCTCTCTATATTATGAAGCATATTTTGTGAGTTTTTAGATACTTGATGAGTTGCTATTCATCAGTGCAAGTTTCCTTCAGCATCATATCCGATATCCAGTCAGAAGTACTGCTCTTTTGAGGTAAGGGATTGTAAGGGATTATAAGGGATAGTAAGGGATAGTAAGGGATTTTAAGGGTTGTTATGATTTTCAGTTTCGTAATTTTTCTGAACTTCAAAAATTCTGGAAAAATTTAAATGATATTTTGATGAGTTTTATTGATTGTGTCCAAAAATGGTGATTTTTGGATGTATAGATTGAGAGTTATGAATTTTATGAGAAAAGACTATTTTAGAAGTAACAGCTTATAATTCCTTGTGGTTAACTCCAAAATTGATGAAATTTTTATTGGGAGTACATGTATATGATAGAAGCATACTCTGTAAATTTCAAAATTTTTAGACAAAAGTACAATTTTTGATAAATGTCTAAATATTCGGTTATTTTGGCCATATGAAAAATAGTAAATGACTTTTAAAAATTCTGAGAAAAATATATGTTCACTATGGGACTATATTATGCTAAATCCCAGAAAAGAAATATTTTTGGAACTGATTTGGTATTTTTCATGAAAATAGTCTAGTTATGAGAAAATGAATTAAATATGTTATGTGAAGGAAGAAAATTGGAAAATAGGATTTTATGGCTTGAGAATCCGATATATGAGGTATATGCAGATTTTTGATGAGGGTTTTGGTTATTGATGATGAAATTGTAAGAGTTGGCATTTTATGATGATTAAATTCATTAATTAGTAAAGTGTAAACAATTTAAATAAATTATTTATAAGCTTAAGAATATTATTCTTTCAATATTATTATACCGAAATATTGGTATGTATATATTATTGTAGAATTTCTACCTTTTTCATGTCAGGGTTACTATTCACGAGTTACTATTCATGAGTTACTATTCACGAGTTAATATTCACGACAAAATTGGTTTCTTTTTCTAACCAAATTATAGTTGATTTATGAATATTACTCTTGAGATTAAAACTATATGTTGATCATATTATTTTTATCATCATATATAACATTTTTATAACCCTGATGTTGAAATTCTCTTTCACTGGAGTGTAAAGATGGGTAGATTATTGGTATGATCATGACTAGGGTTCTCTTTGGCCTGTAGTGCAAAGTTGAATTGTGACTGGTATGATCATGACCATTGAATTTATAATTGAATATCTTAAGCTTAAGTGCAAAGGTGAATTGATCAACATGGTTATAATTATTGTTTATATAAATTCTGAAATGATTATATATTTCTTTGAGATATGAATATATTTGGCCTGTAGTGTAAATATGAATTGTTGATGAATATCTTTGGCATGTAGTGCAAAGATGGCCTGTTGATGAATATCTTTGGCCTGTAGTGCAAAGATGAACTGTTGTTGAATATCTTTGGCCCGTAGTGCAAAGATGGTTTGTTGATGAATATCTTTGGCCCGTAGTGCAAAAATGGTTTGTTGATGAATATCTTTGGCCCGTAGTGTAAAGATGGATTTGTTAGTATGATTATAAATAGGAATTGTGATTTGGTATAACCATGATCTTTGATGTTTCAGGTAAAGACAGGTGATGAAAATATTCTTCGTCCTGGGTGCGAAGAAAAATTTATAGTCACAATTATGATTATGAGTTATTCATATGATTGTGGAAAGGAACTGTTGAGTGATGTTACATGGATAAAATATTGTTGGTGGATTTTTAACATGGAGAAGATAATAGACTTTATAGTCTATTTGACTCTTCTAATGGATTGCTTGTTCCGCTGCAACTATGGTTGAAATTTTTATCATTTACCATATGTTCTAAATCTCTGATTTATTGTTGATGAAGGCTATTGATAATTTAATTATCTTTAGTCATGATATTCTTTACTGAGCTAGTTGTGCTCACCCTTTTGCTTCACAATTCCTTTCAGGTAATAAGAGTATAGCTGGGTCGAGCGGGGGTAACAAGGGAATAGAACGGTGGTCATCATTTAGTAGTTATATTTGGTGAAGAAAATAGGGTGAGGCAAACCCAACGTTGGAAGGGTGTTTTGTCACTATCATACAAGATGTCTAATGACATACAACCTCGTGTCATCATAGGACAGGGTTGTGCTCATCCACTTGCTGAGTATATTTACGAGCACTACCTATATAATCTTGGTGTTTGTTTGAAGTATATTTTTCAATTAGAGACAGTGGAGATAATGATATGTCAAGAGAAGACTCACCATTGGGAAGAATATGATAGTAATCTTCTCGTTTTTCTTTGGGGTCTATTGGGTCAACCAAGGATAATTCTGTGGCCATATGATATCTATCATAACCTAGACGCGTGGCCTCCCATGTACGAAGGTTTCCTTGAGCACTTCCCAAAGATTCTAATTTCTAAAACAGTTTTTGACTATACCTTTATGTAAGGTGACATTGTGAGGTGATGTCCACGGTTGGAACATGAGTCACATTTGGTATATATTTGTATCCAAACTCACAGCATATGTGTTGTTGTATTTTGCACGACAATTGTTGTAATAAAGTTGTAGTTATTTTCTGTACCATGTATTTGGCGACTCAGAATAGGTTGGATGGAATGGACCTATTTTGGGGTTGTCACAGTATATATATATATATATATATATATATATATATATATATATATATATATATATATATATATATATATATATATATATATATATATACCGCTTTTATAAATATCTGCTTTAATCGCTTTCGTAATGTAGATATTTAATCTTTTAGCCTGCGAGCTAAATTTGCCTCAATCTGGCTACTTCAAACTTTAACCGGTTCAAAGTGACTAAACTGGAACTGTTGAATTGAACTCTGGATAAATTGAATTATAAATAACTAATATTTATCCTTTATCTCACTTAATTAAATCTTTATATCATTGTTATCATCCTCACGCTTATATTGTGTTAAAAGTCATCTTTGGCCCGTAGTGCAAAGATAGATTGTTGATTGGTATGATTATGACCAAGAATTGTGTATTGGTATAATCATAACCTTTAATGTTACATATAAGGTTTGTGGTAAAAGTCCTCTTTTTTAGCTTTGTAATATTCTTGGACGCAATCAAATTGCACAAAATAAGCAGAAGCGTGAAAAATCAGCGTTTTAAAATTATACAAACCATATACCCGGATCACTCTTTATGCACAATTATTAATTAAACGAAAAAATATGAAGAACAAGAATCATACCCTTGAAGATTCGAGCTTCTTTAGGTATAAGTTCACCTCCAATCTTTTTCGCGTTCGACTTGAATCCATCGGGTTTGGTTCCTTCCTTTGATCAACGTTAGCCACCCAAGTGTTTGGCCTCTAGAGGGGATCCACCAAGGAAGAAGAAAGATTCAAGAATATGGGTGTTTGACAAAATCCTAGTTTTTCTATCACTCATAAAAAAGAGTGTACTCTCCAACAATTGGAATTATGTCTGTTGTGAAAAAGTCAACAACAACTCTCACCCATAATAAGACTCATCTTATTTATAGATGTGGGCAACCCTCCTTAACAATTAAGAAATTGGGTACTTTTATTAATTAATTCTCAAACTCCTTTAGGAATTAAATAATAATAATAGTAATAATAATAATAAGACTCCTCTTATTAATTTATATTTAATATTTCTAAAATATTAAATAATAAATATTAAGCTATTTAATTTATTCTATCACCATAGATTAAATTAAATATACTTAACTTATTATTACGATTATGTCATTTGCTTCTTAAATAATTATTCTTCCTTTTATGGTGTAACCCTTTAGGTTCTCCATATGAAACCGGTTTTGAATAAATCAATTAGAACAATTTTAATCTTATTTAAATAAATAAATTAAACTGTTAATTTATTTAAATAAATAATATTTATTCTACAATAGGGATAAGCCTCCCTAGCGATTAACGACTTTTCAGATAATATAGATTTTAACATTAATCATAAAAAAAATCTTTGAGTAAATAGTTACCGTACAATTCAATCCTTCCACCATACAATGTCCCAATTAAATATAAGACATGGAATTGCTGTTAAGTTTTATTTTATTTAATTATATGTATTTCGACTCTTAAATGCACAACTCCAAATAATACAAATTAGAAACTTCTTTCTAATTTCATTCTGCTTTGGCCAAGGACTACTGGGTTGTCATTTATCGAATCACATAGGACATTTCTCTTCTTTTACTAGAAGTGGTAGATTTTTTTTTTGATCATATATTATCTCCATGTATAACTTATTATACCCAAGCATACCTTTTGATATACCCTAAGGGTCTTAAGTAATAAGTCAAAGTATAACTCATCATACAAAAGATACTATGATGATCTCAAGTCCAATGATCACTTGTACTACTATCACTAAGGAATTCCTATTGACAGGCAAGTAAAACTCCATTAGGTATTCCTTAGCTTTCAGTGAACTTATTCTCCAATAAGCACCTACATACTTGCTTTAGTGTCTCCACACAAATGATCATGAGATTAATCATCATCATCCAATGAGCAAGTAATGTATGTACAAATCTATCCGGATTCAATAATCCCCAATTTAGTAATCCAACGATTGGGAACTATTTTAGTTTTAAGCTTTCTAAGAATTTAGATCTCGTTAGAATGATCATCATCATTATTCTAAAAGTATTACTTAAAACTATGGGTTTATCACATGTTATAAAACAACATTATGTAGATAATTAAAAGCCTTTAATAAATTAATATTTTTTATTAATAAATGAATAAGATTGATACAAAATATATGCTTTATCATCAAACATGATTGGCTTGTGTGCATACTACTTTTAATCTCCCACTTGCACTAAAGCCAATCGTCATGGTATCTCATACCCTTCTTCTCTAAGTGACGATTATCCTGCCATTGGATAAGCTTTTGTTAATGGATATATAATGTTGTTCTTGAGAGTCCACTATCTCTATAGTGATTTTTCATCTTTCAATGATTTCTATAATCAAATGAAAGTGCCACAACACATGTTTAGATCCAAGATGAGACTTAGGAACTATTCCTAGTTCTGTAATGAACTTTTCATCCAAACAATCAACTTGCAGCTTCATTTATAGCTATATACTTTGTCTTTATCACTAAACTAGCAACTCTTTGCTGTTTGGAACCTTTCCAATTCACTGCACCACCGTTCAGGGTAACGCTTTACCTTAAAGTGGATTTTATGTCGTCTTGATCTGTCTAAAAAAACTTGAGTCTATTATGCCCTCTAGTTTTAATTTAGACCCACCATGAATATGATCGCATCCTTAGTGCCGGTTAAGTACTATAAGATATTTTTCACTGACTCATAGTGAACTTCTCCAGAATATGATTGATCAACATCAGGTCTCGTACATTTCATTGCATACATGATAGTTACTCATGCGATTTTTCTTTTTCAGAGTCTTTGGGGACTATTAAGAGAGATACATTCCATGACTCATCAACATGAGATATCTCTTGGAGTTTGACATGCTAAATGACTTTAGCATCAAATGAATATACGTTCCTTGGGTTAAGTCGAGCATCCTCTTAAATCTATATATATAGATTTGTATTCTCAATTAAGATACTCTTCCCAAATCATTCATGAAGGAATGATTAGACAACTTTATCTTTACTGATTCTAGCATTGGCATGTCATTCCTTATCCGTAATATATCAACATATAATACTAGAAATGTCACGACGCTCCCACTGACCCTTTTGTACACACTAGGTTCATTCTTGTTTTTGAAAAAATCAAACTCTTTTGATTATTTCTGTGACACCCCCAAATTCGGGTTACCTGACCCCCGAGTTTGGTGTTCACGATCCATAATATAATAACATCTAACTACCCATTTAAATATATAAATAGGATTACATAAGTCATTAACATATATTGTTAATACATAAGTCCCAGGTCCACTAACCTTAACATTACAGAAATACCACCTTAGATATACAAAAAGGGTTTACAATACAATACAACATAATAATATTGTTCATCATAACTAATTTATAACTATGCCTTTTCCCTTGCTCTTCTTCGGTTCACCTTCTGCAACATCGTCCCTAGCTGAAAAGTTTTATTTATAGCAAGGGTGAGCAACAAGTTTTCCCCGTAAGTTAAGACATACAATAAAGGTATATGAATCAACAAGAACAGACTATCTATTTTGATAGAATTAAACCAAAGTTCGGGGAACTTTGAAATAGCTGAACAAATCGTTAATCAATAACAAGTCTTCTCGTATTCTAGGCAACGCAATAATTTGATAATGAAAGAGTGCAACGCTTTCAAAGTTTCTACGATATTCTATTGAATAATCAAGAATCAATTCTAAGCAATAATAAAGTGGAATAATTTCCAGATTTATGCTGAGTGATCCCACCAGATCTTAGAACTTATTTTCTCGGGTATCTATCAAAGATTTATTTTGATACATACGCAGGCGTATCAAATAATTATAAAAATTAAATCATACCCCTCTGCAAGTACTTAGAGTCGGCCAACTCCTTGTACCGTATATTATGCATAATACTTAACAGAGCGCAATGGTCGAATATACGACCTAAAATGTTCCCTTTATATAAAATGTTGTTCTTCTCAGTCTCAGAATAAAGATTTTGATTTAACAACGAAATACTGTGATTTCAAATTCTATCTACTTATCGATCTAGCCGAAACAATTGGCATCGATCTATCAATAACAATTGATTTCTCTTCTCGTATTTATCAAGTTCTAACAAATGTTCGTCTAGCCAGAATAATTAGCTAAGACATTTCTCAATATAATTTGACAATAAACATGAATTATCTATACTGTCAATATTAGTTTTTACAGATATATATATCCAACAACAGTAATTCTACGAATATATATTTTCCGAATCAGTAATTCAATTTGAATTTTAATCATGCACTAACTGCGAATAATCAACAATAAATTCCCTGGACATGGTATAATTAGCAGTAATTAACCATTATAATATTTGAATAAAAATAACTCAAGGTTGAGTTAGGAAACTTGCCTTTCGCGTTGATTACAGCTACACAATATAATTAATTGCGTTCGTAAGACCTATAATCAACAATGTCGGTCTCACAATTAGCACAATCATTTTATAACACGTAACACTGTATTTTACAGTCAGACTTCTCCTAGGCATATTACCACATAACCATATCTGTGTTTATATCCTATATAAACACTTATCTAGTCTAACTATTTCGGTCTGGTTAGACCTTGGTCCAATCTCGGTGTTCTGGTCACCCTATCCGACAATTAACACATTGATTACCAATTAAACTTGGTCTCTAAGCTTCAATATTATTTTAGATAAGTCAAATAACGTTTATAATATTTTCCAGAAGCTTTTAATAATTTATAAATAATTATTATAATTTATAATAATTTTTCAAACACTTAAATTATTTTTAAATAATTTAATTATTAAATAATCTTATCATTATTAATATTTAATAATATAAAAATATTAATAACATACTTTTCAAAATATTAAAGTTATTGTTAATAACTTAAAATATTTTTAAATCATCAATATTCTACTTAAATAATTTTTAAAGTAATTATTTTTAAATCATCTCCATTAATATTTAAATATTAATGAAATTATTATCCAAATATTAAAAGTCATTAATTATAACTTAAAATACTTTTAAAACATTTTTCTCATTTTTAAATGATTTTTAAATCAATAAAATCATTTTTAATTCATTTATTTAATATCATAATTAAATAAATCTAATATCATTAATATTAATTTATTAATGAGAATTCTCCAAAAATATTGAAAATTATATTTTATAATTCCAAATATTTTCTAACACTTTATTCTTATTTAAAATAATTTTTAATTTAATAAAATTATTTTTATCTTATTTATTTAATTTAATAATTACATAAATCTAATATCATTAATATTAAATTATTAATGAAAATGCTCCAAAAATATTAAAAGTCAATTTTATAACTCAAAATATTTTTAAATACATTATTCTTATTTAAAATGATTTTTCATAATATTAAATTATTTTTCTCTAATTTATTTAATACACTAATTAAATAAATTAAATACTTTTACTATTTAAATAATTATAAATATTAAAGAAAAATATTCTAATTGGTCAAAAATTATTTTTCATAATTTAAAATAATTTTTAAAACAATTTTTAAAAAATTTTATAATTTATTTTCTATTTTTAATTAATTACCGAAAAAAATTAGAAAATAAATTAATTAATCCGTCGCTAATGGCCTATAGCGACACTTAGCGTCGCTGTTGGTGTTCTTGAGCTCAAGAACACTGACAGCCGGCTTAACAAGTGGTCAAATTTGACCGGCTTTTAATCTTAGTGTAATTCGATTCTGGGCTATCTCTAACTGTGATCGTGTAGTGTTTTTGTAACACTACAACAAATAACCACCATCATGGTCTAATAATATCTCAACTGCAAGATCCAAAGCCTCAAAGTGGCTGTCAGAAGCTTCTGGGCTTTCTGGGTTACCAAGAAATCCAGACAGCTTCGACTATCTACTTTGTGGTTTGATTTTCTTCCAGCCTCGGTCATCAAATAAGGTATTTTATGGTCCAAAGCTATAGTAATAGTGTCAAAGTACATTTACATCACAACATAACAGTTAATCAACATCTACATCGCCAGATTCAACTTGGTCAAACATTGTCAGAAACATGGTTCTTAAAATTTTTGGGTTTTTCCAGAAACGTGCTCCGTGTCTGAGTGGCCTATTTTGACCACTTATTCCTTTTGATCCGTTAACTGTTTTAGTGTTATAAAAACATGGATCTCGAGTACATACATCCGACTATAATCTGGTCACAACAAAAACATAAAAACACATAAAACCTGACAGATCAAGCAACCTAAAGATGTTGTCAGACGCTGAAAACAGCTTTCTAGGTTACCCAGATTTCGGCTGGTCAACGTCGATCAACTCACTTTGACCATTAATATCGTGCAATCGGGACATCTGATGGCTATAAAACCACTTGCAGATTAAAGACCTCATACCAAATAACAGATCCAAAACATAAAACAACAAGAATCATAAACAGACACGAATCTGTGGCACCTGACATTTCCTTGTCAGACCACATACCATGTTCTTGACAGTTTTGAAAAAACTCAATTTTAAAGCATTTTGATGCTGTGGATCTATGTTATATCAACATAGATCCTCATTAAACATCATCTAGCAAAGATCTAAACACATAAACAAAAACTTTTTCATATTAACATGGATCAAAATAAAAATTAGGTTTATACCTTTTCTTGAATAATCTTAGATCTTGGCTCTCCAATATGATATTGGTAGATCTAGGGGCTGTTCTATGACTGATCTACTTGCTAAATTCAGAGCTTCTAGTGGGAAAGGGAGTTGGCGAGAGCAAAAGAGAAAAATGGCAAAGTTTATAAACTTTCTCACTCTTAATCTATATATATTATGATATATAGCTTTAGATCTGTTGTTGCTGGCAATGCTAGACTGATTTGTTGAGATATTTGAGTCATAATGTCAAAGCATTAGGTTACCAACTAAAGTTTTAGCAAAAATTACAAGTTATCTAATTAAAAATCTAAAAAGGACACTTTGGTCATTTGGTAAATACATTTAATGTCATTCTTGACATTTATTCAAATCCTTAGAGTTTAGGGTTTGGGTTAGGATTTAGGGTTTGGACCCTTTAGGGTTTAGGGTTTAAACCCTTTAGGTTAGCCATTTAATTTCCAAAATTTTCAAATTTCAGTTTTCAAAATAGAAAATTAATTTTCCAAAATTATAATTAGGATTCAATAATATTCATACGACGGTGTAGCCATTTGTGGGCCCCATAACGGAAAACGGTCGGATGAAGATAACCACAAAAATTGAGTTTTTATAAATAACGACGTAGTTGTTACCGTTAACACTGTCGGAATACCCGGTGGGTAAAGTAAAGTAATACGCGTTGTTGCATAGTAGCACACGATATTGCACAGTATTTTTGAATTATTGATTCCTACGTAAGAAGGCACTAGTCAATAATTGTTATAGTAATTACTGTTTAATATTTTATTGATTCAATAATTGCTACGTTGATATTTTATATTATTGTTATTCAATAATTATCACTGCACAGTATTTCCTATTATCAGATCAATAATTCATATTATTTGAATAATATTATTAGATAACATTATTGGCAATGTCTAGAAAGTTCTGTCTAAGGAGAGGTTTGGTTATCTAATTACGCGCCAGTAAGGAGAAATCCTTATTGGAAAGCCCCCTCTTTCCTAGGAACTGCCTGGTTGTCATTATTGTGATTCTGTAATATTATTTGTGAATAATTAAATATTAATTTATATGATAAGAAAATATTTATTTGATGTTGATATAAATGAAGGAATTAATGTCGAGGTGTTTTATCAGTATTT
The DNA here is from genome assembly GCA_016801055.1 of Panax notoginseng. Taxonomy (NCBI): domain Eukaryota; kingdom Viridiplantae; phylum Streptophyta; class Magnoliopsida; order Apiales; family Araliaceae; genus Panax; species Panax notoginseng. The sequence goes on along the minus strand of CM029022.1, from coordinate 99,266,393 downwards.
TGTCGGATTGGAGGTTTTAAAATATCAAACCAATGTTTTTGAGATATATTGCGTGAGTTATAATTTTTAATCCGACAGTTGGATCGTTGTGATTTTTGGATATGTTATTCATATATAAGTTAAGTATATGTACACAAATTTTGAACCGTTAAAAATGAACGTATGATTTGTTATGAATTTTAAGAGGTGACTGATTCGAAAATTAGGTTTATAAATGATTTTGGTGGAAAATTCTAGAATTGAGTGGGTCCCACTTTTGGTTGGTGAAGAAATGTGCTGAATTTTATTTCAAATGTGGTGGGTGACAATAGTAGCAGGTAAAGCCATCAGGTAGCAGGTCAAGTCTGCTTCGGCGTGCTAATATTTTCCTATAAATAGAGGGCTAAGTTGAAATTGAAAATCACACCAGAAACATAAGCTTTCTCTCTTTCTCTCTCTATATTATCGAGCGTATTTTGTGAGTATTTAGATACTTTGTAAGTTTTTATTTATAAGTGCGAGTTTCCTTCAGCCTTATACCGCTATTCCAATCAGAAGTACTGCTCTTTTGAGGTGAGGGATTTTAAGGGTTGTTATGTTTTTCAGTTTCGTAATTTTTCTGACCTTCAAAAATTCTGGAAAATTTTGAAATGATAATTTGATGAGTTTTCTAGATTCTGTCTAAAAATGGCGATTTTTGGATGTATAGATTAAGAGTTATGAATTTTATGGGAAAAGACTATTTTAAAAGTAAACCCTTATAACTCATTGTTGTTAACTCCAAAATTGGTAAAAATTTTATTGGGAGTACATGTATATAACAGAAGTATACTCTGTAAATTTCGGAATTTTTACACAAAAGTACAATTTATGATAAATGTCTAAATATTCGGCAGATTTGGCCATATGAAAAATAGTAAATGAATTTTAAAAATTTCTAAAAAAATATATGTTCAATATGGGACTATATTCTTCTAAATCTCAGAAAAGAAATATTTTTGGGACTGATTTGGTATTTTTCTTGAAAATGGACTAGTTATGAGTAAATGAATTAAATATATTATGGGAAGTAAGAAAATTAGAAAATAGGATTTTATGGGTAAATGAATTAAATATACAGATTTTTGATGAGGGTTTTGATTATTGGTGATGAAATCTTATAAGTTTGGCATTTTAGGATGATTAAATGCATTATTTAGTAAAGTGTAAACAATTAAAATAAATTGTTTATAAGTTTAAGAAATGTTATTCTTTCAATATCATTATACTGAAATATTGGTATGGATTTTATAGTGGAATTGCTATCTTTTTCATATCAGGATTACTATTCATGAATTACTATTCACGAGTTACTATTCAAGACAAAAATTAGTTTCTTTTTCGGACCAAATTATTGTTGATTTATGAATTTTACTCCTGAAATTAAATCCGTGTTTTGATTATATTATTTTTATTATCATATATAACATTTTTATAATCCTGGTGAAGAAATTTCTTTTTGACTTGAGTGTAAAGATGGGTAGATTATTGGTATGATCGTGACTATAAGTTCTCCTTGGCCAGTAGTGCAAAGATGAATTGTTGACTGGTATGATCATGACCATTGAATTTATAATTGAATATCTTTAGCTTAAGTGCAAAGGTGAATTGATCAACATGGTTATAATTATTATTTATATAAATTTCTAAAATGATTATATATTTCTTTGAGATATTAATATCTTTGGCCAGTAGTGCAAAGATGATCTGTTGTTGAATATCTTTGGCCCGTAGTGCAAAGATGAATTGTTATTGAATATCTTTGGCCTGTAGTGCAAAGATGAGCTGTTGTTGAATATCTTTGGCCTGTAGTGCAAAGATGAACTGTTGATGAATATCTTTGGCCCATAGTGCAAAGATGAATTTATTAGTATGATTATGAATAGGAACTGTGGTTTGGTATAACCATGATCTTTGATGTTTCAGGTAAAGACATGTGATGAAAATTATCTTCGTCCTGGATGCGAAGAGGAATTTAGAATCACAATTATGATTATGAGTTATTCATATGATTGTGGACCAGAACTGTTGATTGATGTTATAGGGATAAAATATTGTTGGTGGATTTTTAACATGGAGAAAATAATAGACTTTATGGTCCATTTGACTCTTCTAATGGATTGCTCGTTCCGCTGTAACTATGGTTGAAAAATTTTATCATCTACCATATTTTCTAAATCTCTGATTTATTACTGTTGAAGGCTATTGATAATTTATTTATCTTGAGTCATGATATTCTTTACTGGGCTAGTTGAGCTCACCCTTTTGCTTCATAATTCCCTTCACGTAATAAGAGTGTAGCTGGGTCGAACGGTGGTCTCTAGCTATGGAGTTCTCCCTAAGCAGTATAGAAAAGTTTATTTAGTAGTTATATTTGGTGAATCCAATAGGGTAAGGCGTACCCAACGTTGGAAGGGTGTTTTGCCACTATCATACAAGACGTCTAACGACATACAACCTCGTGTCATCATAAGACAGGGTTGTGCACATCCACTTGCTGAGTATATCTACGAGCACTACCTATATAATCTTGGTGTTTGTTTGAAGTATAATTCTCAATTAGAGACAATGGAGATAATGATATGTCAAGAGAAGACTCACCATTGGAAAGAATATGATAGTAATCTTTTCGTTTTTCTTTGGGGTCTATTGGGTCAACCAAGGATAATTCTGTGGACATATGATATCTATCATAACCTAGACGCATGGCCTCCTATGTACGAAAGTTTCCTTGAGCACTTCCCAAAGATTTTAATTTTTAAAACAGTTATTGACTGTATCTTTATGTAATGTATCAATGTGAGGTGCTGTCCATAGTTAGGACATGAGTCACAGTTGGTATTAAAACTCACAGCATATGTGTTGTTGTATTTTGCACGACAATTGTTATAATAAAGTTGTAGTTATTTTATGTACCATGTATTTGGCGACTCAGAATAGGTTGGGTAGAATGGACCTATTTTGGGGTTGTCACATTGTTGAACTCTATTTTCTTCTTTACTTGCCACTTTATTACCACAAATGCACTCCTTTGATGCTCAAATGCCACACCACCACACCTACACATTAAATAACAATAAACAAGTAACACAAAACATAAACACGAAGAATTAACACCGATTAAGCTTGGATTAGGAACTGATTCGTGGATATAAAATTCACTTATCAACTATTCCTACACTTGGTCTTGTATAATTCCTACCAAATCCTACAAGTCCAATACATTTGGTTTAAATTCTTATAACGTATTATACACGTATTATTCTCGTATGCTAACTCGTATACTCATTCAACATATACGACATACCATCATTCATACATACTCATATAATACCTCGTATTATACTCATATTGAATACCTCGTACAATACTTACGTATCCTACGATCATCGTTTACTCATTAACACTTTACTTTCCCTAACATTCTCGAATTAAGTCCGCATGCGAAAAAATGCGTTTGCCAGACTCGAATTACTATTACATAATCCATCTTCCCTTAATATTTTATAATTACGTATTTCTCAAAAATAATTCCCAAGCAGAAATTTGTTAATAGTATTTTTCGGAAAATTTCTCAGAAAGCTTTTATTTTAGTCTTAGAAATTCAAACACCTTAATTCCTTCACGTAGCCAAAATACTACGACGTTCCGACATATCTAGGTTGTAGAACAAGATTCATCTTACTAACACGTAATAATAACATTTAATATAATTTTATTCATTATTTAATTAAATAAAATTATTTTACAATAAATCCGAATTTCTCGGTCGTTACAATTTATTAGTTAAATAAATAATTTATGAGTTGGGAGGGGGGGTATAACTTAATTAAGGTAATATGTTACTTAAGTTGATAATTGGTAATTTGGTATTTTGAAATTAATTAAAATAAAAGAGTGATGAATTAATTATTATGAGATAATATTCTACTTTAATTTAATAATTAAATTAGAAAGTTGATAAGGATTAAGTGAATTGCTATGATGGTGTTTTAATTTAATTTAGTAATTAAAGTGATGTATTAAGTTATTAAATAAAATTATAATAGAATTTATAATTTTGTTGTGTGGCGAATTGATTTGATAAGTTATTAATAGCTTTAATTTAATTAAATTTGGATATGGAAATTTAATTGAATAAAGTGTGACAATAAACTATATTATAAATGAGTTATGAAAATAAATTAAAAGGAGTTTTAATTTGGTTTTTACCAAACAAAGCCTTAGAGCTTTTGAAATTCTTATTTTAATCTTGTTTTGCCAAACAAGGCTTAAAGAATGATTAAGTCATTATTTTTAATTGATTTTACCAAACAAGCCTTATGGCTTTTGAATTTTAAAACTGATAAAAAATTTATTTGTGTAACTGATGATTAATTAGACGTATTATGTTTTGTCAATTTTTTTTCTTTTACGTATTGTTCTTGGTTTATCTATTTGCAAAGAAAGAGCAGAAGAGAGAAAGAACAAGAGAGAAAAGAGAGAAAAGAGAGATTTTGAGAGAGAATTTGTGAGTTGAAGTTCTACAAGAACAAGGAGTAGTAATCAAAAGATCTGTAATCATATTCTAGTTAACCTAAACAAAAGCAAAGGTATAATTCTATCTTTTAAGGTTTTTTTTTTATTTTGTCAAAAGTTCTCTGTGATTGATGTTTTTTGAATAATTGTGGAAATTATGAGTTGTTATGGGTTAGTAGATGATTATAAACGGTTTTATTTCATTCATTCATGATTTAGAGTAATTAATTTCATGGAATTATGTTTAGTAGTGAAGAAATTGAGTTATAGTGATATATATTGGTGATATGGCTTACTTTAGAATTAAAATTGATGTTCAATTCATGTAATAAACTAGTAATTGTTGGTTGATTGTGAAAATACATGAAGAATCAAAAATGATATGATTTAAACGAACGATTTTGGTTGTAAAACGAATTCATAGTGAGGGATTTCGCTATGAATGTCAAAAGAAGTAAAAATAATAAAAATAGTGAAATTAAAGGTTGTAATATTAATGTTTATGATGTTTATATAGTTAAAAACATGTTAGAAATCTTAAATTGTGCTTCTGTGGAGTTTATGTAATCTATCTGTGTGAAAATTGGTTGTTAGAATGTAACTTATAAGGCAAATTGGCTTTTTGCTGAGTGCGTTTCGCGAACTGCAGAAGCCGAGGATAGGTACCCCCGCCCTGACGGGTGTTACCAATTCAAATACCCCACCCCGGCAGGCAATTACCAGTGTAAAACCCCCGCCTCGACGGGGGGGGGGGGGCAGAGTTGGGACAGTTTTGTTCTAACCTTGTGCGGTCCATTGTAGGTTAACCTAACCTATTATAAAGAGTAGTATAGCATGTTAAACACGTAGTAGAATGTTAAATCAGCTTGTTAACGTTCATAGGTTGACATAGTATGATAAGTTGATAAGTTGTTTAAAAAGTTAGAATAAGATGCTCATTCGAGACTTTGGTTTTATGATGTGTAATTGGCTGTAGTAAGAGAAACTCAAACTCAGTTAGTGAGTTATTCTAAAAGTGGTAATTAAACCCATGAAGTTAATATTAGTGTAACTAATAAGTATTGTTAATATATATGGTATGTGTAGGACTTGTGGTGAACGTGAGTAGTGATTGTTTAACCTACACACAAGTCAAGTTCTCTAACCGTACCTTTACGATTACGCAAGTTCCTAAACTTTATTCTTTATATAGAGCAACTTCATTATCTTATCTTGTCTATTATTATCCAAGTTTCTTGAAACCTATATATTTGTATAATGCAAACCTTATCTATATGTTGAGTTCCTAACCTTACTTTTATAGCTTGATAGTGTTGACGCAAGCTCTTTAACCTAACTCTAAAGTTGAGAAGGTTTCCTATCTTTAACTTGTTTCTTATTGTGAAAATTTTTGAATTCCCATTATTCTTATGATGAGCAAGTTTTGTTTCTCAACTCGTTACCAATTATGCATGATTCAATAACTCAATTCTTTTATTAAGCAAGATTATATCCTTAGCTTAATTTTGTTCAGGCAAGGTTTATTATATTATTCAATGCTTATTCTTTCTAGTTTATTTCTAAGCATAACTTTGATATATAATATTGATTCACCTATGATTCATGACTAGTCCATATCATGTTGTTATCGAACACTTGAAATAATAACAAACTTTATTTATTCAACTAATCCTTAGTTGATGATCGTTAACCCCTAAATTACCCTTGAAGCTTATCCAAACCGAACTTACTTTGGTGCAGACTTGTACTCTAAAACTGAAAAGAACAACCTTATTATAGGGGATTATTTACGCGAAGCGTTTAGATGTTTGTTCACAATACATGGTATGAAGGGCTGATCACCCTAAGTACGGGGAGTCCCTATAGTCTTATGACTGTTTAGGTTTAAGTTGAAAGAATACTTATAACCTTGGACATAGTTCATGGTCTTGTGACCCTCAGATATATTTCAAATTCTGTTTTAAGTTCTTGATTATCATTGATAGAGAATATTACTCAGTTTTATTAAGCCTATTCATTGGCAGTTATTATGTTGATATTACTCATTGTCATTTCAAGTGAGCATTTGTTTTGCTCACTCTTGCTTATATAACCATTGCATCTAAAGTTGAGAAGGTCAATGAACCTACCACTAGCAAAGGGAAAGAAAAAATGAACAAGTGTTGAAGACATGTAAATTTATTGACTTTTATGATGTCGGACTTTATTTTAACCACTATGATGTAATTATTTACTTTTTCACATTTGATGAATGTTGAAGGTAAAAGACCTGGGATTTTATTGGATTTAATGATGTAACCCTTTTAATGGGAACTTTTAATGTTTAAATTTTATTATGTTTGGGTAGTTAGAAATGTATGAATAGAAAGTGAACACCAAATCGTGTGGGAATGAAGTACCCAGATTTAGGGGTGTCACAGGTCAGCCGGAAGTTGAGTCTCTAGTGAACTTGTGAGGTGAGGAAGAGGTTGTTGTTTCAAGACCAGATCATATAACAGAACTGAACTCAAAAGAAAGTATAACTAAGCTTGAGGAGGGAGCTGGGACCTTGCTATCCAAGATAGATTAGTTGGGAACAGTTGGAAGTTTGTTTATAAAACTTTGTAAATGCTTCTCCGCCTGTTAAAGGAGCATTTATTACTGATAGTAATAGGATCTCAAGTTCTAAATAAGAACTTGAGACTAGATGTAGCAACATACCAGGGGTATATGTTGTGAACCAGATAAACCTCTGTGCATTGTGTGATTGAATTTTTTACTGTCTTGCATATTAATTTCTAACAATTCAAATTAATTAGCCAAAAATCAAAAAGGCCTAAGATAATTTTTTTAACCTGTAATAATCTATTTAACCCCCCTTCTAGATTATTATTGGACTTTCAATTGGTATCAAAGCGGTTCTCTTTAACTTGTTTGTTGAGTAAATACAAGCATACCTAAGAGTCGATCCATGGCCTACAATGTTACTGGTTGCAGAGAAGGACTATCAATGTCCAGACCTCCACTATTTGATGGTACCAACTTTGCCACCTGGAAAAATAGATTCAAAATCTATGCCAAATCACAAGGAATCAAAATTTGGTGTGCCATAGAACGAGGTGTAAAAGTTCCAACAAAAATTCAAGGAGAAAAGACTGTCGAGAAAGATATCTATGAATTCACTACTGAAGAAGAAGAGACTATGAATATAGCCTCTCAAATTGAACAAGTGTTAGTAAGTGCTTTGATTGAAAAAGAGTACAAAAGAGTTAGCAACTACAAAAATGCAAAAGAAATTTGGAAAAAATTGATTGTAACCTATGAAGGTATCAATCACATCAAAGAAACCAGAAAAGATGCCCTAATCCAAGAATATGAAAGCTTCAAGCTTGAAGAAGGAGAACAGAACATTGATATGGAAACATGTTTTTCCAGAATCAATGATGAGCTAGAGCAATTGGGAAAGGCATACACTACAAATGAGAAAAATAGAAGAATTCTCAAATCTCTTCCATCCATCTGGAAAATGAAGGTTACATTAATCAAAGAAATGCAAGATCTAACCACATATCCTATGGATAATCTCATTGGAAATCTTCGTGCCCATGAAGTCAACATTCTAGTCGAAAAAGCCAGATCAAGCACAGATCTCAAAAAGAAAGGAATCGCTTTCAAAGCCCTTCTGGTAGACTAAGAAAGAGACGATGAAGAACTCCTAAGTCTAGAAAATAATGAAGTTGCATTACTATCCAGACAACTCAGGAGAGTGATTCAAAATAAGGCAATAAAATATGGCATAGGCTTTATGAAGACAAACAACAACTTCAACAACTTCAAGAGTAAATAAATAATCAAGCCAAAGACACGAGGAGGGAATTTCAAAGAAAATAACAATAACTTCAGAAATACCAACTCAAATGAAAATTCAAACACGTGCTTTGAATGCAAGCAGCCTGGACATTTCAAAAAGGATTGTCCAAAACTAGTCAATAACAAAGTTCTAGTAGTTGAAGAAGGATGAAATCTAAGTGGTAAGGAAGAAACTGAAGAAATTTCAAATCTCTGTTTAACGACAAATAATGACTCATCACTAAGATCCGAGGTAAATTCTAAACACCAATTGCCGAGCACCTCATTTTCTACATATACTTTAGAAAACATAAATGAAGATCATTATAAATTACAAGAGGCTTACAATCACTTATATGAAAATAATGAAATAATAAAAGAAGAATTAGAAAAATTAAAAAAAATAAACAAAAGTCTTGAAATTGAAAATACTAACTTAATTATAACCAATAAAAGTTTAAATGAAGTAAACTTGGAAAATGATTCCTTAAAAGAAGAATTAGAACAATTTAAAAGAATAAATACAAATCTTGAAATAGAAAACTCAACACTTATCATCTCAATTGAAAATCTTGAAATTAAAAATTTAACACTTGCTATAATCAATGAAGATACTCAAGTATAAGATCAAGCGGTAACTGAGGAAATTAGAAATCTCAAAAATGAGAATTCACACTTAAAATTAGAATTAGAAAAACATAATTCTTTAATTGAAAATTTAACTAAAGAACTTGACGATCTAAATACTATAATTTATAAATTCACAAAAAGAAAAGAGAATCTTGATGTTATGTTAAATCAACAAAAATGTTGTTTTAATAAAGAAGGTTTAGGATATACTGGAGAAATAAGTAAATCAAAAGATAAAGGACTATATCATGTTAAAATCAAAGAAAAAGAAAGTCATATATCTCCTTTCACCAAATGCTCTTAGTATAACAGAAACGGTCATTCCTTTTATATGTGCAATGCTAGAAATGGAAACTATAAAGGGAAAATGATTTGGGTTCCCAAAGGGATATACACAACACCTACTATCATAAGAAAGGAATTTCATAAACAGTATTATCATACATCTCATAATCCTGTTACTCATAGAATGCTTATTTCTACCAAAACTGATTATCCTATGCCACGTTTTGTAAAGGAAACTTCAAATGTTCCTTATACAAAATGGAAAACTCACTCAAAGGACCCTTCTTATTAAAGGGTACCAATTTGTAAAATTAGTACATATATTGCAGGTATGTCTTACAACTGATCTGAATAAAAGCAAATGGTATCTTGATAGCGGTTGTTCAAGACATATGACTAGTGACAAATCAAAATTGAAAAATCTGTAAGCTACAGACTTTGGTGAAGTAACTTTCGGAGATAACAATAAAGGTAAAATAATTGGAGTTAGAAGTGTTGGTAATAACCACATAACTATCTCTAACGTTTAGTTAGTCACAGGACTCAGGTATAATCTTCTATCTATCAGTCAACTATGTGATAGTAGTTTTAAATTTCCTTTAGTACACATAATTGCTATAAATTTGATCAAACTAGTAAATTAATTCTAGTTTATCCTATATATCAAAATGTGTATACATGTGACTAAGATGCATATTCTTATCTAGATAACATTTATCTTATATCTGCAAATGAGGATCCTTGGTTGTCGTATCGTAGACTAGGACACGTCAACATGAAACTTATAAATAACATTTCTTCTAAAGAACACGTTCGTGGTATCCCGAAATTAAAATTCTTAAAGGATCACATCTGTAAAGCTTGTGAACTGGGAAAACAAATCCATGCATTACATAAACCTATACTTACTATATCAACTTCTAGACCCTTAGAACTATTACATATGGACCTTGTAGGACCAATCCCTAAACATAACATGGGTAGTGCTGTATGCATTCTAGTTTTGGTTGATGATTATTCACGATTTACATGGGTTGATTTTATTAAGTTTATAAATGAGGCTATTAACTCCTTTTCTGCCTTGTGTAAGAAAATTCAGAATTAACAGGAAAGTTCTATTGTCTATATTCGATCTGATCACGGAAGCGAATTTGATAATTCTGATTTTATTATATTATGTGATGAGAACGGTACAAGTCATAACTTCTCTGCTCCTTATACAACATAATCAAATGGTGTAGTTGAAAGGAAAAATTGATCTTTGCAAGAAATGGCTAATACCAGATTAAATGAATACCGTCTTCCAAAAAATTTTTGGGCTAAAGCTGTGGCAACATCATGTTACATTTTAAACAGAATTTTATTAAGACCTATTGTGCTCAAAACTCCCTATGAGCTTTATTATAAAAGAACTCCAAAAATATACTATTTTCGTGTTTTTGGGAGCAAATGTTTTATTCTAAATACCAAAGGACATTTATTGAAATTTGATCCCAAATCTGATAAAGAAATATTTTTTGGATACTCACTTAATAGTAAAGCATGTAAAGTTTTTAACAAAAGAAGTCTAGTTATGGAAGAGTCAATGAATGTGACTTTTGATGAAACTCAGTCTCCTCCAAAATATAAAGAGTTAGTTGACCATGTTGTCATTGAAGATATTGTTAGAAATATGGAAGAACAAAAACTAGATAATGCATCTCCACCTATTGATGAGAATCCCTTTGAAAACCCAAACCCTCAGTGAAATGATTTGCCCAAGGAGTCACATATTATTAAAAATCATCATATAAAAAATGTAATTGGTAATATTGATAAAGGAGTTATCACTAGATCACAAACATATAATTTAGCTGGTCACTTGTCTTTTTTATCTCAAATTGAACCTAAAAATATAAAAGATGTCTTACTTGATGAAGACTGAATAATGGCTATGCAAGATGAACTTGAACAATTCACTAGAAACAAAGTATGGGAGTTAGTTCCATAACCCGAGGATGTCTCAATTATTGGAACTCGATGGGTGTTTCGTAATAAACTAGATGAAATTGGAACTGTTGTACGTAATAAGGCAAGATTAGTTGCACAAGGATATAATCAACTAGAAGGCATTGACTATGATGAAACATATGCTCATGTTGCTAGAATTGAATCTATCCGTATGTTATTAGCATTTTCATGTCATAAAAATTTTAAGCTGTTTCAAATGGATGTCAAATATGCTTTCTTGAATGGTGTGATAGAAGAGGATGTTTATTTTAAACAACCTCCTGGTTTTAAAGATCTTAGTCATCCTGAATATGTCTATAAATTACATAAATCTCTATATGGTTTAAAACAGGCCCCCAGAGCATGGTATGAACGACTAAGTAAATTTTTGCTAAATAATGGGTTTAAACGAGGTATTGTTGATACTACTTTATTTACTAAAAATAAGGATGATGATATTCTTGTAATTCAAATATATGTTGATGATATTATTTTTAGTTTTACTGACATTACTATGTGCAATGATTTCTCTGAAAGTATGAGTAAAGAATTTGAAATGAGTATGATGGGAGAATTAAACTTCTTCTTTCGAGTGCAGATCAAACAAGGAGAAAAAGGTATTCATATATCTCAACCTAAATATTATAAAGAAATAATCAAAAATTTTGGTTTAGAATCTGCAAAACCTCTTAATACTTCTATGTCAATTACTAATAAATTAATTGCTGATAAAAATGAAAAAACTGTTAACTCAAAGAAATATAGAGGAATGATTGGAAGTTTACTATATATAACTGTCAGTAGACTTGACATTATGTTTAGTGTGTGTAAATGTGCAAGATTTTAAGCAAATTCTAAAGAATCTCACTTGGTCGCAGTGAAAAGGATTTTTTGGTATTTTAAAGGAACAACTAAATTAGGATTAAGGTATCCTAATGATCAACCATTTAATCTTATGTGTTTTTCAGACTCTGACTATGCAGGTCATCATGTCAAAAAAGTACCAGTGGTACGTACATGTCAATTTCTGGGAGGATGTTTAGTTTCTTGGGTCTTTAAGAAACAAAACTCAGTATCTATTTCAACCATTGAAGCGGAATATATTGCTGCTGCATGTTGTTGTGCACAAATATTATGGATGAAACAAACTCTTGATGACTATAATTTAAAATTTGATTGCGTGCCAATTTTTTGTGATAATATAAGCACCATTAATCTTAGTAAAAACACTATTTTGCATGCTAGGTCAAAACATATAGATATTAGGCATCATTTCTTATGTGATCATGTTAATAACATAATTATTAAATTAGAACACATTGACATTGAATTAAATATTGCTGATATATTCACTAAACCACTGAGTTCAGACAGATTTTGCAAATTACGAATTGAATTAGGTATGTTAAATATTACTTCTTAATTTTTATTATTATTAACAATTTTCTTATATATACTTAATTATTTTAAAGACATTATTCACTTTTAAATGATAATATCATATTATCTCATATATTAAATAAATATATATAATCCTAATTCTTATTAAGAAAACACAAGTGTAAAATTTTATTTAATAATTTATATGATACATTTATAAAAAAATTTTAAATTCTTTTATTACTTATTTTTATTAATTTTTGTGATATAATTAAAAATCATTTAATTTTTTAATTTAGTCCATTTAGTTATTCTTTGGCAAGTGTATAAGGGATATAATCTGCACCATTCAAACAAGCACAGGATCCAACAGCTATCTACCTCAATCCATGACTTCTCAATCGGACCAATCATCATTAAGACAGGAAATCACACGGATCACCATCTTACACCGCTCGATCAAATCTTGAACTCAATCTCAGCTATTGGATCAGTTTTAAATAAAGAAACACAACTATTTATATCCCAGATCAAATCCCAGTCATTGATGTCAATCCAGACAGACTCTCGACCGTTGGATCAACTAGGTTAATCAAACTATAAATATAAAATTTTAATTTTTTTATTTCATATCTATCTTTTCTTTCTCTCTCCTGTCGTCTCTCACCTCCGATTCTCTCTCTCTCTCTCTCTCGATTCTCCTCTCCTACCGATTCTTTCTAGTCTCTCTATCTCTTCTCTGATCTATCCAAACTCGATGAAAATCATTTCTCTCGCTCTCAGTAGCTCGATTTTCTTTACAGATTGAATTCGTATCGATTTGTTCTATCGATCTATTTGATCGAATAAATTTATATTTTCTACTTTGACCAAACTTCTCTAATCAATCAGTTTTCGTTTATTTGCTAGAGTGATTTTAAAAAAAAAGGTTTTAAGATCTATCAATCCATTCAATTTTTTTTTGTTAAAATCGTTTTTTGGTCGAATCTCACACTCACAAAATTGAAAAGACATCAAATCTACGATATGTATAATTTTTGTTTTATGTTAGCAAGATCTGTTTGTTCTTCGTTTAATTTTGATAAATGATATCTTCATTTTTGGGTTTAGGGTTTCGATCGAAAATTAATTTTTATCTTTCATAGATCTAACATGATCAATATTATCACTTCTGTTTTTTTAAACATCGCTAACTAAAATAGTTTCCTTTTAACACTTTTGGTAAGGTAATATATCTTCATTTCTACAGATCGAAAAATATCTTTCATTTATTCTTTATTTTTATTTCAACTCAACTTCTTTCAAATCTATATTTCTTTGTCTATACTTAAAATTTTTTAACCTTAACACATTATATATATATACTTATTATCTTAATTATTTTTTTTATATGCGATATATATTTATCTCTACTACTACATGTAATAATATATTTCTCTATACTAAGAAACAACAAAAGGCTATGCATGCAACATGATTACTCTTCTTCGGACATCTGTATCTATGGTACATGAAACTGGTATATGTTGTGCTTAATATACTCGCTTAGGTAAAACCTTCTATGTATCTCTTTAATTTTTTGTTGGTTAAGTATAGCCACTACTGTTTACTATAGTCATACTATATACATTGTGTGTGGATACTGATGTCCACTGGCTTTATTTTGTTGTTGTTCTTTCGCCTAGTTATAAGGCACTATCTGTTCTGATAATTTTCAAACTACTTATGAGCAATGAATTCCTAGTCTGATTCCCAATGTTTGCCGTATCCTACTGAGTTATGCTATAAATGCTAGATTTTACATAATACCTACCTCTCTGAATTTTTTTTGTTGAGGTATTATCAGCCTTTATCTTCTGGTATAACTCATTTATATTTATGTCTCCCTCTTTAAAATAATTATTTGTCGTGTTATATTAAGAAATGCTATAAATGATGAATACTGTTGTATGTTTCTATAGTCCTATACTTTATTTTGAGAAACTGAGTAAATGTGACCCTATCTTGTGTTATACATTTGACATGTGGCACATTCCTTGGTTTACTGAATCTTGTTTTTGACCCTCTTAAATATAAGATTTGAAAAACATCCAATTTACTGTTTAGATTAAATGTTTTCTGTTCTTAACTACAATTCACAATAAGGTTATCTTACTTGTGAATCGATACTTGTATTTAATGATAATCTTAACTGATTATGTATATAGTTTGAGGTCAGTCTTTTCATGTCTATCAATGCTCTAAAGCATTGCATTACCTTTCTTCAATATATATAAGTTCAGTTTCCAATATGGTGCATTCATATATTCGGTTATTACTTAGCTTCAGCTTATCACCTCTACTACATGCTTCTCTGTTCATCATGTTTAATATTTTTTCATCTAAACGCAAGAAACTTCCTTTGCACTATGAACTGCATTTCTCTTATGGTGTTCCTCATCTCACTATTGCATCTGCTCAAGCTAAATATAGAATCATGAGACATAATCTGTCTCCAGGAAATGTGATCACTTTTAACAGTTTTCCAGACTTGTTTGAAAAAATTAAGAATATTGGGTGGGATTGTTTGGTTACTTTTTCTATCTATCTTGATAAATCTATCTGTCTTGGTCTCATCTCTGATTTTTATACTCATATGGAATTTTCTAAAGATTTATCTAGACTATTAACTAGTATCACCATATGCATACAGGGTCATGCATATGTCATTGATGAACATTTCCTTGTTAATGCACTTCAACTTCATCCTTCCACATTAGAGTTATCCAGGGTCAATTCTTATCTTCATCCCTTTGGTATTTCTGTTGAGGAATGTGTGATTTTTAAACACAATCTATATGTTGTCACTGATCTAATGGTACCTGCTTTACTGTTTGATTTCCCTTGTAAGGTTAGTCTAGAATTTCTTACTGCTGAAAGTCAATTCTTGGGTAAAATTCTTAGGAATAATTTCATGCTTGTTAGAGAATATCGAAAATTACTTCCTTTTGATTTGGAACTTATCAAAAGTATTTTGAATGAATGCATGCCTTACAATTTGGCTTACTTTCTATTATCCTCTTTTGAGCTGCTGCTCACTCACATCTTTAACTATTTGGAAATAAATGTCACACAACATCAATCTCAATTGGTTCCAACTAGCAACATTGTCTCCCATCTTAATCTTCCACCTTAATCCTTGTTTGTCTTTAAACCTTTTGATTATGCGGTCATAGAGTCTAACATCAATATGGCCTCCAAAATAGACTATCTTAACAGTATGAATCAACTTCTTGTGCACAACCAAAATCTCATGCTAGAAAAGGTGGAAGATATGCAACTGTCCTTGCATGCTGTTAAATCTATGGTTTGTTTTATGATGGAGAACAATAGACTGTGAATGGGTCCATATCAGTTTTCTGTAACCACCAGTACTGAACCAGTAACACAACTATTCCAAGTTAATCAGGATGACAATATTCCAGATACTGTTCAGCATTTCTCTCCTCTTAATCTTGATGACGTCTAACTATTTGAAGTGTTTGTAATATTACTAACTATTTTGGATGACTGTAACTAACCTCTACTAACCACCACTACTACTACTAGAACAAACCTATCACTAGTTTTATGTATGCTATACTTGTTACTAACTTTTTGTGTAGGAACAAAAGACTAACTTTTTTCTGTAGGTTCAATTTTTTCCCCATCATTTTTTATGATGACAAAGGGGGAGAAGAAAGAAAAATATTCTTTTATAACTGCTATGAGATGTTTTTATGCTATGAGATGTTTATAATTATAATTGCTTAACTGCTATGAGATGTGGTACAAACTGCTAAAATATTATCACATTAAAATATTCATAATGTGAGGGGGAGCTTCTTAACAGAAAGGGAAAACTGCTATAGAAAATAATTTTTATATAATTGTCATCATCAAAAAGAAAGAGATTGATAGGTCTTCATTTTTTTAGTATTGTGATGATAACAGCTATTGGTAATATAATCTTCTATTAAGTTTATCATTTTGTATATTATATTATTTATTTTAATATTTTCTATATTTGAATTAATTTTTATTGACCTTGATAATTTAAATATCAAGTGTTAAATAAATTGATTCATATAAACATTTTCAAGGCAAGGAGATCCTATTTTTCTTTCAAACTCAGAAAAATAAATTTGGGCAAAAATTGTTTTATTGCATGTATGTGTGTGTGTATATATATATATATATATATATATATATATATATATATATATATATTAATATAAATTTCATATATAGATATATGCATATATACATAAGCCGTGTGTATGTGTGTAATTGGTCATTTGGTGACAACCTTTATGTGACACGGTTATTATTTTCATGCTTTGATCGAATTGATGAGAGATGTTGAAATTGAGCATTAATTACCTTAAGTTATCAAAATGCGTGGGCAAAAATTTGAATCCCTTAGTGTTGGCAATCCGTGTGATTTATTCACATCCAAACCATTAAAATAAAATTGAAGCAATCTCATCCATTGATTTCAAAAACAGATTATAAAATTATTATCTTGCCCCCAACCTCAAAATTCTATAAATAGGGAGTCTTTCTATAAGAACCCGAATTTTCAGAAAATATTAAAATAAGAATTTAGTAGATAAAATTTTTAAAGCATGAGACGGGTTCGAATAACAATACATATATATATATATATATATATATATATATGTGTGTGTGTGTGTGTGTGTGTGTGTGTGTGTGTGTGTATGTGTGTGTGTGTGTGAGGTATATGGTGTGGTATTGTATAGGGTAATATAAACTATGCAATAAGTGAATTCTGTGTTTAATAAGCATATTATTATTGTATATTTGTTATTTATTGAAGAAGCGAGTTACTTGAATTAAAGAAGATGAATAGAAATTTATCTATCGATATTAAATAATTTATGTGAAATTATCTTATAATAGTAAGTTGGTGATATTAAATATCTTTGATAATCACCAATTCCTTGAGTATATGTACGAGTATGTATCAAGTCTAAGACAGTCCAACCGTACCCTTTAATGGTGGATGTATAGGAGCTGGGCTAAACGATTCCTTCAGAGAGCGGAGGTATATACGAATTAGTAACCAATCTAACTCACTATGAAAACAGTGTAGACGAGACGGAAACTAATTTGTTGGTTGTTTGTGGGAAACCACTCAATGTACTATATTGAATACCATTAAAGACTTGATGTGTGCTAGGTTTGAACTTGTACATATGTACGTTGTTGACGAGAGAAGAATATCGATATATCTTTAGATACATGTTTTTAGAGATTTATGGACTAATATTGGGATATGGTTAAATATATGAATTAAAGAAAGAAGTGTTGAACTTGAAGTTTAATGAAGATCAACATAGCTCTTTTGACGATCTTGTGAGGTTTTTATACGTTACTGGATCATTTGAATCTTTTCCGTAGTCATGCGTACCAATTCCAATCCCAACAATGTTTCTTCACCCACCTCATCCCAGCATACTAGAGAACGACACTTTTTTCCATACAACTCTTCAAATGGAGCCATGTCGATACTTGCTTGATAATTGTTATTGTAGGAGAATTCTACCAATGGCAAGAACTTGTCCCAACTTCCTTTGAAGTCAAGGACACAGAGTCTTAATAGATCCTCAAGAGTTTGAATAGTCCTCTCCGACTATCCGTCCATTTGAGGGTGATATGACGAACTAAATCATAAATTTATGCCTATAGCTTTCTGCAAAATGACCCAAAACCATGAAGTGAATCTTGGGTCTCGATCAAAAACTATGGCTACTGGCATACCATGCAGTCTTACAATCTCATTTATGTATATACGAGCAAGACATTTAAGTGTATAAGTTTCTCGTATAGGTAAGAAATGAACCGACTTGGTCAATCTATCAATAATGACCCAAATTGTATCTAAACCTTGGGAAGACCAATAACAAAATCCATGGTAATGTGCTCCCACTTCCATTCTGGAACTTCAAGTGGTTGCAATGGACCTTTTGGCACTTGATGCTCCGCCTTGACACGTTGACACGTTAAACACCTTGAGATAAACTCCGCGATCTCTCTCTTCATATTGCTCCACCAAAATGTATGTCGAAGATCATGATACATTTTGGTACACCCAAGATGGATTGCAAACGGTGTGTTGTGCGCCTCCATCATGATTTTATACTTTAAATTAGGGTCGTTAGGAACACAAAGTCTAGAGTTTACTCGTAGTATTCCTTCTTCATCGATTCTTACTTCCGGAATAGCACCTTCTTGCACTTTCTTCCTCATACGCATTAACTCTAGGCCTTTAACTTGAGCATCTTTAACTTTATCGATTAAAGTCGGTTCTACTCGTATGTTTGCCATCATTATGTGGGTCTCTGGAGTCTTTAACTCGATCTTCATCCTTTACAAGTCATACAAAATGGGCCTTTGCATTGACAATAACGCACTCGTACCTACATATGATCTTCTACTCAATGTGTCAGCTACCACGTTCGCTTTTTCAGGATGGTATTGAATGGTATGATCATTATCTTTCAATAGTTCAAGGCAACGTCGTTGTTGCGTGTTGAGTTCCTTTTGGGTGAAGAAATATTTGAGGCTTTTATGATCCGTATAGATCTCTACCTTCTCCCCATATAGATAATGCCTCCAAATTTTAAGTGCAAAAATGACTGTTGCTAACTTTAGATCATGAGTAGGATAATTCCTCTCATACTCTTTGAGTTGTCGTGAGGCGTAGGCTATGACTTTCCTATGTTGCATGAGAACACATTCTAAACCTTTGCCTGAAGCATCACTAAAGATGACAAATCCCTCTAAACCAGATGGTATTGTCAGAACAGGTGCTGAAATGAGTCTCCTCTTGAGTTCTTGAAAACTCTTCTCACATTCCTGACTCCAACTGAATTTTGTATCTTTTTGAGTCAGCTGAGTTAATGGAGTAGTGATTCGAGAAAATCCTTTCACGAATCTCCGATAATAACCAACTAAGCCCAGAGAGCTACGTACTTCGGTCACTAACTTAGATTGCTCCCAGCTTTGTATTATTTCAATCTTCGCTGGGTCAACAGATAATCTGTGATTTGATATCACGTGCCCAAGAAATGCTACTTCCTTAAGCCAGAACTCGCATTTCTTCAACTTGGCATAAAGCTTATTTTCACGAAGCTTTTGGAGTATCAGCCTCAAGTGTTGCTCATGATCTTCACGGCTTTTGGAGTAAATGAGGATGTCATCAATAAAACAACCACAAAGTGATCCAAATATTCCTTTAATACTCGGTTCATTATATCCATGAAAGCAGCAGGAACATTAGTCAATCCAAAAGACATGACTAGGAATTCATAATGCCCGTACCGAGTTCTGAAAGTCGTCTTTGGAATGTCATCAATTTTAATCTTCAATTGGTGATATCCGGAATGAAGATCAATCTTTGAAAAGAATTTGGCACCTTGCAACTGGTCAAACAGGTCATCAATACGAGGTAACGGGTACCTATTTTTGACAGTGACATGGTTCAACTCCTGATAATTAATATAAAGTCGCATACTCCCATCTTTCTTCTTCACCAATAGAACAAGAGCACCCCAAGGAGACGTACTAGGACGAATGAAACAGATGTCTAACAATTCCTGCAGTTGGGTCTTTAACTCCTGAAGTTCAATAGGAGCCATTCGATATGGGGCTTTTGAAATGGGTTTTGTACCGGGTTTAAGGTCAATACAAAATTTAATTTCACGCTCTGGGGACAGGCCAAGAAGTTCTTCAGGGAATACGTCAAGAAATTTATTAACAATAGAAATATCATTCAAAAACTGACGTATTTTTGTTTAAATCCGTGACATGAGCTAAGAAAGCTTGACATCCACTTTTTAATAAACGAATAGATTTATGGCTTGAGATGATAGTGATTGATTTTAATGGTTTGGTCCCTTGAATTCGCATAATAGGTTAGTTAGGAATATGAAAGCTAATAACCTTACGAAAATAATCAATTTTAGCATGATGAGTAGTTAACCAATCAATCCCTAGAATTACGTCAAATGCAAGTATTTTCAATGAAATAAGATCGACAAGTAATATGAGGGTACCGATTTGAACCAAACAAGACTTATAAAGTAGATGTAATGAAGGTTTCTCCCAATAGAATTTCAACAGATAAGTCAAAGTCCAATTTCTCCGGAGTCAAATTTAAACGTTGAGCGCAAGTAGGAAAAATAAAAGAATGGGTAGAACTGGCATCAAATAAGGTATAGACTTCGCTAGAGTTTGTGATTAGCTTACCCGTGATCACCTCATTCGGGTTCTTTACTTTTTAGGAGGTCACGGCAAACGTTCTCCCTTAAACTACTGGTTTTGACTTCTTTGGGACGGCCTTTGGTGCCTCCATCCAAGCTAAACTTGGCTTCACTGTACGATAAAATCGAGCTAGGTGACCTTCTCTTCCACAATTATAACATGTTTTGGACTGCTGCGTACAGTTTGGACTGATGTGTCCCTCCCCTCCACATTTGTAGTATACGATCGTTGATCGTTCTCCTTATTTAACAACGGGTACTTGTGCTGACGTCTTTCCATCATTATTGAATCTTCTCTTCTTGAAATTTCCACTTTTATTGTCTTGGTCATGATTACCACCGAAGTGGTTACCATTTCTGGCATGTTGACTTCCTCCATGTTTGTTGTCACCGCTTCGATGACTGCTTCCACTGGTAGTATCGCTTTGTCGGCTGCTATCTCTTGATTGGGTTAACTCATTATCACGTTCGAATAACTGAGCTCTATTACAACATCTGAATATAAACACAATTTGTGAGAAATTAAGTATTGACGTATCTCGGGTTTCAAACCTCTTAGAAACATCCGCGTCATTCTCTCCTCATTATCAACCAAGTGGGACGTAAACCGAGACAACTCAGCAAACTTAGCTTCGTACTGCGACACGGTTATATTGTTTTGCTCCAGCTTGATGAACTCTACCTCCTTCATGTGATGAATACTTTCAGGAAAGTACTTGTCGTTGAATAGTTCTTGGAACTTCTCCAAAGACATCTTCAGTGCGGCAGGTTGAGTACGCTTTACCGATTCCCACCAGTAATCTGCCTCTTCTTGCAACATAAAGGTGGCAAAGGGAACCTTTTGGTCCTCGGAGCATCCCAAGACATCAAATATCTTGGTGATCTGCTTTATCCACGCCTCCGCCTTAAGTGGTTTTGGCTCTCCCAAAAACTCTGGTGGTCCCAGCTCCTTGAACTGCTTAGCGGTGACCACCCGAGAGTTGCCAGTGTTTCCACCTGCATTTTGAATAGGAGTTGCTCTCGCCTGATGTTGCATGAATTGCATAAAGCCTCTGAACATCCCATCGTTCATCATTTGGTCAATGTTGTTGTTTTCCTAAGGATTATTGTCTTCCTGATGCACATTATCCTGGGTATTGATCATTGGTGATTCAACGGTCTCATGTGCTCAATTTCTATTCTCAACATTCTCGGATGTCATTTTCAAATACTGCCACAAAACAAGGGTTAATTGACATGCAACATATTATCCCTATATTCTGACCAACCAATTAAATAACAATTAAACTTAGGTAGGTCATACTAGCGAAGGAATTACTTATCTCTCCCCTCCTAGTTCTAGTCTCACATCTCAGCCAGGGATCATATCCCTAAGCTTTGATACCAACTATGACACCCCCAAAATAGGTATACATTACCCATTCTGAGTCGCCAAATACATGGTACAAAATTCAAATACAACTTAATTATACAACTGTCATGTAAAGTACGACAAAATATAAGCTAAGAGTTTCAACACGAATATTGTCTTCTAGACAATATCCAAACTCAAATTCAATATTATTACGTTTATTTTCACACTACTTCACAAAATAGTGAGGACTACTAATGTAAACATCTGGACCGTCACTCCGTTCCCCGACTAGTTCCAGCTATATTCTCATTTCCTGAAGAAAATAATGAAAGCAAAAAGGTGAGCTCAACTAGCCTAGTAAGAAATATTATGACTAAGATAATGCAGAATAAATTATCGTTAGCCTTCAACAGTGTTAAACTAATAAAATATAGTAAACATCAAGTTTAACTGTAGCGGAACAAGCAGTCCATTAGAAGAGTCAAGTAGAACATGATATCTACTATCTTCTATGATTTAAAAAGTTTATCATCAATTTTATTGTTGAGACTCAGCTTAATATATAATCCGCCTCATCGAATCGCCCCTGCACTACGACCAAGGGTATTCATTAGTATCACGACCACAAATTATCTATGCACTACGGGCGAAGGATATTCGTGTTTTGATCAATGGTCATGATCATGCCAACAACTGTCCATCAATGCACTACGGGCCAATGAGGACTTTTACCACATCATTTGTAACATTACGGTCATGATTTTACCGAATAATCCATGGTCATAATCATACCAACTCTATCTATGCACTACGGGCCAAAGATGACTTTCATAACAATATAAGCATGATGATGATGGCAATGATATAAGAGGTCAATTAAAAGAAAGCAACATATAAATTTTTAAAGATTTATAATTTAATTTATCCAGAATTCAATAATGCCCAAATTGCCAACATGATACTGCTTTGTGGAGTAAAATTTAAGAATAATATTGTATCAAAAATGATTTGGACCGAAAAGAAATTAATTTTTGTCATGAATAGTATCCCGGGTGAATAGTAATTCAGTTAATAGTATCTCGTGAATAGTACTTCGAGAATAGTGATCCCGTGAATGGTACTCCAGTATGAAAAAGTTAAAACTTATCAATAATGATCATACTAATATTTCCATGAAAAGATACTGGATGAAGCGTAAATATCAAAGATATTCTACTAATTTCATGAAATATAGAAGCCAAAACTTTAACAAAATGAGTGTAAAATTCGAAATCTGAAATGAAATAATATTACTTACATACTATAGAGTATGGCTGAACAAAAATAATATCTCTTACCTTAAAAAGAAAAGTATTCCAACTGGTATAGCGAGGATATTCTTGAAGAAAACTTGAATTGTTTACTACGCTCAAAGCTTCCTTAAACTCTAAAGAAATATGCTCCAGATTATAGAAGAAAAATTCTCTGATTCTGGTATGATTTTAAATTCTAACTAAGCATCCTATTTATAGGAGAATGGAAGGGGCACTGCTTAAGAATTTTTCACGGACAAAATAATTTTACAGAATCACGGGCGAAAGGAAATACTTCAAACGCAACTTATTTACATATATTATATGTACTCCCTCAATTCAACGGCATATATATATATATATATATATATATATATATATATATATGATGAAAGTTATATATATGATGAAATTGACATTTTGGGGTGGGGGAATTATGTTAGTCACAGGGGGGACTAAAATGGTGTATATATATAATCCCCCCATTTTAGTCCCCCCTGTGACTAACATAATTCCCCCACCCCAAAATGTCAATTTCATCATATATATAACTTTCATCATATATATATATATATATATATATATATATATATATATATATATATATATATACTCATAACACACACTATTTTGAAATTTGAGCAAGCGGGGGTCCAAATAAGCAAAATTTACATCAAATACTTTATACAATTTTTCTCAATATTTTTAACAACATTTATCGTTATTATTATAATTCCCAATATTTAACAACAAGATCGTTCCCAGAAAAGAGGGGGCTTTCCGATAAGGATTTCTCCCTAATGACGCGCAATTAGGTGACCAAACCTCTCCTCGACAGAACTTTCTAGACATCGTCAATATTGCAAATAATAATATGAACAACTATATCGTCTCAATTATTAATTTAATAATATATAAAATATCGACAAAAATTGAATCAAATAACGTGAGATACTATGCAACAATTACTAAAGCAATAATTGAACAAAACTGAGTGACTTCTCATATAAGCATCAATAATCAATACCGTATGTTACTATGCAACCACGCGTATTATTGTACTTTTAACACCGAGTATTTCAACAGTTAACAGTAAAACTTCCGTCGTTATTTTTATAAAAAGATATTTTTGTCGTTCTCTCAATCCGATAATAATTTCGTTATGGGGTCCACCAATGATTATGCCGTCGTACGAATATTCCCTGTTAAAATGAATATTCTCCGACCAGTCGAATATAATATAATAACTTTCGTACTTTGCAAAATTTATAAATATTACCCACAACTATAACATTATATCAAATTCACTCCTTAATATTCAAAAAATGATATTTATAAAAAATTCATCTTTATTCATATAAGTTGGGGTCTTACATAGGCTCAACATGAGGTAATCACCACTATATTGTATTGGTTCAAAACTGACGGTGCATTGATGACTTTGATGGTTGCCGGCATAATAGTCACACGTAACTGCCATCCTTTGACTCCTTTGGCCTACAATAATGTCAAACGTCCTCGAAAGTTCTTCAATTTGTGCTGATATTACGAAAAATGCATTAAGTCCATCAATCCCTGTTTCCCTTGGTTGAGTTATGTTTGCCATCCTTCGACTCCGTTGGGTTGCGATGACCTCCAACGTCTTCGAATTTTCCTCAATTTGTACTGACTCTACAGAAAATGTATTGAGTCCATCAATCCCTGTTTCCCTTGGTTGAGTCATGTTCGTGTATGGCCATTGGTATGCAAAGTCATCCATGGTACCTGAAAAGAGAGATATATAGGAAGAAAATTAAAATTAAAAATAAAAATGTTTAAATTAAGACTAATTTGATTGAAATTAATATTGGCAAAAAAATATTAAACTAATTCCCCGGTAACGGCGCCAAAAACTTGTTGGGTAAAATCTAATTATGCACAATATGTAACGACCCCAAAATAGGTCCATTCCACCCAACCCATTCTGAGTCGCCAAATACATGGTACAGAAAACAACTACAACTTTATTACAACAATTGTCGTGAAAAATACAACAACACATATGCTGTGAGTTTGGATACAAATATATACCAAATGTGACTCATGTTCCAACCGTGGACATCACCTCACAATAACACCTTACATAAAGGTACAGTCAAAAATTGTTTTAGAAATTAGAATTTTTGGGAAGTGCTCAAGGAAACCTTCGTACATGGGAGGCCACGCGTCTAGGTTATGATAGATATCATAAGGCCACAGAATTATCCTTGGTTGACCCAATAGACCCCAAAGAAAAACGAGAAGATTACTATCATATTCTTCCCAATGGTGAGTCTTCTCTTGACTTATCATTATCTCCACTGTCTCTAATTGAGAATTATACTTCAAACAAATACCAAGATTATATAGGTAGTGCCCATAGATATACTCAGCAAGTGGATGAGCACAACCCTGTCGTATGATGACACGAGGTTGTATGTCATTAGACATCTTGTATGATAGTGACAAAACACCCTTCCAACGTTGGGTTCGCCTCACCCTATTTTTTTCACCAAATATAACTACTAAATGATGACCACCGTTCTATTCCCTTGTTACCCCCGCTCGACCCAGCTACACTCTTATTACCTGAAAGGAATTGTGAAGTAAAAGGGTGAGCACAACTAGCTCAGTAAAGAATATCATGACTAAAGATAATTCAATTATCAATAGCCTTCATCAACAATAAATCAGAGATTTAGAACATATGGTAAATAATAAAAATTTCAACCATAGTTGCAGCGGAACGAGCAATCCATTAGAAGAGTCAAATAAACTATAAAGTCTATTATCTTCTCCATGTTAAAAATCCACCAACAATATTTTATCCATGTAACATCACTCAACAGTTCCTTTCCACAATTATATTGAATAACTCATAATCATAATTGTGACTATAAATTTTTCTTCGCACCCAGGACGAAGAATATTTTCATCACCTGTCTTTACCTGAAACATCAAAGATCATGGTTATACCAAATCACAGTTCCTGTTTATAATCATACTAACAAATCCATCTTTGCACTACGGGCCAAAGATATTCATCAACAAACCATCTTTGCACTACGGGCCAAAGATATTCAACAACAGTTCATCTTTGCACTACAGGCCAAAGATATTCATCAACAGGCCATCTTTGCACTACATGCCAAAGATATTCATTAACAATTCATATTTACACTACAGGCCAAATATATTCATATCTCAAAGAAATATATAATCATTTCAGAATTTATATAAACAATAATTATAACCATGTTGATCAATTCACTTTTGCACTTAAGCTTAAGATATTCAATTATAAATTCAATGGTCATGATCATACCAGTCACAATTCAACTTTGCACTACAGGCCAAAGAGAACCCTAGTCATGATCATACCAATAATCTACCCATCTTTACACTCCAGTGAAAGAGAATTTCAACATTAGGGTTATAAAAATGTTATATATGATGATAAAAATAATATGATCAACATATAGTTTTAATTTCAAGAGTAATATTCGTAACTCATGAATAGTAAATCGTGAATAGTAACTCATGAATAGTAACCCCGACACAAAAGATAGAAATTCCACAATAAAATTCATACCAATATTTCGGTATAATGATATTGAAAGAATAACATTACTTAAATTTATAAACAATTTATTTTAATTGTTTACACTTTACTAATTAATGCATTTAATCATCATAAAATGCCAACTCTTACAATTTCATCATCAATAACCAAAACCCTCATCAAAAATCTGCATATACCTCATATAGGATTCTCAAGCCATAAAATCCTATTTTCCAATTTTCTTTCTTCACAAAACATATTTAATTCATTTACTCATAACTAGACCATTTTCATGAAAAATACCAAATCAGTTCCAAAAATATTTCTTTTCTGAGATTTAGCATAATATAGTCCCATAGTGAACATATATTTTTCTCAGAATTTTTAAAAGTCATTTACTATTTTTCATATGGCCAAAATAGCCGAATATTTAGACATTTATCAAAAATTGTACTTTTGTCTAAAAATTCTGAAATTTACAGAGTATACTTCTATCATATACATGTACTCCCAATAAAAATTTCATCAATTTTGGAGTTAACCACAAGGAATTATAAGCTGTTACTTTTAAAATAGTCTTTTCTCATAAAATTCATAACTCTCAATCTATACATCCAAAAATCACCATTTTTGGACACAATCAATAAAACTCATCAAAATATCATTTCAAATTTTTCCAGAATTTTCTAAAGTTCGAAAAATCATAACAACCCTTAAAATCCCTTACAATCCCTTACAATCCCTTACCTCAAAAGAGCAGTACTTCTGACTGGATATCGGATATGATGCTGAAGAAAACTTGCACTGATGAATAGCAACTCACCAAGTATCTAAAAACTCACAAAATATGCTTCATAATATAGAGAGAGAAAGAGAGAAAGCTTATGTTTTTGGTGTGATTTTCAATTCTAACTTAGCCCTCTATTTATAGGAAAATTTTGGTATGTTTGACCTGCAACCTGATGGCTTTACCTGCTACTGCCACATTTGAAATATAATTCAGCACATTTCTTTACCTACCACAAGTGGGGCCCACCAATTCTAGAATTTTCCACCAAAATGATAAACTCCAAAAATTCAACAATTTCTGAACCAGTCATCTCGTAAAATTCATAACAAATCATACGTTCATTTTTAACGGTTCAAAATTTGTGGACATATACTCAACTTATATATGTATAACATATCCAAAAATTACCACGATCCAACGGTCGGATTAAAAATTATAACCCTCGTAAAATTTCTCAAAAACCCTGATTTTTAATACCTCCATTCCGACAAAAATACTGATAAAAACCTCAACATTAACTCCTTTATTTTTAACCACAAAAATATATTCCCCATTTATATCCACATAAAATAAATATTTCCTTATCATATGAATCAATAATTAATTATTCACAAATAATATTACAGAATCATATTTATGACAACCAGACCATTCCTAGGAAAGAGGGGGCTTTCCAATAAGAATTTCTCCTTACTGGCGCGCAATTAGGTGACCAAATCTCTCCTTAGACAGAACTTTCTAGTCATTGCCAATAATGTTATCTAATAATATTATTCAAATAATATGAATTATTGATCTGATAATGGGAAATACCGTGCAGTGACAATTATTGAACAACAATAATATAAAATTTTAACGTAGCAATTATTGAATCAATAAAATAAAATATTGAACAGTAATTACTGTAACAATTATTGAGTAGTGCCTTCTTACGTAAGAATCAATAATTTCAAAAATACTATGCAATACCGTGTGCTACTGTGCAATAACGCGTATTACTGTATTTTAACCACCGGGTATTCTAACAGTGTTAACGGTAACAACTACGCCGTTATTTGTAAAAACTCAAATTTGTCGTTTTCTTCATCCGACAGTTATTCTGTTATGGGGCCCACAAATGGCTGCGCCGTCGTACGAATATTCCCCGACAGAAAGAATATTCCACGACCAAACGAATATTCCCCGACAACAATGATTATTTTATAACCACTTGCTTATTTTGAAAAAAAATCATATTTCACTCATAACTTTAAACTTTTATCAATTTAACCATTTACTGAATTGTAATTATAAGAAAAATTGAATACTTTTATTTCATAAAATTCGGGGTCTTACAATCTCCCCTCCTTATGAAATTTCGTCCTCGAAATTTACGTACCTGGTATTTCGAAGAGTTGAGAATACCTTTCTTCCATTTCAGATTCTATCTCTCAGATCATCATCATTCCTCCATTGCTCATCTCCCATGATAACTTCATTTGGGTTCCTCATTTGTTGGGAAGTTATGACAACCGCCATCCCTCGAACTACTCGGCTTTGACTTGTCTGGAGCAGTATTTGGCGTCATCATTACCGTTGGAATATACCTTTCTATAGGACATATTCCTCCCTCAACTGCCTCTTCGTACTCCTCATTCATGATCTGAATCATCAATCTTCGATCCATATCGGATTCAGGTTGACCGCTATGTACAGGGTAATTCAAAACTCGATGTTGGGTTCTCCCAATTGCTTTCCAAAAAGAGAAATTCATATCATCTATTTTAGCCTTCTTAGATCGAACATCTCTTTCCACAATATCCACGTGTCGTGCGGCTTTTGCCCATGCATCACTTATTCTCACTCGTTCAGTTTTTTCTTCTTTCAGCTCAGATTCTATTTTTATCATCTTATACTCTGCCAAAGAATGCTTCTGTTCAAGCATCACATATCGGGTAACACAAGCTTGAATTGTTGCATCCTTTTGTTCCACGACCGCCTGTCGTTCTTCTGCCTGCTCTTCTAACTCATGAATACGATTTTGAAATTCTACATTTTGATCATATAATACCTCTAATAAACTCTCCTCTGGTACTTCTTCTTCCTCTTCTTCCTCAGTCTCAGCTGTTACCTCTGCGACTATCTCGGGTGTAACTATCTATTCTTCACTCACCACATGGATATCTCTAATTCCTTCTTCGTCTGACATCACATTATCACGGTTAGTGATTAGAGGTATCCCCACAGTCTCATTCACTCCATTGTTAGCATTCTCAGCTGCCATTCTCAAATACTGCCATAAAACAAGGGTTAATTAAACAAATTAACATATCACATAATATCCCAATATTATGACTGACCAACAAATAAGCTTAGGTAGGACACACTAGCGAAGGATTTACTCATCTCTCCCCTCCTAGTTTTATTTCCCGATCTCCGCCAGAGATCATATCCCTAAGCTCTGATACCAAATGTAACGACCCCAAAATAGGTCCATTCCACCCAACCCATTCTGAGTCGCCAAATACATGGTACAGAAAATAACTACAACTTTATTACAACAATTGTCGTGCAAAAAACAACAACACATATGCTGTAAGTTTGGATACAAATATATACCAAATGTGACTCATGTTCCAACCGTGGACATCACCTCACAATAACACCTTACATAAAGGTATAGTCAAAAACTGTTTTAGAAATTAGAATTTTTGAGAAGTGCTCAAGGAAACCTTCGTACATGGGAGGCCACGTGTCTAGATTATGATAGATATCATATGGCCACAGAATTATCCTTGGTTGAACCAATAGACCCCAAAGAAAAACGAGAAGATTACTATCATATTCTTCCCAATGGTGAGTCTTCTCTTAACTTATCATTATCTCCACTGTCTCTAATTGAGAATTATACTTCAAACAAATACCAAGATTATATAGGTAGTGCCCATAGATATACTCAGCAAGTGGATGAGCACAACCCTGTCTTATGATGACACGAGGTTGTATGTCATTAGACATCTTGTATGATAGTGACAAAACACCCTTCCAACGTTGGGTTCGCCTCACCCTATTTTTTTCACCAAATATAACTACTAAATGATGACCACCGTTCTATTCCCTTGTTACCCCCGCTCGACCCAGCTACACTCTTATTACCTGAAAGGAATTGTGAAGCAAAAGGGTGAGCACAACTAGCTCAGTAAAGAATATCATGACTAAAGATAATTCAATTATCAATAGCCTTCATCAACAATAAATCAGAGATTTAGAACATATGGTAAATAATAAAAATTTCAACCATAGTTGCAGCGGAACGAGCAATCCATTAGAAGAGTCAAATAGACTATAAAGTCTATTATCTTCTCCATGTTAAAAATCCACCAACAATATTTTATCCATGTAACATCACTCAACAGTTCCTTTCCACAATTATATTGAATAACTCATAATCATAATTGTGACTATAAATTTTTCTTCGCACCCAGGACGAAGAATATTTTCATCACCTGTCTTTACCTGAAACATCAAAGATCATGGTTATACCAAATCACAGTTCCTGTTTATAATCATACTAACAAATCCATCTTTGCACTACGGGCCAAAGATATTCATCAACAAACCATCTTTGCACTACGGGCCAAAGATATTCAACAACAGTTCATCTTTGCACTACAGGCCAAAGATATTCATCAACAGGCCATCTTTGCACTACATGCCAAAGATATTCATTAACAATTCATATTTACACTACAGGCCAAATATATTCATATCTCAAAGAAATATATAATCATTTCAGAATTTATATAAACAATAATTATAACCATGTTGATCAATTCACTTTTGCACTTAAGCTTAAGATATTCAATTATAAATTCAATGGTCATGATCATACCAGTCACAATTCAACTTTGCACTACAGGCCAAAGAGAACCCTAGTCATGATCATACCAATAATCTACCCATCTTTACACTCCAGTGAAAGAGAATTTCAACATTAGGGTTATAAAAATGTTATATATGATGATAAAAATAATATGATCAACATATAGTTTTAATCTCAAGAGTAATATTCGTAACTCATGAATAGTAAATCGTGAATAGTAACTCATGAATAGTAACCCCGACACAAAAGATAGAAATTCCACAATAAAATCCATACCAATATTTCGGTATAATGATATTGAAAGAATAACATTACTTAAATTTATAAACAATTTATTTTAATTGTTTATACTTTACTAATTAATGCATTTAATCATCATAAAATGCCAACTCTTACAATTTCATCATCAATAACCAAAACCCTCATCAAAAATCTGCATATACCTCATATAGGATTCTCAAGCCATAAAATCCTATTTTCCAATTTTCTTTCTTCACAAAACATATTTAATTCATTTACTCATAACTAGACCATTTTCATGAAAAATACCAAATCAGTTCCAAAAATATTTCTTTTCTGAGATTTAGCATAATATAGTCCCATTGTGAACATATATTTTTCTCAAAATTTTTAAAAGTCATTTACTATTTTTCATATGGCCAAAATAACTGAATATTTAGACATTTATCAAAAATTGTACTTTTGTCTAAAAATTCTGAAATTTACAGAGTATACTTCTATCATATACATGTACTCTCAACAAAAATTTCATCAATTTTGGAGTTAACCACAAGGAATTATAAGCTGTTACTTTTAAAATAGTCTTTTCTCATAAAATTCATAACTCTCAATCTATACATCCAAAAATCACTATTTTTGGACACAATCAATAAAACTCATCAAAATATCATTTCAAATTTTTCCAGAATTTTCTGAAGTTCGAAAAATCATAGCAACCCTTAAAATCCCTTACTATCCCTTACTATCCCTTACCTCAAAAGAGCAGTACTTCTGACTGGATATCGGATATGATGCTGAAGAAAACTTGCACTGATGAATAGCAACTCACCAAGTATCTAAAAACTCACAAAATATGCTTCATAATATAGAGAGAGAAAGAGAGAAAGCTTATGTTTTTGGTGTGATTTTCAATTCTAACTTAGCCCTCTATTTATAGGAAAATTTTGGTAGGTTTGACCTGCAACCTGATGGCTTTACCTGCTACTATTTCCACCCATCACATTTGAAATATAATTCAGCACATTTCTTCACCTACCACAAGTGGGGCCCA
Source organism: Panax notoginseng (assembly GCA_016801055.1). Taxonomy (NCBI): domain Eukaryota; kingdom Viridiplantae; phylum Streptophyta; class Magnoliopsida; order Apiales; family Araliaceae; genus Panax; species Panax notoginseng. The sequence continues at coordinate 99,233,270 of CM029022.1, read as the reverse complement.
CCAATTCTAGAATTTTCCACCAAAATGATAAACTCCAAAAATTCAACAATTTCTGAACCAGTCATCTCGTAAAATTCATAACAAATCATACGTTCATTTTTAACGGTTCAAAATTTGTGGACATATACTCAACTTATATATGTATAACATATCCAAAAATTACCACGATCCAACGGTCGGATTAAAAATTATAACCCTCGTAAAATTTCTCAAAAACCCTGATTTTTAATACCTCCATTCCGACAAAAATACTGATAAAAACCTCAACATTAACTCCTTTATTTTTAACCACAAAAATATATTCCCCATTTATATCCACATAAAATAAATATTTCCTTATCATATGAATCAATAATTAATTATTCACAAATAATATTACAGAATCATATTTATGACAACCAGGCCATTCCCAGGAAAGAGGGGGCTTTCCAATAAGAATTTCTCCTTACTGGCGCGCAATTAGGTGACCAAATCTCTCCTTAGACAGAACTTTCTAGTCATTGCCAATAATGTTATCTAATAATATTATTCAAATAATATGAATTAGTGATCTGATAATGGGAAATACCGTGCAGTGACAATTATTGAACAACAATAATATAAAATTTCAACGTAGCAATTATTGAATCAATAAAATAAAATATTGAACAGTGATTACTGTAACAATTATTGAGTAGTGCCTTCTTACGTAAGAATCAATAATTTCAAAAATACTATGCAATACCATGTGCTACTGTGCAATAACGTGTATTACTGTATTTTAACCACCGGGTATTCTAACAGTGTTAACGGTAACAACTACGCCGTTATTTGTAAAAACTCAAATTTGTCGTTTTCTTCATCCGACAGTTATTCTGTTATGGGGCCCACAAATGGCTGCGCCGTCGTACGAATATTCCCCGACAGAAAGAATATTCCACGACCAAACGAATATTCCCCGACAACAATGATTATTTTATAACCACTTGCTTATTTTGAAAAAAAATCATATTTCACTCATAACTTTAAACTTTTATCAATTTAACCATTTACTGAATTGTAATTATAAGAAAAATTGAATATTTTTATTTCATAAAATTCGGGGTCTTACACAATACACAAGTATACGTAGTCAACAAGTAATACAGTGAAAGTAGAGTATCATTCCCACGAGGAATTATTTAATAAAAATCACCAAGTACTAACCCGTAACCAACTCAATCTTATTTAAACGAATGAATTTCAATTTATAAGTAAACTAATTCTAATTACCACTAGTTAAATTAAGATTACGGAGATTTAAGATCACAACTTCACTTATTACTTCATTTAAGTTAACACACTTCTCATCAATTATCTTCTATTCAGAATTGTTAATCAAGAACACTAAAGCAGATAAAACCACCTCTCGTTGCAGAATACCCATACTCACTCAAATCCATAGATGATAGAATCAAGCAAGAGACCCTAATTAACTAATCCACTATATCTCTATGTGAATTACAATTAAAAAGGATTTAAAGCACAAGTTCTCTATAAGATTACATATGGCGTAAAGGCATATCTCTATTCTAAACACGAATCATGAATTCCATCTATGCAGAAATCACAAACACATGCTATCATGATTAGATCTAAATTTAAACTTCACCTCTCGAGTTCATATAGATTATCACGGTAATTGATGGCCAATCAATTAAACAATTAAGTCCAAATCACAATAGACAATCCTCACAATAGAACATAATAATTGATAGCGAAGTATATTAAAATAAACTACACAATAAGATCCATTGTAATCTCAAACAAAGAAATAGTTCATGATTATTGAATTAAAACTAAGAATCCAAAGTTTAATACACATTAAAAAACAAAGATAGAAGAAGATGAGAAGATAGAATCTATTGTCCGTAGATTTGATGCTCCCTCCTCGCTCCTACTTTGAATCTTCAATGGTCTCCAAGTTGCTTCAATCTCCAAATTTAATAAGAACTAGAGTTTTGATCTTATCTACTCTAATCTAATCTAATGGAATCCTCTCTCCCCCTCTAATCCTTGTGATTCTCCTCCTTTTATTAGTCTCTTTATATGTCTTTAAGCCCTCTTAAAAGTCCTTGAGTCAATCAGATCGAACCAATCCTTATTGGACTCAAATTTGGACAAAATTAGCCTTTTCTACGCGTACCCCTGCCCCAACTGGGATTTAGCTTTGTAAAGGGCCCGCCCCGGTGGGCTAGGGTTTTATTTTCCAACTGGTACCCCCGCCCTGGAGGGGGTTTTGTGAAGAGAAAGCCCGCCCCGGTGGGGGACCTTTTTATGCTTTGACTTCATTTGGGAAAATGGTCATAACGTCTTCGTTTGAACTCTGATTTCGATGATTTAAGATGTTCCGAGAAGAGGAGACGTAGATCTACAACTTTTATGCTTTGAGTGTATCTAAATAAGGACTAGAACAATGTTGAAATTGGCTCTAAAGTGGCTGTTATGTAAATGGTCACCCAAAATAGTGAAGTTCAACATCTGTTGGTGCAAAGGTCATAACTCTAGCATCCGAACTCCGGTTAGAATGATTCAAGATGTTCCGGAAAGCTAAGAAGAAGCTCTACAATATAATCAAAGTTCCAAGCCACGAACACGAAATAAGCATGAAAGCCCAAATGATGTTCAGATTGCTTTTCTTTGCAATTTCATACCAATTCTTTGCTATTTCAACTCCTAAGCATATAATCTACAAAACGAACACAAAATGCATGAAAAGTAATTAAGAAACATGAGATTAAGCAACTAATTCAAGTAACATATACCGTATAAGTAGGTATAAAACCTACTTATTAGAAGTCTCTTCATACCTTCCCATTTTAATTACTTGTAATTTCGTTTCCATGTCAATCTCAATGTAATGAAAATATAATAGAATATGTGAACATGCATATCAAGACCTGTCACGCTATCCTGTCCTTAAAATAGCTGACATCCGTTTTGTAGGATAGTACTCCTAAAAAACAGACACATTACATAGCATGTAACATTTCCATGTTTCCCCAGACTAAACTATATAAGTCTTTTTTGTAGGGAAACGATTGGTCCCATTACCCGTTTAAAATCCAAAAAGGCACTAAGCCCACAGTCAGACATGGCTACAAGTGCCCCACCTGATCCTACTCCTGTCTCTCGAAAGGAGTTTGAAGGATTAAGGAATCTGATCGCAGAATTGGCTGTCTTTCTAAAAGAGCAAATGTAAAAACACTCAGGGCCAGACAATGCCTACTCAACCAGAGTTATTCACAGCAGGGGGCTGTTAGGGCATTTCCAGCAAGATGGAAACCCATATACCTAAACCTCATTCCAATAAAGGAACCAACAAAACCCCTGAAATCGTAAAACTCAGGGATGATCGAGAAACTGGGAATATAAGAAAGAAAGTTCAACAAATAAGGGAAACCATCTTGGCAATCAAAGGTACTGGAAACTATTGAAGTGTCACCTATTCAGATCTCTGCATATTCCCAAGGGCTAGATATCCTGACAAATTCCAAGTCCAACAGTTTGAAAAGTATAATATGGCAGGCGATCCCTATATGTACCTGAAAGTATACATTTGCGAGCTAGGGTCTTATACTGAGGATGAAAGCCTCAGAATGCAGCTTTTTGAAAAGAGTCTCACTGGAGAGGCTAAAGCCTGGTATGCCTACTTAACAATGCCAAAATCCATAACTGGGAAGAATTGGCCCATGCCTTTCTAAATCAGTTCAGTTTTCAGTCATGAATGGCACCGGATCGATACCAAGTGACTAAAGTCAAAAAGCAGAGTACTGAGTCTTTTCGAGAATATGCCCAAAGATGGAGATGTCTGACAGCGCAAGTCATTCCATCAATGACAGAAACTGAAATGGTGATGACTTTCATAGACATTCAAGAGGCACCTTACTATGAAAGGATCCTAGCTGGAATAGGAAATCCATTCTCGGAAATGATTAAACATGGAGAAATGGCAAAGATGGGCCTGAAGGCAGGCAAGATTAAAGACTTTACTACCTCGCAAGCAGTCGCCGAGCATATACAGACTGGAAAGTATGTGAGCGATCCCAAGAGGGTATCCGATAAAGGCAATGAAGATGTATCCCTTGTTGTACAGGGGCAAGCTAGCTAGGAGACCAACCTACAGTCCCCCCATTTGGAAAAAGAAAGACAATCTGCCATTTCAACAACAGACTACATTCAACCAATGCCAGGATAGAAAGAGAAAATTTGAAAGAACGAAAAATCGGGTGTTCACTCCACTGGGCGATTCCCTTGAAAATGTACTGGCGATGTTAATGGATCACAAGAAAATTACCGAACTGGCTCCACCTCTGGAACCAGAGAGTAAAAGATACAATCCAAGCCAGAGATGTGCTTACCACTCAGGGTCTCCGGGCCATGATACACAAGATTGTTGGTCCTTAAAGAATAAAATTCAAAATCTGATCGAAAGTGGCAGTATTGTGGTCCAACATCCTGACCAACAAAATGTCAACACCAACCTTCCGTTGCAGCATGATACGGAGGGAGTAAACATGATCGGGTCAGGAAGTGCTAAAATGTATCCAAATCGTAAGTATAAACGAAGGATAGAGGAATACCCCCAAAGGCACAGAACAAATGTCCTAGAGTGGGAAAACTCGGAGGAGGGTATGATAGTAATGTAAAAATTAGAGATGATCCAAAATAAGATAAATCTGCTAGCTAAGCTTATAGTGCGCCAACATTAGGATAAAAGGCAGTTTTTCACTCAACTATCAGAAAGCCAAGAGAAAAAAGAGGTTAACCATAATGCTATCCCATATCTCTCCAAGATGAGCCAACTAAATGAAGAAGATTAAAGCAAGAAAAAGAGATTGATAAAATTGCTAGAAGATCTCGCCAGCGGAAAAATCGCTCGGTGGAATGCGAATTCTCAAAGAAGAAAGATCAAACAACCTCCATAAGAGGCAAAAAATTCACCCCTCTGAGCAAATCAAATGAAAAAATGCTACACTTTCTGATAAGCCAAGGAAGGATTACTGAGTTGCTGCCTCCTATAAATCCCAAGATAAAGAGTTCTGATTCCACCAAGATATGTCTCTACCATTCTAACTCACCTGGACATGCGACTGAGGAATATTGGTCTTTGCAACATAAAATCTAGGATCTCATTGAAAATAAAGAGCTGAACATAGAATTCCTCATAACCAGAAAAGGCGAAGAGGAAATAAAAAGCTTAAGATGTCCACTCGGGACAGGCTGTTTGAAGGAAGTAAAGGCTATGAGCACCAATCCTGCCAGAACATAAGGTGGACTAATCCTAATGTAGGGAATGATAGAGGAGACAAGGGAATCCCCAAAGGAGATTCCTTCGCCAATATCAAACATCTTGTGGCCCAAAGATAGCAACCACATTCCTAATTTTATCATCTTGGATAATGAGGAGGAAATACTGATCCTTTCCAAGGAAGAAAAAGCCAAAAAGGAAAGTTCCTTGTAAGAAATGCAACAACAGTTCGAAGGAGATTTCATGGTCGAATCCTCTCAAGTCCAAAAAATAGGTGAAGGAACAGATGAAGAAAAAGGTGGTGAGATTATCAGAGAAACCAACCCATCGAAGAATCAGGAGTTCATACCTTTTTACGATGGGTCCAGTTCAAGCGTCCCTGAGGAATGTATTAAATCAGGAAGCGATCAAGTTATGGACATGAGTGAAGATATTCAGAACCAAGAGGCAACCTTTATCGCGAGCCTTGAAGACAACATAACCACTGATAACTGGACTATTAAGCCTCAGCTAGCCAAGAAGATGTAGATTCAGAGGATAAAGTTGTGAGTTCCAGGAGATGTTGGGACGGTATCACTTTCTTCGCAGTATGGCTTTTATTTTCTATGCATGTAAATATTGAAAAAAAATCAACAAATAAAAAAAAATCAAGAAATTGAAAAAAAATAAAAAAAATCAAGCCAGTCAAGTCTCAGCTCTTCAAGCCTGAACTAGGAAAGACCTGATCTCCCCTCATCAATGGGAGTACGTAGGAAGCCATTTATGGTGCGGTCAAAATAAACAAAAACCCAAAAAACCCTAAATAAACACTTCTCAAATCGTTCAGCTCATCAAGCATGAACTACAAAAGACCCGATCTCCCCTCATCAATGGGAGTACGTAGGCAACTATTTATGGTGCAGTCTGACCTTCAAAAGAAACATCCAAACCCAGACATTAATCCCAAGACAACCAATAGCAAGGACCTTCAAAGAGCCGACACCCTCAATCACAAGTCTCCATCAAATCAAAAGAAAATCATCAAGACTGTAAGACCCCAACTTTTTATAAATGAAATTAAATTTTCTCTATTTATTATTTTAAAATAGTAAGGGTTGATTTGATTAGTGTGGTTAGTTATGGGTAAAATGCGCAAATATTTTAAATAAGTAAGTGGTTATAAAATATTCATTGTTGTCAGAGAATATTCGTTTGGTCGTGGAATATTCTTGCTATCAGAGAATATTCCTACGACGGCGCAGCCTTGTGTGGGCCCCATAACGGAAAGAAATTAGATGAAGAAAACGACAAGTATGAGTTTTTATAAATAACGATGTAGTTGTTACCGTTAACACTGTTGAAATACCCAGTGGTTAAAACATAGTAATACGCGATATTGCACAAATTATTGATTCTTACGTAAGAAGGCACTACTCAATAATTGTTACAGTAATTACTATTCAATATTTTATTTTATTGATTCAATAATTGCTACGTTGTTATTTTATATTATTGTTGTTTCAATAATTGTCACTACTCAATATTTCCTATTATCAAATCAATAATTCATATTATTGTACTAATATTATTAGATAACATTATTGGCAATGTCTAGAAAGTTCTGTCTAGGAGAGGTTATTTAATTGCGCGCCAGTAAAGAGAAATCCTTACCGGAAGGCCCCCTCTTTCCTGGGAATAGTCTGGTTGTCAGTATTGTGATTCTGTAATATTATTTGTGAATAATTAATTATTGATTTATATGATAAGAAAAATATTTATTTATGTGGCTGTAAATGGAGAAATTTTTAGAAAAGTGACAATTGTTGAAAATTGATATTTTATATTTTCTTATAAAATAATTTATTTAAATATATTATTATATTATAATAATATAATAATGATGATATTTTTACAATGAATGTGTGATACATGAATAAATGAGGAGGAAGAATATTTTTGTTACAATAAATGCTAAAAATATGTTAAACATGTTGGTGGACCCCATTTTTGACTGAAATTTGATTATAGCCTGTAAAATCGTCCGTATGTGGATTTCGATCAATTTTTGCTTGGAATTTGGAAAAACTTAAACTTATAATGTCGTAGAGAATTGAATTTTTTATGGAATGGGCATAAGATTTGAATTTTTTTGATAAAGGGCTATTTATTATGAATTATCGAAGTTGCGGAATAATTGATTTTTAGAGTTTAAAATATTTTTTTAATGAAAAACATTTTTTTTGGGTGGGACCCACTTGTGTGTGCTGAGATTATGATGTGGTGGGCTAAGGATTTTTTTTTAAAAAATATTATTATTTTATTAAATTTTTTGCTTTGATATTCTAAGTATTTTCCTATAAATAGGGTGCTTAGGCTAGAATTGAAAATCACACCAGAAATTGAAGTTTTTTCTCTCTATATTATCGAGCATATTTTTGTGAGTATTTTTATACTTTGAGTGTTGCTATACGGTGCAAATTTCCTTCAGCATTATATCTGATATTCCAGCCAGAAGTACTATTCTTTCGAGGTAAGGGATGTTATTTTTTTCGTAAATGATATTATTTCTTTCAATATCATTATACAAGAATATTAGTATGAATTTTATTATGAAATTTTTATCTTTTCATGTCGGGGTTACTATTTATGAGTTATTATTTACGAGTAACTATTCACGAGTTACTATTCATGAGTTACTATTCACGAAGTATGATAGTTTTTCTTGTAGAATTTCTACTTTTTAGTGTCGGGGTTACTATTCACGTATACGACACTATTCATAAATACGACACTATTCATAGAAAAATTAAATTTTCTTTTCTATGTCTAAGATTGTCTGTTATGGTTCCTATCTTTGATTGTATCCATGTTTTGATCTTCATTCTTGAATTTTGCTCCATAATAGTTTATTATGGAGTATTTTTGAACATTGATGAACTAAAATATGAATCCTTAATCATTGTCCTTTTATCTCACTGGATTCGTTTTCTTTAAAATATTTTAATCATTCTCAGTCCTAAATGATGATATTACTAAATATCTTTGGCCTGTAGTGCAAAGATGAATGATTAACTGATGAATATCTTTGGCCGTAGTGCAAAGATGAATAGGTGTTTAGATGAACATGACCAACTGATGATATAAATGAATATCTTTGGCCTGTAGTTCAAAGATGAATATTTGATTCAAGATGTATATTGATTGATGTTACAGGGATATAATGTTAATGATGGACTTTTAAATCTTAGAAGATAGTAGAATTCATTCTCTACTTGACTCTTCTAATGGATTGCTATTTTCGCTGCAGTTGTTGATCTAAAACTTGTTGTCTATTATATTTTATCAGATTTTTCCCTGTTGAAGACTAATGATAATTTGTTGTATATTATCTTAGTCATAATATTCTTTACTGGACTAGTTGAGCTCACCCTTTTCCTTTTTGTTCCATTTTTCTCAAGAGGCGAGAATATAGCGGGAAGTAGTCGAGGTGTGGAATGGTGGTTCTAGACAGTTGTTTAGCAGTCCTCACTATTTTGTAAAATAGTGTATCAATAATTGTAATGAGAACTTATTTGAGTATGAATATTGTCTAGAAGACAATATTTGTATTTAAACTCATAGTTTATGTGTTGTCGTATTTTACACGACAATTGTATTTATAAAGTTGTAGTTGTTTCTGTACCATGTAGTTGTTTCTGTACCATGTATTTGGCGACTCAGAATGGGTGATGTATACCTATTTTGGGGGCATCACAGTTGGTATCAGAGCTTAGGAATATGGTCTCTGGCGGAGATCGGGGAATAGAACTAGGAGGGGAGAGACGAGTAAATTCTTCGCTAGTATGTCCTACCTAAGCTTATTTGTTGGTCGATCATAATATAGGGGTATTATGTGGTATTTCAATTTCTTTAATTAACCCTTGTTATTGGAAGTTTTTGAGAATGGCAACTGAGAATGTTAACAATAGAGTAAATGAGACCGTGGAAACACCTTTAATCACCAATCAAAAGAACGTGCAACGGGATGACAATGTTCCTCCTGTAAACAACACCACTGATCAGACGATGAACGATGGGATGTTTAGAAGCTTTTTATAGTTCATGCAAAATCAGACGAGGGAGACTCGTGTACCAAATACGGGTGGAAATGATAACAACTCGTGGTTTATCACAGCCAAGCAGTTCAAAGATTTGGGACCACCAGAATTCTAGGGAAAGCCGGATCTGATTAAGGCGAAAATGTGGGTCAAGCAAATTACCAAAATATTTGATGTCTTGGGATGCATGGAGGAACAGAAGGTTCCATTCGCCACCTTTATGTTCCGTGGTGAGGCAGATTACTGGTGGAAATCTGTGAAGCGTACCCAGCCAGCCACACTCAACATGTCTTGGGAAACATTTTAGAAACTGTTCAATGACAAGTACTTTCCTGAAAGTATTCATCATATGAAGGAGGTAGAGTTTATTAGACTGGAACAGAACAACATGACGGTGTCCCAGTACGAGGCGAAGTTTACGGAGTTATCCAGGGTTTCACCTCATTTGGTAGAGAATGAGGAATGTATGACGCGGATGTTTTTTAGAGGTTTGAAACCCGACATTCGTCAATACCTCATTTCTCATAAATTTTCTCTATATTCAGATGTTGTCAACATGGCTCAATTATTAGAGCGAGATAATGAGTATGTACAACCGAGGGACCACAACCAGGGTCAGACAGGTGGCAGCAGTCATCGGAGCAATGATAACCAGCAGGGAGGAAAGAATACGGACAAAAGTGGTAACCACTCTGGTGGTAATCGTGGCCATGATAGCAGAAGAAGCGAGTCAGGGAGAGATTTCAAAAAGAGAAGGTACAACAATGACAATGTGAAGATGTCAGCATCAGCATCAACTGTTTCTAAGGGAGGAGAACGACCACCGGTCATATGTTATAAATGCGGGAAAGAAGGACACATCAGCCTAAACTGCCCACAACAGTTCAAGGTATGTTATAATTGTGGAAAGGAAGGTCATATCGCTCGAGATTGTACTGTAGCAAAACTAAGTCCAGCAGGGATGGTGACTTCAAAAGTTGTCCTGGAAAAGTCAAAGTCAGCGGTTCTTGGAAGAGCGTTTGTCGTGACTGACCAAACTGCGAGGAACCCTAACGAGGTGATTATGGGTAAGCTAATCATAAACTCTTACGAAGTTTATACCTTACTAGATACCGGTTCAACCCATTCTTTTATCTCTCCTGCTTGTGCTCAACGTTTGAACTTGACTCCGGAGAAATTAGACTTTAACTTATCTATTGAGACTCCGTTAGGAGAAATTTCTATTACATCTACTGTTTATAAATCTTGCTTGATCCAAGTTGGCACCATCACATTATCTGTGGATCTTATCTCTCTAAAGATACTAGCATTTGATGTGATTTTAGGGATTGATTGGTTAACCACTCATCATGCTAAAATTGATCACCAACCTGTTATGCGAATTCAAGCAACCAAACCACTAAAGTCAATCACTGTCATATCAAACCATACAGCCATTCGCTTATTGAAAAACGGACGTCAGATTTGAATAATATTTTTGTTGTTAGACAATTTCCTGACGTATTTCCTAAAGAACTTCCCGGTCTACCCCCAGAATGTGACGCCCCCAAAATAGGTATACATCACCTATTCTGAGTCGCCAAATACATAGTACAGAATACAAATACAATCTTTAATATACAACAAGAGAGCTGTGAGTTTTAATACAAATATTGTCTTCTAGACAATATCCACTCTCAGAATAAGTCCTCATTACATTTATTATCACATTATTTAACAGAATAGTGAGGACTACTAATACTATCATCTGGACCGTCACTCCATTCCCCGACTAGTCCCGTCTACGTTCTCATTTCCTGAAGAGAACAGTGAAAGAAAGGGTGAGCTCAACTAGCCCAGTAAGAAATATTATGACTAAGATAATACATAATAAATCATCATTAGTCTTCAACAGTGTTAAACTGATAAAATACAATAGACATCAAGTTTAACTGCAGCGGAATAAGCAATCCATTAAAAGAGTCAAGTAGAGAAATAAATCTACTATCTTTTACGATTTAAAAGGTTTTTCATCACTTTTATCGCTGAGACTCAACTTAATAAATAATCCATATCATCCCTGCACTATGGCCAAGGATATTCATTAGTATTACAACCACAAATTATCCATGCACTACGGGCCAAGGATATTCGTGTATTCATCAAAGGTCATGATAATGCCAACAACAGTCCATCAATGCACTACTGGCCAATGAGGACTTTTACCACATCATTCGTAACATTACGGTCATGATTACACCGAATAATCCCTGGTTATAATCATACCAAGTCCATATATGCACTACATGCCACAGATGACTTTCAACAAAATATAAACATGAGGATGATGACAATGATATAAGAATTCAATAAAACAAGTTCAAGAATTAATTTATCCAGTAACCAACAACGTCCAAATTGTCAACATGATACTGCTTTGTAGAGTAAAATTTAAGAATGCTCAGAAGAATATTTCCATTAAAAGATATTGGATGAAGCGCAATTATCAAGGATATTCCACTAATTTCATGGAGTATAAAAACCAAAACTTTAACCAACTGAGTATAATAAAGAATGGAATAACAAAAGAATTCACCAAGCATGCGATAGACTGCACAGACAGGTTATTCCAACAGAAAAATAAATAATGGAACCAAGTCATGCATAAACGCACCGACAGGATATTCCGACAGAATAATAAATAATGGAATCAGGTCCGGCATAAAACGCACAGACATGATATTCCAACAGAATAATAAAGACGGAACCAAGTCCGGCGTAAAACGCATAGACAGGATATTCCAACAAAATAATAAAGAATGTAATGACAGAAGAATTTCACCAAGTATAGGGTAGCCCGCGTATATAGGTTATTCTAACAGAATAATAAATAATGGAATAACAGAAGTTCTGTTCATGAATACAAAGGAAATAATACCCCTTACCTTAAGAAGAAGAGTACTGGATATAGGAGTAGTGTAGTAGCATAATACTTTTCTTCTTTCTCTCTATAATTTCTCTCTCTAGAGTTTCAGTGAATTCGTAAGAAATAATGAAGGAATGAGCTTCTATTTATAGAAGAATGGACTGCATAGTAACTAATTTATGAACGGTCCAGATTGATTTACTTTTAATCGGACGATCCATATTTAAAGCAAAATCTTTTAAATAAAATATAATATATTCTATTTATAATCTAATAAAGCGAATAACTTTATAAAAGTATTCTGTTTTATATAAAAAGTTTTTCTGTTTTATCACATTAATAATACTAATAAATCAAAACTGAATGACTTATCACATAAGCATCAATAATCAATACAGTGTGCTACTATGCAACCACGCGTATTACTGTACTTTTACTACCGAGTAGTTCAACAGTATTAACGGTAAAACTTCTGCCGTTATTTTCATAAAATATTTTTGTCGTTTTCTCAATCCGATAATAATTCCGTTGTAGGGTCCACCAATGATTGCGTCGACGTACGAATATTTCCTGTTAAAACGAATATTTCCTGACCAATCGAATATTATACAACAACTTGCGTACTTTGTAAAATTTTTAAATATTACCCACAACTATAACATTATATCAAATTCATTCCATAATATTTCAAAATGATATTTATAAAAAATTCATCTTTATTAAAAAAAATTGGGGTCCTACAATCTCCCCTTCTTATGAAATTTTGCCCTCGAAATTAGGGTACGTACTTGGTATGTCGAAGAGATAAGGATATCTTGATTTCATTTCAGATTCTAATTCCCAGGTCATTTTCTCAACATCGTGGTTCCTCCACAAAACATTGACTTGAGGTATAACCTTGGAGCGTAGAACATGATCCTTCTTATCCAAGATTTGAACAAGAACCTCTTCATACGTTAAATCTTTCGCTATTTCATCCGGTTCTAACTCAATAATGTGGTGCGGGTCTTTCACATATTTACGTAACATAGATATGTGAAAAACGTTATGAACATGAGACATACTTGGCGGTAAAGTGAGTCTATAAGCCACAGCTCCTACTCGATCGAGAATTAAAAATGGGCCAATGAATCGAGGATTAAGCTTTCCTCTCTATCCAAATCTCATAACTCCTTTCCATGGAGCAACACATAACAACACATGATCTCCAATATCGAATTCCACGTCCTTTCGATGAAGATCAGCATAACTCTTTTGTCGATCTTGTGAGGTTTTTATACGTTGCTGGATCGTTTGAATCTTTTTCGTAGTCATTCGTACCAACTCTGGTCCCAACAACGTTGCTTCACCCACCTCATCCCAGCATACTGGAGAACGACACTTTCTTCCATACAACGCTTCGAATAGAGCCATGCCATTACTTGCTTGATAGCTATTGTTGTAGGAAAACTCCACTAATGGTAAGAACTTATCCCAACTTCCCTTGAAGTCAAGGACACAGAGTCTTAATAAATCTTCAAGAGTTTGAATAGTCCTCTCTGATTGTCCGTCCGTCTGAGGATGATATACCGAACTAAATCGTAAATTCGTGCCCATAGCTTTCTGCAAACTAACCCAAAATTGTGAAGTGAATCTTGGGTCTCAATCAGGAACTATGGATGCCGACATATTATGCAATCTTACAATCTCGTTTATGTACATACGAGCAAGACGTTCAAGTGTATAAGTTTCTCGTATAGGTAAGAAATGAGCTGACTTGGTCAATCTATCAACAATGACCCAAATCACATCTATGCCTTGAGAAACCTTGGGAAGGCCAATAACAAAATCCATGGTAATGTGCTCCCACTTCCATTCTGAAATTTCAAGTGGTTGCAATGGACCTTTTGGTACTTGATGCTTCGCCTTGACTCGTTGACACGTTAGACACCTTGAGATAAACAGCGTTATCTCTCTCTTCATATTGCCCCACCAAAATGTATGTCAAAGATCACGATACATTTTGGTACTCCCAGGATGGATTGCAAACGGTGTGTTGTGCGCCTCCATCATGATTTTATACTTTAAATCAGGGTCATTAGGAACACAAAATTTGGAGTTGACTCGAAGTATTCCCTCTTTATCGATTCTTGCTTCCGGCATAGCACCTTCTTGAACTTTCTTTCTCATACGCATCAGCTCCAGGTCTGTAGTTTGAGTAGCTTTAACTTTATCAATTAAAGTCAATTCTACTCGTATATTTGCCACCATCACATGGGTCCCTGGAGTCTTTAACTCTATCGCCATGCTTTGCAAGTCACACAAAATGGGCCTTTACGTTGACAATATCGCACTCGTACCCGCATATGATCTTCTACTCAATGCGTCAACTACCACGTTCGCTTTTCCAGGATGGTATGGTCATAATCTTTCAACAGTTCAAGCCAACGTCGTTGTCGCATGTTGAGTTCCTTTTGAGTGAAGAAATATTTGAGGCTTTTATGATCCGTAAAGATCTCCACTTTCTCCCCATACAAGTAATGCCTCCAAATTTTAAGTGCGAAAACAATAGCTGCCAACTCTAGATCATGAGAAGGATAATTCCTATCATATTCTTTGAGTTGTCGAGAGGCATAGGCTATGACTTTCCCATGTTGCATGAGTACACATCCTAACCCTTTGCCCGAAGCATCATTGTAGATGACAAATCCCTCCAAGCCAGATGGTATAGTCAGAACAGGTGCTGAAATGAGTCTTCTATTGAGTTCTTGAAAACTATTTTCACATTCCTCACTCCAACCGAATTTTATATCTTTCCGAGTCAGCTGAGTTAGTGGAATAGCGATTCGAGAAAATCCTTCCACGAATCTCCGATAATAACCAGCTAAGCCGAGAAAGCTACGCACTTCGGTCACTGATTTGGGTTGCTCCCAGCTTTGAATAGCTTCAATATTTATCGGGTCAACAGATATTCCATGACTTGATACTACGTGCCCAAGGAATGCTACTTCTTCAAGCCAAAACTCGCATTTCTTCAACTTGGCATAAAGCTTGTTTTCACGAAGCTTTTAGAGTACTAGCCTCAAGTGTTGCTCATGATCTTCACGGCTTTTGGAATAAATAAGTATGCCATCAATAAAGACGACCACAAAGTGATCTAAATATTCCTTGAATACCCGGTTCATCATATCCATGAAGGCAGCAGGAGCATTAGTCAATCCAAAAGACATGACTAAGAATTTATAATGCCCGTACCGAGTTCTGAAGGCAGTCTTTGGAATATCCTCACTTCTAACCTTCAGCTGATGATATCCAGAACGAAGATCGATCTTTGAAAAGAATTGTGCTCCTTGCAACTGGTCAAACAGGTCATCAATGCGAGGCAACGAGTACTTATTTTTGATGGTGACATGATTCAACTCCCGATAATCAATACAAAGTCGCATAATTCCATCTTTCTTCTTCCCGAATAGAACAGGAGTACCCCAAGGAGAAGTACTAGGTCGAATGAAACCAATATCTAACAATTCCTGCAATTGGGTCCTTAACTCCTGAAGTTCAATAGGAGCCATCCGATTTGGGGCTTTGAAAATGGGTTTTGTACCGGGTTCAAGGTCAATACAAAATTCAATTTCACGCTCTGGGGGTAGGCCAGGAAGTTCTTCAGGAAATACGTCAGGAAAATTATTAACAATAGAAATATCATTCCAATTTGACGTATTTTTGTTTAAATCTTTGACATGAGCTAAGAAAGCTTGACATACGTTTTTCAATAAATGAATAGTTTTATGGCTTGAGATGACCGTGATTGATTTTAATGGTTTGGTCGCTTGAATTCGCATAATAGGTTGATTAGGAATATGAAAGCTAACAACCTTACGAAAACAGTCAATTTTTGCATGATGAGTAGTTAACCAATCAATCCCTAGAATCACATCAAATGCAAGTATTTTCAATGAAATAAGATCGACAGGTAATGTGAGGGTACCTATTTAAACCAACCAAGACTTATAAACAGTGGATGTAATAAAGGTTTCTCCCAACGGAGTTTTCACAGATAAGTCAAAGTCTAATTTCTCCGGAGTCAAATTTAATCGTTGAGCGCAAGTAGGAGAAATAAAGAATGGGTAGAACCGGTATTAAATTACGGTATAGACTTCGCTAGAGTTTATGATAAGCTTACCCGTGATGACCTCGTTCAGGTTCCTTACTTTCTGGGAGGTCACAATAAAAGTTCTCCCTTGAACTACTGGTTTTGACTTGTCTGGGACGGTATTTTGTGTCACCGTTCCAACTGGACTTGTCTTCGGTGCACGACAAAATCGGGCTAGGTGACCTTCTCTTTCACAATTATAACATGCTTTGGATGGCATCGCACAGTTTGGACTGATATGTCCATCCCCTCCACATTTGAAGCATATGATAGGTGGTCGTTCTCCTTCCTTAATGACGGGTGTTGATGCTAACGTCTTTTCATCATTGTTTAATCTCCTCTTCTTGAAATGTCTATTTTTATTATTTTGGCCATGATTACCACCGAAGTGGTTACCATTTCTGGCATGTTGATTCCCTTCACGCTTGTTGTCACCGCTTCTATGACTGCTCTCACTGGTATTATCATTTTGTCGTCTGCTTTCTCTTGGTTGAGTTGACTCGTTATCGCGCTCCAATAACTGAGCCCTATTTACAACATCTGAATACAAACACAGTTTATGAGAAATAAGATATTGACGTATCTCCGGTTTCAAACCTCTTAAAAACATCCGCGTCATTCTCTCCTCATTATCAACCAAGTGGGACGCAAACCGGGACAACTCGGCAAACTTAGCTTCATACTATGACATGGTCATATTATTCTGCTCCAACTTGATGAACTCTACCTCTTTCATGTGACGAATACTTTCAGGAAAGTACTTGTCATTGAACAGTTCTTAAAACTTCTCCCAAGACATCTTCAATGCGGCAGGTTGAGTACGCTTTACCGATTCCCACCAGTAATTTGCCTCTCCTCACAACATAAAGGTGGAAAAGGGAACCTTTTGCTCCTCGACGCATCCCAAGACATCAAATATCTTGGTGATCTACTTGATCCACGTTTCTGCCTTAAGTGATTTTGGCTCTCCAATAAACTCCAGTGGTCCCAGCTCCTTGAACTGCTTAGCGGTGACCGTCCGAGAGTTTCTAGTGTTTTTACCTACATTTTGGACATGAGCCTTTCTCGCCTGATGTTGCATGAATTGCATAAAGCCTCTGAACATTCCATCATTCATCATTTGGTCAGTGTTGTTGTTTGCATGAAGATTTTCGCCTTCCTAATGTACATTATCCTGATTATTGATATGTGGAACCTCAACGGTCGCCTGTGCTCTAGTGCTATTCTCAACATTCTCGGATGTCATTTTCAGATGCTGCCACAAAACAAAGGTTAACTGACATGTAACATAATAACCCTATACTTTTACCGACCAATTAAAAACCAAATAAACTTTGGTAGGTCATACTAGCGAAGGAATTCCCCGTCTCTCCCCTCCTAGTTCTAGTCTCACATCTTAGCCAGGGATCATATCCCTAAGCTTTGATACCAACTGTGACGCCCCCAAAATAGGTATACATTACCTATTCTGAGTCGTCAAATACATGGTACAGAATACAAATACAATCTTTAATATACAACAAAAGAGCTGTGAGTTTTAATACAAATATTATCTTCTAGACAATATCCACTCTCAGAATAAGTCCTCATTACATTTATTGTCACACTATTTAACAGAATAGTGAGGACTACTAATACTATCATCGGGACCGTCACTCCGTTCCCCGATTAGTCCCGGCTACGTTCTCATTTTCTGAAGAGAACAGTGAAAGAAAGGGTGAGCTCAACTAGCCCAATAAGAAATATTATGACTAAGATAATGAAGAATAAATCATCATTAGTCTTCAACAGTATTAAACTGATAAAATACAATAGACATCAAGTTTAACTGCAGCGGAACAAGTAATCCATTAAAAGAGTCAAGTAGAGAAATAAATCTACTATCTTTTATGATTTAAAAAGTTTTTCATCACTTTTATCGCTGGGACTCGGCTTAATAAATAATCCATATCATCCCTGCACTACGGCCAAGGATATTCATTAGTATTACAACCACAAATTATCCATGCACTACGGGTCAAGGATATTCGTGTATTCATCAATGGTCATGATCATGCCAATAACTGTCCATCAATGCACTACGAGCCAATGAGGACTTTTACCATATCATTCGTAATATTACGGTCATGATTACACCGAATAATCCCTGGTTATAATCATACCAAGTCCATCTATGCACTACATGCCACAGATGACTTTCGACAAAATATAAACATGATGATGATGACAATGATATAAGAATTCAATAAAACAAGTTCAAGAATTAATTTATCCAGGAACCAACAACGTCCAAATTGTCAACATGATACTGCTTTGTAGAGTAAAATTTAAGAATTCTCAGAAGAATATTTCCATTAAAAGATACTGGATGAAGCGCAATTATCAAGGATATTCCACTAATTTCATGGAGTATAAAAGCAAAACTTTAACCAACTAAGTATAATAAAGAATGGAATAACAAAAAAATTCACCAAGCATGCGATAGACCGCACAAACAGGTTATTACAACAGAAAAATAAATAATGGAACCAAGTCATACGTAAACGCACCGACAGGATATTCCGACAGAATAATAAATAATGGAACCAGGTCCGGCGTAAAACTCACAAATAGGATATTCCAACAGAATAATAAAGACGGAACCAGGTTTGGCGTAAAACGCACAGACATGATATTCCAACAAAATAATAAAGAATGTAATGACAGAAGAATTTCACCAAGTATAGGGTAGCCCGCGTATACAGGTTATTCCAACAGAATAATAAATAATCGAATAACAGAAGTTCTCTTCATGAATACAAAAGAAATAATACCCCTTACCTTAAGAAGAAGAGTACTCGATATAGGAGTAGTGTAGTAGCAGAATATTTTCTTCTTTCTCTCTCTAGAGTTTCAGTGAATTTATAAGAAATAATGAAGGAATGAGCTTCTATTTATAGAAGAATGGACTGCATAGTAACTAATTCAAGAACGGTCCAGATTGATTTACTTTTAATCGGACGATCCATATTTAAAGCATAATCTTTTAAATAAAATATAATATATTCTATTTATCATCTAATAAAACGAATAACTTTATAAAAGTATTCTGTTTTATATAAAAAACTTTTCTGTTTTAGTACATTAATAATACTAATAAAATAAAACTAAGTGACTTATTACATAAGCATCAATAATCAATACTGTGTGCTACTATACAACCACGCGTATTACTGTACTTTTACTACCGAGTAGTTCAACAGTATTAACGGTAAAACTTCTGCTGTTATTTTCATAAAATATTTTTGTCGTTTTCTTAATCTGACAATAATTTTGTTGTGGGGTCCACCAATAATTGTGTCTACGTAGGAATATTCCCTGTTAAAACAAATATTCCCCAACCAATCGAATATTATATAACAACTTGCGTACTTTGTAAAATTTTTAAATATTACCCACAACTATAATATTATATCAAATTCATTCCATAATATTTAAAAATGATATTTATAGAAAATTCATCTTTATTAAAAAAAATTGGGGTCCTACACAGAACGTGAAGTTGAATTCTTTATTGACCTTGAACCTGGTACAAAGCCCCATTTCCAGAACCCTATATCGAATGGCTCCTATTGAACTTCAGGAGTTAAAGGTCCAACTACAGGAGTTGTTGGACATCGATTTCATTCATCCTAGTACATCTCCTTTGGGTGCTCCTGTTTTATTCGTAAAGAAGAAAGATGGGAGTATGCTATTTTGTATTAACTACTGAGAATTGAACCATGTCACCATCAAGAATAGGTATCCGCTACCTCGCATTTATGATCTGTTTGACCAGTTGCAAGGAGCATAATTCTTTTCAAAGATCGATCTTCGTTCTGGATATCATCAGTTAAAGATTAAAATTGAGGATATTCCGAAGACTACCTTCAGAACTCGGTATAGACATTATGAATTTCTAGTCATATCTTTTGGATTGACTAATGCTCTTGCGGCTTTCATGGATATGATGAACCGTGTGTTCAAGGAATATTTTAATTAATTTGTTGTTGTCTTTATTGATGACATCCTCATCTATTTCAAAAGCCGTGAAGATTATGAGCACCATTTGAAGCTGGTACTTCAAATGCTTCGTGAAAATAAGCTATATGCCAAGTTGAAGAAATGCGAGTTCTGGCTTGAGGAAGTAGGATTCCTTGGGCACGTGGTGTCAAAACATGGAGTATCTGTTGACCCGGCAAAGATTGAAGCAATACAAAGTTGGGAGCAACCGTAGTCGGTGATCGAAGTACGTAGTTTTTTGGACTTAGCTGGTTATTATCGGAGATTCGTGGAAGGATTTTCTTGAATCGCTACTCCGTTAACTCAGCTGACTCGAAAGGATACAAAATTCGTATAGAGTGAGGAATGCGAGAAGAGTTTCCAAGAGCTCAAGAGGAGACTCATTTCGACACCTGTTCTGACAATACCATCTTGTTCGGAGAGATTTGTCATCTACAGTGAAACTTCACGCAAAGGGTTAGGATGTGTTCTCATGCAACATGAGAAAGTCATAGCCTATGCCTCGTGACAACTTAAAGAATATGAGAGGAATTATCCTATTCGTGATCTAGAGTTGGCAGCAGTCGTTTTCGCATTGAAAATTTTGAGACACTATCTATATGGGGAGAAAATGGAGATATATTCAGATCATAAAAGCCTCAAATATTTCTTCACCCAAAAAAAACTCAACATGCGGCAACGACGTTGGCTCGAGCTGTTGTAAGATTATGACCTTACCATTCAATACCATCCTGGAAAAGCGAACGTGGTAGCTGACGCGTTGAGTAGAAGATCATATGTGGAAACGAGTGCGATGCTGTCAACACAAAGGCCCATTTTGTGTGATTTACAAAATATGAAGATAGAATTCAAGACTTAGGGGACCCATACGATGATGTCAAGTATACGCATAGAACCAACTTTAATCGATAAAGTTAAAGTTGCTCAAGCTACGGACTTAGAGCTGATGCGTATGAAGAAGAAAGTGCAAGACGGTGCTATTCCAGAAGTAAGAATTGATGAAGAAGGAATACTTCGAGACTACTCCAGACTTTGTATTCCTAACGACTCTGATTTGAAGTACAAAATTATGATGGAGGCACACAACACACCGTCTGCAATTCATCCTGGAAGTACCAAAATGTATCGTGATCTTAGACATACATTTTGGTGGAGCAA
This sequence comes from Panax notoginseng, assembly GCA_016801055.1. NCBI lineage: Eukaryota > Viridiplantae > Streptophyta > Magnoliopsida > Apiales > Araliaceae > Panax > Panax notoginseng. The sequence continues at coordinate 99,211,689 of CM029022.1, read as the reverse complement.
TATGAAGAGAGAGATTGCGAAGTTTATCTCGAGGTGTTTAACTTGTCAACGTGTAAAGGCGGATCATCAAGTGCCAAAGGGTCCATTGCAATCATTAGATATTTTTAAATGGAAGTGGGAACACATTAGCATGGATTTCGTTACAGGTCTTCCTAAGGTTTCTTAAGGCATAGATGCGATTGGGGTTATTGTTGATAGATTAACTAAGTCTGCTCATTTCTTGCCGATACAGGAGACTTATTCCCTTGAACGTCTTGCTTGTATGTACGTAAATGAGATTGTGAGATTTCATGGCATGCCAATAACCATAGTTTCGGATTGTGACCCAAGATTCACTTCACGATTCTGGGTTAGCTTGCAGAAAGCTATGGGCACAGATTTACGATTCAGTTCGACATACCATCCTCAAACGGACGGACAATTAGAGAGGACTATTCAAACTCTTAAAGATCTATTAAGACTCTGTGTTCTAGACTTCAAAAAAAGTTGGGATAAGTATTTACCATTGGTGGAATTCTCCTACAACAACAGTTATCAGGAAAGTATAGGTGTGGCTCCATTCGAAGCATTATATGGACGAAAGTGTCGCTCTCTAGTATGTTGGGATGAGGTGGGTGAAGTAACATTATTGGGACCAGAGTTGGTACATATGACTACAGAAAAGATCCAAATGATTTGACAACGTACAAATGGCACAGGATCGACAAAAGAGTTATGCGGATCTTCATCGAAAGGACGTGGAATTTAGTATTGTGGATCATGTATTGTTGTGAGTTGCTCCATAGAAGGGAGTTACAAGATTTGGGAAGACAGGAAAGCTCAATCCACGATTTATTGGTCCATTTTAAATTCTAGACCAAGTAGGAAATGTGGCCTATAGACTCGCGTAACCTCCTAGCATGTCTCGTGTTCATAATATTTTTTACATATCCGTGCTTCGTAAATATGTGAAAGACCCAAACAACATTATTGAGTTAGAACCAGACGAGATAGCCGAAGACTTAACGTACGAGGAGGTACCTGTCAAGATCTTGGATAGGAAGGAGCATGTCCTACGCACAAAGGTCATACCACAAGTTAAAGTTTTGTGGAGGAACCATGCTATTGAGGAAATGACCTGGGAGTTGGAAACGGAAATGAAAGCGAGGTATCCTTACCTTTTCAAAATACCAGGTACGTACGCTAATTTCGAGGATAAGATTTTATAAGGAGGGGAGGTTATAAGACCCCAACTTTTTATAAATGAAATTGAATTTCTTTTATTTATTATTTTGAAATAGTAAGGGTTGATTTGATTAATATGGTTAGTTATGGGTAAAATGCGCAAATATTTTAAATAAGCAAGTGGTTATAAAATATTCATTATTGTCGGGGAATATTCGTTTGGTCGTGGAATATTCTTGCTGTTGGAGAATATTTGTACGACGGCGCAGCCTTGTGTAGGCCCCATAACAGAAAGTGATTGGATGAAGAAAACGATAAATATGAGTTTTTGTGACAACCCCAAAATAGGTCCATTCCACCCAACCCATTCTGAGTCGCAAAATACGTGGTACAGAAAACAACTACAACTTCATTATCACAATTCTCGTACAAAATACAGCAACACATATGCTGTGAGTTTTGATACAAATATATACCAACTGTGACTCTTATCCCAACCTTGGATAGCACGTCACAATGGCACCTTACATAAAGGTATAGTCAAAAACTATTTTAGAAATTAGAATTTTGGGAAGTGCTCATGGAAACCTTCGTACATGGGAGGCCATGCTTCCAGGTTATGATAGATATCATATGTCCACAGAATTATCCTTGATTGACCTAATAGACCCCAAAGAAAAATAAGAAGATTACTATCATATTCTTTTCAATGGTGAGTCTTCTCTTGACATATCATTATCTCCACTGTCTTTAATCAGGAATTATACTTCAAACAAACAGCAAGATTATATAGGTAGTGCTCGTAAATATACTCAGCAATTGGATGTGCACAACCGTGTCTTATGATGACATGAGATTGTATGTCATTAGACATCTTGTATGATAGTGACAAAACACCCTTTCAACGTTAGGTTCGCCTCACCCTATATGATTCACCAAATATAACTGCTAAATGATGTATACAACACACTTTTCTATACTGGTTAGGGAGAACTCAACAGCTAGAGACCACCGTTCTATCCCTTGTTACCCCCGCTCGACCCAGCTACAATCTTATTACCTGAAAGGAATTGCGAAGCAAAAGGGTGAGCACAACTAGCTCAGTAAAAAATATCATGACTAAAGATAAATAAATTATCAAAAGCCTTCAACAGTAATAAATCAGAGATTTAGAACATATGGTAGATGATAAAAAATTTCAACCATAGTTGCAGCGGAACGAGCAATCCATTAGAAGAGTCAAATAGACCATAAAGTCACATTAAAAGTCCACCAACAATGTTTTATCCCTGTAACATTAATCAACAGTTCCTTTCCACAATTATATGAATAACTCATAATCATAATTGTGATTCTAAATTCCTCTTCGCATTCAGGACGTAGATAATTTTTATCACATGTCTTTACCTGTAACATCAAAGATCATGGTTATACCAAATCGCAGTTCATGTTTATAATCATACTAACAATTTCATCTTTGCACTACGGCCAAAGATATTCATCAACAGACCATCTTTGCACTACAGGCCAAAGATATTCAACAACAGGTTATCTTTGCACTACGGGCCAAAGATATTCATCAACAATTCATCTTTACACTACATGCCAAAGATATTCCTCAACAGTTCATATTTGCATTACAGGTCAAATATATTCATTAACAGCTCATATTTGCACTACAGGCTAAATATATTCATCAACAGTTCATATTTGCACTATATGCCAAATATATTAATATCTCAAAGAAATATATAATCATTTCAGAATTTATATAAACAATAATTATAATCATGCTGATCATTTCACCTTTACACTTAAGCTAAAGTTATTCATTTATAAATTCAATGGTCATGATCATACCAGTCAACAATTCAACTTTGCACTACTGGCCAAAGGAAACCCATAGTCATGATCATACCAAAAATCTACCCATCGTTACACTCAAGTCAAATAGAAATATCATCATTAGGGTTATAAAAATGTTATATATAATAGTAAAATCAATATAATCAAAACATCTAGATTTAATCTCAAGAGTAATATTCATAAATCAACTATAATTTGGTTAAAAAAATAAACCAATTTTATCATAAATAGTAACTCGTGAATAGTAACCCATGAATAGTAACTTCGTGAATAGTAACTCATGAATAGTAACTCGTGAATAGTAACTCATGAATAGTAAACTCGACACAAAAAGGTAGAAATTTCATAATAAAATTCATACCAATATTTCGGTATAATGATATTGAAATAACATTTCTTAAACTTATAAATAATTTATTTTAATTGTTTACACTTTACTAAATAATGCATTTAATCATCCTAAAATTCCAAACTCATAAGATTTCATCACCAATAACCAAAACCCTCATCAAAAATCTGCATATACCTCATATAGGATTCTCAAGCCATAAAATTCTATTTTATAATTTTCTTACTTCACATTACATATTTAATTCATTTACTCATAACTAGTCTATTTTCATAAAAAATACCAAATCAGTACAAACAAATTTTCTTTTATGAGATTTAATAGAATATAGTCCCATATTGAACATATATTTTTCTCAAAATTTTTAAAAATCATTTACTATTTTTCATATGGCCAAAACAGCCGAATATTTAGATATTTATCAAAAATTATACTTTTGTCCAAAAATTCCGAAATTTACATAGTATACTTCTATCATATACATGTACTCCCAATAAAAATTTTACCAATTTTGGAGTTAACCACAAGGAGTTATAAGTTGTTACTTTTAAAATAGTCTTTTCTCATAAAATTCACAACTCTTAATCTATACATCCAAAAATCACTATTTTTGGACACAATCAATAAAACTCATCAAAATATCATTTCAAATTTTTCCAAATTTTTAAAGGTCAGAAAAATTACGAAACTGAAAAATATAACAACCCTTAAAATCCCTTACTATCCCTTACAATCTCTTACCTCAAAAGAGCAGCACTTCTGACCGGATATCGGATATGACACTAACGAAAACTTTCACTGATGAATAGTAACTCACCAAGTATCTAAATACTCACAAAATACACTCGATAATCTAGAGAAAAAAAGAGAGAAAACTTATGAATTCTGGTGTCATTTTCAATTCTAACTTAGCCATCTATTTATAGGAAAATGTTAGTACGTCGAAGTAGACTTGACCTGCTATCTGATGACTTTACCTGCTACTATTCCACCCACCAAAAATCAGCCATCTTCCCCAACAACAAAAAGTGGGGCCCACCCATTTCTAGAATTTTCCACCAAAATCATTTATAAACCTAATTTCTGAATCAGTCACCTCTTAAAATTCATAACAAATCATTCGTTCATTTTTAACGGTTCAAAATTTTTGATCATATACTCAACTTATATATGTATAACATATCCAAAAATCACAACGATCCAACGGTCGGATTAAAAATTATAACTCACACAATAAAGCTGTAAGAACACTGATTTGATCTTTTAATACCTCCAATCCGATAAAATACTGATAAAATACATCAACATTAATTCCTTCATTTATAACCACATAAATAAATCCATCATTTACATCTACATCAAATAAATATTTCATTATCATATCGATTAATAATTAATTATTCACAAATAATATTACAGAATCACAGTAATGACAACCAGGCAGTTCTCAAGAAAGAGGGGGCTTTCCGATAAGGATTTATCCTTACTGGAGCGTAATTAGGTGACCAAACCTCTCCTTGACAGAACTTTCTAGACATTGCCAATAATGTTATCTAATAATATTATTCAAATAATATGAATTATTGATCTGATAATGGAGATACTGTGCAGTGACAATTATTGAAACAACAATAATATAAAATATCAACGCAGTAATTATTGATTCAATAAAATAAAATATTGAACAGAAATTACTGTAATAATTATTGAGTAGTGCCTTCTCACGTAAGAATCAATAATTGAAAAAAATACTGTGCAATACCATGTGCTACTGTGCAACTACGCGTATTACTGTATTTTAACCACCAGGTATTCCAACAGTGTTAACGGTAACAACTACGCCGTTATTTATAAAACTCAAATTTGTCATTTTCTTCATCCGACAGTTATTCTGTTATGGGGCCCACAAATGGCTGCGCCGTCGTACGAATATTCCCCGACAACAAGAATATTTCACGACCAAACGATTATTTCCCAACAGAAATGAGTATTTTATAACCACTTGTGTATTTTGAAAATTTTATATATATCACCCTTAACTTTAACTTTTTTTATCAATTTAACCATTTACTAAATAGGTTAAAACACAGTAATACGCGGTATTGCACCAATTATTGATTCTTACGAAAGAAGACACTACTCAATAATTGTTACAGTAATTACTATTTAATATTTTATTTTATTGATTCAATAATTGTAATGTTGATATTTTATATTATTGTTGTTTCAATAATTGTCACTACTCATTATTTTCTATTATCAGATCAATAATTCATATTATTGTAATAATATTATTAGATAATATTATTGGCAATGTCTAGAAAGTTCTGTCTAGGAGAGGTTATTTAATTGCGCGCCAGTAAGGAGAAATCTTTACCGGAAGGCCCCCTCTTTCCTAGGAACAGCCTATTTGTCAGTATTGTGATTCTGTAATATTATTTGTGAATAATTAATTATTGATTTATATAATAAGAAAAATATTTATTTATGTGGATATAAATGGAGGATTTTTTAGAAAAGTAACAATTGTTGAAAATTGATATTTTATATTTTTTGATAAATAATTCATTTAAATATATTATTATATTATAATAATATAATAATGGTCATATTTTTACGATGAATGTGTGATATATGAATAAATGAGGAGGAATAGTATTTTTGTTACAATAAATGCTAAAACATGTTAAACATGTTGGTGGATCCCATTTTGACTGAAATTTGATTATAGCTTGTAAAATCGTCCGTATGTGAATTTCTGTCAATTTCTGCTTGGAATTTGGAAAAACTTAAACTTACAAAGTTGTAGAGAATTGAATTTTTTATGGAATGGACATAAGATTTGATTTTTTCTGATAAAAAGGCTATTTATTATGAATTATTGAAGTTCCATATTAATTAATTTTTGGAGTTTAAAATATTTTTTAATGAAAAATGTTTTTTGTGGCTGGGACCCACTTGTGTGTGCTGGGATTATGATGTGGTGGGTTAAGGAAGTTTTTTTTAAAAGTATTATTATTTTATTAAATTTTCTGCTTTGGTGTTCTAAGCATTTTTCTATAAATAGGGTGCTTAGGTTAGAATTGAAAATCATACCAGAAATTGAAATTTTCTCTTTCTATATTATCAAGCGTATTTTTGTGAGTATTTTGATACTTTAAGTGTTGCTATACGGTGCAAGTTTTTATCAGCATTATATATGATATTCCAACCAGAAGTACTATTTTTTCGAGGCAATAGATGTTATTTTTTTCGTAAATGATATTATTTCTTTCAATATCATTATACCGGAATATTGATATGAATTTTATTATGAAATTTTTACCTTTTCATGTCGAGGTTACTATTCTCAAGTTACTATTCATGAGTTACTATTCACGAGTACTACTCACGAAGTATAATGGTTTTTCTCGTGAAATTTCTACCTTTTAGTGTCGGGGTTACTATTCACATATACGGCACTATTCACGTATACGACACTATTCACGAATACGACACTATTCATAGAAAAATTAAATTTTCTTTTTTGTGTCCAAGATTGTCTGTTATGGTTCCTATCTTTGATTGTATCCATGTTTTGATCTTCATTCTTAAATTTTGTTCCATAATGGTTTATTATGGAGTATTTTTGAACATTGATGAACTAAAATACGAATCCTTAATCTTTGTCCTTTTATCTCACTGGATTCATTTTCTTTAAAATATTTTAATCATTCTCAGTCCTAAATGATGATATTACTGAATATCTTTGGCCTGTAGTGCAAAGATGAATGATTAACTGATGAATATCTTTGGTCGTAGTGTAAAGATGAACAGGTGTTTAGATGAACATAACCAACTGGTGATATAAATGAATATCTTTGGCCTGTAGTGCAAAGATGGATATTTGATTCAAGATGTATATTGATTGATGTTATAGGGATATAATGTTAATGGTGGACTTTTAAATCTTAGAAGATAGTAGAATTCATTCTCTACTTGTCTCTTCTAATGGATTGTTGTTTCCGCTGCAGTTGTTGATCTAAAAATTGTTGTCTATTATATTTTATCAGATTTTTTCCTGTTGAAGACTAATTATAATTTGTTGTATATTATCTTAGTCATAATATTCTTTACTGGGCTAGTTGAGCTCACCCTTTTCCTTTTTGTCCTATTTTTCTCAGGAGGCGAGAATATAGCGAGAAGTAGTCGGGGTGTGGAATGATGGTTCTAGACAGTTGTTTAGTAGTCCTCACTATTTTATAAAATAGTGTATCAATAATTGTAATGAGGACTTATTTGAGTGTGGATATTGTCTAGAAGACAATATTTGTATTTAAACTCACAGTTTATGTGTTGTCGTATTTTACATGACAATTGTATTTATAAAGTTGTAGGTGTTTCTGTACCACGTATTTGGCGACTCAGAATGGGTGATGTATACCTGTTTTTGGGGCATCACAAAGACCGATTGCGCGAACAAGTCGGGAACAATGGTTAAGGGCATAAAATCCCAAGTTCACTACCTGTTCACCATATGGTACAGAGGTAAAACCCTCTTGCAATCTCGACATTTTATCAGTCCATCTGTCAAAGTAACTATCCCAGACAACAAGAAAGGCTGGGGGCAATTTTAAAATTGGCGACAACCCGATATTGGGACCCTTACAACAAGACTAGGGCAATCTCAGAAATAGTGACAACTCAACATTGGGGCATTTATCAACCATCCTAAAGAGGAAAATGCACCAGTCAGCACCATCAGCATGGTACACCATCATCAGAGCTTCCTTCATATCATTTCACTGGCGATTCGGTATGATAATTTGGTCTTTTCCCATCATAATATTCTCATAATGAATAATCCACATCTAAGGTATGGCGCTTTCATCTCTTTATGAACTTTCAGTCTCCATTTACTTGCATTAGCGATAATATAAATGTTAAGAATGAGGTTTTTGATTAACTTGTTATGAATGAGATTAATTCTTATAAGCGTCCATGGGGTAAGAATCACGGGAACGATTAGAGAATTAAGACTATTCAACCTTTTTTAATGGGCACGACATCCCAGTTTAAAGCACTTTTTGGAACATACTTGACCTCATATGCATGTCTGCTCTTTGCGATTGCCCTAACTCTTAGTTGTGGGGTATGAAGCTATGGCAGAAATAATGGCAATTAAAAGATAAAAGAGAAGTTGCCAGCCTAATGTCTCAAATCGTGGCCTAGGTTGCTCGAGTTATTAAGTCTGACGGGTGTCTTTATACCTTTATACCTGGTGCCCTAAAGCCATCTGGTTTGGGAGTCATCGGCCCAACGCTCGTTAAATTGGGCAACTTAGTGCCTAAAAAATGAGCACTAAAAAAAAGGAACATGCAAAACCTGAGCAGATCCGAATCGTGGCCTAGGTTATTCGAGTAATTAAGCCCGAGGGGTGTCTTTACACTTAGTGCCCTAACGCCATCTGGTTTGGGAGTCATCGGCCCAACGCTCTATATATGGGTGACTTAGAGCCTAAGAAAACGGATGTGTCAAGCTTAGGTAAAGAGGCAAATAGAGTGATCACCTGACTTGTCTCAAAGTGTGGCCTTTATTACTCGAGCCAATAAACTCGAAGGGTTCTCTTAACACCTAGTGCCCTAAAGCCCTCTGGTTTGAGAGTCATTGTTCCAAAACTCGTTACATTGGTAATTCTTAATAGCTTAAGAAAATGAGACAAGTTAGGCAAGAGGAAAGAATAGCGATAATCAAGAATTTTTTTTGAAGGTATAGAAATGAAACCCCTACTAGGAGTTGCATCACTCATAGTGCACGTGTCATAATAAATCAAGTCTGCGAAGAAGAACTTCTAGAGCGAAGATGAAGTATCTCCGATATAGGGAGATAAGTCTTTTGAATCTAATCCTACCCATGAATAATGACCATGGATATTTCCAAATTTCCTTGCGATTTCATAACTCAATCAAATGCATAACTTCTATTTCAAATGCCTTATTCACCAAAGTTTACTAATCCTGATGGTCGAGTCGTCAAGCTTTTGGTGCAATTTGTCCTTTTGATATGCAGGATATTGCTCACTCGCGATCTGATCAACAAAGATAGTTTCTCATATGAATCCCCGGCAATAACATGCGAAAGGACTGGGCCATTTTTCGATTCCATGAAAGGGAAAGAGTTTAAGGCGGGATCAAGCCTCTCATCAAAAGAAATGGGAGAACTCCTGTAAGAAATCATGACATAAGCTTGCTCCTACAAAAGAAGGGGAAAATTCTCAAGAGAGTCATTAACTAAAAAGTAGAAGCCCAATGACAAAAGGTCTAGTGATTGAAATCCTCATCATCAAATGTGTCAACCTGCATTAAGTCCTCACAAGTTGAGGCCTCTACATCGAAGTTCAAATTTGGGCAGCAAAAGAACGGGGTGCACCCTCCAGGGATGTCAGTGGCACTCAGATCATCAATTCATCCGGGTTGCGATTCAAAAGCCTAAGTGTCGATGTCGGGATTTTATTTCTCTTTTCTATTCTTGTTCTTTTGTGTTGTCATGTTAGGTGAGATTTGTTTGAAAAAATAAGTAATGAAAAGGTCTGACATTTATATGTCGACGATTGGACTATAAGAGTCGTCAGTTGGTTTTTTAATTGGTTGTACCAACACAACCGAGAAAAGGTTTGCACATTGAACCAGTGATGTGACACTGCTAAACGGGTTTGTAAAATCGAGATTACTTAGGGTCCGAGGACTTGCTTATGCGGAGGGAAGGTGTTAGGCACCCCCCGACATCCGTGTTACCACGGTGACGGCCACTTTTCAAGAAACTGTTATATGAATGTGTATGTGTGGGTCAATGTGCTATTGTGACGCCCCCAAATATGGGTAACTTCCAACCCAACAGATGGTGCTCCGCGATACTACATTTCATACAATCATTCCATTGAAATAACAACAAAATGAGTGTAATTACTATCTTTGTATTACATTTATAATAAATCCTTTCCCAGGTTCATAACCGAATACATTCGTTGTTCTTCATAAGTATATTACATGCATATACACTAATCTATTATAGGGCGATTAACTGTCTATCTTAGCCTTGCCCTTATCTCTCTTAGAACTTTCAGCTCGTTTGGCTTTAGCTGCAAACATATGGTTCAAGGAAGGACGAGCATTTCTAGCTCAACAAGTCTTACACAAAGAATCATATGAATATCACATAGGCAATTACATGCTTTACTTCCATAACTGAACAATTAACTACGAAGCACTATATAACATTTGGCTAGCACTTCTCATTTCATATCAACAATTCCAAAGTATATATCATAGCTTAGGAATTCTGAACCGGTCAAAAAACCATGAACATATTCTTCCAGTTTTCATACTTGAAAAGGACATCAGGCACTAAGGCCATCCATCCGTCTTTACTTACGAGCACTTCTAGGTGATCAACCTATTGTACTTTATGTTGATCAACACTCTTCCATTAAACGTATTTACGTTCAACATTTGACAACCTCGCGTGCCCATCGAATAATCGATGAAAAATACTTTTGTTTGTACATAGACGAACTTACCTTCTCATCCGTACCAAATACTTGGCATATGATAGCGTTAACAGTTCTATATCAACAGACTTGTAAACAAATTAATCCATTCTTCAATACCAGTCTAGCCGAGTTAAAACAGGTATCGACTCTTTCTTTAGAACCATTCATGCATCATATAAAACTTGGCTAACATGGAGGTTAGACAAACGATAAGAAAGACTTGCCTTCAAGCGTCTTCAAATATACAATTCAACTATTCTCAGTCTTTATAGGATCTACATGAGATATTCACATAGTATACTGTAATTAGTTATTAAACAAACTAACTTTATGGTTCTAACCAACTTCTTTCTCTTCTATGTTTTATTTGAATTAACTTTGTTATTAAAGTCGATTCGACTTTCTATACTTCGTTACATTTTATTAACGTTCTTACGTCCTTAACCGACATTCGATCATTATTGGTTAACTACCAACGTTGAACGTCATTCACGGTTCACTTATTACATCTTTGTATTCTTCGTTTAATTACTATTAAACCTTACTAGATCTTTTTACATTAACACCTTACAAATGAGTTAAGGTAAGTCTTATAATGTACATTAAGCATCTTCAATGTCTTACTTTAAGTGTTCATTCAAAATGGAACAAAAACTATCTTGGTCAACACTTTTCTACTGCCGGCGATGCGGCGCGACATCCTATATATTCGCAGTGCCACTCTCCAGAAGTTTTACCCAGACTTGCCGCTGCAGCGCGAGTTCATGTACAAACTCTCGCGCTGCGGTGCGAGTCTCTGGACTTTTTTATTTTCACCCGGCCATAACTGGCGCTGCTACGTGACAGATAACACAAGGTTTGGCGCTACGGCGCCGAACCTGTGCACCAATTGGTCAAACCAGTTTGGTTTTCTAACGAAACTCCCGGCTTCCTAATTTGTTCGTTTTACATCCGAATTGACCCATTCGAATTCCTACAAGTCAGGAATTATATCCTTTACGTGTTCATATAAGAATTTTGTATTTTCGAATTTGATAACTCGGAATTCACCTTTAAGTTCATTTTTAAGCGTTCGTTTAACGTTTTCGTCCGTTCAATACTCGTTTTCTTCGTTATAAGTCGGAATGTGATGATTCTTTCGCCAACGACGCTTAATTACCTTATCTCACATGTTGAAATTGAAAACCAATGTTTTTAAGTCACATGACAACTTTTGACCTTTAATCCGGACTTCTTACGTTTTCGACGTTTAACGTCTATTTCCGTAAAATTTGCCATAACTTCGTTACTCGTGTTCTCTAAGCTAAATCACATAGAATACTCCATGGACTTCATATCTACATCCTAACCAATCAAGATGCACATACCTTAGCTATAACGGTTTCCAAAACGTCCAATTATAACTAAGTTAACGTTCAAGACGTTCTATGGTTTTTAACTTACATAACCACTTACGATTTCTATTTGGTCATTATTAGACATCCTTATCTCTCTTTAATAAACATGCTCCACCAATCTATGATTCTTCTATAAGAAAGAAATTGAAAAGGATGAAGATTACGGTTTATGAGAATTTACCTTTGAAGCAATTAACGTTCTTGATAAATGCCTATTGGTTTGCTTGGAAGTAGAAGAATTTTGTGTTTCTAGCTCTTCTCTCTCTCTCTCAATATATTTGGACATGCTTTGTAAAACAACAAAATGCCAACTCTAGCTTTGTATATATAGAAAACCAAATGAGGGGCAATATGGTCCAATATCCACCTCCTTACTATTGCACCTCCTTTATCAACTTTGCCACCAAGTAAAGTACTTGGTGAGCAAGTTGTCACTTTGCTTGGCCACCAAGTGGCCGGTCCACCTTGCCCATGGATCATCCCCCAATGGGTTGCCTCATGGGTTTTACCCATCCCACGACCCGTCGGTTCGACCCATGGCTTAATTCTTTGGATTGGGCTTGACTTTAATAAACATTTGGCTTTAACCAATCTAATATAGGGCCTTGACTTGGGCTTGTATACTTAATTAATTGGGCTTGTTATTAATCCAAGTCCAATTGGATTGTATAAATCCTTAACTCATACTCTAATAATACGACTCGTATTCTACGTGTATTACTCGCATATTTTCTTTGTATAATACTCTTATAATAATCGTATTATACGTCATACTATTCTTCATACCATACTCGTATATATACTAGTATAATACTCGTATTTCATACGTATAATAATCGAAATGACTATACACATTACATTTCCCTTTCGGAAATTTCTTTCACAAACCCATAGGTTTTAAGTCCGCAGGCGAAAACTTTGTTTTCGTCATAACTAAAATATTATCACATATTCCATCTCATCTTCCTATTCTATTGTTACGCATTTCTCGGAATTTCAAACCTAAGCTCCGAACGAAATCGGATGAATAGTATTTTTATGAAAAACTTCTCAGAAAACCTTCGTTTTTGTCTTGATAATTCACAACAACTAATCATAGCACAAAGCCAGCATACTAACCACATCTGTATATTCTAGGTCATAGAACGACCTTCGAATATCTTATTCACATAATAACTCAATTAAATTCATTTAATCCACATAATCAAATAAAAATTTAATTCATTGAAAATTCAAAATTCTCGGGCGTTACATTCTTCCCCCCTTATAAGGATTTTGTCCCTAGAATCTCGCTACTCTTACATAAACAAATGAGGAAACTTTTCCTTCATTTTACTTTCGAGCTCCCATGTTGCTTCTTCAGCATCGTGGTTACTCCAAATTACCTTTACTGAAGGTATTACTTTATTCCTCAGGAATTGTTCCTTCCTATCAATAATCTGAATTGGAAGTTCTTCATATGTTAAGTCTTTTTCTACTTGAATAGACTCATACTCTATTACGTGCTTGTACTCCGGTTTATAAGGACGCAACATAGACACGTGAAACACATTGTGTATTTTTTCCATTTCTGGAGGTAAGGCTACTTCATAAACTATGTCTCATATCCTTCTTAAAATCTCGAAAGGTCCTACAAACCTTGGACTTAACTTCCCTTTCTTCCCAAAACGTATCTTTCCTTTCCAAGGCGATACTTTTAGAAAGACATAAGATCCTACTTCGAATTCCTTCTTCTCTCGATGAGGATCTGGATACTTCCTTTGTCTATCTTGAGCTGCTACTAACCTAGCTCTTATCAGCTTCACCATATCTGCCGTTTGTTGAACCATCTCAGGTCCTAACATTCGACGTTCACCTACTTCATCCCAGCAAAATGGTGTTCTGCACTTCCTCCCATACAATGCTTCGTAAGGCGGCATGCCTATACTAGCGTGAAAACTATTATTGTAAGCGAATTCTACCAAAGGTAGATATTCGTCCCAACTCCCCTTGAAATCCATAACGCAAGATCTTAACATATCTTATAGCGTTTGAATTATGTGTTCGCTCTGTCCATCCGTCTGTGGATGATAAGTCGTACTCAACCTCAACTGCGTTCCCATTTGTTCTTGCAAACTCCTTCAAAAGTTTAACGTGAATCGTGGATCACGATCGGACACAATTGAAACAGGTACTCCATGTCTAGAAATGATTTCTTTGACATAAAGCTTAGCTAACTGCTCTAGGTTATACCTAACTCCTATTGGTAGAAAATGAGCCGATTTGGTTAACCGATCCACTATTACCCAAATAGCATCGTAACCTTTTCTCGTCGTTGGAAGTCTCACCACAAAGTTCATGGTGATATGCTCCCATTTCCACTCTGGAATCTCTAGTGGCTGTATTAATCCACTCGGTCTTTGGTGTTTAGCCTTAACTTTCTGACAAGTTAAGCACTTACTAACGTATTCTGCGATCTCTCTCTTCATATTCGGCCACCAAAAGTTTTGTCGAAGGTCTTGATACATCTTAGTACTACCAGGATGTATCGAGTATCTCGAACTATGAGCCTAACACATAATCTCTTCCTTCAGAACGAAGTAAACCTTCTTTATCAAGGTTATACTTAGTCTTCATGTCATCCTTCATTATCTTCTTCATCTGCTCGCATTCTTCAGTATGTAGTTGTACTTCCTTAACTCGTTATAATATCGTTGGTCGAGTCTCTGTGACACCCCCAAATCTCGGTACTTCATTACCTCAAGATTCGGTGTTCACTTAATCAAATCATTCATATCTAACTACCCAATCATAATAAAAAATAAATAATAAACCTTCCCTTAAGGAATCACATAAACAAAATCTCCCAGGCTATCTAACATTTAATTACAATCATTCAAATGCAGAAATTAAATAAATATTTCATTACATTAATCAAATTAAATTCTAGTAAATAACTGTCAACATATTACAAGTCTTCAGTACTTGTTCATCTTTCTCTTTCCTTTACTGGTGCTAGGCACATCTACCTTCTCATCTTTAACTGTAATAGTTATATAAGCAAGAGTGAGCAAACAAAGCTCACTTAAAACAACAATGAAGAAAATCTTACAACATTTGCCAACTAATAGGCTCAATAGAACTGAACAATATGTTCTATTAACATTCTGAAATATACAACTGAGGGTCTAATGACCACGAACCATGTCCACAGTTATAAGTAATCTTTTAACTTTAACTTTAACAGTCATAAGACTATAAGGACTCCACGTACTTAGGGGGATCAGCCCTTAGTACAATGTATTGTGCACAAACATTTCAACGCTAAGCGTAAACCTCTTATAAAAGAGTTGTTCATCTCAGTATTTGAATACAAGTCCGCACCAAAGTAGGTTTGGTTTGGATACATTACAAGGTATTTTAGAATTCAACCGTCATCAACTAAGGATTAGTTGAATACAAAAGAACTAACTGTACGCTATGGAATAATCATAACTGAATCGATATTTGTAACTTAATATCATGCTTTAGGAATAATATAATAGCATAAACACTGAATAATCATAACATAATTTGCTTGAAACATATAAAGTCAAGGTTATTGAGAATTGGATACTAAGCATGCAAAGTGAATAGTAATTTGAATGATAAAGTTGTTCAACACTAGAATATTAAAATATAGCGATTCGCATGCTAAATAACAAGTTACATATTAAAGAAACTTACTCAATATTAAAGTATAAGATTTAGAATACTTGTATCCTCATGAACAACTAGAAACAAGGACTTTCTCAATAATAACAATTTATCTCTACGAAAGTGTAGAGTTAGCAACTTGCGTAATTGTAATTGAATTAAAAGTAATAACGTACTCAACGAAATTAAACTTGCACAACGAAGTGTTAGAGTTAGAAAATTTGCTCAATTGTCATAAAAGTAGTGTTAAAGAACTTGCCTTACGCGTAGATTAAACCGTTAATATCCAAATCACAATATCCTGTATACATATGTTAACATGACACGATTAGTCATAATCAACACTACATCACGTATGGTTTAAATGTCTAATCATGTAATCAAATTATATTCCTAAACGATAATAAACTCGTTAGGTATTAACACCATGCTCGTTCAACACATTACAATACTATAATAACAGAATTATTTGGTCATATAGCATTACAACTAAAGTTTCAGACTTCTATGCAAGCCAGAAGTTATTTCAGAGCATTCTGCTAAGTGGCGCCGCGGCGCCACAGTTTGAACTGTGGTCCGCGCTGCGGCGCTGAGGTGGCGCTTCGGCGCGAGTGTTATATAAGGACTCGGCGCTGCGGCGCGAAGTCTGGCGCTGACTTCGGCGCTGCGGCGCAAAGTCTGGCTGGGGCGTGATTTTTGGTGCTAAGGCACGAGATTTGACGCTGGAGCGTGGATTTTTGTCGCTGGGGCGTCGAAACTCACATAACCAAACCAGAAAAAAGAACAAAGCTACTATCTAACTTTTTAACAACAATTAACACCCATTAACATGTACGACTTCACGTAAATTACACATGAATGTTAAAAATCATCCATATACCAACGACCAACCATTAAACAATGATTTTAGAAAACTTAATCCTTGAAACCATATTTTAAAACTCAAACTCCATTATTGACAGTTGATAATCACAGTGAACATTGTAAGTTTGTAAAAACCCAATTTGATTCCTTTAAAAACCCAACATACCCACATATAAACCAATTTAACATATATAGTTCAATTTCTCAATTAGCGTACACTAATTTTTGTTATCATACACGATCACAATTCATGTATAAATATATTTACTGTAAAATAAATTTTCCATTTTCTTGTATACGTAATCTAGCATACAATCTTAAGCATACAATCACATATGTTAATATAACAATTACAGTTACACGTACACGTAATATCATACGAAATTATAAAAACATAGTTCTACAAAAATTTTGATAAAAAATCTTATACTCAGTGATATTCACGAAAACAGAGAATACCAAGTTCATAGGAAATTGGCTTAAAACATATCTATGTACATATATTAAGGTCAGAGAAACATACCTTTTGTTGCTTTAGAAAACTTTGTTATTCACTGTCAAAAGCTAGATAATCTCAGAACTTTCCTCTCTCTCTGGCTCTCTCTCACACTATCTCTGAAATCTTTCTCAGACAACTTCTATTTTCATTTGGCTTAAGCCAAAACAATATACGTAATTTAAAAATAAAAGCCAACGTATGTTTTTAAACGCATAAAACCGATGCCACACTTATTACCCTAGTAATATATCAGTTACCAAATATATATATATATATATATATATATATATATATATATATTATTTATTTAACTAATAATTTAAATTCAAAAGAACTTCAAAAGCCATAAGGCTTTGTTTGGCAAACCATTTAAAAATTAAAGGATTAATATACTTAAACCTTATTTGGCAAAACTAAATTAAAATTACTTTAATTTATTTTAATAACTCCTTATAATATAGTTATTTGTCACACTTTATTTTATTATGTTTCCATACTTAATTAATTACTTCAAATAACAATTTTATTAAATAAATCACTTAATCACATAACTCCATCCACATAACACATTAATTATTTAACAAATAAATAATTAAGTAAATCAAATCAATCAAATTGAACAATTATTTATCCAATAATAAACACATCCAATAAATATTTATATAAACTAACAAATATTTATAATTTACATTTAAAAAAATCTGGAATGTTACATCATTCCCCTCTTATAAGGATTCTGTCCCCAGAATCACAACTCAAACAGCACATTCGTTACATTCTTCCCTACTTACAAAGATTCTGTCCCCAGAATCGATGACACAGATTAAACAAATAACTCAGGGTACTCTTTCAATATTTTCTCTTCGAGTTCCCACGTAGCTTCTTCAGCATTGTGGTTCCTCCATATCACCTTCACAGAATGTATTACTTTATTTCTGAGCACTTGTTCTTTCCTGTCAACTATCTGGATAGGAATCTCTTCATAAGACAAATCTTTCTCGAACTGCAACGGTTCATAGTCGATCACGTGCTTGTAATCGGGCTTATATGGTCGTCACAACGAAATAAGACCCCTTAACATGATTTGAAATCTTTTAAATTCCTGAGTTATTCATACTACTTCCCAATTATTGAACAATTGTGGAAGATTCTTGTTATTCTGCAAGATGAAAGTGAAAAAGGAAAGTATTCCTTAGAAAGAAGTGAGTCGTAGAATATGACACTGACTGATGAATATGTTGAATAAGTGAGAAAAAAGATTTTGAAGTGAGAAGTAGATGAGTTATTAAAGAATAATGTGAAACTTTTAATAGAAAAGTTAATAATTGTAGAAAAATATTTGTGAAAATAAAGTGGTTATAGAAACCAATGAATGAATGAAGTAGTGACGTAAAATCTACTTTGATAGATTGAATGAATAAATATTAATAGATAAAATTTTGAGGACGAAATTCTTAGAAGAAAGGGTGAATGTAACATCCCGAGTGTTATGTTAACGATCCTTAGAAAAGGAAATGAATGGGTTAAAAGATATATAATACTCAGAATATAATTGAGTTCAAGTGAAGGTTATAAAATGAAACCTAGAATTTGTTAAAGTAATGAATATAGTAGGAAATATAAAACCTATATTTAGATAAAATGATGAAAGATTACTCTGAGTTATTTGTTTAAATTGTGTCTTCGATTCTGGGGATAGAATCTTTGTAAGTACGGAAGATTGTAATGAATGAGTAGGTTTGAGTTGTGATTCTGAGGACAGAATCCTTGTAAGGAGGGAATGATGTAACAATCTAGATTTTTAATTAAATATTTAAATATTTATTAAATTATATAAATATTTATTGGATGTGTTTATCGTTGAATAAATATTTGTTTAATTGATTTGATTTGGTTAATTATTTGTTTAATAAATAATTAACGAGTTAAGTAAATTAATAATTATGGGATAATGTTCTAGTTTAATTTAATAATTAAATTAGAGAGTTTATATTGATTAAATGAATTATAATAATATTTTATTTAATTTATTAAATAAAGTGTGACAAATAACTATATTATAAGTGGTTATTAAAATAAATTAAAGTAGTTTTAATTTATTTTTTCAAACAAGGCTTAAATATATTAAGTCTTTATTTTTAAAAAGTTTTGCCAAACGGAGCCTTATGGCTTTTGAATTTTTAAATTTGATTTATTAATAATATAAATTGATTTATTAATAATATAAATTAAATAAATAAAATATAAATAATATATTTATAACATATACGTTATAACTTTATAACTGATATAATAAGTAGGTTTATTATTGCCAAATCAGTTTTATTAAGCGTATACTTTTATCAGTTTTTGGGTTTACGCTTACTATTAGTAGCCTAGTCTAAAACTGAACCTAAGAAAGAAAAGAAAGAAGTTCAGAGAAAATTTGAGAGAGAGTCTGAGTAGGAGAAGCCATAAGAGAAATTCTAAGTTCTTCAAACTATTTGTTGTGATTAACAAGGATTAACCAAGTATCAAAATGTATTTTTTCATAACCTTTAGGTTATAATTTCGTATATGCATTAATAAGCTTTACATATGTTGTTATGTTTTACGTTCTCTGTATAATGTTTTTACCGAACTTTTTGTAAAACCATGTCTGTATATAATTGGTTAGAGAGTCATGTGTATGTATAATTGTGGTTGTTATACATATATATATATATATATATATATATATATATATATATATATATATATATATATATATATATATATATATATATATATATGATTGTATCTTTAGTATATAGACTAGATTGTATGCTAATTTATGTATGAAAGAAAAGAATTTGGTTTTATAGTGAAAACATGAATGAACGTATGTTTTGTATGATAACAAAATTAGTATGTGATTGTATGCTAATTATGAAATTGAACGTTGAGTATATTGATTTGTTATGAAATTCCAAGAATCGTAATCTCAGGGAATTAATTGGGTTTATAAATTTTGTTACAGTGTTCACTGTGTCAAGAATATAAACAATGGAGTGTTGGGTTTTTAAAACAATACTTTCAAGGATTTAACTTCTCTCAAATAGTTGTTTAAGTTGTGCTAAGTTAATATATGTATGCTTGGTGAGGTTATGTGTAAATTACATCAGTTATATGTATGTAATTAGTTGCTAGAATTTCTTAAACAGACCGAAAATGGTCTTCGTGCTCGGTTCTGTTAGTTTTTGGCGCCCCAGCGCCAAAAATGGAGCTCCAGCGCTAAAATTCGCGCCCTAGCGCCAAAATTCGAGCTCCAGCGCCATAAATTCATGCCCCAGCGCTTAAATTCACGCCCCATTGTCAATCTCGCGCTACGGGGCCACTGGTTGGCCTAGTTCTCGCACCGCGGCGCGGGGACAGAAGTCCGAGTCGGACAGTTTTGGCCTCCTGTAGTAAAATGGCCATAATTTTCTCATACGAACTCCGATTGAGGTAATTCAAGATGATCCAAAACGAGAACGAGTAGACCTACAACTTTCATTCTTTAAGTTTTTCAATTTGAGGTCTGTAACAGTAGTAAAAATGGTCATCTTTAGGACTATTATGTTTTCGGGGGCAATCGGGGGGCATCGGGCGTGTACATATGCATGAGTAGTGCTCCTGACGATAAAAGATGATGTTCTAAGTTATAAAACATGAATGTTAGTAAATACAATGATGCTTAACATTAATACATGATGTATTAGATGAGTTATAGAAGCATAGTAAACATACACAAGAGAGGCAAATCGGGCTTGTGACGATTGAACGTCGAAACGCCGTGCCAAGTGTTAATGAACTTAAAAAGTATTTCAATACAATTGAAATGAATATTATAAGATATGGAATGGATTTAATATAAAACCAATAAGTAGTCCTAGCAAGACTTAGGCACTTGAATGAATTTCGAATATTATATAAGGCGAAAAGTTAACACAATCTAATTGAACATTGTGTGCTAATTGATAGGAAAGATTATGAGATGTGGAGTAGAGTTTGCATTACAATTACTATGTGTTGTTATGTGACTAACAGTTAATGTGAATGATATATAAATGTGTAGGGCACGTGAAGTGCAGATATCTGTAAGCTGTTAAACTGTTATTGGTAAACAACAATCAAGGCAAGTCTTTCGGTTTCTATTTTCTACGTGAACTTCATGAACTATTTTAAATTGCATGATATGTTATACATGTTGAAATCATGAAATATTAAAGTCAATTTATGACTGCGTTGTTTTGATTAAATGATGATGATTGAGTAAGGAACTCAATCTTTGTATTTACTATGTGAATTAAAAGCATGTATGCCATGTTACTTTAATTATCATGAGATGTATATTGAGCATGTTATTATGTGCTATTTGATGCATGAAAATTGTTAGATTTTACTGGGCTGTCGAGCTCACTCTTGCAAATAACCACTTTTGTAGGTCAAGGAATTAAGTTAAGGATATGTGCTAAGTAAGTTATAGAGATCTATATTCACGAAGATTACTTATGTTTTATGAGAAATGTATGTAAGATTTTGAATGTAAAAGTTGTTGAATTGTAAATTGAGCTATCCAGTGTATATGGATATCAATTTATGATGTAAGACTTTGTATTGTTAGTTTGTTGTAACGATTCATGATATATATTTGAATCAAATAGATGTAATGTAAAGGTTGCGATTTAGGGCAATAAAGAAGGAAATGTATAAAAGTTTTAAATATTTCACAATTTTAGTGATTTTAATATCAAATAATGATGTAAAATTAGAGGTTGAATGTGTGGTTAATGACCGAAGTCGAGATTTAAATTGTATGGATTTTGGGGTCGTTACAGTTGGTATATACGAACTAGTAACTCGAAACCTAGTTTGTTGGTTGTTTGTGGGAAACCACTCAGCGTACCATATTGAAACTGTTAGAGACTCGATGTGTACCAAGTATATAAATGGACACGTATGATGAGAGTTTAGAACTTGAATGAAATTTTAAGCGATGTAAATGAAGTTAGAAATTCTTAAAGGAAGAATTGTTATATAAACAAGAAGATTCAAAGAAGAATCTTGAAGAGATATAAAGATAAGAAATGGGAGTTTCCTAACTCCAATAGCCAAGATAACGAATAATGTCGTAAGTGATGAAAAAGGGAAAGAATGAGGATCGTAAAACAAAACGATCACGAGTTAAGAAAGAATTTTAAAGGAGATGATTATAGAATAAGATCACGACGTGATCTGTTTAAGTTATAAAAGGAAGATGGTTTGTAATGGTTGAATGATTATAGCTTGATGCTATGAAGATAATGTACTATGATAGTACGAGATGAACTCACGAGGAGTTATAGATAATGTGATATGAGAAATTTGTATCGAGCAAAGAGCAAGTTATAAGCAAGATAGAGTTAGGTGGGGTTTCAATTGAGGACTCATGTGATGGCTGAGTTGTACAAACCTTTGTATGGGTGAGGGTTTTGTGCTTGCACTCAGTTTATCACATTGATAATCATTGGAATGTTTGTGTCGCGCTATTTGCTATATGCCTGTTGAGAAGGTGATTCTTTTCTCATGTGTATAACAGATAGGTAGAGTATATTTAGAGAATATTATAAGGTTAAGTGTGAGTTCTTAAAACTCATACTTATGGTACGTTCGTGACTCATAATTATATGGTATGTTTTTGAACCCCTCAGCGAATGGACACCTATGGTCTGACTAGGATAAGTTCTTAAACTCATATGATTGTGGCAAGTTCCTGAACTCATAACGTGTGGTAAGTTTGATGAACTGGGTATAACTAAGTGTGAATGGAGTATTGAGGATGATAGGAATAGATAGACCTATTAAGCAATTGATCATTATAGAAAGTGGAGTTGATGGTGGAAGCATAGGTATTCTAAATCTACTAGCTATGCTAGACTTTCGAAATTTATTGACTTCGTGCTGATGTTTACACTTCTATTTTCTTAAAAAATATTAGATCAAATGATGGAACCAATGAGTTTTAACAACAATACTATTATTCGTATGTCTATGCTAATTGCTTCGGCTAGACAAAAATAATTTGCAATATAGCAAAATGTATTTTATATATCATTAATCCATCATCTAACCTGGTGCAAAGATGATAAAAACGATGGAGTCATCAATGCAATATTACTTAGTGTTGGATGTGATCTAATGATCGTCAGCCCACTATGGTATGATGTAGTATGATAAAATCACCAAATGACAAAATCCTCAATGGACTGTAAATACAGTGCGGTATCATGACGTCATAAAAAGATTTTTGAAATTTTTTTAAGATATGAGAATACATATGTATGTATGTATGTATATGTATATTTCGGTTAATGGCTGAATTATTGTAGAGGTCTATGCTATTTGATTCAGCTAGACAAATATTGAAAGATGTTCATGAAATTCAAACGTTCATTGAAAAGTTATGCCAAACCAAATTGTTTTGGTGCGGATTCAGATGTTGAAAAGCTGAGGTAAACAACCCTATTATTAGGGGTTGCACTTAGTTTTATACTTTATGCTGAAATGTTTGTGTACAATACATGTACGAAGGATTGATCCCCTAAGTACCTTGCAGTCCTTATGGTCGTATGACTGTTAAAGTTAAAAGATTACTTATAACTATGGACATGATTCGTGGTCATCATATCCATGAATGCGGCTGGCGCATTTGTCAACCCAAACGACATAACCAAAAACTCGTAATGCCCGTAACGAGTTCTAAACGCTGTCTTAGGTATATCTTCCTTCGTCACTTTAAGTTGATGGTACCCCGTACGCAAATCTATTTTAGAAAAATACTTTGCCCCTTTCAACTAATCAAATAGATCATCGATCTTGGGTAATGGGTATTTATTCTTAATCGTTAACTTGTTCAACTCTCGATAGTCGATACAAAGTCGTAACGATCCGTCCTTTTTCTTTACAAATAATACCAGTGCTCCCCAAGGAGACACACTCGGTTGAATGTACTTTCTATCTAATAGTTCCTGTAACTGAACCATTAACTCCTTCATATTAACTGGCGCCATCCTATATGGTGCCTTTGAAACTGGTGTCGTACCTGGCAGCAAATCAATTACAAATTCTACACCCCTATCTGGCGGAATACCTGGTAACTCCTCCGGAAACACATCCACAAATTCTTGAACTATTGTTATCTGTTCGAATGATGCTCCCATTCTTTGGGTATCCACAACATGGCACAGATAACCCTTACACCCCTTCTTCAACATTTTCCTAGCTTGTGTTATGGTTAGACAACAAGAACATCCCAGTGATTTATTTCCATAAAACACCACTTCAGGTTTCTTAGAAAGCCTTAGGTTTACACTCTTTCTATGACAATCTATCATCGCTCTATGATTAATTAACCAATCCATACCGAGAATCACATCGAATTCCTTTAACCTTATCGTTAAAAGATCTACCGACAATCTATTACCCTTGATATCTACGAAACAATTCCTATGAATGTGTTTAATGGGAATTATCTCCTCATTTGCAACCTTAACGTCTAAAGGTATTTCTAACTTTTTAGAATTTAACCCAAACTGCTTAGCAAATTCACATGCTATAAAAGAACAAGTAGCACCTGAGTCAAATAACACGTAAGCATTTATTTCATTGACTGGAATGATACCTGCTACTACATTCGTTGATGCAACTGCATCTTGGACAGTCATATTAAATGCTCGGGCTGAGGGTCTACCCAATGATGGTGTTGGTCCAGTAATGACCAAATTACCACTACCAGAACCCTTACTTCCCTCCGCCCCTTTCTTCGGGAAATTTCTTGCCATGTGGTCTACCGACCCACAAACAAAACATCCCCGACTTTTCTTAAGATTAGGACAGTTGGGAGATATATGACCCTCCTGCCCACAATTATAACAACAGGTCTTCCCCTTCAGACAGACTCCCAGATGAGTCTTACCACATGTCTTACATGCCTCCATCCTCCGTTTAGGATCCCCTTGTTTTGCCCCAATATTCCTAGGGTTAAACTTCTTCCTCTTAAGCATATTGCCACTTCCACTAGCAACCTCTGCCTTATTTCGTCCCTCTCCCTTACTCTTATTCTTTCTATCCTTGTGGTATTAGGTCAACGCCTCACTACCACCTTCCGCTATTATCGCCTTCTCCAGAATGGTCCCGTAGGAAGCACTCTAAAAAACCAATATCCTACTATAGAGCCAGGTCTTTAGGCCTTGCTCAAACCTACGAGCC
The DNA here is from genome assembly GCA_016801055.1 of Panax notoginseng. Lineage (NCBI taxonomy): Eukaryota > Viridiplantae > Streptophyta > Magnoliopsida > Apiales > Araliaceae > Panax > Panax notoginseng. Next base: position 99,186,100 of record CM029022.1, on the reverse strand, counting down.
TTCCTCTCTTTCGTGTCCACTTGGTGTGGAACAAACCTTGCCAATTCATTGAATTTAGCTATGTATTGGGGAACAGTCATGTCCCCCTGCTTAAGTTCTAATAACTTAATTTCCATTCTCCCTTGCATGCTAGTAGGAAAATAGTTCTCAAAGAATACCTTCTTAAACTGTTTCCATGTAACAGCTTCTGCTCTAGCCCTACCTTGGTGAGCCTCCCACCAGTAGTTGGCTTCCCGCTTCATCATATAAGTCACAAAAGAAGTCTTTTGCACCTCAGCTACGTTTGTAATAACAAATGCCTTCTCTATTTCCTTAACCCATGTCTGGGCCTCCATTGGGTCCGTTGTTCCCTTAAATTCGGGTGGACCTACACTTTTAAATTCCTTAAAGGTAGTCGTTCGTGCTACCCTAGGTCCTGCGGGTGCTCTACCCCCAGCTTGGTTAAATGCAGCCGTTAATAAATTAACGAACTCTTGCATTGGGTTATTAGGACCCCCCTCGTTCTCATTATGTGATTCCGCCTCTTGGTTACGTTGCCTTCTTCTTGGTGGCGTTTCTGATTAAATAAATAAAGTTTCGTTATTACTTATTTGCTTACTTCATTATTAGTCGTCAAACAACTAAACAATAACTCATACACAACAAAGTAAATTAAATAAAAACTTCTTTATATTAAAATGCTTCTTCATAGTTCAAAACTATTTACAACTTGCTTTCTATAGCCCAAAAGCTATTACATATTTATCCCGCGATTGACTTTCACAAAAATTGGGATTTACAAAAAGACTACCCTTTAATTATACAAAAGAGGTTCTACGTCACTACACAAAAGTATTTACCATACTACTCCTAATACTGCCTAACATCATTCTCATGCTTCTGGTTTGCTAGAATCGACACAATATCTCGACTTATAGTATGTCGAGTCTGTCCCGACTTAATAGAATAACAAGCTATCTTAAGCTTGAAATCCTCGTGCGCACTGTCATTTATATATGACATTCGTGCTATCTTTTGGTCTTTCTCAACCAGTTTCTTGCGAAGTTCTATGACCTCGTTCTTATAGTCCTGGGCCTTGTCAGTCATGAGCACTTTTTTCATCTTGCTCTATCTCATAGTCAGACTCTGCAGACTCCTTTGCCTCATAGAGATCACTGATCTCTTCCTTCTGGTGCTGTACCATATTGTGCAGTTGCACGTTATGGTCAAGTACTGAGAGGTACATTGCCCTCATAGTCTCTGTAGGTGTCGACTCTAAGGCAGGCATCACCGTATTAATCGATGTCACCTCCATGTCATCCTCCACATCTATCATCATATTCAGATATGATGCTATTCCCATGGTCTCCTCAGAATAATCCTCCTCCGAGTAATATTCCTCGGGCTCTGACTCTTCTAGAATCACTACAGGTATGTCTGCTATAGGCACAGGTACTGGCTCAACTCTGTTCACGGACTCGTCGCTGACCACATATATATCCCTATACATCAAGCTATCGACCGACATCTACAATACCACATAACAAATTGATTAGTATATAATACACAATAATATAAACACAAATCACATTTAATCCATTTAGGGTTACTTTTCATCTTTTAAATCTTTTGATACTGAGTTTCCTCAATACCTTATTAACTCATTTGACTCGAGTTAACTTTCTTCGGACTCTTCCTTTCCTAATGAGGTTATTAGCCTAAGGTTCTTTCCCCTTAAGTTTTATAACCTAAGGCTTTGATACCAACCTGTGATGCCCCCAAATCCAGGTATCTTCCAACCCGACAGATGGTGCTCCACGATACTACATTTCATACAATCATTTCATTGAAATAACAACAAAATGAGTGTAATTACTATCTTTGTATTGCATTTCTAATAAATCCTTTCCCAGGTTCATAACCGAATACATTCGTTGTTCTTCATAAGTATATTACATGCATATACACTAATCTATTACAGGGCGATTAACTGTCCATCTTAGCCTTACCCTTATCTCTCTTAGAACTTTCAGCTCGTTTGGCTTTAGCTGCAAACATATGGTTCAAGCAAGGATGAGCATTTCTAGCTCAGCAAGTCTTACACAAAGAATCATATGAATATCACATAGGCAATTACATGCTTTACTTCCATAACTGAACAATTAACTACAAAGCACTATATAACATTTGGCTAGCACTTCTCATTTCATATCAACAATTCCAAAGTATATATCATAGCTTAGGAATTCTGAACTGGTTAAAAGACCATGAACGTACTCTTCCAGTTTTCATACTTGAAAAGGACATCCGGCACTAAGGCCATCCATTCGTCTTTACTTACGAGCTCTTCTAGGTGATCAGCCTATTGTACTCTATGTTGATCAACACTCTTCCGTTAAACGTATTTACGTTCAACATTTGGCAACCTCGCGTGCCCATCGAATATTCGATGAAAAATACTTTTGTTTGTACATAGACAAACTTACCTTCTCATCCGTACCAAATACTTGGCATAGGATAGCGTTAACAGTTCTATATCATCAGACTTGTAAACAAATCAATCCATACTTTAATACCAGTCTAGCCGAGTTAAAACAGGTATCGACTCTTTCTTTTGAACCCTTCATACATTTCAAAACATGCATCATATAAAACTTGGCTAACACGGAGGTTAGACAAGCGATAAGAAAGACTTGCCTTCAAGCGTCTTCGAATATACAATTCAACTATTCTCAGTCTTTACAGGATCTACATGAGATATTCACATAGTATACTGTAATTAGTTATTAAACAAACTAACTTTATGGTTCTAACCAACTTCTTTCGCTTTTATGTTTTATTTGAATTAACTTCGTTATTAAAGTCGATTCGACTTTCTATACTTCATTACATTTTGTTAACGTTCTTACGTCCTTAACCGACATTCGATCATTATTGGTTAACTACCAACGTTGAACGTCATTCACGGTTCACTTATTACGTCTTTGTATTCTTCGTCTAATTACAATTAAACCTTACTAGATCTTCTTACATTAACACCTTACAAATGAGTTAAGGTTAGTCTTATAATGTACATTAAGCATCTTAAATGTCTTACATTAAGTCTTCATTCAAAATGGAACAAAAACTAACTTGGTCAACACTTTCTACTGCTGGCGCTGCGGCGCGACATCCTATATATTCTAGTGACGCTGCGGCGCCACTCTCCAGAAGTTTTGCCCAGACTTGGCTCTGCGGCGCGAGTTCATGTACAAACTCTCGCGCTGAGCGCGAGTCTCTAGACCTTTTTATTTTCACCCGGCCATAACTGGTGCTGCTGCGTGACAGATAGCACATGGTTTGGCGCTGCGGCGACGAACCTGTGCACCAGTTGGTCAAACCAGTTTGGTTTCCTAACGAAACTCCTAGCTTCCTAATTTGTTCGTTTTACATCCGAATTGACCCATTCGAATTCCTACAAGTTAGGAATTATATCCTTTACGTGTTCATATAAGAATTTCATATTTCTGAATTCGTTAACTCGGAATTCACCTTTAAGTTCATTTTTGAGCGTTCGTTTAACGTTTTCGTCCGTTCAATACCCGTTTTCTTCGTTATAAGTCGGAATGCGACGATTCTTTCGCCAACGACTCTTAATTACCTTATCTCACATGTTGACATTGAAAACCAACATTTTCAAGTGACACGGCAACTTTTGACCTTTAATCCGGACTTTTTACGTTTTCGACGTTTAACGTCTATTTCCGTAAAATTCGCCATAACTTCGTTACTCGTGTTCTCTAAGCCAAATCACATGGAATACTCCATGGACTTCATATCTACATCCTAACTAATCAAGATGCACATACCTTAGCTATAACGGTTTCCAAAACGTCTAATTATAACTAAGTTAACGTTCAAGACGTTCAATGGTTTTTAACTTATGTAACCACTTACGATTTCAATTTGGTCATTATTAGACATCCTTATCTCTCCTCAATAAACATGCTCCACTAATCTACGATTCTTCTATGAGAAAGAAATCGAAAAGGATGAAGATTACGGTTTATGAGAATTTACCTTTGAAGCAATTAACGTTCTTGATAAACACCTATTGGTTTGCTTGGAAGTAGAAGAATTTTCTGTTTCTAGCTCTTTCTCTCTCTCAGTATATTTGGACAAACTTTGTAAAACCACAAAATGCCAACTCTAGCTTTGTATATATAGAAAACCAAATTAGGGGCAATATGGTCCAATATCCACCTCCTTACTATTGCACCTCCTTTATCAACTTTTCCACCAAGTAAAGTACTTGGTGAGCAAGTTATCACTTTGCTTGGCCACCACGTGGCCGGCCCACCTTACCCATGGGTCATCCCAATGGGTTTCCCCATGGGTTTTACCCATCCCACGACCCGTCGGTTCGACCCACGGTTTAATTCTTTGGATTGGGCTTGACTTTAATAAACATTGGGCTTTAACCAATCTAATATAGGGCCTTGACTTGGGCTTGTATACTTAATTCATTGGGCTTGTTACTAATCCAAGTCCAATTGGATTGTATAAAATCCTTAACTCATACTCTAATAATACGACTCGTATTCTACGCGTATTACTCACGTATTTTCTTTGTATAATACTCATACAATAATCGTATTATACGTCATAATATTCTTCATACCATACTCATATACATACTAGTATAATACTTGTATTTCATATGTATAATAATCGAAACGACTATACGCATTACATTTCCCTTTCGGAAATTTCTTTCACAAACCCTTAGGTTTTAAGTCCGCAGGCGAAAATTTTGTTTTCGTCATAACTGAAATATTATCACATATTCCATCTCGTCTTCCTATTCTATTGTTACGCATTTCTCGAAATTTCAAACCTAAGCTCCGAACGAAATTGGATGAATAGTGTTTTTACAGAAAACTTCTCAGAAAACCTTCGTTTTCGTCTTGATAATTCACAACAACTAATCATAGCACAAAGCCAGCATACTAACCACATCTGTATATTCTAGGTCATAGAAAGACATTCGAATATCTTATTCACATAATAACTCAATTAAATTCATTTAATCCACATAATCAAATAAAAATTTAATTCATTAAAAATTCAAAATTCTCGAGCGTTATAGCTATTATTTGGAAGTAGTGCGAGGCCTCGTTCGCACCTATATACACAGGGTTTGAATTTATGTAAAAATTCAGTTTTAAACAAGATATAACAATGAAGTTTTATAAAAGAGGGTTTTCAAACCCTGATGCTCAATAGTAATTGAGACCTTTTACACTTCCATTTTATTATTAGGTGTTCGGCTTAATTGTTTTTAATTTTTGAGATGTGAAGCATCTTCGAGAAAATAATGTACAAAGCAGTGCCGAACTCTCGTGCGAATGAAAACCATCTGAGGAAATCCAAACACTGTGAATAAATTTACAAGCTGCTTACAGCTGAAAATATTTATCACGGGAACCGAATCTAGATTCCGTAGAATGAATCTGTGATCACATGATTTCTAGGCTCATATGATGCCGCAGTTTGTATGAAAAGCAGTAAGCAGTTATATATATAAAACCTGTAAATATATATATACAAACATGATCAACCACTACGAAGCACCTCCATGGGGGATCGGAAATGTAAATATATAAAAGCGGTAAATATATCTGTCTTACTAATAGTTAACTACTACATAACACCAACTTTCATTCATTCAGCCACATTTCCCTTTCCCTTGTTCTTAGCAGAGCTCTCTGGTCTTTCACACTTAGCTGAAAACATTTAAATTAAGCAAGGATGAGCATTTGAGTGCCCAGCAAGTAATAGCAATTATATATATAAGCTGAAAGGATTTAAATATTTTCTTTGTACTATTCTTCTACAACCAGTCAATAGTTGTGAAGTATTCTGAACCGATAATAATAACATAACAACTCTCTTTCAAATTTTTTAAACTACATAATGACTATAACTGGGGTTATGGTGACATGCCATGAACATTGTTTTTATTTTCGAAAAGGTTAAACAGAAATTCATCTGTAAACCGACATAACTTACGGGCACGGGGGGTGATCAGCTCGTTATGCCCTGCATTGATCAATACTACATAATAAGAATGAAAGGATCGTTCACTCTGTTCCACCTTGGGTGCATAAAAAGTTTCCCATGTAGGGATGTTCATACTTGTCTGGGTTCCAAATCAAAGGTTTTATCTTGTTTCAACAATAATCTATAATTCAACATATATATATATATATATATATATATATATATATACGGGTAATTGACAAAAGTATATCAACAAGTGATTAAATACAATGATTATCCAAGTGGGGACACTTGTTTAACCATTTTTAGAAATTAACGAACAGAATATATATATATTTGAATTACTACATACTAACATGTTGATAAGCAATGAGCGTATATAATATAAGGTTAATAATCTGTGCAGTAATAATATAGTTTAGAAACATTCTTACTCATGTCCATTGCATAAAGAAAATACAAAGGTAAGATACTTTCCTGAAGCGCTGCTTACAACTTGTAATTAAGATCTATCACTTATCTCACGACCTATCATTAATAAGATCGTTCGTTCGATTAGAACAACATACTATAACACATAACACTGCTTATTGCAGTCAGCACATAACCTAATCACATTGGCACATATGTTTAATAACCATTGAATCATAATTAATTACTTATACAATCAAAATATCTAAGTCCAGATCAATTTCTGAAACATGTCGGTCTACCGACAACTTTATCGGGTAATTATCGAGTCTAAGACTCTATACTATAACTCAATATCCGTAAATATCAGTCATATTATTTTTAAATGACTTAATGTAACTTTTAAACATTTATTATAGTTTATCATAATTTTCAAACATCGGAATCATATTTAAATGATTTAAATACTAATCAACTCTATTATCACTAATATTTAATTAGTATTAAACTATTAATGAAATTATTTTCAAAATATTAAAGTTATGTATAATAACTCAATTTACTTTTAAAGTATTAATATTACTCTTAAATAATTTTTAAAACATTTAAAATTATTTTTAAATAATTAACATTAATATTAAAGTATTAATGTTTCATTTTTCAAAATATTAAAAGTCATTAAGTATAACTTAAAATATTTTTAATTCATTTATATCCTTCTTAAATGAGTTTTAAATTAATAAAACCATTTTTAAACTATTTATTTAATGTAATTATTAAATAAATTTAATATCATTAATAATAACTTAATAATCATTAATATTTAATTATTAATGAAATTATTCTCTAAATATTAAAAGTTATGTTTTATAACTTAAAATATCTTTAAACACTTTATTTTCATTTAAAATGATTATTATAATAATAAAATCATTTTTAAACTAAATTATTTAATCTAATTATTAAATAACTTTAATATCATTAATAATGGTCAATTCATGAAATTTACCTTTAACTATTAAAAGTTATATTTTATAACTTAAAATACTTTTAAATACCTTATTATTATTTAAAATGATTTTTAATATCATAAAATCATTTTTATTTATTTAATTCATTTAGTAAATAACTCAATTATCATTAATATTAATTTATTAATGAAATTTATCACAAAATGTTAAAAATCATTAAAAATAACTTAAAATATTTTATTATATCATAATATAATTTTAAATGATTTTTCAAATATTAAAATCATTTTTAAATAATTTATTTAATATTATAATTAAATAAATTAAATACTTTTAATATTCCAAAAATATTAAATATTTATGAAATATAATAAAAATAATTAAAAACTAATTTTTAGAATTTTTAATAAATTTTAATAATTTATTTTATATTTTTAATAATTAAAAACTAATTTTTTCTATTTAATAATTAATTTCTGAAAAATATTAAATAATTTGTCGCTAAAGACCACCTATAGGGACAGAACCGTCGCTATAGGTGTTCTTCATGTTCTTGAGCCTTCATAAGGCAGTATCGTGTGTGCTACTTTGACCATCGATTTCTTAGTGTGTTTTGTGTTCCTGGACATGTTGTTTGTCAGAGATTGTAGTGCTAGTGTAGGACTACACGATCCAACAACAAAACATAACCAAACATTTCATAACAAAGCAGATCTGATCGTCCAAAATAGCTGTCAAAGCTGTTCTTCATTTTCTGGGCTACCCAGAAATGAAGAACAGTTCGTGTAGCCATATTTGGGCTTCCACAACTTGAAATATGTTTAATGTTTTTATGATCTATAAGCTGCAGTGTGTAGTAAGTATGTCAATGAAGAGATATAACACAAAATATCAACAAACCATCAACAGAATCACTAGATATGAACCGGTCATCTATTGTCAGAAATAAACTTCTATCAATTTCTGGAAATTCCCAGAAACAGAAAATATGGCCGGATGGTCTACTTTGACCATCCACTACCTTTGACTCGATTACTTTTAAGGCGATTTTAAGGTATAACCTTGTAGTAGTTATACCCAGCTACAACTTATACACAACAATAAAACCAACAAATTAACACACTGACAGATCTAAGACCATCAACAACTTGTCAGACGCTAGTATACGGTTTCTGGGCTGCCAAGAAATGGCTCAGTCAATGCCGGTCAACGACCTTTGACCGGTTATAACTTACAATCTACAACTGATCTAGGCCTGATTCTTGATCCAGATTAAAGCCAACATGGCAGACTACATATGTAAACCTTTAAACAACAAAAATAATACATGAACAAGGATCTGTGGCCACTGACATTAGTTGTCAGACCACAGTTTGAACATTTCCCAAATTTTTGAAAAAGTCCAGTCCGAGCTTCTAAATGTTATGGATCTAACATCTAGCAACCCAGATCATCATTATATACCATAAACAACATATTTTAACAATGAATCATAACATCTAACGACAAATTTTTCGACAGAAAATCATGCTAGGGTTTATACCTTTGCTTTGATCTTCTTGTTCTAAGGCTACTGATTTGTTGTTGGATTTCGTGGGGCTGCTTTGAGGGACTGAAATGCTATAGAAATTCGTGGGTTTTGAGAGAGGATTGCTTGGTTCGGAGTTTTGGACAAAATAAGTTGGCAAAAATGAATTTCTCTCTCTCCAAGTCTATTTATAGACATACAAGATGCATGAATACTGAGATAGAGACTGATTGATGGCCATTTTAAGTCAATGAAGTTGTTGGATTAGTTCACCCACTCACACACTTGTCAAGCTACATAATAAAGAAATCCAACTAGGGGTATTTTAGACTTTTTGCATGGATTTTTAAGGGTAATTCTTGTAATCATGCAAACCCTTAGGGTTTAGGGTTTGAGTTAGGGTTTAGGGTTTGAGCCATTTTAGCAAAAGTCTAGGATTTCCATTTTAGGGTTTACTCCAAAAATAAAATTAAATAAAAATTAAATAAATTTTAGTTTCTGAAATTTTGAAATTAGGATTTAAAAATTTAGGTTTTCTATAATTAACAATTATAATCATAATACTTGTTAATTAATCATATTAACATAATTACAACAAATCTCGAACTCTAATTTAAATTTCAAATTAGGGTTCCTCATTTTAGAAATTAGGGTTTTATAATAACTTAGGGTTTTTTTTCAAAAATAATAATTAGGGTTTCTAGATTATAATTAGGGTTTGCCTAATTAATCAAATCACTATATAATACACATCATAAAACATATAACACTGTCATATAGCAGTCTTAAACTCACAGATAATTTTCAAATTAGGGTTTCCCTTAGTAAAATTAGGGTTTAACCAATTAATATTAGGGTTTTGAAATTAAACACCATAATTGACAAATCATCATCAATACGTACGTACAGTACATATTTATAGCACTAAAAAATCAAAATATAATTAATATTATATTATTATTCTCATACCTTGACAATAATCTAAAATTAGGGTTTGGATTCCATATCTGATTTATTCTTCCTATTTAACCTTAATAATTAAGGTAAAATAATTAACTTTAATAATCCATATTAAAATTCATATAATAAAATAATTATTATAATTATTCTAAAAATCACTCCATATATTATTTAAATAATATAAGATTATATATTTCATGAAAAATAATTAATAAAAACATTTCTACCTTAAAATTAATTATTATAAGACTATACTTTATAAAAATCAATAATTCTAAAATAAATTCATTTGTAAATATTTATGTAATAAATATATTTTTATTTACCACATAAATACATACACACATAATCTTGTACAAATCCTTATCCTTAATAATAATAAAAAAAAATTATTCACAAAATTTCTTATTTATTTATATAGAAAATATCGGGTTGTTACATTCACCCTCCCTTATAAAGATTCCATCCCCGGGATCACCGTTTTAAAACCTATACATACACGACACATAGCATACACAATCATTGCAAATAGATCTCGATCAACTTTGATCGAACTGATCTTTAACTATTCACATAAAGCTTTTCTTTTTGATTAAACGGAAAAATTGGATTCTAAAAGAACTCAAATTCCTCCTCAAAATTTCTTTATAAAATAATTTACTATATATAGGAAAATCATGCATAAGAAAATAAAAGGCATACGAATAATACCTGGAGTTCCATTGCCAGCTGCTGCCGTGTCCTGGACTGTCATGTTGTAGACCCTCGCAGTAGATTTTGTTGGCTTGCTTGACGAAGTCGGTCCGGTGATTGCTAAAGTTCCACTGCCAGTGCCCATGTTCACACTTCCTGTCTCCACCCTCCTCTTCGGACAATCTTTCACTCTGTGCTCTGTCGATCCGCATATAAAACATCCACTATTCATCCTAGGATTGGGGCAGTTGGGAGAAATATGGCCCTCCTCCCCGCACTTATAGCAAACAAATTTTCCTTTCAAACACTCCCCCGAGTGATTCTTCCCACATGTCTTACATGGCACTATCTGTTTCTTAACACCTTCCTGTTTCACTTGTACACTTGCAAAACTGCTCACATTCCTCTTGCTATCTCCACTCCTGCTCCCACTATTAACTCCTACTTTTCCAGCTACTTCGATCTTACCCTTATTCTTCCTCTCCTTATTATAAACGCTCATGGCCTCACGTCCCTCCTCAGCTATGATCGCTTTCTCCATGAGTGCTGTAAATGTAGAAATTTGCAACACCGCCACTTTGTTGTAAAGCCAGGGTTTCAATCCCAGCTCAAACCTTCTCGCTTTCCTAGCCTCCATATCGACTTGATGCGGGGCAAACCTAGCTAACTCATTGAATTTGGCGGCGTATTCAGACACCGTCATATTCTCCTGCTTCAACTCTAAAAATTTAACCTCCATCATCGCCTGCATACTTGGTGAAAAATAGTTTTCGAAAAACAAAGTTTTAAATCTATCCCATGTGACTACACCTTCTTCTGCCCTAGCCTGATTCGCTTCCCACCAAAAATTTGCTTCCCCTTCATCATGTAGGTGGCAAAAGCAGTCTTCTGCCCCTCATCTACCCTAGCTACCACAAACGCTTTTTCAATTTCATTAACCCAAGTTTGAGCTTCTACAAGGTCAGTTGTACCTTTGAATTCTGGTGGTCCTACAGCCTTAAAGTCTTTGAAGTTCGCTAAGCGGTTGTCTGGCTAGTTTCCAGCGACTGGTATTCCCTGTTGCATAGCCTGAGCTAACATGTTCGCAAATTGCTGCATCGGATCTGGTTGTGGTTGTCCCTCGACGTTGTTGACAGATCCTTCTGCCCTTTGGTTGAGAGTTTGACGTCTTGGCGGCATTATCTGATTAAATAAAATCATAATTTAACTTACATTCTAAACCTTATCAAATAAGGTTAATATTTTAAACTTGTTTTATTTCTCAAACTTAGATTCATATTCATTTAACGAATATTTTCTATTGTGACGCCCCCAAAATAGGTATACAACACCCATTCTGAGTCGCCAAAATATATGGTACAGAAACAACTACATCTTTATTATTACAACACAAGAACTGTGAGTTTAAATACAAATATTGTCATTTAGACAATATCCACACTCAAATAAGTCCTCATTACAATTGTTGATACATTATTTTACAAAAATGGTGAGGACTACTAAAGTAACTTCTAGAACCATCATTCCATACCCCGACTAGTACTCGCTACATTCTCGCCTCCTGAGAAAAATGGAACAAAAAGGAAAAGGGTGAGCTCAACTAGCCCAGTAAAGAACATTATGACTAAGATAATACAGAACAAATTATCGTTAGTCTTCAACAGGGAAAAATCTAATAAAATACAATAGACAACAAGTTTTAAATCAATAACTGCAGCGGAAACAACAAACCATTAGAAGAGTCAAGTAGAGAATGAGTTCTACTATCTTCTAAGATTTAAAAGTCCATCATCAATATTTTATCCCTGTAACAACAATCAATAACCATCTTTAATCAAATATTCATCTTTGCACTACAGGCCAAAGATATTCATTTGTATCACCAGTCGGTCATGTTAATCTCAACACCTGTTCATCTTTGCACTACGGGCCAAAGATATTCATCAGTTAATCATTCATCTTTGCACTACGGGCCAAAGATATTCAGTAATATCATCATTTAGGACTGAGGATGATGAAAAATATCTTAAAGAAAACGAATCCAGTGAAACAAAATAACAAATATTAAGGATTCGTATTTCGATTTATCCATGTCCAAAAATACCTCATAATTATTCATAGTGAAGTAGAATTCAAGAATGATCAAAACATGGATACAATCAAAGCTAGTACCCAGAATAGATATTTTGGACGAAAAGAAGAAAATTTTATTTTTCGGTGAATAGTAACTCGTGAATAGTAACTCGTGAATAGTAACTCATGAATAGTAACCCCGACGTGAAAAGTTCCAAATTTGATAAAAATTTCTAACCAATATTTCGGCATAATGATATTGAAGAAATAATATCATTTTTGAATAAAATAACATCCCTTACCTCGTAAAGACAGTACTTCTGGTCGGAATACCGGTATAAGGCTGAAAGACACTTGCTCTGATGAATAGAAGCTCTCAAAGTATCTAAATACTCACAAAATACACTCAATAATCTAGAGAGAGAAAGAGAGAAAACTTGTTTCTGGTGTGATTTTCAATTCTAACTTAGCCCTCTATTTATAGGAAAATGTTAGCACGCCGAAGCAGACCTAACCTGCAACCTGATGGCTTTACCTGCTACTATTCCCACCCACCACATTTGAATAAAAATCTCAGCACATTTCTTCACCAACCAAGAGTGGGGCCCACCAATTCTAGAATTTTCTACCAAAATAATTAACTCCGAAAATTCAACAATTTCTGAATCAGTCATCTCGTAAAATTCATAATAAATCATACGTTCATTTTTAACGGTTCAAAATTTGTGGACATATACTCAACTTATATATGTATAACATATCCAAAAATTACCACGATCCAACGGTCGGATTAAAAATTATAACCCCCGCAAAATATCTCAAAAACCCTGATTTTTAATACCTCCATTCCGACAAAATACTGATAAAAACCTCAACATTAACTCCTTCATTTTTAACCACAAAAATATATCCCTCATTTATATCCACAAAAATAAATATTTCCTTATCATATGAATCAATAATTAATTATTCACAAATAATATTACAGAATCACATTTATGACAACCAGGCCGTTCCCAGGAAAGAGGGGGCTTTCCAATAAGGATTTCTCCTTACTTGCGCGCAATTAGATGACCAAACCTCTCCTTAGACAGAACTTTCTAGACATTGCCAATAATGTTATCTAATAATATTATTCAAATAATATGAATTATTGATCTGATAATGGGAAATACTGTGTAGTGACAATTATTGAAACAACAGTAATATAAAATATCAACGCAGCAATTATTGAATCAATAAAATAAAATACTGAACAGTAATTACTGTAACCATTATTGAGTAGTGCCTTCTTACGTAAGAATCAATAATTGGTGCAATACAGTGTGCTACTGTGTAACAACGCGTATTACTGTATTTTAACCATCGGGTATTCCAACAGTATTAACGGTAACAACAACGCCGTTATAAAAAACATATACTTGTCGTTTTCTTCATCCAATCTCTTTCCGTTATGGGGCCCACAAAAGACCGCGCCGTCGTACGAATATTCCCCGACAGGAAGAATATTCCACTACCAAACGAATATTCCCCGACAACAATGAATATTTTATAACCACCTGCTTATTTGAAATATTTGCGCATTTTACCCATAACTAACCTCATTAATCAATTTAACACTTACTATTTCAAAATAATAAATAGAGGGAATTTAAATTTCATTTATTAATAATTTGGGGTCTTACAACCTCCCCTCCTTATGAAATTTCTTCCTCGAAATTGACGTACGTACCTGGTATTTCGAAAAGATGAGGATACCTCGCTTTCATTTCCGTTTCCAACTCCCAGGTCATTTCCTCAATAGCATGGTTTCTCCACAAAACTTTAACTTGTGGTATGACCTTCGTGCGTAGGACATGCTCCTTTCTATCCAAGATCTTGACAGGTACCTCTTCGTACGTTAAGTCTTCAGCTATCTCGTCCGGTTCTAACTCAATAACGTGGTCTGGGTCTTTCACATATTTACGTAACATAGATATATGAAAAATATTATGAACACGAGATATACTTGGAGGTAACGCGAGTCTATAGGCCACATTTCCTATTCGGTCAAGAATCTGAAATGGACCAATAAATCGTGGATTGAGCTTTCCTCTCTTCCCAAATCTTGTAACTCCTTTCCATGGAGCCACACGCAACAATACATGATCCCCAATGTCAAATTCCACGTCCTTTCGATGAAGATCCGCATAACTCTTTTGTCGATCCTGTGCCGTTTGTATACGTTGTCGAATCGTTTGGATCTTCTCTGTAGTCATTCGTACCAACTCTGGTCCTAGCAATATTGCTTCTCCCACCTCATCCCAACATACTGGAGAGCGACACTTTCGTCCATATAATGCTTCAAATGGGGCCACACCTATACTTGCCTAATAACTGTTATTATAGGAGAATTTCACCAATGGTAGGTACTTATCCCAACTCCCTTTGAAATCTAGGACACAAAGTCTTAATAGATCTTCAAGGGTTTGAATAGTCCTCTCTGATTGTCTGTCCGTTTGAGGATGGTATGCCGAACTAAATCGTAAATCTGTGCCCATAGCTTTTTGCAAGCTAACCCAAAATCTTGAAGTGAATCTTGGGTCACGATCCGAAACTATGGATACTGGCATGCCATGCAGTCTCACAATCTGATCTACGTATATACGAGCAAGACGTTCAAGGGAATAAGTCTCCCGTATCGACAAGAAATGAGCAGACTTGGTTAATCTATCAACAATAACCCAAATAGCATTTATGCCTTGAGAAACCGTGGGAAGACCCGTAACGAAATCCATGGTAATGTGTTCCCACTTCCATTTCGAAATCTCAAGTGGTTGCAATGGACCCTTTGGTACTTGATGTTCCGCCTTTACACGTTGACAAGTTAAACACCTCGAGATAAATTTTGCAATCTCTCTCTTCATATTATTCCACCAAAATGTATGTCGTAGATCACGATACATTTTGGTACTTCCAGGATGGATTGCAAATGGTGTATTGTGTGCTTCCATCATGATCTTGTACTTCAAATCAGAATTGTTAGGAACACGGAGTCTAGAGTGGACTCGAAGTATTCCTTCTTCATCGATTCTTGCTTCTGGAATAGAACCTTCTTGCACTTTCTTCTTCATACGCATCAGTTCTATGTCCGTAGCTTGAGCAGCTTTAACTTTATCGATTAAAGTCGATTCTACTCTTATATTTGATATCATGTGGGTACTTGGAGCCTTCATCTCTATCTCCATCCTTTGCAAGTCATACAAAATGGGCCTTTGTGTTAACAACATTGCACTCGTACCCGCATATGATCTTCTACTCAATGCGTCAGCTACTACGTTTGCTTTTCCAGGATGATATTGGATGGTATGATCGTAATCTTTCAACAGCTCGAGTCAACGTCGCTGCCGCATGTTGAGTTCCTTTTGGGTGAAGAAATATTTGAGGCTTTTATGATCTGTATAGATCTCCACTTTCTCCCCATACAGGTAGTGTCTCCAGATCTTCAACGCGAAAACTACTGCTGCCAACTCCAAATCATGAGTAGGATAATTCCTCTCATATTCTTTTAGTTGTCGCGAGGCATAGGCTATGACTTTTCCATGTTGCATGAGAACACATCCTAACCCTTTGCCTGAAGCATCACTGTAGATAACAAATCCATCCGAACCAGATGGTATTGTCAGAACAGGTGCCGAAATGAGTCTCCTCTTAAGCTCTTGAAAACTCTTCTCGCATTCCTCGCTCCATACGAATTTGATATCTTTCCGAGTCAGCTGAGTTAACGGGGTAGCGATTCGAGAAAACCCTTCCACGAATCTTCGATAATAACCAGCTAAGCCTAGAAAGCTACGTACTTCGGTCACCGTCTTTGGTTGCTCCCAACTTTGTATTACTTCAATCTTCGCCGGGTCAACAGATACTCCATGTTTTGACACCACGTGCCCTAGGAAAGCTACTTCCTCAAGCCAGAACTCGCATTTCTTCAACTTAGCATATAACTTGTTTTCACGCAGCCTTTGGAGTACCAGCTTCAAATGATGCTCATGATCTTCACGGCTTTTGGAATATATGAGGATGTCATCAATAAAGACAACAACGAACTGATCCAAATAATCCTTGAATACTCGGTTCATCATATCCATGAAAGCCGCAGGAGCATTAGTCAATCCAAAAGACATGACTAGGAATTCATAATGCCCGTACCGAGTTCTGAAGGCAGTCTTTGGAATATCCTCAGTTTTAACCTTCAGCTGATGATATCCAGAATGAAGATCGATCTTTGAAAAGAATTGTGCTCCTTGTAACTGGTCAAACAGGTCATCAATACGAGGTAGCGGATACCTATTCTTAATAGTGACATGATTTAATTCCCGGTAATCAATACAAAGTCGCATACTCCCGTCTTTCTTCTTTACAAATAAAAAAGGAGCACCCCAAGGAGATGTACTAGGACGAATGAAACCGATGTCCAACAACTCTTGTAGTTGGACCTTTAACTCCTGAAGTTCAATAGGAGCCATTCGATATGGGGTTTTAGAAATGGGCTTTGTACCAGGTTCAAGATCAATAAAGAATTTAATTTCTCGTTCCGGGGGTAGACCGGGAAGTTCTTCAGGAAATACGTCAGGAAAGTCAATAACAACAGGAATATTATTCAAATTTGATGTGTCTTTATTCAAATCCATAACATGGGCTAAGAAAGCTTGACATCCATTTTTTAATAAACGAATGGCTTTATGGCTTGATATAACAGTGATTGATTTTAATGGCTTAGTTGTTTGAATTCGTACAACAGGTTGGTTAGGAATATGAAAACTAACAACCTTACGAAAATAATCAATTTTGGCATGATGAGTAGTTAGCCAATCAATCCCTAAAATCACATCAAAAGCAAGTATCTTTAAAGAGATAAGGTCAACAGGTAAGGTGATGGTGCCAACTTGGATCACACAAGATTTATAAACAGTGGATGTGATGAAAGTTTCTCCTAACGGAGTCTCCACAGATAAATCAAAGTCTAACTTCTCCGGAGTCAAGTTTAAACGTTGAGCACAAGCAGGAGAGATAAAAAAATAGGTAGAACCGGTATCTAATAAGGTATAAACTTCGCATAAATTTATGATTAGCTTACCCGTGATCACCTCGTTTGGGTTCCTCGCATGTTGACCAGTCACGACAAACGCTCTTCCAGGAACCGTTGACTTTATCTTTTCTGGGACAGCTTTTTGAGTCACCATCCCCGCTGGACTTGGTTTTGCTATAGTGCAATCTCGAGCGATATGTCCTTCCTTTCCACAATTATAACATACCTTAAACTGTTGTGGGCAGTTTGGGCTGATATGTCCTTCTTTTCCGCACTTATAGCATATAATCGGTGGTCGTTCTCCTCCCTTGGAACCAGTTGCTGCTGGTGCTGACGTCTTCGTATTGTCATTGTTGAATCTCCTCTTTTTAAAATCTCCTCCCGACTCGCTTCTTCTATTTTCATAGCCACGATTACCACCAGAGTGGTTGCCGTTCTTGTCTGTATTTTTCTTTCTCCACTGGTTATCATTGTTTTGATGACTGTTGTCACCGATATGATCCTGGTTGTGGTCCCTCAGTTGACCGTACTCGTTATCTCGCTCTAATAATTGAGCCCTGTTGACAACATCTGAATAGAGAGAAAATTTATGAGAAATGAGATATTGACGTATGCCGGGTTTCAAACCTCTCAGAAACATCCTCGTCATACGTTCCTCATTCTCCACCAAATGAGGTGCAAACCTAGACAACTCTGCAAACTTCGCCTCGTACTGAGATACCGTCATATTATTCTGCTCTAGTCTAATAAACTCTACCTCCTTCATATGACGAATACTTTCAGGAAAGTACTTATCATTGAACAGTTTCTGAAATGTCTCCCAAGACATGCTGAGTGCGGTTGGATGGGTACGCTTCACAGACTCCCACCAGTAGTCTGCCTCGCCACGAAACATAAAGGTGGCGAATGGAACCTTCTGTTCTTCCGTTCATCCCAAGACATCGAATAGCTTGGTAATTTGCTTGACCCACGTTTCCGCCATGATCGGATCTGGCTTTCCCTTAAATTCTGGTGGTCCCAATTCTTTGAACTGTTTGGCTGTGACAAACCGTGAATTGCTATCATTTCCTCCTGTATTTTGAACACGAGTCTCCCTCGTCTGGTTTTGCATGAATTGCAAAAAACTTCTAAACATTCCATCATTCATCATCTGCTCATTGGTGTTGTTCACAGGAGGAACATTGCCAGCCTGTTGCACGTTCTCCTCGTTGGTAAGCACCGGTGTCTCCACGGTCTCATTTACTCCACTGTTAACATTCTCAGTCGACATTCTCAAATACTGCCATAAAACAAGGGTTAATTAAATAAATTAACAAATCACATAATACCCCTATATTATGACTGACCAATAAATAAGCTTAGGTAGGACACACTAGCGAAGGATTTATTCGTCTCTCCCCTCCTAGTTCTATTCTCCGATCTCCGCCAGAGATCATATCCCTAAGCTCTGATACCAACTGTGACGCCCCCAAAATAGGTATACAACACCCATTCTGAGTCGCCAAAATACATGGTACAGAAACAACTACATCTTTATTATTACAACACAAGAAATGTGAGTTCAAATACAAATATTATCATTTAGACAATATCCACACTCAAATAAGTCCTCATTACAATTATTGATACATTATTTCACAAAAATGGTGAGGACTACTAAAGTAACTTCTAGAACCATCATTTCATACCCCGACTAGTACTCGCTACATTCTCGCCTCCTGAGAAAAATGGAAAAAAAAGGAAAAGGGTGAGCTCAACTAGCCAAGTAAAGAACATTATGACTAAGATAATACAGAACAAATTATCGTTAGTCTTCAACAGGGAAAAATCTAATAGAATACAATAGACAACAAGTTTTAAATCAATAACTGCAGCGGAAACAGCAAACCATTAGAAGAGTCAAGTAGAGAATGAGTTCTACTATCTTCTAAGATTTAAAAGTCCATCATCAATATTTTATCCCTGTAACAACAATCAATAACCATCTTTAATCAAATATTCATCTTTGCACTACAGGCCAAAGATATTCATTTGTATCACCAGTCGGTCATGTTCATCTCAACACCTGTTCATCTTTGCACTACGGGCCAAAGATATTCATCAGTTAATCATTCATCTTTGCACTACGGGCCAAAGATATTCAGTAGTATCATCATTTAGGACTGAGGATGATGAAAAATATCTTAAAGAAAACGAATCCAGTGAAACAAAATAACAAATATTAAGGATTCGTATTTCGATTTATCCATGTCCAAAAATACCTTATAATTATTCATAGTGAAGTAGAATTCAAGAATGATCAAAACATGGATACAATCAAAGCTAGTACCCAGAATAGATATTTTGGACGAAAAGAAGAAAATTTTATTTTTCAGTGAATAGTAACTCGTGAATAGTAACTCGTGAATAGTAACTCATGAATAGTAACCCCGACGTGAAAAGTTCCAAATTTGATAAAAATTTCCAACCAATATTTCGGCATAATGATATTAAAGAAATAATATCATTTTTGAATAAAATAACATCCCTTACCTCGTAAAGACAGTACTTCTGGTCGGAATACCGGTATAAGGCTGAAAGACACTTGCTCTGATGAATAGAAACTCTCAAAGTATCTAAATACTCACAAAATACACTCAATAATCTAGAGAGAGAAAGAGAGAAAACTTGTTTCTGGTGTGATTTTCAATTCTAACTTAGCCCTCTATTTATAGGAAAATGTTAGCACGCCGAAGCAGACCTAACCTGCAACCTGATGGCTTTACCTGCTACTATTCCCACCCACCACATTTGAATAAAAATCTCAGCACATTTCTTCACCAACCAAGAGTGGGGCCCACCAATTCTAGAATTTTCTACCAAAATAATTAACTCCGAAAATTCAACAATTTCTGAACCAGTCATCTCGTAAAATTCATAATAAATCATACGTTCATTTTTAACGGTTCAAAATTTGTGGACATATACTCAACTTATATATGTATAACATATCCAAAAATTACCACGATCCAACGGTCGGATTAAAAATTATAACCCCCGCAAAATATCTCAAAAACCCTGATTTTTAATACCTCCATTCCGACAAAATACTGATAAAAACCTCAACATTAACTCCTTCATTTTTAACCACAAAAATATATCCCTCATTTATATCCACAAAAATAAATATTTCCTTATCATATGAATCAATAATTAATTATTCACAAATAATATTACAGAATCACATTTATGACAACCAGGCCGTTCCCATGAAAGAGGGGGCTTTCCAATAAGGATTTCTCCTTACTGGCGCGCAATTAGATGACCAAACCTCTCCTTAGACATAACTTTCTAGACATTACCAATAATGTTATCTAATAATATTATTCAAATAATATGAATTATTGATCTGATAATGGGAAATACTGTGTAGTGACAATTATTGAAACAACAGTAATATAAAATATCAACGCAGCAATTATTGAATCAATAAAATAAAATACTGAACAGTAATTACTGTAACCATTATTGAGTAGTGCCTTCTTACGTAAGAATCAATAATTGGTGCAATAAAGTGTGCTACTGTGTAACAACGCGTATTACTGTGTTTTAACCACCGGGTATTCCAACAGTATTAACGGTAACAACTACGCCGTTATAAAAAATATATACTTGTCGTTTTCTTCATCCAATCGCTTTCCGTTATGGGGCCCACAAAAGACTGCGCCGTCGTACGAATATTCCCCGACAGGAAGAATATTCCACGACCAACCGAATATTCCCCGACAACAATGAATATTTTATAACCACCTGCTTATTTGAAATATTTGCGCATTTTACCCATAACTAACCTCATTAATCAATTTAACACTTACTATTTCTGTGACAACCCCAAAATAGGTCCATTCCATCCAACCTATTCTGAGTCGCCAAATACATGGTACAGAAAATAACTACAACTTTATTACAACAATTGTCGTGCAAAATACAACAACACATATGCTGTGAGCTTGGATACAAATATATACCAAATGTGACTCATGTTCCAACCGTGAACATCACCTCACAATAACACCTTACATAAAGGTATAGTCAAAAATTGTTTTAGAAATTAGAATCTTTTGGAAGTGCTCAAGGAAACCTTCGTACATGGGAGGCCACGCGTCTAGGTTATGATAGATATCATATGGCCACAGAATTATCCTTGGTTGATCCAATAGACCCCAAAGAAAAATGAGAAGATTACAATCATATTCTTCCCAATGGTGAGTCTTCTCTTGACTTATCATTATCTCCACTGTCTCTAATTGAGAATTATACTTCAAACAAACACCAAGATTATATAGGTAGTGCCCATAGATATACTCAGCAAGTGGATGAGCACAACCCTGTCCTATGATGACACGAGGTTGTATGTCATTAGACATCTTGTATGATAGTGACAAAACACCCTTCCAACGTTGGGTTCCCCTCACCCTATTTTCTTCACCAAATATAACTACTAAATGATGACCACCGTTCTATTCCCTTGTTACCCCCGCTCGACCCAGCTACACTCTTATTACCTGAAAGGAATTGTGAAGCAAAAGGGTGAGCACAACTAGCTCAGTAAAGAATATCATGACTAAAGATAATTAAATTATCAATAGCCTTCATCAATAATAAATCAGAGATTTAGAACATATGGTAAATGATAAAAATTTCAACCATAGTTGCAGCGGAACGAGCAATCCATTAGAAGAGTCAAATAGACTATAAAGTCTATTATCTTCTCCATGTTAAAAATCCACCAACAATATTTTATCCATGTAACATCACTCAACAGTTCCTTTCCACAATCATATGAATAACTCATAATCATAATTGTGACTATAAATTTTTCTTCGCACCCAGGACGAAGAATATTTTCATCACCTGTCTTTACCTGAAACATCAAAGATCATGGTTATACCAAATCACAATTCATGTTTATAATCATACTAACAAATCCATCTTTGCACTACGGGCCAAAGATATTCATCAACAAACCATCTTTGCACTACGGGCCAAAGATATTCATCAACAAACCATCTTTGCACTACGGGCCAAAGATATTCAACAACAGTTCATCTTTGCACTACAGGCCAAAGATATTCATCAACAGGCCATCTTTGCACTACATGCCAAAGATATTCATCAACAATTCATATTTGCACTACAGGCCAAATATATTCATATCTCAAAGAAATATATAATCATTTCAGAATTTATATAAACAATAATTATAACCATGTTGATCAATTCACCTTTGCACTTAAGCTTAAGATATTCAATTATAAATTCAATGGTCATGATCATACCAGTCACAATTCAACTTTGCACTACAGGCCAAAGAGAACCCTAGTCATGATCATACCAATAATCTACCCATCTTTACACTCTAGTGAAAGAGAATTTCAACATCAGGGTTATAAAAATGTTATATATGATAACAAAATCAATATAATCAATACATAGTTTTAATCTCAAGAGTAATATTCATAACTCAACTATAATTTGGTTAGAAAAAGAAACCAATTTTTATCGTGAATAGTAACTCGTGAATAGTAACTCATGAATAGTAACTCGACACAAAAAGGTAGAAATTCCACAATAAAATCCATACCAGTATTTCGGTATAATGATATTGAAAGAATAATATTCTTAAGCTTATAAACAATTTATTTAAATTATTTACACTTTACTAATTAATGCATTTAATCATCATAAAATGCCAACTCTTACAATTTCATCATCAATAACCAAAACCCTCATCAAAAATCTGCATATACCTCATATAGGATTCTCAAGCCATAAAATCCTATTTTCCAAGTTTCTTTCTTCACAAAACATATTTAATTCATTTACTCATAACTAAACCATTTTCATGAAAAATACCAAATCAGTTTCAAAAATATTTCTTTTCTGGGATTTAGCATAATATAGTCCCATAGTGAACATATATTTTTCTCAGAATTTTTAAAAGTCATTTACTATTTTTCATATAGCCAAAATAACCGAATATTTAGACATTTATCAAAAATTATACTATTATCTAAAAATTCTGAAATTTACAGAGTATACTTCTATCATATACATGTACTCCCAATAAAAATTTCATCAATTTTGGAGTTAACCACAAGGAATTATAAGCTGTTACTTCTAAAATAGTCTTTTCTCATAAAATTCATAACTCTCAATCTATACATCCAAAAATCACAATTTTTGGACACAATCAATAAAACTCATCAAAATATCATTTCAAATTTTTCCAGAATTTTTGAAGTTCAGAAAAATTACGAAACTGAAAATCATAACAACCCTTAAAATCCCTTAATATCCCTTACAATCCCTTACAATCCCTTACCTCAAAAGAGCAGTACTTCTGACTGGATATCGGATATGATGCTGAAGGAAACTTACACTGATGAATAGCAACTCACCAAATATCTAAAAACTCACAAAATATGCTTCATAATATAGAGAGAGAAAGAGAGGAAGCTTATGTTTCTGGTGTGATTTTCAATTCTAACTTAGCCCTCTATTTATAGCAAAATTTTGGTAGGTTTGACCTGCAACCTGATGGCTTTACCTGCTACTATTCCCACCCACCACATTTGAAATACAATTCAGCACATTTCTTCACCAACCACAAGTGGGGCCCACCAATTCTAGAATTTTCCACCAAAATAATAAACTCCGAAAATTAAATAATTTCTGAACCAGTCATCTCGTAAAATTCATAATAAATCATACGTTCATTTTTAACGGTTCAAAATTTGTGGGCATATACTCAACTTATATATGTATAACATATCCAAAAATTACCACGATCCAACGGTCGGATTAAAAATTATAACCCTCGCAAAATATCTCAAAAACTCTAATTTTTAATACCTCCATTCCGACAAAAATACGGATAAAAATTTCAACATTAACTCCTTCATTTTTTAACCACAAAAATATATCCCTCATTTATATCCACATAAAATAAATATTTTCTTATCATATGAATCAATAATTAATTATTCACAAATAATATTACAGAATCACATTTATGACAACCAGGCCGTTCCCAGGAAAGAGGGGGCTTTCCAATAAG
This sequence comes from Panax notoginseng, assembly GCA_016801055.1. Classification (NCBI taxonomy): domain Eukaryota; kingdom Viridiplantae; phylum Streptophyta; class Magnoliopsida; order Apiales; family Araliaceae; genus Panax; species Panax notoginseng. Next base: position 99,161,279 of record CM029022.1, on the reverse strand, counting down.
AATTTTTCCTTATTGGCGCGCAATTAGGTGACCAAACCTCTCCTTAGACAGAACTTTTTAGACATTGCCAATAATGTTATCTAATAATATTATTCAAATAATATGAATTATTGATCTGATAATGGAAAATACTGTGCAGTGACAATTATTGAACAACAATAATATAAAATTTTAACGTAGCAATTATTGAATCAATAAAATAAAATATTGAACAGTAATTACTATAACAATTATTGAGTAGTGCCTTCTTACGTAAGAATCAATAATTTCAAAAATACTATGCAATACCGTGTGCTACTGTGCAATAACGCGTATTACTGTATTTTAACCACCGGGTATTCCAACAGTGTTAACGGTAACAACTACGCCGTTATTTGTAAAAACTCAAATTTGTCATTTTCTTCACCCGACAGTTATTCTGTTATGGGGCCCACAAATAGTTGCGCCGTCGTACGAATATTCTCCGACAGAAAGAATATTCCACGACCAAACGAATATTCCCCGACAACAATGATTATTTTATAACCACTTGTGTATTTTGAAAAATTTTCACATTTCACCCATAACTTTAACTTTTTATCAATTTAACCATTTACTGAATTGTAATTATAAGAAAAATTGAATACTTTTATTTCATAAAATTCGGGGTCTTACAATTTCAAAATAATAAATAGAGGGAATTTAAATTTCATTTATTAATAATTTGGGGTCTTACATCCATAGCATAGCACATAACGCTTTAAACATCATTCATCCCTTTGTGACTACAAAAGTCGGGATTTACAGACTTGGTTTAACACAAAAGTTGGAAACATTACCTTTCACAGACATACTTAGCGCACATATTACATTAAACACACCTACATAACAACGGAACCTATACTACTTATTTATTATTCTTTTTCATTGGATAACTTTTCGCCTGATGACCTTCTATCCCACAGATAAAACATGCTCCTTTTTTGTAGTCAGGACAATACGGAGTGGTATGTCCTTCATAGCCACAAAGATAACATATTCTTTTCCATTTCTTCTTATTGGATTTTCCTAAGTCATCGTCTTCTATCTTTCTTTTCCCCTTCTTGTCCGGAGCTGCACACGATGTGTTGCTTGTTGTTCCCATCTGACCAATTTGGATTTTAAGCTTATCCTGTCCTTCCATTGTTTCTATTAACGGTTGACGTAACTGACTATTCAACAGATTTTCTATCTCCCACAGCCTTTCCAGAGAAGACACCTTGTTCTTCAAATCTTACACTTCCGTCGATGCTTGATCAGCTTCAATTCTAGTGTCTGAATCACTATCTGCCAACTCCACCATCTCTGGATCTGGTACTATATTTTCCACAATAATCACATCTTCTGAGTTGTTTTCATTGTGAGCCTCTATGTCAGCTATCGGCTTTGATATTGGCTCCTTCTTTACGATCCGAGGGTATTCGAATCCTTTTTCACCTGACATCTACACATATAACTATCTTGATTAGTATATAGTTTCTACACCCAACAAACAATAGTTTTATATGAGTTATCTTTTATTTTGTTTGACGATGAATTTATCCGATTCATCTCTTTTTAAACTCTATATGAGTTATTTATATTTTTAACGTTTCCATCTATTCTAAGGTTATAGCCTAAGGTCTAACCCACCTAAGGTTTTTAATCCCAAGCTCTGATACCAACCTGTGAGGACCCCAATTCCAGGTACTTGAAACCTGAACTCGGTTCTTCACGATACCATTTCTATGAGCGAAATAATACTAATAATAATAACAATAATATAAAAGTCAACTTAATTTACATATTATTAGAGTCTGAATCCCAAGTACGTAACCTTTAAACATTCATTAAAACCCATAATAGATAATTAATATCATTGTCTTACTAATAGTTAACTACGACATAACACCAACTTTCATTCATTCAGCAACCTTTCCCTTTCCCTTGTTTTTAGCAGAGCTCTCTGGTCTTTTACACTTAGCTGAAAACATTTAAATTAAGCAAGGATGAGCATTTGAGTGCCCAGCAAGTAATAGCAATTATATATATAAGCTGAAAGGATTTAAATGTTTTCTTTGTACTATTCTTCTATAACCAGTCAATAGTTGTGAAGTATTCTGAACCGATAATAATAACATAACAACTCCCTTTCAAATTTTTGAAACTACATAATGACTATAACTGGGGTTATGGTGACATGCCATGAACATTGTTTTCATTTTCGAAAAGGTTAAACAGAAATTCATCTGTAAACCGACACAACTTACGGGCACGGGGGGTGATCAACCCGTTATGCCCTGCATTGATCAATACTACATAATAAGAATGAAAGGATCGTTCACTCTGTTCCACCTTGGGTGCATAAAAAGTTTCCCGTGTAGGGATGTTCATACTTGTCTGGGTTCCAAATCAAAGGTTTTATCTTGTTTCAACAATAATCTATAATTCAACATATATATATATATATATATATATATATATATATATATATATATATATATATATATATATATATATATATATATATACGGGTAATTGACAAAGGTATATCAACATGTGATTAAATACAATGATTATCCAAGTGGGGACACTTGTTTAACCATTTCTAGAAATTAACGAACAGAATATATATATCTGAATTACCACATACTAACATGTTGATAAGCAATGAGCGTATATAATATAAGGTTAATAATCTGTACGGTAATAATATAGTTTAGAAATATTCTTACTCATGTTCATTGCATAAAGAAAATGCAAAGGTAAGATACTTGCCTGAAGCGCTGCTTACAACTTGTAATTAAGATCTATCGCTTATCTCACGACCTATCATTAATAAGACCGTTCGTTCGATTAGAACAACATACTATAACACATAACACTGCTTATTGCAGTCAGCACATAACCTAATCACATTGGCACATATGTTTAATAACCATTGAATCATAATTAATTACTTATACAATCAAAATATCTAAGTCCAGATCAATTTCTGAAACATGTCGGTCTACCGACAACTTTATCGGGTAATTATCGAGTCTAAGACTCTATACTATAACTCAATATCCGTAAATATCAGTCATATTATTTTTAAATGACTTAATGTAACTTTTAAACATTTATTATAGTTTATCATAATTTTCAAACATCGGAATCATATTTAAATGATTTACATACTAATCAACTCTATTATCACTAATATTTAATTAGTATTAAACTATTAATGAAATCATTTTCAAAATATTAAAGTTATGTATAATAACTCAATTTACTTTTAAAGTATTAATATTACCCTTAAATGATTTTTAAAACATCTAAAATTATTTTTAAATAATTAACATTAATATTAAAGTATTAATGTTTCATTTATCAAAATATTAAAAGTCATTAAGTATAACTTAAAATATTTTTAATTCATTTATATCCTTCTTAAATAAGTTTTAAATTAATAAAACCTTTTTTAAACTATTTATTTAATATAATTATTAAATAAATTTAATATCATTAATAATAACTTAATAATCATTAATATTTAATTATTAATGAAATTATTCTCTAAATATTAAAAGTTATGTTTTATAACTTAAAATATCTTTAAACACTTTATTTTCATTTAAAATGATTATTATAATAATAAAATCATTTTTAAACTAAATTATTTAATCTAATTATTAAATAACTTTAATATCATTAATAATGATCCATTCATGAAATTTACCTTTAAATATTAAAATTTATGTTTTATAACTTAAAATACTTTTAAATACCTTATTATTATTTAAAATAATTTTTAATATCATAAAATCATTTTTATTTATTTAATTCATTTAGTAAATAACTCAATTATCATTAATATTAATTTATTAATGAAATTTATCACAAAATATTAAAAGTCATTAAAAATAACTTAAAATATTTTATTATATCATAATATAATTTTAAATGATTTTTCAAATATTAAAATCATTTTTAAATAATTTATTAAATATTATAATTAAATAAATTAAATACTTTTAATATTCCAAAAATATTAAATATTTATGAAATATAATAAAAATAATTAAAAACTAATTTTTGAAATTTTTAATAAATTTTAATAATTTATTTTATATTTTTAATAATTAAAAACTTATTTTTTCTATTTAATAATTAATTTCCTAAAAATATTAAATAATCTGTCGCTAAAAACCACCTATAGCGACAGAACCGTCGCTATAGGTGTTCTTCATGTTCTTGAGCCTTCATAAGGCAGTATCGTGTGTGCTACTTTGACCACCGATTTCTTAGTGTGTTTTGTGTTCCAGGACATGTTGTTTGTCAGAGATTGTAGTGCTAGTGTAGGACTACACGATCCAACAACAAACATAACCAAACATTTCATAACAAAGCAGATCTGATCGTCCAAAATAGCTGTCAGAGTTGTTCTTCATTTTCTGGGCTACCCAGAAATGAAGAACAGTTCGTGTAGCCATATTTGGGCTTCCACAACTTGAAATATGTTTAATGTTTTTATGATCTATAAGCTGCAGTGTGTAGTAAGTATGTCAATGAAGAGATATAACACAAAATATCAACAAACCATCAAGAGAATCACTAGATATGAACCGGTCAACTATTGTCAGAAATAAACTTCTATCAATTTCTGGAAATTCCCAGAAACAGAAAATATGGCCGGATGGTCTACTTTGACCATCCACTACCTTTGACTCGATTACTTTTAAGGCAATTTGAAGGTATAACCTTGTAGTACTTATACCCAGCTACAACTTATACACAACAATAAAACCAACAAATTAACACACTGACAGATCTAAGACCATCAACAACTTGTCAGACGCTAGTATACGGTTTCTGGGTTGCCTAGAAATGGCTCAGTCAATGCCGGTCAACGACCTTTGACCGGTTATAACTTACAATCTACAACTGATCTAGGCCTGATTCTTGATCCAGATCAAAGCCAACATGGCAGACTACATATGTAAACCTTTAAACAACAAAAATAATACATGAACAAGGATCTGTGGCCACTGACATTATTTGTCATACCACAGTTTGAACATTTCCCAAATTTTTGAAAAACTCCAATCCGAGCTTCTAAATGTTATGGATTTAACATCTAGCAACCCAGATCATCATTATATACCATAAACAACATATTTTAACAATGAATCATAACATCTAACGACAGATTTTTGGACAGAAAATCATGCTAGGGTTTATACCTTTGCTTTGATCTTCTTGTTCTAAGGCTGCTGATTTGTTGTTGGATTTCGTGGGGCTATTTTGAGGGACTGAAATGCTATAGAAATTCATGGGTTTTGAGAGAGGATTGCTTGGTTGGGAGTTTTGGACAAAATAAGTTGGCAAAAATGAATTTCTCTCTCTCTCCAAATCTATTTATAGACATACAAATGCATGAATGCTGAGATAGAGACTGATTGCTGGCCATTTTAAGTCAATGAAGTTGTTGGATTAGTTCACCCACTCACACACTTGTCAAGCTACATAATAAAGAAATCCAACTAGGGGTATTTTAGACTTTTTGCATGGATTTTTAAAGGTAATTCTTGTAATCATGCAAACCCTTAGGGTTTAGGGTTTGAGTTAGGGTTTAAGGTTTGAGCCATTTTAGCAAAAGTCTAGAATTTCCATTTTAGGGTTTACTCCAAAAATAAAATTAAATAAAAATTAAATAAATTTTAGTTTCTAAAATTTTGAAATTAGGATCTAAAATTTTAGGTTTTCTATAATTAACAATTATAATCATAATACTTGTTAATTAATCATATTAACATAATTACAACAATTCTCGAACTCTAATTTAAATTTCAAATTAGGGTTCCTCATTTTAGAAATTAGGGTTTTATAATAACTTAGGGTTTTTTTTCAAAAATAATAATTAGGGTTTCTAGATTATAATTAGGGTTTGCCTAATTAATCAAATCACTATATAATACACATCATAAAACATATAACACTGTCATATAGCAGTCTTAAACTCACAGATAATTTTTAAATTAGGGTTTCCCTTAGTAAAATTAGGGTTTAACCAATTAATATTAGGGTTTTGAAATTAAACACCATAATTGACCAATCATCATCAATACGTACATACAGTACATATTTATAGCGCTAAAAAATCAAAATATAATTAATATTATATTGTTATTCTCATACCTTGACAATAATCTAAAATTAGGGTTTGGATTCCATATCTGATTTATTCTTCCTATTTAACCTTAATAATTAAGGTAAAATAATTAACTTTAATAATCTATACTAAAATTCATATAATAAAATAATTATTATAATTATTCTAAAAATCACTCCATATATTATTTAAATAATATAAGATTATATATTTCATGGAAAATAATTAATAAAAACATTTCTACCTTAAAATTAATTATTATAAGAATATACTTTATAAAAATCAATAATTCTAAAATAAATTCATTTGTAAATATTTATGTAATAAATATATTTTTATTTACCACATAAATACATACATAATCTTGTACAAATCCTCATCCTTAATAATAATAATAAAAAAATTATTCACAAAATTTCTTATTTATTTATATAGAAAATATCGGGTTGTTACAAAAGGTGTGTGCAAAGATGAAAAGAAATGCTTTTAAAGTGTGTAACAAGGCTTATAGTGGGCTATCAAAGAAGACTTCAATAACTTGAAATGGATGAATACTTGGCTCCCGCCGATAAAAAGTTATTATATATGAGCTTACAAGTATTTAAAATGAGAAAGCACTCAATTTAGGGTGTGTACAGAGCAAATTGGACAAGGCTCTCTCGCCTTTTTCTCTTCCAAAATGGCCACCCCAAGCCCTCTATTTATAGAGGGGGGCTAGCCGCAGTTGTAACTGTGGCTGCCCGGGGTGCCCCGTCTCTGCGGGTCCCACCGTCTCGAAGTACGTACACGCGTATAACGTAATGTCCACTCGAACTTCCAGAACTGTAATCCGAGCATCCGATTGAGGTGTACAAGACCTATTTTGGACCGCCGTTGTCGAGAGCTACACAATAACACGAGATTAGAGGTTATAAGAAGTCAGGAAGATTTAACCATGCCCTATCTCTTTAAGCTTCCAATTCTATCCATTATGTTGTCTTGTACAGTAGTCACTCGGGAATGTACTTCCATGGTTCTTGTGGGATATTGCTGTATAGAATGTATGTATGTTGTTGTTGAGACGACACAATTATGGCATTGAGATGGCAAACTAACGATCCTGCCCTTCACTGGGGTTATCTTTGGTTTGAGCTGTGTTAGCAGTCGTTGTTAAGGGTTATCTATGAGATTAAACTACTGCATGTGTTAACCATCCTCAGGGTTATTTCTGAGATGTGCCTGACTTTCCGGGGTTATCTCTGGCTTGTGGCATGACTGCCTCGGGGTTTTTGCCGAGTGTTCTGAAGCTGTTTGCATGGCTTTGGAACAAGCATTTCTGGGGTTATCTCCGTAACTGTAACTGTATGTGTAAGACCCCAACTTATTAATGAATAAAATTAAATTTTCTCTAAATATTATTGTGAATAATAAGGGGTTAATTTGATATAATACTTTGGTTATGGGTGAAATGTGCAAATTTTGCAAAATAAGCAAGTGGTTATAAAATATTTATTTTTGGTCGGTGAATATTTGGTTGGTCGTGGAATATTCTTGCTGTCGGGGAATATTCGTACGACGACGCAGCCTTGTGTGGGCCCCATAACGGAAAGCGATTGGATGAAGAAAACGACAAGTATAAGTTGTTTATAAATAACGGCGTAGTTGTTACCGTTAATACTGTTGGAATACCCGGTGGTTAAAATACAGTAGCACACGGTATTGCACCAATTATTGATTCTTACGTAAGAAGGCACTACTCAATAATTGTTACAGTAGTTATTATTCAATATTTTATTTTATTGATTCAATAATTGCTGCGTTGATATTTTATATTATTGTTGTTTCAATAATTGTTGCTGCACAGTATTTTCATTTATCAGATCAATAATTCATATTATTTGAATAATATTATTAGATAACATTATTGGTAATGTCTAGAAAGTTCTGTCTAAGGAGAGGTTTGGTCATCTAATTGCGCGCCAGTAAGGAGAAATCCTTATTGGAAAGCCCCCTCTTTCCTGGGAACGGCCTGGTTGTCATAAATGTGATTCTGTAATATTATTTGTGAATAATTAATTATTGATTCATATGATAAGGAAATATTTATTCTATGTGGATATAAATGAGGGATATATTTTTGTGGTTAAAAATGAAGGAGTTAATGTTGAGGTGTTTTATCAGTATTTTTATCGGAATGGAGGTATAAAAAAAATCAAATCAGGGTTTTTGAGAAATATTGCGGGTGTTATAATTTTTAATCCGACCGTTGGATCGTGGTAATTTTTGGATATGTTATACATATATAAGTTGAGTATATGTCCACAAATTTTGAACCGTTAAAAATGAACGTATGATTTATTATGAATTTTACAAGATGACTGGTTCAGAAATTGTTGAATTTTCGGAGTTTATTATTTTGGTGGAAAATTCTAGAATTGGTGGGCCCCACTTGTGGTTGGTGAAGAAATGTGCTGAATTATATTTCAAATGTGGTGGGTGGGAATAGTAGCAGGTAAAGCCATCAGGTTGCAGGTCAAACCTACCAAAATTTTCCTATAAATAGAGGGCTAAGTTAGAATTGAAAATCACACCAGAAACAAGTTTTCTCTCTTTCTCTCTCTAGATTATTGAGTGTATTTTGTGAGTATTTAGATACTTTGAGAGTTTCTATTCATCAGAGCAAGTTTCTTTCAGCCTTATACCGGTATTCCGACCAGAAGTACTGATATTTTGAGGTAAGGGATATTATTTTCTTCTTAATGATATTATTTTCTTCAATATCATTATGCTGAAATATTGATATGAGTTTTTATCAAATTTGGAACTTTTTGTGTCGGGGGTTACTATTCACGTATACGGCACTATTCACGTATACGGCACTATTCACGAATACGGCACTATTCACCGAAAAATAAAATTTTCCCTTTTTGTCCAAGATGTCTATTATGGTTACTATCTTTGATTGTATCCATGTTTTGATCTTTATTTTTGAATTCTGCTTCACAATTGATTATTATGAAGTATTATTGATCTTGGATAAACTGTTATACGAATCCCTACTATTTGTCCTTCTGTCTCATTGGATTCGTTCTCTTTAAGATATTTTTCATCATCCTCAGTCCTAAATGATGATACAAATGAATATCTTTGGCCTGTAGTGCAAAGATGAATATTTGGTTAAAGATGATTATTAATTGATGTTACAGGGATAAAATATTGATGATGGACTTTTAAATCTTAGAAGATAGTAGAATTCTTTCTCTACTTGACTCTTCTAATGGTTTGTTGTTTCCGCTGCAGTTGTTGATCTAAAACTTGTTGTCGATTATATTTTATCAGATTTTTCCCTGTTGAAGACTAACGATAATTTGTTGTATATTATCTTAGTCATAATATTCTTTACTGGGCTAGTTGAGCTCACCCTTTTCCTTTTTGTTCCATTTTTTTTCTCAGGAGGTGAGAACATAGCAGGATCTAGTCGGGGTATGGAGTAATGGTTCTAGAAAGATGTATTAGCAGTCCTCACTATTTCTGTAAAATAGTGTTTGAATAATTGTAATGAGGATTTATTTGAGTGTGGATATTGTCTAGAAGACAATATTTGTATTTAAACTCACAGTATGTGTTGTCGTATTTTGCACGACAATTGTATTATTGAAGTTGTAGTTTGCTTTCTGTACCATGTATTTGGCGACTCAGAATGGGTGTTGTATACCTATTCTGGGGGCGTCACAGTTGGTATCAGAGCTTAGGGATATGATCCCTGGCTGAGATGTGAGACAAGAACTAGGAGGGGAGAGACGGGGAATTCCTTCGCTAGTATGACCTGACTAAGTTTATTTGGTGTTTATTTGGTCGGTCAGAGTATAGGGATAATATATGACATGACTATTAACCCTTGTTTTATGGCAGTATTTAAGAATGGCAGCTGAGAACGTTAATAATGGAGTAAATCAGACTGTGGAACACCTTTGATCACAAACCAGGAGAACGTGCAACAGGAAGGCAATATTCCTCCTGTAAACAACGTTACCGAGCAAACGATGAATGATGGAATGTTTAGGAGCTTTTTGCAGTTCATGCAAAATCAGACGAGGGAGACTCGTGTGCAAAATACGGGTGGAAATAATGACAACGCGCGGTTTGTCACAGCCAAGCAGTTCAAAGAGTTGGGACCACCAGAATTTAAGGGAAAGCCGGATCCGATCATGGCGGAAACATGGGTCAAGCAAATTACCAAGATATTCGATGTCTTGGGATGCACGGAGGAGCAGAAGGTTCCATTCGCTACCTTTATGTTCCGCGGTGAGGCAGACTACTGGTGGGAGTCTGTGAAGCGTACCCAGCCTGACGCACTCAACATGTCCTGGGAAACATTTCAAAAACTGTTCAATGACAAGTACTTTCCCGAAAGTATTCGTCATATGAAGGAGGTTGAGTTTATTAGACTGGAACAAAACAACATGACGGTGTCCCAGTACGAGGCGAAGTTTGCAGAGTTATCCAGGTTTGCACCTCATTTGGTCGAAAATGAGGAACGAATGACGCGGATGTTTCTGAGAGGTTTAAAACCTGAGATTCGTCAATACCTTATCTCTCATAAATTTTCTCTGTATTCAGACGTTGTCAACAGGGCCCAATTATTAGAGAGAGATAATGAGTATACTCAACCGAGGGACCACAACCAGGGTCATACCGGTGACAGCAATCATCAGAGCGATGATAACCAACGAGGAGGAAAAATACGAACAAAGGCGGTAACCACTCGGGTGGTCATCGTGGCCATGATAATAGGAGAGGTGAGTCAAGTGGAAATTTCAGAAAGAGGAGATTCAACAATGACGGGAAGACATCAGCACCAGCACCAGCACCAACAACAAATTTTAGGGGAGGAGAACGACCGCCAGTTAGATGTTACAAATGCGGGAAAGAGGGACATATCAGCCCAAACTGTCCACAACAATCCAAGGTGTGTTACAACTGTGGGAAGGAAGGCCACATCGCTCGAGATTGTACTATAGCGAAACCAAGTTCAGCGGGAGTGGTGATTCCAAGGGCTGTCCCGGATAAGGCGAAATCAGCGGTTCCTGGAAGAGCGTTTGTCGTTACTGGCCAAAACGCGAGAAACCCGAACGAGGTGATCACGGGTAAGCTAATCTTGAATTCTTGCGAAGTTTATACTTTACTAGATACCGGTTCTACCCATTCTTTTATCTCTCCTGCTTGTGCTCAACGTTTAAACTTGACTCCGGAGAAATTGGACTTTAACTTATCTGTTGAAACTCCGTTGGGTGAAACCTTCGTTACATCTACAGTTTATAAATCTTGCATGATCCAAGTTGGCGCTATCACATTACCTGTTGATCTTATCTCTTTAAAGATACTTGCTTTTGATGTGATTTTAGGAATTGATTGGTTAACCACCCATCATGCTAAAATTGATTGTTTTCGTAAGGTTGTTAGTTTTCATATTCCTAACCAACCTGTCATACGAATTCAAACTACTAAACCACTAAAATCAGTCACTGTCATATCAAGCCACAAAGCTATTCGTTTATTGAAAAACGGATGTCAAGCTTTCTTAGCCCATGTTATGGATTTGAACAAAGACAAGTCAGATTTGAATAATATTTCTATTGTTAGAGAATTTTCCGATGTATTTCCTGAAGAACTTCCCGGTCTACCCCCGGAACGAGAAATTGAATTCTTTATTGACCTTGAACCCGGTACAAAGCCCATTTCTAAAACCCCATATCGAATGGCTCCTATTGAACTTCAGGAGTTAAAAGTCCAACTACAAGAGTTGTTGGACATCGGTTTTATTCGTCCTAGTACGTCTCCTTGGGGTGCTCCTGTTTTAATTGTAAAGAAGAAAGACGGGAGTATGCGACTTTGTATTGATTATCGAGAATTAAACCATGTCACCATCAAGAATAGGTATCCGCTACCTCGCATTGATGACCTGTTTGACCAGTTGCAAGGAGCACAATTCTTTTCAAAGATCGATCTTCGTTCTGGATATCATCAGCTGAAGATTAAAACTGAGGATATTCCAAAGACTGCCTTCAGAACTCGGTACGGGCATTATGAATTCTTAGTAATGTCTTTTGGATTGACTAATGCTCCTGCTGCCTTCATGGATATGATGAACCGTGTATTCAAAGAATATTTGGATCAGTTCGTTGTTGTCTTTATTGATGACATCCTCATCTATTCCAAAAGCCGTGAAGATCATGAGCGCCATTTGAAGCTGGTACTGCAAAGGCTTCGTGAAAACAAGCTATATGCCAAACTGAAGAAATGCGAGTTCTGGCTTGAGGAAGTAGCATTCCTTGGGCACGTGGTGTCAAAACATGGAGTATCTGTCGACCCGGCGAAGATTGAAGCCATACAAAGTTGGGAGCAACCGAAGTCGGTAACCGAAGTACGTAGCTTTCTGGGCTTAGCTGGTTATTATCGGAGATTTGTGGAAGGATTTTCTCGAATCGCTACTCCGTTAACTCAGCTGACTCGGAAAGATACAAAATTCGTATGGAGTGAGGAATGCGAGAAGAGTTTCCAAGAACTCAAGAGGAGACTCATTTCGGCACCTGTTTTGACAATACCATCTGGTTCGGATGGATTTGTTATCTACAGCGATGCTTCAGGCAAAGGGTTAGGATGTGTTCTCATGCAACATGGGAAAGTCATAGCCTATGCCTCACGACAACTCAAAGAATATGAGAGGAATTATCCTACTCATGATTTGGAGTTGGCAGCAGTCGTTTTTGCGTTGAAGATCTGGAGACACTACCTTTATGGGGAGAAAGTGGAGATCTATACAGATCATAAAAGCCTCAAATATTTCTTCACCCAAAAGGAACTCAACATGCGGCAACGACGTTGGCTTGAGCTGTTGAAAGATTACGATCATACCATCCAATACCATCCTGGAAAAGCAAACGTAGTAGCTGACGCATTGAGTAGAAGATCATATGCGGGTACGAGTGCAATGTTTTTAACACAAAGGCCCATTTTGTATGACTTGCAAAGGATGGAGATAGAGATGAAGGCTCCAAGTACCCACATGATGATATCAAATATACGAGTAGAACCGACTTTAATCGATAAAGTTAAAGCTGCTCAAGCTACGGATATAGAGCTGATGCGTATGAAGAAGAAAGTGCAAGAAGGTGCTATTCCAGAAGCAAGAATCGATGAAGAAGGAATACTTCGAGTCAACTCCAGACTTTGTGTTCCTAACGATTTTGACTTGAAGCATAGAATAATGATGGAGGCACACAACACACCGTTTGCAATCCATCCTGGGAGTACCAAAATGTATCACGATCTTCGACATACATTTTGGTGGAGCAATATGAAAAGAGAGATCGCGGAGTTTATCTCGAGATGTTTAACTTGTCAACGTGTAAAAGCGGAGCATCAAGTACCAAAGGGTCCATTGCAACCACTTGAGATTCCGAAATGGAAGTGGGAACACATTACTATGGATTTTGTTACGGGTCTTCCCAAGGTTTCTCAAGGCATAGATGCGATTTGGGTTATTGTTGATAGATTAACCAAGTCCGCTCATTTCTTGCCGATACGTGAGACTTATTCCCTTGAACGTCTTGCTAGTATGTACGTGAACGAGATTGTGAGATTGCATGGCATGCCAGTATCCATAGTTTCGGATCGTGACCCAAGATTCACTTCACGATTTTGGGTTAGCTTGCAGAAAGCTATGGGCACGGATTTACGATTCAGTTCAGCATACCATCCTCAAACGGACGGACAATCAGAGAGGACTATTCAAACTCTTGAAGATCTATTAAGACTTTGTGTCTTAGATCTCAAAGGGAGTTGGGATAAGTACCTACCATTGGTGGAATTCTCCTACAACAACAGTTATCAGGCGAGCATAGGTATGGCTCCATTTGAGGCGTTGTATGGAAGAAAATGTCGTTCTCCAGTATGCTGGGACGAGGTGGGTGAAGCAACATTGTTGGGACCAGAGTTGGTACGCATTACTACAGAGAAGATCCAAACGATTCGACAACGTATACAAACGGCACAGGATCGACAAAAGAGTTATGCGGATCTTCATCGGAAGGACGTGGAATTTAATATTGGGGATCATGTATTGTTACGTGTTGCACCATGGAAGGGAGTTACAAGATTTGGGAAGAGAGGAAAGCTCAATCCAAGATTTGTTGGTCCATTTGAGATTCTTGAGCGAATAGGAAATGTGGCATATAGACTCGCATTACCTCCAAGCATGTCTCGTGTTCATAATGTTTTTCACATATCTATGCTTCGTAAATATGTTAAAGACCCGAACCACATTATTGAGTTAGAACCAGACGAGATAGCTGAAGATTTAACGTACGAGGAGGTACCTGTTAAGATCTTGGATAGGAAAGAGCATGTCCTACGCACGAAGGTTATACCACAAGTTAAGGTTTTGTGGAGAAACCATGCTATTGAAGAAATGACCTGGGAGTTGGAATCAGAAATGAAAGCGAGGTATCCTCACCTTTTTGAAACATCAGGTACGTACGTCAATTTCGAGGACGAAATTTCATAAGGAGGGGAGGTTGTAAGACCCCAACTTATTAATGAATAAAATCAAATTTTCTCTAAATATTATTGTGAATAATAAGGGGTTAATTTGATATAATACTTTGGTTATGGGTGAAATGTGCAAATTTTGCAAAATAAGCAAGTGGTTATAAAATATTTATTTTTGGTCGGTGAATATTTGGTTGGTCGTGGAATATTCTTGCTGTCGGGGAATATTCGTACGACGACGCAGCCTTGTGTGGGCCCCATAACGGAAAGCGATTGGATGAAGAAAACGACAAGTATAAGTTGTTTATAAATAACGGCGTAGTTGTTACCGTTAATACTGTTGGAATACCCGGTGGTTAAAATACAGTAGCACACGGTATTGCACCAATTATTGATTCTTACGTAAGAAGGCACTACTCAATAATTGTTACAGTAGTTATTATTCAATATTTTATTTTATTGATTCAATAATTGCTGCGTTGATATTTTATATTATTGTTGTTTCAATAATTGTTGCTGCACAGTATTTTCATTTATCAGATCAATAATTCATATTATTTGAATAATATTATTAGATAACATTATTGGTAATGTCTAGAAAGTTCTGTCTAAGGAGAGGTTTGGTCATCTAATTGCGCGCCAGTAAGGAGAAATCCTTATTGGAAAGCCCCCTCTTTCCTGGGAACGGCCTGGTTGTCATAAATGTGATTCTGTAATATTATTTGTGAATAATTAATTATTGATTCATATGATAAGGAAATATTTATTCTATGTGGATATAAATGAGGGATATATTTTTGTGGTTAAAAATGAAGGAGTTAATGTTGAGGTGTTTTATCAGTATTTTTATCGGAATGGAGGTATAAAAAAAAATCAAATCAGGGTTTTTGAGAAATATTGCGGGTGTTATAATTTTTAATCCGACCGTTGGATCGTGGTAATCTTTGGATATGTTATACATATATAAGTTGAGTATATGTCCACAAATTTTGAACCGTTAAAAATGAACGTATGATTTATTATGAATTTTACAAGATGACTGGTTCAGAAATTGTTGAATTTTCGGAGTTTATTATTTTGGTGGAAAATTCTAGAATTGGTGGGCCCCACTTGTGGTTGGTGAAGAAATGTGCTGAATTATATTTCAAATGTGGTGGGTGGGAATAGTAGCAGGTAAAGCCATCAGGTTGCAGGTCAAACCTACCAAAATTTTCCTATAAATAGAGGGCTAAGTTAGAATTGAAAATCACACCAGAAACAAGTTTTCTCTCTTTCTCTCTCTAGATTATTGAGTGTATTTTGTGAGTATTTAGATACTTTGAGAGTTTCTATTCATCAGAGCAAGTTTCTTTCAGCCTTATACCGGTATTCCGACCAGAAGTACTGATATTTTGAGGTAAGGGATATTATTTTCTTCTTAATGATATTATTTTCTTCAATATCATTATGCTGAAATATTGATATGAGTTTTTATCAAATTTGGAACTTTTTGTGTCGGGGGTTACTATTCACGTATACGGCACTATTCACGTATACGGCACTATTCACGAATACGGCACTATTCACCGAAAAATAAAATTTTCCCTTTTTGTCCAAGATGTCTATTATGGTTACTATCTTTGATTGTATCCATGTTTTGATCTTTATTTTTGAATTCTGCTTCACAATTGATTATTATGAAGTATTATTGATCTTGGATAAACTGTTATACGAATCCCTACTATTTGTCCTTCTGTCTCATTGGATTCGTTCTCTTTAAGATATTTTTCATCATCCTCAGTCCTAAATGATGATACAAATGAATATCTTTGGCCTGTAGTGCAAAGATGTATAATTACTTGATGAATATCTTTGGCCTGTAGTGCAAAGATGAACAGGTGTTGAGATGAACATGACCGACTGATGATACAAATGAATATCTTTGGCCTGTAGTGCAAAGATGAATATTTGGTTAAAGATGATTATTAATTGATGTTACAGGGATAAAATATTGATGATGGACTTTTAAATCTTAGAAGATAGTAGAATTCTTTCTCTACTTGACTCTTCTAATGGTTTGTTGTTTCCGCTGCAGTTGTTGATCTAAAACTTGTTGTCGATTATATTTTATCAGATTTTTCCCTGTTGAAGACTAACGATAATTTGTTGTATATTATCTTAGTCATAATATTCTTTACTGGGCTAGTTGAGCTCACCCTTTTCCTTTTTGTTCCATTTTTCTTCTCAGGAGGTGAGAACATAGCAGGATCTAGTCGGGGTATGGAGTAATGGTTCTAGAAAGATGTATTAGCAGTCCTCACTATTTCTGTAAAATAGTGTTTGAATAATTGTAATGAGGATTTATTTGAGTGTGGATATTGTCTAGAAGACAATATTTGTATTTAAACTCACAGTATGTGTTGTCGTATTTTGCACGACAATTGTATTATTGAAGTTGTAGTTTGCTTTCTGTACCATGTATTTGGCGACTCAGAATGGGTGTTGTATACCTATTCTGGGGGCGTCACAGTATGCCTCGAGGTTATCTCCGAGGTTGCTGATCTTTCCTGGTGTTGTCCGGAACTGAGACTGAGTATCTCAGGGTTATCTCCAAGATGACACGGTCTTCTCCGGTGTGATTTTTGGTATTGGCACTGCACTCCTCGGGGTTATCTCTGAGCTTAACACTGCTATTCCCGGTGTTGTTTTTGGGACTGGAATTGAGCATCTTAGGCAATCTCCGAGACAGAACTGTCCTCTTCGGTGGAATTTCTGGTATCTTGAACTGCAGTCCTCGAGATTATCTTTGAGGTTAAAATTGAAACTCCCGGTGTTGTCGTCGGGGTTGAGGTTGAAACTTCTGGTGGTATCCGGGTCTGAGCTGAATGTCTCGAGGTTATCTCTGAGATGGTGATACTGAGTATCCCAGGGTTATCTTTGGGATTGAACTGAGTTGTCTTCTAGGGTTATCTCTGAAAGACGATTCTGCCCTCCTGCAATGTTAGTAACAGGTATGCAAAAAATTTTAAGTGTCTACAGATGTCCCTCTTTATCATATTCATACAATGCAATGGCATGGATAGGATAAAGAATCCTAGACACTTGAAATGCAACAAGATACTCATGATGCATTGTATGGCAACATGATGCAAATGTATGAAGCATATGTCTTGTTGGATTGTTGTCCAACATAGTGGGAAGATTGCCGACTCCCTGTTGCTTCTACCTGGGATGGCAATAGATAAGCAACCTGATGAACTGTCATGGATGTGCGATCCATAGCTACCAGGAATCTCTAGGATTGTTGACATTGGGGTTATCACCAAAGTCTTGATTCCTTGATACAGGCTTTATACTGAAGATGTATCCCGCACTTATCAGAGATTCTGTGGGGGATGTATCCTTGTCTGTTTGAGGATGTGTATAACATATTCCATCATCGGTCCTCCCCGATGAGGATAATTCTTCCCAGTTTGTATCGCCAGGACATATCACTGTTCTGTCAGAGTTACTGCCGATAGTTTGGTTTGTCATGGTTGCTTGACCTTCGCTGACATATATATCACCAGATAAAATCCATGTCGGGTAAACTGTCAAGGTTGCTTGATCTTCGCTGATTTGTGTATCAATGGCTGAAATCATTGGATGGCTTCCGGTGCTTCGTTGGATTTACTTGCCAACAGTTGAAATGATGTCAAGGCTGCTGGACCTTTGCTGATTTGTATATCAACGGATGACAATGCGTGATACCCCCATCAGGGATTATGTAATTCGACATATGAAAACGCGTACTGCCCCCGTCGGGGAATCTGTATTTGGATAGATGAAGACGAGTGATGCCCCCGCCGGGGTACATGAGAGGATTAGGGTGATGACCCTTACTTAGAGGTATTGGACCAGCATAAGGAATTGGACCTTGCAACAGTTGAGATCATCAGCATAGTATACTCTGTGTTTAGGTGAATACCAATGAGTGATGTGTAGACCCACGGTTCGGTCTGAGAAAACCAGGATTCCTAGCCATTCCGCTCAATCGCGTAGCATTTTTATTCCTGATTTGGCCTTTTCAACCTATAAGAACTCCTTTGTAACTCAAACTGGACCGAGTCGGAGGGGTGGGCCCCATATAAGGCTACCGCAGGTACACCTGAAGCAGTCGCAGGTGGACTTGCGGCCAACCGTAAATATCCTTAAATGAACTGGTTACTTTCCCAAGTTATTTTTAAGTCACGTCGTGAAGGAAATCTAAGAGCTCTTCTTCAGATCTGCTGCGTTCGGACATCTTTCTGCAAATTCTGTCACCGTACAAGTGTTCTACATTTCCCTGGTATCATATGCATGTCTTCTTTTCCAGTTTTTATCCATTGGAAAATGACTTATCACATGAAATGCATCTAAACGTATAGTAGTGAATATACATGTTCGTATGACTTGATAAAAAATATTCAACACAGTAAATGTTAGTATTAAACCATGCTAAATATAATGATGTGAAAAAATTTAACTTTTAAAATAGTCAAATTGGAACCTTTTTTCTGCTATTTCTTATCCTATTTGAGGACAAATGAGCAAAAGGTAAAAATGCAAAGTAATCCTGGTAATTAAGCTACCCTTATGGATTGATGACTTTGACTGTTTAATGCAAATATTATGTATATAACTATGGGCAGGTGTGCTATTGAATGGCCACCTAGTCATGCCTATGTGCATGTGGATAGTCCTATTTACAGAGGGGACTATGGAAAATTTTTCCAAAATATAGGTATTGGGTAGTCATGCATTTTTAACTCTACTGTAGGTATATGTTAAAATAATGCATGCATGCGTGTAGTCATTAAATTCATTTTGAAAAGCTCCAGGTTAGAAAATACCACACCCTTTCTGAGGTAATTTAGAGACTTGTTGTCCAGATATTATAGATCCAGATCAGCCGAGTAGTTCTCGTAGGACCACTTCAGGTGTATGGAGGAGGGCTTCTGAAGTGCCTCGACCCCGTTCTGTTAGACAGCCTCATCTTTTGGTGGAGGAGATGATACGTCCAGTCTGGGTTGATGTGCCGGACGTTGAGGACGAGGAGGAGGATGTACCAGTTGAGAACCCCGTTCCTACTGTACATATTCCCCGTAGGGACCTCTCGAGTATTCAGGTGGCAAACCCAAAGCTTCTAGGTGATTTGAGTCGACACCCTTCGATGTACTTGCACATAAATGAGGTACAAAGCTGGACTCTAATTTTCCTTCATTCCTATTGACGAGGATTAAAGGATTATGATGTTGATCTGCTTTGTGATGTACGTTTACAGCTTTACACAGCCCAGAGGGAACTGGTTTAACATTCACTCCATGTACCAGGCTCTATATCCCGATTATAGAGCGATTGTGCATGATTAGGGATTTGGGGCGTTCCTTTCCATCTTTCCCCGCTGATGTCCCTGGGGTTACCTCAGGGTATTGTCTGAGCGCTGGTTTCACCAGACTCTATCTCTCTATTTACTAGACTGTGGGATGATGATGATGCCGATGGATTGACGATTTATCACAGGTATGTAGTTTGAAGGGGCACCAGTGCCTTGTATGGCGGATATTACCCCGACTATCGTCAGATCCTTGCTAGGAGTTCTGGCAGAGGCGCTAAAGGGTAGGACTATCTGTACGGGTCCTCTGAGCATGGGTGTAACAGGTCGAAATTTATTGAGTCGTGATTCTGGGGACAGAATCCTTTTAAGGGGGGAAAGATGTGACGAACGAGATTTTGTAATTAATTTCTAATATTTATTGAATTAAACAAATATTTTTCGATGATTTAATTATTGGATTAAATAATTATTTGATGCAATTATGGTAGATTAATTTAATTATATATGTTACATTTATTAAATTATTGTAAAGAATTTTTATTGTCAAAGAATGTGATTATGTGAGCTTATTGTATTAAAAGAAATATTTAATAAGGATATTGGTATTTTAATTAATTTAATTATTAATTAGAGATTTAATAAGTTGACATTATTTATTAATGAGAAATTTAATTATGTGACTATGAGAAATTATTATATTTTATTTAAAGTAAATTAAATAAAATATGGGATTTATTTTATAAAGAGTGTGACATTTTCAAACTATATGATAAAGGATTTATTTAATTAAATGAGATTAAGTCTTTTGAAGCTAGCCAAACAAGCCCTAAGAGGAGTTGGTGCAGTTAACCCATGATTGGGCCAAACTGACCACTCTGCGCTCAGTTATCTGATCATTATATACGACGTCTTTTTTTTTCTTTTTCATTTTTGCCTAAGTCTAAGAAATATTCAGAGAGAGTCTGAGAATTTCCAAGGAGAATTAAGATACTATGGAAGAGAATTGAGAGTGAGGAAACTAAGCCTACTAATTATATTCTACAGGGTAATCTCCTCCTTCCCAAATTCTACTTTACATACTTAGTTTTCATAAAATGGGTTTCATAGTTTTTGGCTTTTAAAACCTCTGTTATGTTTCTGTAATTGAGAAATTATGCTATTATATGGATATATGTAATAATAAGAGTAGCATAACATGTTTTATATACATATATATATATATATATATATATATATATATATATATATATATATATATATATATATATATTACATGATTCCATATCATAAGTGTTGTTAATCTGATGACTTGCTATTTCAAAAATATACAAAGTTTGGATTTTTTGGCCTTATGGCCTTATACGTGATTTTAGTATGTCAAACATAAATGTTTTCGTAGATTTTACACTCGTATATTATTGTACATGTTAATACGAAGAGACCAAACTTTAAATGAACGAATTTGACTTTATAACGAATCCGTGGCGTTGAATTTTAGGAATTTATGTTAAAAACTTCAAGAACATCAAGAACAGAGGAAAATTTTATGTTTTAACTCTACAGATATTAGGTAATGATTACATGTGAATACTAACATGTGGGTATGTTAAATTAGTGAAATTAAGGATTATTTAGTGTCCTTTTCGCTGAACTCTGTGTTCTTCGCGAACTGGGAATCGAAGTCTGGAGTCTCGCGCCGCGGCGCCAACTCCAGAACTGTAGTCCCGTGCCGCAGCGCCACTGCGCCACAGCGCCAAGTATCAAGCCATAGCGCCATCGCGCCGCAGCGCGAAGGTCATGTATAACAGTGGCGCCGCAGCGCCACTCTCCAAAAAGTTCAGGAATGAGATTTTAAAAATGTTTAAGCCTAACAATGTGTTAGTGAATTAATGTAATGAACATGTAAACATATTAGAAGTATAATGTGATGATAAAATAGTTGTTTAACGTGCAAATAACATAATTACATGTGGATTGAATTATTGAATTCATAATTAGATTATTATTCATGAAGTGATATTATGTGGCAGTAAATGTGATAAATTGACTAAGTATAGTCAATAATTAAAGTATACAAAGAGAATGAGTTTATGATGATTAGTTAAGTTATAATTAACTGGCATTGCGAATGTGACTGGTATGTAGGATTAAATTCAAAGAACGAGTTTAGTTAAAGTGTAATCTACGCATGAGGCAAGTTCCCTAACCCTACTTGTCATTATTGTTCAAGCTTATTATTTACCTTGAATAAACTATCGTTACTATTATTCAAGTTCAAATGATTTATTAACGATTGATTATCTTTTCAAAGTATGATTTAGTTATACAATAATTGTTCTATTGTATACTTCTTAAGATTATTATTCAAATTGAATATCATTATTGTTGAACCTTATTAGACTAGTGAAACCTTAATGATTCAACTAGTCCATAGTTGATGAGCGTTCTAAAATTCAGAACCCTTGATGAATTATCCAAACCAAACTTCCTTTGGTGCGGACTCGAATGTCAAACTGAGATGAACAACCCTGTATAGAGGATTATTTATGCTTTAGCGTTAAGATATTGTGCACAGTATGGTACTAAGGGCTGATCCCCCTAAGTACGAAGAAGGTCCATAGTCTTATAACTGTTAAAGGTTTCAAGTATAACCCTTGTTAACATAGGACATAGTTCAAGGTCTTATGACCCTCAGAATTCTTTTGATTCTTGTTATTCACTCTTGATTCAAAAGTTGAGTTTTTATTCAGATGTCTTTGATTTATTCGCATGTTATTATACTGTTATTTCATTTTTATACTTGCGGGCATTTGTGCTCACTCTTGCTTAATAATAACATTACAGTTAAGAACGAAAGAACTGATGAACCTTCCACTAGTAAAGGCAAGGGCAAAGTTAGCAAGTGACGAAGACCTGTTGTTTTATTTGACGATGTATTTGTTTAAGACTTGAGTTAATGTTATTGTTTAAGACTTATTTGTTTATGATTCCGCACAGATGTTTAAGGTTAGTTTAACCTGGGATTGTATTATTATTATTCAGATGTTGTAACCCTTAAGGGAAGATTTTAATTCTATCTATTGCATGGTTTGCATTTTTTTTATGGGTAGATAGATAGATGATATTTGTATCGTGAACACCGAATCTTGTGGAAATGGAAGTACTGGATTTGGGGGTGTCACAGGTTGGTATCAAAGTCGTAGGTTATGAACCTTAGGTGGTGGAACAACCTTAGGTGGAAGGCTTATAGAAAGAAGATAGTAAAGGAAAATTATTATCGAGTTTTAAGAAATGAATTTTTGATAATTCATTGAAGATAATAAAATACATTTTGTGTTTATGTATTAATTTATGTGCTCGTTAGTATGACTTAGTAACTAAAACTTAAAATTTTGTTGTCAGGATGACGAATGTTGGAGAAGCTAGTCAAGCTGGGGAGGAAGAACCTCGATTACCTATAGTACCTATAGAGGAGGATCCCCGAGACATACATGTTGTTAGGGAACAGTTAGTTCAGAGGGAGTCATCTCCATTGATCACCTTTATTGGTCAGGAGCATGAGCCCGAGACTGATCCTGAGGAAGATCCTGAGGAGGAGTTTGATGAGGATGAGGAAGAGAAAGAAGAGGAGTTACCACGGTACACCGTTGATGCAGAGATGTATGACACGTTATACGACCGTAACGTGGAATTACAAGACGAGGTTCAGGAATTGACTGAGCGAGCGACTGTTCAGCAGTCTACTTTAGAGGAGAAGGAGAGGGAGATTTCAACTCTTCACTCACGATTGGGAAATGTAGAATGGGATTTGGTCCATGAGAAGGGTTAAACCGAAAATAAGACCGAGGAGCTAGAGAAGCTGAAGAAGGAACTGAAAGAAACCTCCGGAAGACTGAAAATAGCAGAGGAAGGATGGGTAAGAGAATCACGTCGAGCTGATCGTGCAGAAGATAATAGTCATGCAAAGAAGGCAAAGCCTGAAGAGACATACTCCACACTTAATCATGCAATGGATGAGGCTCAGGAACGAGTTTTGAGATACCCCATCCAGTTCGAAGGACTTCCGTCGTATATGCTGGATCGTAGGATGATGTCTCGTATCATGGATGAGGAGCGTGGCAAGGCTATTCAGCACCTTGATAGACAGGATTAGAATCCGTTTAATTATGTGAAAGACTTAATTAGTTTTTATATGTAAATTCCGATGTGTTTATGAATGAAGGAATATGTTAATATTTCAAATCCTGTGGATTCTTTATTCCAGGATAGTTGATGTAAATAGCTGTTATGCTATAGTTTGATGTTAAAACTTTGAGTTGAATTAAATATATTAAGTTGTTTGAGATGATGTGTTGAATTGTTGAGTAATGCCTTAACAATTTAGAGAAATAAATAAAGTTCTAATAAGCGTTTATTTTATCAGAAATATGCCGCCAAGGAGAAGACAACAGCATCAACCAGCTCAGGAAGAGTCAATCAATAATAACAATAACGCCAACGCTAATCCTGTTCAGCAGTTAGTAAACTTATTGACGGGAGCAATGAACAATCAACATCAAGCTCCACCAAACACAACGTTTAAAGACTTCAAGGCGGTGGGACCGCCAGAGTTCAAAGGTTCTAGGAACCCAATCGAGGCTCAAACGTGGGTCATGGAAATGGAGAAAGTATTCGACGTTGCTAGGGTTAGAGAAGACCAGAAGACCGCTTTCGCAACGTTTATGCTGAAGTCTGAGGCTAGCTACTGGTGGCAAGCAAACAAAGTGCGAGGAGGTGAAGGTGTAATTATGTGGGAAAGATTTAAAGAAATATTTTTCGAAATGTACTTCCCAACTAGTTCGCAGAATCAGATGGAGATTCAATTTCTGGAACTGAAGCATGGAAACATGAGCGTACCTAATTACACGGCTAAATTCGATGAGTTGGCAAGGTTTGCCCCGTACCAAGTACACACTGACAAAAGAAAGGCCAGAAGATTTGAACAAGGACTAAAGCCTTGGGTTTATAGTAAGGTGTCAATGTTTCAGATAAACACATTTGTCGGAGTTCTGGAAAAGGCCATCCTCACTGAAGGTGGAAGCCATGTGGTGACCTAGTACAATCAAGAGCAGAAGAAGAAGAAGAGTGAAGGTGGAGGAAATAACAAGACTAGTGGGAGTAACACTGGGGGTAGTCATAATCAGAAGAAAAAGTGGACGGATAACTCGTTAGCTGGAAGTCAACAAGGAGGGCAGAAGAAGAAAATTGAAGCGTGCTCAAACTGCAGAAAAGCTTATCTGGGAGTTTGCATGAAAGGGAAGCGAGTGTGCTACAATTGTGGTCAGGAAGGCCACATAGCACCAAACTGTCCAAACCCAAAGAAAGGTGCTTGTTTCAGCTGTGTTTCTAAGGATCATCTAGCAAGAGATTGCCCCAAGAAGGGATCAGGAGGAGAAGTGCAAGGAGGTAACCGTGGAAATAGCAGTGAAAATACCTTAACCATTACCGGACCACCTGTAACAAACCGACCGACTGCCAGAACTTTCAATATGACAGTGCAGGATGCAATCCAGTCTCGTTATGTGGTGTCAGGTATCATTCTGATCAATGAAATTAATGCTTATGTTTTATTTGATTTGGGTGCTACTTGTTCCTTTATATCCGAAGACTTTGCTAATAGTTTAGATTTGCTTATGGATGAGTTGGAATATCCCATGAATATAGAAATTGCGAATAGAGAGATAATTCCTGTTAAGTACGTGTTTAAGAACTGTAGGGTGGATATTAAGGGTAATATCATGAACGTAGATCTTATCCCTATTCGGCTTGGGGAATTTGACGTTATTTTGGGTATGGATTGGTTATCCAATTGTGGGGCGGTAATTGACTGCCAGAAGAAACGTATTAACCTTATGACTCCGTCAAAGGTTGTATTTTACAGTAGCAAGTCACCTAGACAAGCGAGTTATCTGACGATGATGCAGGCCAGGAAGTTATTAAGACAAGGCTGTGTAGGATACTTAGCTCACATAGTCGACAGTCAAAAAGAGAATCCGAAGATAGAAGAAATACCGATTGTGAGGTACTTCGTCGACGTATTTCCAGACGATTTGCCAAGACTTCCACCAGATAGAAAGGTAGATTTCGTGATCGATTTGCCGCCCAGAACCGCTCTAATATCGAAGGCACCATACCGAATGGCACCAGTAGAGATGAAATAACTGATGGTCCAACTACAAGAATTACTGGACAAAAAGTACATTCAACCGAGCGTATCGCCGTGGGGAGCGCCGGTGTTGTTTGTGAAAAAGAAGGATGGATCGATGCGGCTCTGTATTGACTACAGAGAACTGAACAAGGTCACGATTAAGAATAGATATCCATTACCAAGAATCGTCGATCTGTTTGATCAATTAAAGGGAGCAAGATATTTTTCCAAGATAGACTTGAGGAGTGGTTATCACCAACTGAAGGTGAAGCCAGAGGATGTACCGAAGACAGCGTTCAGAATGCGATACGGTCACTACGAATTTTTAGTAATGTCGTTTGGTCTAACGAATGCTCCTGCAGCATTTATGGGACTAATGAATGGTGTGTTCAAGCCATTTTTGGACAAATTCGTGGTGGTATTTATAGACGACATTCTGGTATATTCCAAAACCAAAGAAGAACACGAAGAACATTTGAGGTTAACGTTGGAAGTATTGAGAAGGGAGAAGTTGTACGCTAAATTTTCGAAATGTGAATTCTGGATCGAGCGAGTACAATTTCTTGTTCACGTGATCGATAAAAACGGAATTTCGGTAGATCCATCCAAAGTAAAAGCCGTGATTAACTGAGATCAGCCGAGAACACCGTCGGAAGTAAGAAGTTTCCTTGGATTAGCAGGATATTATAGAAGATTCATTCAAGATTTTTTCAAGATTGCAACTCCGTTAACAAATTTAACTCGAAAAGCTGTGAAATTTGTTTGGACGGAGAAGTGTGAGGAGAGCTTTCAAGAATTAAAGAAGAGGTTGAGTACGGCACCTGTGTTATCTCTTCCGAATGATACAAGCAATTTTATTGTTTTTAGTGATGCGTCGCATAAAGGACTTGGCTGTGTATTGATGCAAAATGGTAAAGTTATTACGTATGCATCACGACAGTTGAAGGATTACGAGAAGGGATACCCGACTCATGATTTGGAGTTAGCTGCAGTTGTTTTTGCTTTAAAAATTTGGAGGCACTATCTCTACGGGGAGAAGTGTGAGATATATACGGACCACAAGACTCTGAAATATATTTTCACACAGAAGGATTTGAATATGCGTCAAAGAAGATGGTTAGAATTAATTAAGGATTACGACTGTGAGATTTTATACCATCCGGGTAAAGCGAATGTAGTTGCCGACGCCTTAAGTAGAAAGGGTCGTGAAAAATTGATGATGTTGAATGCTCAGGAGGAGCTAATCACAGAAATGGAGAAACTAGAGTTGAAAGTAAAGTATCCAATAGAGATTGATGAGAAGCTATTTCAGATGCAATCTGGTACAACTTTACTAGATAAAGTGAAGGAGGCTCAGCTTCAGGATGATGAATGCAAAAAGGTGGCAAAGAAGATATACGAAGGGACCGAACCGAGATTTAAGATGGATAAGGAAGGAATACTGAGATTTGAGAGTAGAATTTGGGTACCGTCGGTACAAGATATTAAGGAAGATATTTTAAGCGAGGCTCATAGTTCACGATATTCGATTCACCCTGGTAGTACCAAAATGTACCAAGATCTTCGACAACATTTTTGGTGGCCGAATTTGAAGCGTGATGTTGCAGAATGTGTTGCCAAGTGTCTGATCTGTCAGAAAGTGAAAGCGGAACATCAGAGACCAAGTGGATTGCTACAACCGTTAGAGATCCCAGAGTGGAAATGGGAACATATTACAATGGACTTTGTGGTTGGCCTTCCGACGACTCAGAAAGGCTACGACGCAGTATGGGTTATCGTTGACCGACTGATGAAATCTGCACACTTCCTTCCAATCAAAATAAGATTCAACTTAGATCAGTTGGCCAGGCTATACGTAAAAGAGATTGTTTTGAGGCACGGAGTTCCGGTATCAATTGTTTCAGATAGGGATCCGCGCTTCACATCAAATTTCTGGAAATGTCTTCAAGAATGCATGGGTACGCAATTGCGAATGAGTACAGCTTACCACCCTCAAATAGACGGACAGAGTGAAAGAACGATTCGGACATTAGAAGATATGCTAAGAGCCTTTGTGATGGATTTTAAAGGAAATTAGGATGATCACCTACCATTAGTAGAGTTCGGCTACAACAACAGTTACCACGCTAGTATTGGCATGCCACCTTATGAAGCTTTATACGTCAGAAAGTGCAAAACTCTACTTTACTGGGATGAAGTTGGTGAAAGACAATTGCTAGGGCCAGAATTGGTACAGCAGACGGTAGAAATAGTCAAAGTAATCCGAGCACGACTGGTAGCGGCTCAAGATCGACGGAAGAAATATGCTGATCCACAGCGTAAAACTATCGAGTTTGAAGTAGGTAGTTATGTTTTCTTGAAGGTCTCTCCCTGGAAAGGGAAGATCATGTTCGGAAAGAAAGGGAAATTGAGCCCAAGATTCATTGGACCCTTTGAAGTACTGAGAAGAATCAGAGAAGTTGCGTATGAGGTAGCCTTACCTCCAGCACTCAAGAATATCCATAACGTCTTCCATGTTTCTGTGTTACGACCCTACAAGCCTGATTACAAGCATGTAATTGAATATGAACCCCTACATTTTGAGAAAGACTTATCTTACGAAGAAAATTATGTCCAAATTGTCGACCGAAAAGAACAAGTTCTGAGAAATAAAATTATACCTTCAATTAAGGTAATTTGGAGAAACCACAATGCTGAAGAAGCTACGTGGAAACTGGAAGAGAATATGATGAAGAATTACCCTCATTTATTTACTTAATTATTTGTAACCGATTTTGGGGACAGAATCTTTATAAGGGGGGAGAATGTAACGGGTCAAAATTTATTGAGTCATGATTCTGGGGACAGAATCCTTTTAAGGGGGGAAAGATGTGACGAAAGAGATTTTTTAATTAATTTCTAATATTTATTGAATTAAATAAATATTTTTCGATGATTTAATTAATGGATTAAATAATTATTTGATGCAATTGTGGTAGATTAATTTAATTATATGTGTTACATTTATTAAATTAATGTAAAGAATTTTTATTGTCAAAGTATGTGATTATGTGAGCTTATTGTATTAAAAGAAATATTTAATAAGCAAATTAGTATTTTAATTAATTTAATTATTAATTAGAGATTTAATAAGTTGACATTATTTATTAATGAAAAATTTAATTATGTGACTATGAGAAATTATTATATTTTATTTAAAGCAAATTAAATAAAATATGGGATTTATTTTATAAAGAGTGTGACATTTTCAAACTATATGATAAAGGTTTTATTTAATTAAATGAGATTAAATCTTTTGAAGCTAGCCAAATAAGCCCTAAGAGGAGTTGGTGCAGTTAACCCATGATTGGGCCAACTGACCACTCTGCGCTCAGTTATCTGATCATTATATACGACGTCGTTTTTTTTCTTTTTCATTTTTCCCTAAGTCTAAGAAATATTCAGAGAGAGTCTGAGAATTTCTAAGGAGAATTAAGATACTGTGGAAGAGAATTCAGAGTGAGGAAACTAAGCCTACTAATTATATTCTATAGGGTAATCTCCTCCTTCCCAAATTCTACTTTACGTACTTAGTTTTCATAAAATGGGTTTCATAGTTTTTGGCTTTCAAAACCTCTGTTATGTTTCTGCAATTGAGAAATTATGCTATTATATGGATATATGTAATAATAAGAGTAGCATAACATGTTTTATATATATATATATATATATATATATATATATATATATATATATATATATATATATATATTGCATGATTCCATATCCTAAGTGTCGTTAATCTGATGACTTGCTATTTCAAAAATATACAGAGTTTGGGTTTTTTGGCCTTATGGCCTTATACGTAATTTTAGTATGTCAAACATAAATGTTTTCGTAGATTTCACACTCATATATTATTGTGCATGTTAATACGAAGACACCAAACTTTAAATGAACGGATTTGGCTTTATAACGAATCCGTGGCGTTGAATTTTAGGAATTTATGTTAAAAACTTCAAGAACATCAAGAACAGAGGAAAATTTTATGTTTTAATTCTGTGATTATATATTTTAATGGGTTAAAATTTCTCTACAGATATTGGGTAATGATTATATGTGAATACTAACATGTGGGTATGTTTAAATTAGTGAAATTAATAATTATTTAGTGTCCTTTTCGCTGAACTCTGTGTTCTTCGCGAACTGGGAATCGAAGTCTGGAGTCTCGCGCCGCGGCGCCAACTCCAGAACTGTAGTCCCGTGCCGCAGCGCCACCGCGCCACAGCGCCAAGTCTCAAGCCGCAGCGCGATCGCGCCGCAGCGCGAAGGTCATGTATAACAGTGGCGCCGCAGCGCCACTCTCCAAAAAGTTCAGGAATGAGATTTTTAAATATTTAAGCCTAACAATGTGTTAGTGAATTAATGTAATGAACATGTAAACATGTTAGAAGTATAATGTGATGATAAAATAGTTGTTTAACGTGCAAATAACATAATTACATGTGGATTGAATTATTGAATTTATAATTAGATTATTATTCATGAAGTGATATTATGTGGCAGTAAATGTGATAAATTGACTAAGTATAGTCAATAATTAAAGTATACAAAGAGAATGAGTTTATGATGATTAGTTAAGTTATAATTAACTGGCATTGCGAATGTGACTGGTATGTAGGATTAAATTCAAAGAACGAGTTTAGTTAAAGTGTAATCTACGCATGAGGCAAGTTCCCTAACCCTACTTGTCATTATTGTTCAAGCTTATTATTTACCTTGAATAAACTATCGTTACTATTATTCAAGTTCAAATGATTTATTAACGATTGATTATCTTTTCAAAGTATGATTTAGTTATACAATAATTGTTCTATTGTATACTTCTTAAGATTATTATTCAAATTGAATATCATTATTGTTGAACCTTATTAGACTAGTGAAACCTTAATGATTCAACTAGTCCATAGTTGATGAGCGTTCTAAAATTCAGAACCCTTGATGAATTATCCAAACCAAACTTCCTTTGGTGCGGACTCGAATGTCAAACTGAGATGAACAACCCTGTATAGAGGATTATTTTCGCTTTAGCGTTAAAATATTATGCACAGTATGGTACTAAGGGCTGATCCCCCTAAGTACGAGAAGAAGGTCCGTAGTCTTATAACTGTTAAAGGTTTCAAGTATAACCCTTGTTAACATAGGACATAGTTCAAGGTCTTATGACCCTCAGAATTCTTTTGATTCTTGTTATTCACTCTTGATTCAAAAGTTGAGTTTTTATTCAGATGTATTTGATTTATTCGCATGTTATTATACTGTTATTTCATCTTTATACTTGCGGGCATTTGTGCTCACTCTTGCTTAATAATAACATTACAGTTAAGAACGAAAGAACTGATGAACCTTCCACTAGTAAAGGCAAGGGCAAAGTTAGCAAGTGACGAAGACCTGTTGTTTTATTTGACGATGTATTTGTTTAAGACTTGAGTTAATGTTATTGTTTAAGACTTATTTGTTTATGATTCCGCACAGATGTTTAAGGTTAGTTTAACATGGGATTGTATTATTATTATTCAGATGTTGTAACCCTTAAGGGAAGATTTTAATTCTATCTATTGCATGGTTTGCATTTTTTTTATGGGTAGATAGATAGATGATATTTGTATCGTGAACACCGAATCCTGTGGAAATAGAAGTACCGGATTTGGGGGTGTCACAATGGATGCTATGAGTGGACTGTTAAATGAGCCCATACTAACTGATGTTAAAGTCAGGGATTGCATTCTTCTGCGATTATTCCTGATGATCATTAGGGGCTGCTTTATAGCAGATAACTCCTCTACGGTGTCGTTCACTTTGATCAACGACACTTGGGAGGTGGACCGTATCAGAGATTATGATTGGGGTTCATACAACTTTGCCTATTTCCTCAAGGGCATGCATATGCATTCACAGGGCTTGACCTAGGCTTGGCTAGGATTCTACCCATTTCTGCTGGTGACTATTTCTCTTGTAATTCCCAATGTATAGGTTAAGAGTGTTACCTGATAGCAGATGTTTGCCTTTGTATTGACAGTTCTGGGCCTATGAGAGGCTCCCATGTTTGCATCATGTGAGCGGGTTAGGATTAGATACCTATCCACGAGGACAGCGATGGCATCATTCCATACTAGCGGAGGTCCCTGTAGCTGAGGGTTTTACTCATTGTGGCCTATAGCTGGAGTTATTAATAGCTGATATCATCACATGGGTTCCCTATTCTGAGGAGCACTTGGCCATTAGATTTGATGATGGGTATCCGACTAGTATCCAGTATGTGATTTTCACCCGTAGGATTCCTTTCTTCACAGATGGAGAATGTGAGCTCTGTTTAGGAGAGCGTGCTATTAAGAGCACCATAGGAGAGATCTGTATACCGATCTTACCTCCTGCCAGGCGTTATTGGCCTGTGTTGTAGTCACCCGTCATTGATATCCCATTGTTGGGTGTCGACATTTTTGCTTTGTCAGAGGGTCCCTGCACTCAGGAGATATTCCAGCATTGGTGGTCCCCTCGTACCATTAGAGCCCAGACCCGCGCCACCCAGTTTATGGGAGATATGGTTCTAGGATCCGTGATGATGACAGATTGGCTAATCTGTATCCAAGATCTGACTCATTTGACACAGATTGACAGTTTGACCCAGCGACTGGACTGGGCACATTTCTTTATCTAGCATTTAGGCAGAGATCCGGCAGAGGCAGATACTTTTGATCCTTCCAGCTCAGGTGTTGGCCCCTCAAATGACCCATTTGGCTTTTTCGGTGTAGATCCTCCTTTGTATAGGCCTGATATCCCTGTTGATAGAGATCCAATGACTCAGGAGGTGTTACATTAGGTGGACAAGATTGATGATGTAGATATTGACACCATTATCTTCTTCTGATGTGAATTCTTGTTATCTCTTTTGATAGGCCTCTGTTAGATATTGGATGGCTATGCCCCATTCTCGCTATATCTTTTGATAGGCCTCTGTTAGTAGTAGGGCGTCTGTTCCCCGTTTTCCTGTATTTTTAGTTGTACAGAGATGATGTACAGATGTTGATGTACATAGGAATGTATGTATTGTTTTCCATTCCCTACATCATATTGCCATCTATTATCTGTTATGAATTTATCATGTTATGCATATGTATGTATGTCCAGAGATATTTAGCATTGACCCCTGGATAGTCTTATGATACGGCCCACACAGATGTCTTCTTCGACAGTCAGCCACATAAATCACACCCCACCAGTATTAGTGGCATCCCGTCTGAGATCCTGGTATGATAGTATGTCACCCCCAGATAGGGTGACCGTAGATCAGCTATTACATCATTCAATGACCCTCCTGATGTTTTAGGTTCCTATAGGATTTGTGGAGGGCATGTTGGAGCATTGGATACCAGAGAGACAGTTGTTCTGGTTTACCACCCAGGAGTTGCCTCCTACATTGGAGGAGTATGAACGATTGACGGCTTTGCCCTTAGACAGACCTTGCGCTCATATGGCTGTCGGAGATATGCGTTGGCAGTTCATGACCCTTACCGGGTTACGACGTAGAGTAATAGAGGATGAGATTACATCCGACCATGTACTGTCGCAGCGTTTCCTGATAGATAGATTCGGCTCGTTGGACAGCTATGCTCGGCATTTTGGGGATTTCACCATACCAGAGGACCAGTGGCATTTGGCTAGAGTGGATGCATTCTTGATGTGCGTAGTGGCGTATATATACATGCCACGATATATGAATAAGCTGGACATCGGTGTTATCACGGCAGTGAGAGCTCTCAGGGAGGGTCATACCATTATTTCGATGATTGTAGCAGAGACGCTGAGGTCAGCCACATTTTGTAGCACCTACCCTGCAGGTGTATTTACAGGTAGTTCGGTCATGTTATACGTGTGGTTTATGTCACACTTGAGACCGATTGGCACTTTTTACCGACACGGGTACTGCTTCACCAATGAGATAGCTATGTCGTATTCCTTCCAGCCTGCGGAGTGTACAAATCCTGCATCTTGGTCTGTTTTCCTAGCTGGGATCAGAGATCCATTTGCTATCTTGCCATGTACAGGGCTCAGTTCACCCTATAGCTTCATTACTCATCCTCCGGGCATGGATTATCTCCCTTTGGCTTGTTTGAGGGGCATGACTACCTACCACCTACTGGCCGTGATGTTATAGTTTGACCAGTTCCAGGACTTTCATCCTTTTGATGGGGCATTAGGTCAGCGTTTAGCTTCTCGCCACTTGCCAGCAGAGGACCAATCCCGGGTGTATGCTTATTGGGATCAGCATGAGATAACTACTTTTTCTATTAGCCATCCGGGTTATTCACCAGAGTATTCTGCGTGGATGGAGACAGAGACTTCATCGGCTGCGGTAGTATCCACAGTGCCGAGTATTGATTCAGATGGTGGAGAGCCCATGGAGGACATTGATTCTCACACCAAGGAGGAGCCATTCCCTGGGTTGCCAGTAGCTCTTTTAGATTCTGCCAGTACTAGCGCTGTTTTGATCCAGCATTCGGCACAGTACTTCGAGCATAATCTTCATCTGATGACCTTCGAGAGAGATCAGGCTAGATCCTTGATGTTGACAGCCCTTGATGGGAGAGACGCAACTCGGTTAGAGATAGACAAGGCATTAGCCCATATAGATGCTGCTGTTGTTGAGTGGGATAAGGCCAGATCAGCCAGAGATGCAGTGTAGTTGAGAGGGATGTCGCCATATATGCCCGGGATGTAGCCGTTACAGATAGTACCACAGTGAGGTCCCTTACCACTGGCATGATTGTAGAGATAAGCACGTACATCGATGAGCACAGTGTCACCATGCAGATGGCTATAGATCTATTAGCTCGTTTGGATACTCTGGTACATGATACCACAGCGTTACCTCCTTCTTCTGAGAGGGATGCCATGTTGGGCTTGATAGCTCGCATATACATTGATTTGTAGATGGGCTTGTATTTTCCTGCGCAGACTAGCTTAGCCATTTTGTCATGTACAGTTTACATTGTGTATATCAAACAACATTATATAGTAGGGAAATATATTTTTGATCACTTCCCTTTAAGATATGCTTTGTTGCTTACTTGATATTTTATCTGCATCTCCAGGGCTTATGATCTTGATGTATTCTGAATTCCTCTTTGATGGATGGACATTGAGTTATCACTGGATAGTTCAGAATGGATCGTTGATCTATGTGTATTCCCTACCATTTTTTTGGTGTCTTGGGACTGGTTTCTGTATGGAAATGTGGAGAGTGTGACTTTTCCTCTCTGAGATTGACCGCACCATAGATGGTTGCCAGTACTCCTATTTAGGAGGAGCCTAGTTAATTCCATCTCTTATGAATTGGTATTGCTCTTTGAGGAACAACCGCAGCTTAGATGGTTGCCGAGTCTCCCGTTTATATGGGGAGGTAAGATAATTTCGTCCCTTTGGTCTGAAGCCGAATGAAATGTGGTGGATTGAAGTTTGATCCCAGTACTAGATGACAAGTCTTTGTGTTTTGGTAGGGGGTGAGACCAAACCATAAATGGCTGCCTACGTACTCCTGTTGAAGAGGAGATCAGGTCTACGTAGTTCGAACCTGGTGTAAGAGGTTTAACACTATATGTGGAAGCAAGGGTGTAGGAATGTTTTTGTTGTTTTTATTTTTGTAAGGAAAAGGGTGTAGAAATGTTTTTGTTATTTTTGTTTTATTGCGATCGAGCTATATAAAATGGTTGCCTACGTACTCTCATGTATCAGGGAGATCAGGTCGACGTAGTTCGCCCCTCAGGACAATTTATAGCCGACAAAAAGTTTGATCCCATGTGAAGGACAAACTTGCGGGGGGAAAAGAAAGTTTGATCCTAAGTTCAGGATAAACTGCAAGTGTGGAAGGTTCAATCCCTAGTGGGATAACAGAAGTTGTATGAATGGAGGGAAGCCAGGCTACTGGCTTGAAGAGTATGTTTCTGTTAGGG
The DNA here is from genome assembly GCA_016801055.1 of Panax notoginseng. Taxonomy (NCBI): domain Eukaryota; kingdom Viridiplantae; phylum Streptophyta; class Magnoliopsida; order Apiales; family Araliaceae; genus Panax; species Panax notoginseng. Next base: position 99,125,088 of record CM029022.1, on the reverse strand, counting down.
GCCAAGTGTGAAAAAGAGTTGTATGTGGTGAAGGGTTAAAGAACCGGAATGACTGGTGATCTGATGATCCGACACCAGGATGTTTATTTGATGTTAACCTCAGACATAGTGCCGTTTCACGGTGTCCGAGTTGATAAGCTATGGAAATTCATCGCTGTCCATTTCCTGTAATCTGAGAGCGCCTCCTGTCAGTACCTCCTTGACAACAAACGGGCCTTCCCAGTTAGGAGCGAATTTTCCCTTAGACTGATCTTGGTTGTCAATGATCTTCTTCAAAACCAAGTCATGTTGTTTAAACTGCCGTAGCCAGACTTTTCTATTGTAGGACTTGGCGATCCTTTGTTCATATAACTGACCGTGGAAGATAGCAGCGGCACGCCTTTCGTTTATTAGAGACAATTGGTGATACCTATCTCGTATCCATTGGTCTTCATCCAGCTGAGTGTCTATCAACACTCTGAGGGATTCCATTTCCACTTCTATTGGGAGAACTGCTTCCATCCTATAGGTTAATGCGTAGGTGGTTGCCCCAGTGGAAGTGTGCATTGATGTTCTGTAGGCTAACAGAGTAAGAGGTAATAGGTCAGGCCATCCTTTGTGGTTAGCGGACATCTTTTGCATGATCTTCTTGATGTTTTTTTAGCCGCTTCAACAGCACCAGTCATCTTTGGACGGTAGATGACGGAGTTGAGATGTTTGATGTGGAATTTACTGCACAACTCCTCCATCATTTTGTTGTTGAGATTCTTGGCAATTGTCTGACACAATTACCTCTAGTTATCTATATCGACAAATGACATTGTTTCTGATGAAAGCAATGATGACTTCTTTGGTAACCCTAGGGAAGGAGGCTGCTTCTACCCACTCGGTGAAGTAGTCGATCATGGTGAAGATAAACCGATGTCCATTACTGGCTTTGGGCTCGATGGACCCGATCACGTCTATTCCCTACATTGAGAAGGCCAAGGTGAACTCATATTGTGGAGCTTTGTTGGTCGGAAAACCGATCACTAAACACGTGCAAGTATACGCGGTCTAACAAGTAATACAGTGATAAGAAGTGTGTCGTACCCACGAGGAACTATGACTAATATTTACCAAATACCGACTATGTATCGCTAAAGTCTTATTCGAACAACAGTAAATGGAAGTGTGATTAATCTAATTAATTAATTAACAAAGCAAGTAAATGGATAACGAATGGTAATCCAAGGAAGTACAAGCTAAGGTCACAACTTCACCCCATAGAGGCATTCTGTCGAACACCTGGCATGCTATGTTTCATCAAACTAGCTACCCTTTCTCTTTTTGGTCTTAATGGTCACGACAATTTGTCGACCGAGAACACATAAGTGCCTATGCACCTCTGTCGAGGTATGCACAAACATATCCTCTCTAGATCCACCCTAAAGGGAATAGAATAGAAAAGAACGTCCACGCTAGATGCAATCCTACATATGTCTATGTGAATTAATCATAACAAGGATTTAAGCTTAAGTTCTCAACTAGGTCGCAAGTGGCACACAGAGATATGTCTATTCTATGCAGAATTTATACAGTTGAAACCCACAATCACATGCCAATATATTTAGGTGTAAATCTACAATTCTTCTATCGATAAATCATCACTAATGTCTTAGCGAGAATTATAAAGCACAAATATATTAAACATAATCATATGGTGCCAACCAAAGAGATAAAGACAGTCAATTCAAATAACAAAGGGTTCCGTTATAACCTTAGAGCAAATATTCAGTTCATGATTATTAAACCAAATGCAAGTAGCAGTAAAGACAACATTTATAGATTACAAAATAAGAGAAGATAAATGGATAAAAGGAAACTCTGTCAAAGCCCTTCACTCTCCACGTATTCCGCTCAAGTCAAGCTTTCCAATCCGTGCCGCTAACTGCTCTTGAAGATCCAAAGATATGCCAGGCTTCTCCCTAAATCTACCTAATCTATATTTACAAACATGAGAAAGGAAGAGAAATTATAGAGAAAAACTAATTTAAGCTAAGCTATTCTATTCTAAGGTATGTGTTCTCCCCACATGAGAGATAAAGAGAGATGCAGAGATTCTTCTGTTATATATGCCTCCTTCCTTTACGCTAGGTCAAAATCACTTGCTCACTGTCTGGGCACCGGAGGTGGCGCTGCGGCGTGACCAATACACTTATGGTTGGTGCTGCGGCGCCACATTAGTGTGAACGACACGGAGCTCGCACTGCGGCGCGAGCCAATACAGGACAAGTGGCGCTGCGGCACAGGATGATGTCAGCAGGGACACTGAGGTGGCACTGCGGTGCGGCCAATAAGCTTGGCATTGGCGTCGCGGCGCGAGTGTGAGAAATATGGCCATTTTGTCCCTGATTGCTAGAAAACACCTGTAACGCTCTACAATTCATCGATTAAGCACAATAACACTATAATCATATAAATCTATATAAAATCTACGAGAACAAGTAACTATTTAAGTCATAAAATATCTGATTCGCGGGTATAAATCCCACTCATCAAATACCCCCAAACTTAAGTCTTTGCTTGTCCTCGAGCAAACTAACTAACACAACACTAATAATAAATAAAACATAAAAAGAAAAATAAAATAGTAAAGTAGTATCATGGCTTCAGAGCTCGATCATGGCCATTCCCAGAGAATAGGGCAAACACAGAGATGAATAAGAGTTCATTGAATGTTAAGTATAAGACTGTATTCGATTTATTCTATGTGTGTGTGTGGAGACCAACCGTTATAACTAATCATAACTCAAATAAGCTTGCACAGTCGATTGCTAAAACCAATGAGCAAACTCCACAACTTAAACATTCAACAAGTAGTAAGAATAAGATGCAAATGCAGGAAAAGATCAAAAGACTCTAGCATGACGACAGTAAAATCAGACTTGGACAAAACTTAATTACCTTAGGCTATTCAGAACTATCCATGAATGAGCTTTTGATCAGTGACTCCCAAGCCATACGACTTTAGGGCATTAGGTGTAGAACACCCCTATGAATCTAATAACTCGAGCAGTAAAGCCCCCGTAATCAACATAAGCCAACTGAGACTTTACAATAAAAACGAAGATTATTATATAAGTGCATTTTATGCTCCATCTCGATATCGGTCCTGCGTTTATGGACGAGTGCATTTTACGCTCCATCTCGACCCACCACAAAACTTTCGATATAAGCTCTTCTTTTCTATTTTTATTTTCATTTCATTCATTTTTTTTATATAAATGTCAACATGTCAGAAAACAAGATCCAAAACTGTATAAACGTCTAAGTCTTTTATTACCTTGTAAAAATGAAAGTTTATACGAGTGAACAAATTTTCAAAGCAATAAACACGCGAACTAACTTCGAAAAATAACTAGTTAACACAGTTGGTCAGTGCTTGCTAAGAAAGACGGATCAATAACAGTCTAAACTTATCGATTGAACAAACCCTAGCTCATACATCCATTACACGACTCTAAGAGATAGTCATAGATACTTAATGCTTGTCATCAGCCACAATAAAAAATTAATGATAACTATAATAGCCTTGCTAAAAAGCAGCCCAAAATAGGGTAAAAAGGCCATTTATATGGCACAAGCATCTAATCTGTAAAAGTCCCAAAAAGATGGCTATAAACCACAATCATGCTAAAAATAATTAAAGCATTAATAAAATAAAAACCAAAACAGTATATGGCATTCATAATGATAAAAAATCCACACATAAACCCGCAGTTTAAAACGACTGCACCACAATACTAATAAAAAGTCATAACAAAATACTAAATATACAACCTAGCATGGTAGTACGAAAATAAAATAGATAATAGCTAAAAGCACCCCCAAACTTGAGGTGAGCAATGCCCTCATTGCTAAACATAAAGCAATCGATACAAGAGGGCTTCCCTGAAGTGGGCTCACTCAGTAGCGGTCTCGTCCTCGTCAGCCTCGATGGGTGATGATGGTAGAGGGTATGGTGGGAAGACTGGCAGCTCTAGGAACTAGTATGGTGTGAACTCAACATTCTCACCACAGTAGTCAGTGTAAATTCTCTGCATGGTGTTCACCAGCTCAGCCTGGTATTGCATCGTAATCTTCTGTCTCTGAGCCACTAACGCTATGTGCCTCCGCTGTCTCTGCACCTCGACATCCTATTTCTGGTGCGGCAGGGTGAGGGACGCCATAATGTCTGTCAGTAGACCATGTGCAGCTAGGCCGGCATCTGAAGGATGTGCCTGCTCTGGTTCTGCTGTAGGAGGCGGTGCTGTAGGTGGTCCGTATCCCTCGCCTCTGATATGAGATTTAGCCCCATCCCACACAATGAAGCGTGAGATTGTCTGATGGTCGATGACTGCCATGGGAGGCAAGGCTATCTCCTTTAGGCCCCACTGAATGCCTGCATGTTTGCATAGTTGAGCGATTAAGGACAAATGTGGAAGTCCAGAAGCGATTGTACTCTTGATTGCCTTCAGAATGGACTCGTGAATCAGAACTCTAATATCCACCTGCAGACCCGTGACAATGGCGAATAGCATAATCACCCTATCTTTGGTCACGTCGCTCAAGTGACGGGTCGGGATCATATTCGCACATATGAAGCTGAACCACGCTTTCCCATAGCGACTGAGCACTGAAGTCGGGAAGCTGGTCTTTTCACCAGTATAATCATTCTTCTTCCACGTGGTCTCGGGCTTGCATAGCCTCCTAATGATATCCTCTAGGTCATATCTGCGGAGACCTGGCTCCATATAGTCCCTGCCCGCATAGTTGGGCGTGGCAAATAGTGCATTGATGGCCTCACTTCCAAACGCCACTAACTTCCCCCTAACTTGGACAACCGCATCACCTTCGGCAATGGCGTTCACGTAAAACTCCCGAACTACAGATACACTGGCTGACCCGGACAATTTTGTGAAATGAATCCATTGGCGACCCGTAATCATGACCAACAACTCGCCATCCTCTTTGTTAGGCCTCAAACCCGCTCTGGAATCAGGTTGCGCGTGGCAAAGGATGTTTTATATCTTTTCCATGCCTCCTCATTGATGAATTTGGCTCTGTCCCAAGCCATTGGTGGTGCCGCAGACGACGAACCTCCCATACTAAGGCGTTGCCTCTTTTGTGCCATTTCAAAATTTTGATGCAATTTGTATGACACTGGTAGAAAACCCAACTCAAACTTCCACAAACCTGTGCCAGATAAACTCAAAGCAATAGCAATGCCAAACAGCCCAAATCAGTCAAATTTTTGGCTCACGCAATTTATCGAACACCTTGCATGTTTGATAAATTGGCATTTAACACTGGCGTTGCAGCGCGAATATTGGTGCTGTGGTGCAAAGCCGGCGCTGTGGCGCGAGATGCAATATAATTGGTGGCGTCGCGGCTCGAGATGCCATTTTCTGAAATTTTTCTAACTGTTATCTGCACATGCCAAGACTAGTGTAACAGAAAACACTACGAAGCAAATATTCATTATTACATACAATATAATAACTAACTACAGAGTAAACTAAATATAGGTAAAGGAAAACAGATAAAATTTATATCGAGATGGGGGTGCCTCCCCACCAAGCACTTGTTTTAAAGTCTTCGGCTTGACTATACTGATGCCGTTCAATCTGGCTCATAAGCGAAAATGACCTTCTCATGCCGCCTATTCGTCAGTTCCTTTCGATTTTTGGCAGACATTGACGATGGATCATCCTCGCTTTCCTCACCCTTCCAGTCATCCATCGGCATAAAGAATCTTTCGCCACTAGAATTATCCACTAATTCACCTATTTTATTCAGTTAAAAATATTCTTTGTGCACTATTGGGCCCTCACGGATTTCCACAGTCGGGAGCATGGTTTCTGATTGTAGATTAGTAATGACTATACAACCACTGTTTATCCTTTTGTCACCAACTTCAAACTCCATCGGTTGGCTAGTTTGCACTATGACATCTTCCTCAATAACTATGCAAGACTCATTGTATTTTCCTTGCGTATCCACCTTGCAATGCTCTTCTACTTCATCGTCGAGAACAATTAAGACTGGGAGATTGCCTTGCGGTGGGTTTGTGATGAAATTGACGAGTTGCCCCAATTGATTCTCAAGGATGTGTAATGCGGCTTCTTGGCTTGCCATCCGAACCTCATTTCTCTCAATAAAGTCGGTGAGAAGCTCCCCAAGCCTGTTCTCTTCTTCTCGTGTTGAGGTCTCATAAAAGCTCTCATTGGGTTGAGACGTCAACTCATAATGCGACGGAGACTGGTAGTCAAACTGAGAGGCATGATTCAGATCATGATATGGCTCTTGACTGTAGTCCCTTGAGTTTGGATAACCCTGATAGTTTGGATGGTAGGGAATCGGTTCAAAGTCAGCTTGATCTTGACAGTAGGCATTCTGAGTGAACTGACACTCAAGATTATCAAAAAACCTCAAGGCATTAGCAATTTGAAGTTGTAATCTCTCGAGTCCTTCTTCCAAGCTTGGTTGTGTCATCCCCTCATAAGGCCATTGATAACATTGATCGTCTATAATCTGTAAACTTAAAAATAAAAAGAAAGGAAGATCAAACAAATAAAAGAAATAAATATATACAAGTTCAAAGTAAGACTAAATTGATTTAAATCAATATTGGACAATACTAGAATAATAGTTCCCCGGCAGCGGCGCCAAAAACTTGTTGGTCAAAAAACTGATCACTAAACACGCGCAAGTATACTCGGTCTAACAAGTAATACAGTGATAACAAGTGTGTCTTACCCACGAGGAACTATGACTAATATTTACCAAATACCGACTATGTATCGCTAAAGTCTTATTTGAACAACAGTAAATGAAAGTGTGATTAATCTAATTAACTAATTAACAAAGCAAGTAAATGGATAACGAATGGTACTCTAAGGAAGTATAAGCTAAGGTCACAACTTCACCCCACACAGGCATTCTGTACACCTGGCGTGCTATGTTTCATCAAACTAACTACCTTTTCTCTCTTTGGTCTTAATAGTCATGACAATTTGTCGACCGAGAACACATAAGTGCCTATACACCTCTGTCGAGGTATGCACAAACATATCCTCTCTAGATCCATCCAAAAGGGATTAGAACAGAAAAGAACATCCAAGCTAGATGCAGTCCTACGTATGTCTATGCGAATTAATTATAACAAGGATTTAAGCATAAGTTCTCAACTAGGTCGCACGTGGCACACAGAGATATGTCTATTCTACGCATAACTTATGCAGTCGAAACCCACAATCATATGCCAATATATTTAGGTGTAAATCTATAATTCTTCTGTCGATATCATGCAGATTACCAAAATACTCACTAATGTCTTAGCGAGAATCATAAAGCATAAATATATTAAACAAAATCATATGGTGCCAACCAAAGAGATAAAGACAATCAATTCAAATAACAAAGGGTTCCATTATAACCTTAGAGCAAATATTCAGTTCATGATTATTAAACCAAATACAAATAGCAGCAAAGATAACATTTATAGATTACAAATTCAGAGAAGATAAATGGATAAGAGTAAACTCTGTCAAAGCCCTTCACTCTCCACGTATTCCGCTCAAATCAAGCTTTCCAATCCGTGCCGCTCACTGCTCTTGAAGCTCCAAAGATATGCCAGGCTTCTCCCTAAATCTACCTAATCTATATTTACAAACATGAGAAAGGAAGAGAAATTACAGAGAAAATCTAATTTAAGCTAAGCTATTCTATTCTAAGGTCTGTGTTCTCCCCTCATGAGAGATAAAGAGAGATGCAGAGATTCTTCTGTTATATACGCCTCCTTCCTTTATGCTAGGTCAAAATCACTTACTCACTGTCTGGGCACCGGAGGTGGCGCTGCGGCGCGACCAATATACTTATGATTGGCGCTACGGCGCCACATTAGTGTGAAGGACACGGAGCTCGCACTGCGCCGCGAGCCAATACAGGACAAGTGGCGCTACGGCGCGGGATGATGTCAGCAGGGACACTGAGGTGGCGCTACGGCTCGACCAATAAGCTTGGCATTGGCGCCGCGACGCGAGTGTGAGAAATATGGCCATTTTATCCCTGATTTCTAGAAAACACCTGTAACGCTCTGCAATTCATCGATTAAGCACAATAACACTATAATCATATAAATCTATATAAAATCTACGAGAACAGGCAACTATTTAAGTCATAAAATATCTGATTCGCGGGTATAAATCCCACTCATCAAGCTCCCGTGGAGAGGCATGGATAGCAGTCCCATGAATTTGGCACTAATAACATCTCTTGACGTGATCATCATAGTCAGCTTTAAGAGAGAGCCAGTAATGCTCTGTTCTGAGGATCTTCTTAACAACTAGCGAGACGCTCATGTGTGGGCCGCATACTCCTCCATGGATCTCATTCACGAGCCTCTGAGCTTGGTCTTTGTCTAGACATCTGAGGAGACCTAATCTTGCATCTCTTTTGTAGAGTGCATCTCCGCTCAATTAGAATTTTATAGCTAGTCGATGGATCCACCTTTTCTCAGTCAGGCTCGCCTCAGTGGGTGTATATCCGTCTTGTAAGTACTCCTTAATATGTTGATACCAAGGATGCTGGATGGGAGGTAGCTCATCTAATACTTCTCCAACATAGTTCCCATAGGTTGGTGCCTTTTGCAGGGCAAATGTGATGCTTGGCATGTGTTCTTTGTCAGGTATGTGAATCAAGGAGGCCCAGGTTGCTAGTGCATCCGCAAAATCACTCATATTCTGAGGAATGTGGAGGAAGTGTAGGGATTTCGGCATAAAAACGTAGCGAAAAATAAAAATTATAAAGCCAAATCTGAAACCCTAAAACAGGATCCATGCGAAAACATAATAATTCAGTGTTTAGATATTATACCGATTATAGAATTTTTTGAAATGCTTCGAATCTCCAACGCAATTCGTCACGGTACTACGTCTCTACGGTATCCACACGAATGCACGCGAACGACTAGGGTTTGTTAGTTTTGATCGTTACCTAAAATGACTGCTATATATCATATATATAGTAGTTAATAGGAATTAATCAAAACCCTAATCTAATTAAAATAAAATCCGAATATATATATATATATATATATATATATATATATATATATATATATATATATATATATATATATATATATATCTTAATTAAGTCTTACTTAATTAGTATACCTATATATAAATTATCCTATTAATTTAAATTCGTAATTTAAATTCTATCAATCATATTGACATATTTAAATCTTTACAATTTAAATTAATTCTCTTTTAATTACGTTCTTTGTGTGTGACCCTATAGGTTATTATTACGTTGGCAATAATTTTAAAATCATATTATAAAATTATAAACAGTGAGCGGCATCTAGTAATGCATCACTGCTACCTAAGTAATAATAAGATCGATGATTCGATGCAACCTTTTCGTGACCAATATTTCAATGTAATTTAATTCTTTTAACCTTGATATCTTAGATTAAACTCGAGTCATGGAATGTGTCATAATCTTCATAATTTAATCTGAGTTTTCTTGATCAATTAGTAGACTATATGAAACAAATCACTATTTGAGCATGGCCATGCATTTCATAGTCCTACTCAATCAAGAGGCCTACGGATATCACCCCTAATATATATAGAAGGGTTAAATTCCATCTAGATCACTCATATGCCTCACACGATTCCTGATGTACCCAATAATCACCTTTATAGTCCACCCTATTAAAGGTGACCTTTGATGATATCAAAGTACATAAATTCTCGTGTAGTAATATAGTGATTTTAGGTCGGAGGATCATTACATCATTGTCACTATGAGAATTACTAATGACACTTCCCATAATGCTCCACATAGAATTCTCATGGTGGGTCTATTCGGTACATCGTTCTATAACATGTACTTATGAATTGACTCAATATCTCATATATTTATAACCAATGAGATCTGGTCATCAGTCAATCCACATACTAGTCTCAATGTATCATTGTTGTCCCATTAACAATGATACTTGACTAGGGACATTTAAGAGCAATGATACTAATTGTAATTATATAATCTCATGTTCAAGTCACTTACTTGAAGCTATATAATTTGTATCACTATTATAAGGACTTTTATTGTGTTAACGTTTATATAATGCAGTAAATAAAATCATCCATTTATTTAATCAAATATAATATCAAAATGTTAAATAATTATATCAAATAATTGGCCTCTAGGACATAAACTCTAACAGGAAGGATATTTTTTCAAACTCTGAAGCCATCTGTAGAACCTGCCAATGATAAGGCATCAAGTGTAGACCTTTGGTGTGATAGATTCCGGTGGTTTATCTGATTACCAACTCGAAATATCCAAAGACAATTAACCGTCTGATACCCATTGATTGGGCAAGTTTTAGCCCCATGATACAGCCTTAATACTCAGCTGTGTTATTGGTGTTGGCAAACTGTAACTTGACGGTGACGGGATGTTGTTCCCCCGTACTGGATACTAGAACTGCTCTCCAGAACCTTCCATGTTAATAGCTCTATCAAAATATATTTTTCACGTACAGTATGCATTGTACTGATGGTGTAGCTGAACTGACATGACCCCTTCATCGGGGAAGTATTTTTTTTAAGGGTTTAAAGTCCCCTGAAGGTGCGGCGGCCAGTTGATCAACAATTCCTTATCCTTTGATGGACTTTTGCGTCACGTAGACGATGCTAAATTATTATAGGATCAACTGCCATCTGGATAGTCTACGATTTAACATGGGTTTATTGAACACGTACTTGAGAGGATCCATGCGGGATATGAGATGGGGTGTGTGACCATGGAGGTAACGTTGTAACCTTATGGAAACCCATGCTAAAGCACAACAAGTCTTCACAATCAGAGTGTACTTGTGTTCACTGCTGCTGAATCTTTTGCTGAGGTAATAGATAGCTCGCTCTTGGTCTCCATCGTCTTTCTGTCCTAGCATGCAGCCCACGGTATTGTCACTTATGACCAGGTATATGAACAGGGGAACATCATCCCTAGGTGGTACCAAAACAGGAGCTTTGACTAGCTTCTCTTTGATTATAAGGAAGGCCTTCTAGCACTCATCATTCTATTTCATAGAGGAGTTCTTCCTTAATAGCTTAAAGATGGGCTCACAGGTTGCTGTGAGTTGAGAAATGAACCTGCTAATAAGGTTGATTCTTCCAAAAAAATCCCCGTATTTCCTTCTCTATATGAGGAATGAGCATTTTCGTAATGACCTAGATTTTAGTGGGATCCAGTTCAATTCCCTTGTGGCTGACTAGGAATCCATTAACTTACCTGATATAACACTAAAGGCGCACTTGGCTGGATTCAACTTTATGTTATACTTACGCAACCTGTTGAAGAGCTTTCTGAGATGGTCTAAGTGGTCTTCCTCCCTTCGGGACTTGACAATAATTTCATCCACGTAGATCTCTATCTCTTTGTGCATTAAGTCGTGGAAAAGAGCCATCATTGCTCACTGATAGGTGGCTCCAGCATTGATGAGGCCAAAAGACAACCGTCTATAGTAAAAGGTTCCCCAAGGTGTGATGAAAGAAGGTTTCTCACGATCCTCCTCAGCAACAATGATCTGATGGTACCCCGCAAAGCAATCAGCAAATGAATACATGCAGTATTTAGCAGTATTGTCAATGAGAATATGGATAAATGGCACGGGAAAGCTATCTTTAAGGCAAGCTTTATTCAAATCCCAATAATCCACACAAACTCGCACCTTTCCTCCATGTTTAGGCACAGGAACGATGTTGGATATCCATTCAGGATATGTGGATACCATGATAATACCAGCTTGAAATTGTTTCACAATTTCCACTTTCACCTTTAAACTCCACTCAGGTTTCAATCGCCTGAGCTTCTTCTTGACTGGCTTAAATACCTCTTTAATGGGAAGGCGATGTAGGACAATGTCAGTGGACAAACCCACCATATCTTTATGAGACCATGCAAACACATCCTGGAATTGGACTAGTAGTGTAACCATGCCATTCCTCTTGTTTGGAGTGAGGTCTGAACCAATCTGGATTAACTTAGGGCTTTCTAAAGTTCCAAGATTGAAGGAGATGGTTTGATCAAGGTTGGGTTTAGGTTTATCTTTGACCCATTCTTTGATGTCCGGAGGCACCTCAATGTCCTCTTGTATTTCCATCAAGTCTGAGTCCAGCTTTTCGTCAAAGCTACAATCCTTGTGGAGAAAAGACACTTTATCAGCAAATACAGACACATCTAAATTTAGAGTCTTGAAATAAAATATGCTTTCACTTAATATATATGAAACTGTTTAATCATACAAAGTGTTAGCATATACTGACAAAAAAACTGCTAATACTGTACAGAAAAGTAAGCGATTATTATTATCTATAGGGTAGAAGGAGTTTTTGCCCGCTTTACCCTTGTCGACCAATGAAAGGAGTGTTGCTCTAATTGGCAAGGGTGAAGTTCTGAGGGATTGCAATGATGGAGGGACTGTCATCATCTTCCTTCTCCCGAATGATGAGCATTACGTCTGGACAATCATCGTCTGGGGTGTATCTACTTGTATGTTCATCATGGATAATGATGCGTATGCCTGACATCATCCTGACGATGTCTTGTTTAATTCTTTGTTCCTCTTCTTCCACTTTGGGATTTGGAACTTCTCTCTCCTTTACCGGTATAGATTTGGAAAATAACATGACCATCACATGGGCATGCACCTTTACCGGAGATTGTGCAGGCTCAGGATTTATAAGTGGAAATAATCGACGTGTGGCTGAAGCTGGAGGAATTTGTTTATACTTATGCAGATTCCTGTGACTAGAACTGGCAGAATAGCCTAGTCCGACTGTCCCAGTTTGACTGGACACTTGAATCGGGCGCTTAATGCCCTAATGATTTTTACCTAGCCCTTGTCCCAACTGATAACCCAATGACATCATTTCTTGAGTAACTGCCATAACTTCGGCAGACATCTTGGGTACAGGGAATGGCATCCCAATGGAATGGTATTAAGGGTTGCTCATTTCCAAGGAATGAAAACTGACCGGCTCAACATCTGAATTAAAGTTGATGAGTGGTATGTCCCCATGTTGAGGACATTCCGGTTTAACGTTAACCGTGACTAGATTGTCATTAAAAATGTATTTCAGTTGCTGATGAAGAGTGGAGGGGACGGCCCCAGCCATGTGAATCCACGGTCTTCCCAATAGCAGGTTGTATCCTGATCTATCTTGAGCACATGAAAAGATACACATAATGTATGAGGACTAATCTCAATTGGCAGTTCAATCTCTCTGACTGAATTTCGGCGGGATCCATCAAAAGCTTTGATAACTGTATGGCTGCTTCAGATCCGTTTGAGATTAACATTCATCTTCACCAACGTAGCATAAGGAAAGATATTTAGAGATAAACCTCCATCTATCAAGACTCCAGCTAGCATGTATCCGGAGGACAAAACCGCAATGTGCAAAGGCTTGCAATGCCTGGTTCCTTCAGGCGGTATGCCATCATCAGTGAAAGATATCACATTATTGCTAAAAATGTGATCAACCAAATGTTAAAATTTTTCCACATCCACTGATTTCGGTAAGTAGGCTTCTTCCAACACCTTCAGTAGAATCTTCCTGTGATCCTCGAAAGAGAAAACCAAGTCCAATATTAAAATTTGATGTGGAGCTTGTCTTAAGCTTAAAACCACCCTGGCTTCATTATGACCCATAGTACGGAGGAATTTTTTAATCTTCTCCATGGGAATTTTCCCCTTTGATTTGATGGTAGGCTTCATCACCCATTGGGGAAGATACAGTGGATTCTCCTTCAACACTATAGCAGTTGTATGAGATATAGATCTTTCAACTTCTCCATAATTCCATGGGACTTTCTGTAAGCTGATAACAGGATATTGTGATCTGAACGGTAAGGTGATTGGCTCTGGTGCAGCCACTTTCAAAGGATTGTCAACTCCTTTGAGTTGAATTGCTTGTATTGGGAATGGTTTGACAATCCCATCAGCCTCAGCGGATATAACTGCTACCGATCCCTTCCATTTAGTAGGACAAGTACTTTCATTCTCAAATAGCACAGTATCGTCGTCTGCCAGTTGCAGGACACCGCTGTCAATTAGATTCTGAATAAGGTGGCGGAGTGCCCAGCATTCTTTTGTGCTGTGACCGCGAGAATAGGAATGATACTGACATACTCCATTAGAATTGAACCGTCCTGAACGGGGATTAATTGGAGGTATAAGGGACGTAATTGTGATAACTCGGGATTTCGAATAAAATGAATTTTTACGAATAAATTTTTTTTATTAATATTAATATTGATTATTAATTTTGTGACGAGTATCTGTGATACGAGTCTCGAGAAGTAGTCAATTTGTGTATTGATTGAGAAATAAGAGTAGAGTTGTGCTTAACATATTTAGAAACCCTAGCCCTAAGCCTGGATAGGGATTCGATAGAAATTATAATTTAAATAATTATATTAATGAGTACGTGTCTGTACTGTTTAGAATTATTGATCAATGATTGATCGGGTAGGGTACAAAATTTATAAACCCTAATAAGGGATTAGAAACCCTAATCTTAAGATTAGAAACCCTAATGCGTAGTTAGGAACCCTAATCAAAAGTTGAGAATCCTAAACCCTAATTAGAAAACCCTAATCTTAATTGGAAAGCCTAAAGTTATTAGTAAACGTTAATATAATTAGGAAACCCTAATTATACTTTAGAAATATTAATTTCTATTTAATACCCTAATTACATTTTAGAAATCTTAATTTTTTATTTGAAACCCCTAATTGGAAAATCTTAGAAGCTAAAGTTGTAAAACCTTAGGGTTAGGACCTTAGGGTTAAACCCTAAGGGTTTGACAAGTTACCTTTATGCCATTAAAATTATATTACAAATGTCCAAAATGCCCTTTGTGTATATTTTTAATATGTAACTTACAAATCTTGCTATATTTGTAGTAGGTGACCAACTAGCTCGACTTTGTGGCATGAAATCTCCAGCAAATCAGTTCATTACATCAGATCTAATGTGTTATATCACAATATTTATAGATTTGAGAGAGAGAAAGTCCATTCACTTTGCATTTTTCCTCTCTAGCTCTCACCAACTCTCTTTCTCTAACCAAGACCTCAGAATTTGTTAAGTAGACCAGTCACATAAACAGCCCCACCTAATATCAGATTGGAGAGCATAGATCAATATTTGAACTTGAAGGTATAAAAGCCCTAAACTATTTTTGATCTTTCATGTTAAGAAAAAAATTATGTTTATGTGTTTAGATGTTTGCTAGAAGGTGTTTTATGATGATCTATGATGATATACCATAGATCTATAGCATCAAATGGCTTTAAAAGTGATGATTTTCAAAACTATCCAAGAACATAATTTGTGGTCTGACAAGCTAATGTCAGGAGCCACAGATTCTTATTTGTTTATGATTTGTGTTGTTTTAAGCTTTGGATTTGTAGTATGCTAGGATTACTTTGATCTGGAAGTGGAATCTAAGCTATTCGATTTCTAGATTTCAAGATATAATCGGTCAAAGTCGGTTGACCGACCATGACCGAATAAAATTCTGGGTAACCCAGAAAGTATGAACAGCGTTTGACAACATTTTTAAGCTCCTTGATCTGTCAGTTGTTTAAGTGTTTTGATGTTGTTGTTGTATTTAGATTGTATCCTGTAATGTGGACTATAGATTCTGGCCTTTAGATACCTTAAATCATCAACTGATCGAATGTAGTGGACGGTCAAACTTGACCATCTGATCACGTTTTGCATTTTTGGAAAAACCCAGAAACAGTTTGAACAAAATTTCTGACAAGGTTTGACCGTGTCATAACCTGTGAATCTGTTGTTGTTGGACTGATATCTTGATATGTTATTAGTCATTGTCATGTATACTACATGTATGAACTATAAAACCACTAAAATCATGATCAGAACTCCGATTAATTTGAACTTGAAAGTGTCCACTCGGACTACCTGGGTTTTTGGAAAACCCAGGAACCGTCTGACAATGACTTTGAAGGCACAGATCTTCCTAGTATGTTGTTCTATGACCTATCTGATTGTGGGAACATGTAATATTACATTAATATTACGAGTTATAAACATTAGTTGGCCCAGAAACATTTTGAGATGAAAATCATAGCCGGTCAAACGAGCACCCTTAAGACTGGCCTAACAGTGTTCTTGAGGCTCAAGAACACCTAAGGCGACAGAAAGTGTCGCTATAGGCTATAGCGACAGATGATTTAATTTCTAATTTCTGATTTTTCGGAAATTAAATTAAAAATAGAAATATATTCTAAAAAAATTACAAAAATGGTTTTAAAAATTATGAAAAATATTTTTTGACTATTCGGGATATTTTCATTAATATTTATAATTATTTGAATATTAATGATATTTAATTTATTTAATTAGTGTATTAAATAAAGTAGAGAAAAATAATTTAATATTATGAAAAATCTATTTAAATAAGAATAAAGTATTTTAAAATATTTTGAATTATAAAATATAATTTTCAATATTTTTGGAGAATTCTCATTAATAAATTACTATTAACGATATTAGATTTATCTAATTATTATATTAAATAAATGAATTAAAAAAGATTTTATTGATTTAAAAATCATTTAAAAATGAGAAAAATAATTTAAAAATATTTTAAGTTATAATTAATAACTTTCAATATTTTGATAATAATTTCATTATTATTTAAATATTAATGGTGATGATTTAAAAATGATTTTAATTATTTTAAAAATCATTTAAATAGAATATTGATGATTTAAAAATATTCTAAGTTATTAATATATTTTGACAAATATGACATTAATATTTTAATATTATTAAATATTAATGATGATAAGATTATTCGATATTTAAATTATTTAAAAATAATTACGGTGTTTGAAAAATTATTATAAATTATAATAATTGTTTATAAATTATTAAAAGCTTCCGAAAAATATTATAAATGATATATGACTTATCTAAAATAATATTGAAGCTTTGAGACCGAGTTTTAGTGACAATAAATGTGTAAATTATCGGATAAAGTGACCAAGGCACCGAGATGAGACCTAAGTCCAACCAGACTGAACTAGTTAGACTTAATAAGTGTTTATATAAGTTATAAACACTAATGTGGCTATGTGATAATGCGCCTAGGAGACAGACTGACTATAAATTACAGTGTTAAGTGTTGTAATTACTTATTCTAATTGTGAGACCGATATTGCGATTATAGGTCTTTCAAACGTAGATAAGTATATTGTATAGAAGTAATCAACGTGAAAGGCAAGTTTCCTAACTCAACCTTGAATTATATCTGTTTAAATACTATGGTGGTTAATTATTGTTGATTAGACCACGTACAATAATTTATTGTGGATTATTTGCAGTTAGTGCATGTTTATTAATTCAAATTGAATTAGTAATTCTGAGAATATACTTGTAGAATAGCTGTTGTTGGATATTCACATCTGTAGAAGCTATTATTGATTTCAAATAGTACAGTTAAATTCTGTCTATTATTTAATCGTATTAAAACATGTCTTAGCTAATTGTTTTGGCTAGACGAACATTTGTTAGAACTTGATAGGTTCGAGAAGAGAAGAGAAGAGAAGTGATTAGATATTGAAATCATTATATTTCGTTGTTAAATTAAATTCTGATTCAAATACTGAGAAGACCAACCTTTTTTATAAAGGAAACATATTTGGTCGTATATCGGCTTTTGCGCGCGTTTTGAATATTATGCATAATATATGGTACAAGGAGTTGACCGCTCTAAGTACTTATAAAGGGGTATAATTTAATCTTTATGGTTATCTGATACACCTGGGTATATCAAAGTCCAATCTTTGATAGTTGCTCGAGAAGAGAAGTTTAAGATCCAACGGATCGCTCAGCATAAATCTGGAAAACATTCCACTTTATTATTGTGTAGAATTGATTCTTGATTATTCAATAAAATATCGTAGAAACTTTGAAAGCGTTGTACTCTTTTATTTATCAGATTATTGTGTTGCATAGATTACGAGAAGACTTGTTAGTAATTAGAGATTTGTTCAACTATTTCAAAGTTCTCCGAATTTTAGTGTTATTCTATCAAAATAGATAGTCTGTTATTCTTGATTCTTATACATTTATTGTATGTCTTAACTTACGAGGTAAATTTGTTGCTCACCCTTGCTAAATAAAATATTTCAGCTAGGAACGAAGAGACCAGTGGAGCAAGAACAAAGGCAAAGGCATAGTATTGGAGTAGTTTTAATGAACATTATTATTATGTTGTATTTTTTGTAAACCCTTTTTGTATAACTAAAGGTTAAATTTGTAATGTTAAGGTTAGATGACCTGGGATGATGTTGTTAACTTATTATTAATGTGATGTAAGTTTATTATTCATAAATGAATGGGTAGTTAGATATTATTATATTGTGGATCGTGAGCACCAAACTTGGGGGTCAGGTAACTCAGATTTGAGGGTGTCACAGTAATCCTTCCTTCATTGATCAACATCTGAAGTATCTCCTCCATAGGTTGGCCAGTGTATGTAAATTCCCTTCTATTGGAAAAATCCCGACGTGCTTTAGTATTTGCTCTTTTGGCAACTTTGTCCTCCAGTGTTTCATTTTCTGAAGGCGATGATGGAGTATTCATAACAAAAGGGAGGAGACTAGCATGCTCCTGGCTGACTAATTGGCGTGTGATTTGATGCTGATGGGTCACCAGTTCTGCCAATTGCTCAATCTGCTTACACTGAGCTTTCATCTTTCGTTCCATCACAAACTGGAACTTTGCATAATCCAATTTTTTAATACCGTTTGTGATGGTCTGGGATGATTCACCATTAAAATTGGAACTCTGTCCACTGCTCCAATTAATCATATTGACCTCTTCCTCTTTGTGTTGAGGAAGACGGTTATCTTGCACGTGAGGTTGATCTGGCTTATGACCACAATCTCACTGTTGTCTATTAAATCTTAGATCTTGTGTTTCAAGGCCCAAAAATCTTAAGTATCATGTCCAGGTGTCCCGGCATGATAAACAAATTTTCGAGTAGCATTAAAACCCTTCCCATTAGGGTTGGCTAGTGGAAGAAGATGCATAATTTTCTTCTGAGTAGTCATAAGATTGAGAATGCTCTCAAGCGAATCCCCAGGGGTGTAAACACTCGAGGGCGTTTAACTTCTCCACCCTTAGGCAATGGAGGGTTTGAAGGCTGTGCTTGAAAGGGAGTGTAATTTCTCCTTTGGATAGGCATATTATCATTGCCTTTTTGACCTTGTAGTACCAAGGAAACATCCTCCCCTTTCTTTTTACAGACCCTCCGGGGGTTGTTTCCATAAGTTCCAGACTGGATGTGTACATCAACTGTTTTAAGAGCGACTAGGTCTTGAATCTTTCCTGACTTCAACCCCATTTCACTCATCTCTCCATGTTTGATCATTTCAAAAAATGGTTTACCAATGTCAGCTAAAACTCTCTCATGGAAAGGAGCTTCTTGTATGTCTATGAAGGTTATGACCATTTCTGACTCTATCATAGAAGGAATAACTTGAGCAGCAAGGCACTTTCACCTTTGAGCATACTCTCTGAAAGACTCATTGGACTGTTTCTTGACCTTGGTAATCTGGTACCGGTCAGGAGCCATCTGAGACTGGAAGCTATATTGAGTGAGGAAGGCATGAGCTAGCTCTTCTTAACTATGAATATTTAAGTTGTCTAATCTGGTATACCACGAACGGGCTTTTTTAGTCAGACTCTTTTGGAACAGCTGCATTCTGAGCTTCTCGTCCTCTGTATAAGATCCAAGTTCTCCAATGAACACCTTTAAATGTGTGTAAGGATCTCCTAACCCATCATACTTTTCAAAGTCAGGAGTTTTAAACTTCTTTGGATAATACACACCAGGGAATATACACAGGTCTACATATGAGACACTCTAGTGTACTCCAATTCCTTTGATAGAACGAAGGGTTTCTTCCATTTGAAGGACCTTCTTTCTGATATCACTGGTGTCTAGATCTTCTTTGAGATGGGTGGTATCAAGAACTTTGTTGGTTGTATCCAACTATAACTCAGGTACTGCAATGGCTTTATCCGAACCTTGGGTTCCTCCTTGTGCAGAGGATTCAGCATGTATGGGTATGCTCGTACCCTGAGTAGATTGGTGTAGTTCTTTAAGCAGAATAATCAAATCTGTGATTTGTTTACTTATTCCGTCAAATTCCTAGTGAGAAACTGGATTAGACTGGTCAGATGACGACATGATTAATTGTAGGCTCGCGGCCTTTTTGGACTTTGAATGGGTAATAGGTTCGATTGTTTCCCTGCGAAAGACTTGCATAGTTTAGTCTTAGGAAATGCATCAATGTTTACATGCTATGTGATGTATCTGTTTTAGGAATATTATCCTACAAAACAGATGTTAGCTGTTTATAATACAAGATAGCATGTTAATTTAAATATGTATGTGCACATATTTCTTCATATTTTCCATTACAATGAATATGTCATAAAATTACAAGTAATTGACTTTACGAGTAATTTGAAATGAGAAAGCATGAAGAGACTTTTCTCCGCGTTTGGTTTATTAGAGACTGACCTATCTTAGGTTTACTCTCTCGGCTTTTTGGCATGAAGGTTCTCAAATCATCGCAATTTACTCGACGAGAAGTTAATCCGGTCTTTCAACTAGAGTGAATTTGGGTGGTGCCTTTCCTGAGTCTTGTTGGAATTAGTCTTCCTACGAGTCCAGAAATCAAACACCGACAGGATAGCCTCCTGGTGGAGGAATCACACAATATACATTCACATACAACGTGTCTCACCGTTTATAAAAATGATGACATGTGCGAAGCACTAATATCAAGGATAGATATATTGAAGTGCAGTAAAAAATGCATTCGTACACATTCATCAACAAATATAAATACAGCATCCACACTCAAGCATATAACAGTTTTAAAAATCTTGTAATAGCGGCTTAAGTCCTCTTGCTGGTGTCCCCAGCAGAGTCAACACCAGTCAACGTTGGGATTTTATTTGTCCCTTTTCTATTCTTGTTCTTTTATGTTCTCATGTTAGGTGAGATTTGTTTGAAAAAATAAGTTATGAAAAGGTCCGAAAATTATATGTCGACGATTGGACTATAAGAGTCGCCAGTTGGTTTTTTAACTGGTTGTACCAACACAGCCGAGAAAAGGTTTGCACATTGATCAATGATGTGACACTGCTAAACGGGTCTGTAAAACTGAGATTCACTAGGGTCTGGCGATTTGCTTATGCGGAGGGAAGGTGTTAGGCACCCCCCCGACATCCGTGTTACCACGGTGACTGCCACTTTTTAAGAAACTGTTATATGAATGTGTGTGTGTGGGGGTGGGTCAATGTGCTATTATTTAAAAGTAGTGCGAGGCCTCATTCACACCTATATACACAGGGTTTGAATTTATGTAAAAATTCAATTTTAAACAAGATATAACAGTGAAGTTTTGAGAGGTTTTTCAAACCCTAATGCTCAATAGTAATTGAGACATTTTACACTTTCATTTTATTATTAGGTGTTTGGCTTAATTATTTTTAATTTTTGAGATACGAAGTATCTTTGAGGAAATAATGTACAAAGTAGTGCTGAACTCCTCGTGGGCATGAAAACCATCTGAGGAAGTCCAAACACCGTGAATAAATTTACAAGCTACTTACAACTGAAAATGTCCATCACGAGAATCGAATCTAGATTCAGGAGAATGAATCTGCAGTTTGTATGAAAAGCACTAAGCTGTTGTAAATATATATATACAAACATGATTAACCACCACGAAGCACCTCCATGGGAGATCAGAAATGTAAATATATAAAAGCGATATATATATATATATATATATATATATATATATATATATATATATATATATATATATATATATATATATTGACATGATCAACCACCACGAAGCACCTCCATGGGGAATCAAAAATGTAAATAAAGTTGTAAAAGCGATCAACCGCCACGAAATAAACTCCAGACGGGACGAAATATAAAGAAAGTAATAAAAACTGTCAGTCGCCACGAAGTAAACTCCAGGCGGGACGAAATTTAAATATATATATATATATATATATATATATAAGCGGTAAATACACCGGATGTAAAATTCAGGCTCATCAAATAGAGTTCGACAACAGTTCATATATATATATATAAGCAAGTAAATGCTCCGGGTGAAAATCCAGGCTCATCGAACAAGGTTCGACACACAGTTCATATATATAAGTATATATATAGATGAAAGCAAACAAACGCTACAGACGTAAGTCTAGGCTCAATCGAGGCATAACTCGATAATGTTAGTGTGTATATATATATATATATATATATATATATATATATATATATATATATATATAATATACAAAAGAAATAAAAGTCACGGACTGAAGTTCGGGCAAACACACGCAACATGACTCTCAACGTGAAGAACGGTGTGTGCAAAGATGAAAAGAAATGCTTTAAAGTGTGTAAGAAGGCTTACAGTGGGCTGCCAAAGAAGACTTCAATAACTTGAAAGGGATGAACACTCGACTCCCGCTGGTAAAAAGTAGCTATATATGAGCTTACAAGTGTTTAAAATGAGAAAGCACTCAGTTTAGGGTGTGTATAGAGCAAATTAGACAGAGTTTGCTCGTCTTTTTCTCTTCCAAAATGACCACCCCAAGCCCTCTATTTATAGAGGGGTGAGCCGTAGGTGTACCTACGGCTAGCCGCAGATGTACCTACTGCTGCCCGGGGTGCCCCGGGCCTCGCAGGTCCTGCCGTCTCGAAGTACGTGTACGTGTGCAATGTAATGCCCGTTCGAACTTTCAGAACTGCAATTTGGGCATCCGATTGAGGTGTACAAGACCTATTTCAGACCGCCATTATCGAGAGCTACACAATGACAAGGGATTAGAGGTTGTAAGAAGTCAGGAAGATGGGACCATGCCTTATCTCTTCAAGCTTCCAATTCTATCCGGTGTCCTGTCTTGTGTAGTAGTCACTCGGGATTGTACTTCATTGGTTCTTGTGGGACAATGCTGTGTAGAATGTATGTATGTTATTGTTGAGACGGCACGATTATGGCATTGAGATGGCAAACTAACGGTACTGCCCTTCACCGGGGTTATCTCCGGTTTGAGCTATACTAGCGGTCGTTGCTCAGGGTTATCTCTGAGATTGGACTGCTGCAGGTGTTGACCGTCCTTAGGGTTATTTCTAAGATGTGCCTGACTTCCCGGGGTTATCTCGAGCTTGTGGCATGAGTGCCTTGGGGCTTTTACCGAGTGTTCTGAAGCTATTTGCATGGCTTTGAAACAAACATTTTCGGGGTTATCTCCGGAACTACAATTGTATGCCTTGGGGTTATCTCCGAGGTTGACGATCTTTCTCGGTGTTGTTCGAAACTGAGACTGAGTATCTCGGGGTTATCTCCAAGATGTCACGGTCTTCTCCGGTGTGATTTCTGGTATTGGCACTGCACTCCTCGGGATTATCTCTAAGTTTAGCACCGCTATTCCCGGTGTTGTTTCTGGGACTGGAACTGAGCATCTCAGGGCTATCTCTGAGATAAAATTGTCCTCTCCGGTGGAATTTTTGGTATCTTGAACTGCAGTCCTCGGGGTTATCTCTGAGGTTGAAACCAAAACTCCTAGTGTTGTCACCGGGGTTGAGGTTAAAACTTTCAGTGGTATCCGGTTCTAAGCTGGATGTCTCGGGGTTATCTCTGAGATGGTGATACTGAGTATCCCAAGGTTATCTCTGAGATTTAACTGAGTTGTATTCCAGGGTTATCTCTGAAAGATGATTCTGCCCTCCTGCAATGTTAGTAACAGGTATGCAGAAAATTTTGAGTGTCTATACTAAGGAAATAGGGCAAAAGCACCCAACAGCGAAAAGAAACTCCAAATCGCCTCAGAAAGGGTGAGGTAAGTTTCTACTCCACACAATTTAAAATGTGCATCAACCTAGGACAATAGACTCCTAAGGATAAATCTAGATCATCACATCATGTATGATCTGCACATGTGTAAATGCGCTACATCAGCGTACATCTCCATCAAGGTTTAGCATGCATCTCCAGTTGATTTAAATATGTGTGCACATTAAATGCCGAGATTTGAGAAATATTTTGTCACAGACATCAGTTGGTATTGTAAGACATTGGCATCAATCTAGCATAACTTCAGGTAGAGTCTGGTGAAGTATGTCGTTGAATATTACTTTAGCGAAGGTATCGGAAGATCCGGTATTATAAACCATTGGCATCAATCCAGTATAACATCAAGTAGAGTCTGGTTAAGTAAGCCGTTGAATATTACTTCAGCGAAGGTGTCGAAAGATTATGTATTCTAAACCATTGGCATCAATTCAGTGCAACATCAAGATAGTTCAGCGATGAAAGCTTTGTATACCACCGTTCGAGTGGGAATCGAAACAGTTTGGTGATATTAGTATAATCAACTACCAGCAGAGTAGGCACAATTATCAAACTACCAGCAGGGTAGGCACCATTATAAACTACCAGCGTATGCATCGGGAAGGTCCGGTGATTTTAGAACTTCATCCCCAATAGAGATGTAGAAAATATCTCAACTTATCTTCATCAAACAAGCATCAACAACACCGATAAAAAGCCAAACCGTTGGAGTCAACATCAACGTAGGCATCAGTAGCAACCGATAATGGGAAAGCGATTTACGATGTGCGATTTGTGAAATGCGATATGCGAGTTACGAAGTGAGATTGGCCAAATACGAACTGTGAAATGCGAAATACGATGTGCGATTTCTGAAGTGCGATTTGCGAAAACATTTTAACATTCATAATAACATTCATTACATTGCGATTTGCATCATTAAAATTACCTTGTCATATTTCAAGTGTTTAATAATTTTTATCATGTTCATTCCATTATATTACATGAACATGATAAAGAGAGGCATCTATAGACACTCAAATTTTTTTTTCCTATTACTAACTATACAGGAGGACAAAAGCATCTTTTTTACACTATAGAGACAACCCTAGAGGACTATAACATCAGTTCTAACCCCGGAGATAACCCTGAGATATCCAGTTCAATGTCCATAGTTAACCCCGGGAGGTCAAGCCAACCTCAGAGATAATCTTGAGGACAATCAGAGTCAACAGCAGGCCAATCTTAGAGATAACCCTAGGAAAAGACTGCTACAACTGCGCCAAAATCGGAGATAACCCCGGGAGGGGCAAAATGGTCATTTTGCCAACTTAACCTCAACTCAAATCAAATCAACTCAGTTCAATGCAAATTGCATCAAAAGTTATCCCACAAGAACCATAGCTTAACTTTCGAGTGCAAACTACGCAAAACAGCCCAATGGACTGTCTATAGAGACCCGGAGATGTCATTTCGATCATGGATCGATCTTCCCAGATTTAAAAAATGGCAAACTATGTCATTGTGTAGCTCTCAAAAAGAGCTTTATAGAATGGTATGGCACACTTCCATCGGACTCCCGAATTGAAAGTTATGAAGGTTCAAGGCGACAGCATGTTGCACAAGTGCACATTTTTCGAGATGACGGGACCCACATGGTTTGGGGAAACCCGGGTAACCGCAGGTAGACCCGCGGCTACCGCGAATAGACCTGCGACCATCTGGTCTATAAATAGAGGCCTTGGGTTGGCCATTTTAAGAGAGAGAAAAGTAAGAAAATTATGTCCCTTTCTACTCATAAACACTTCTAGAGTGTTCTAAACTGCGTGTTTCTTCTTTCTAAACATTTGTAAGTTCGTGTTTTGCTACATACTAAAATTTAACCGGTGGAAACCGAGTTTTCAGGCATCAAAAGCTATCTGAAGTCTTCTTGGTAGCCTACTGTAAGATATTTCAGATTTGTAAGCTTTTATATATATATATATATATATATATATATATATATATTTACAACTTTTATATATATAACTATTTTATCAGCCTGCGGGCTAGATTTGCCTAAATCTGGTCATTTCTCACTTTAACCGGTTCATGGTGACTAAACTGGAACTGTTGAAGGTGGAATGGTTTAGATTTCTTTAAATCTAGTTCTTTTTTCTAGCTTTTATTTGCATGCGGGTTAGATTTGCTTAAATCTGGCTACTTCTCACTTTAACCAGTTCATAGTGACTAAACTAGAACCGTTGAAGCTGGAATGCTCAGATTTATTCAAATCTAGTCAATTTTCCAGCTTTTGTACATATTGCTTTATCACGTGAGCCTAGGAATTATGTGATCACAGATTCAATTTCTGAATCTAGATTCGATTCCCGTGATGGACATTTTCAGCTGCAGCCAGCTTGTAAATTATTCACGGTGTCTGAATTTTCTTAGATGACTCATATGCCCACAAGGAGTTCAACACTACTATGTATCTTATTTTCTAGAAGATGCTTCGCATCTCGAAAATAAAATCAATCAAGTCGAACACATAATAAAATGGAAGTATCAAAGGCCTCAATTACTATTGAGCGCAATGGTTTAAAAAACCTATTTTACAAAACATCACTACTATATCTTGTTAAAATTGAACTTTTATACAAAAGTCAAACCCTTTGTATAAAGGTGCAAACAAGGCATATCACAACTTTCAGACAACTGCACATAGACCTACACACACACACACACATTCAAATAAAAGTTTAAATTGAAAAGTGGCAGTAACCGTGTTATCACGGAAGTCGGGGGTTGCCTAACACCTTCCCTCCGCTTAATCAAGCCCCCGGACCATAACGAATTTCAGTTTTGCAAACCAGTTAAACAGTGTCACATCACTTGGTCTTTGTTCAAACCTTTTCTCAGTTAAGTTGGTGAAACCATTTAAAAATACCAACTGGCGACTCTTACAGTCAAATCATCGACATATACATGTCGGACCTTTTCAAACTTATTTTTTTTAAACAAATCTCACCTAATATGAGAACACCAAAAGACAAGAGCAGAAAGGGACAAATAAAAATCCCGACGTCGACAATTAATGTATTTCTCATCAAAATATTAAAAGACATTTATTATAACTTAAAATATTTTTAAATCATTTATATCATTTTAAATGATTTTTAAATCATAAAAATCATTTTAAAACCATTTATTTAATACAATTATTAAATAAATTATTATCATTAATATTAAATTATTAATGAATTTTATCTCAAAATAGTAAAAGTCATCTTTTATAACTTCAAATATTTTTTAACACTTTATTATCATTTAAAAAGATTTTTAAAATATTAAAATCGTTTTTAACCAATTTATTTAATATACTTATTAAATAAATTTAATATAATTAATATTTAAATAATTTAAAATATTAATAAAAATTATGTCAAATTATTAAAAGTTAATTTTTATAACTTAAAATAGTTTTTAAAACTCAATTTTGAATTTTTAGGAACTATTTTATATTTTCTCTATTTATTGGAAATTAATTTAATTAATTTTAATAAAATTGTCGCTATAGGCTTTAGCGAAGAAAACTGTCGTTATAAGTGTTCTTGAGCCTTTAAGAACATTCAAAGTCAGTTCTGGGGTGCTTAGTTTGACCAGCTTTAATTCCTTGTTCAAGATGTTTTTGGACATGTAGGTGTACTGGTTATATAGTATTGATGTACTACTACATGTACCAACAATGTTCAAGGTCAAACTACATCACATAATGAAGATATAAGGCTTCAAAATAGTTGTCAGAGTTGTTCATCATTTTTTAAAATTTCCAAAAAATAAGAACAGTGTGAGGGTCCTACTTTGGATCTTAATAACTTGACTTCTAGGCTTTGATTGGGTGCTAAAGTGTAATACTTATGTAGATAACATGTCAAGGAGCAAAAGTACTACACTTAGGTAGCTTAACTACATCACATATGCAAGATCTAGGTTGGTCAAACCCTGTCAGAAACATTGTTCTTGACTTTTCTGGAATTTCCAAAAAAACTAATTATGTGCTTGGTCAACCTACTTTAACTGCTAATAACTTTGATTTTGTTGTTTGTTTAGATGTTCTAATGTCATGGTTCTATAGTCCATATACCAGAGTATAACAATGATACACTTACATAAGCTAAACACATAACACATGTAAGATTTAAGCCCAACAAAAAGGCTGTCAGACCATTCTGGAGAATTTCTGGGTTACCCCAGAAACTCAAATCCATGACTGGTCAACCTACTTTAACCATTAATAACTTCGAATCTGAACATGATATGAATATGATCTCACTTCCAGATTACTCTCCTCATAACATACTACAACAATGATACATCTAACAAGTCTAACAATTAGCAGATCTGGATCTTTGGCCTCTGACATTTGACTGTCATGCCATAAATCTTGGGTTCTTGACAATTTTTAAAACTTCATTTTTAAACACTTAGATGTTATAGATCTATGATATATCATCATAGATCACTAAATAACATCCTATAACACATAAATAAACACAAAAACACAAAAAATTTCTTAGCATACAAGATCTAATTTGGTTAGGGTGTATACCTCTCTTTGAATACCATTTGATCCTTGCTTCCTAATATGATCTTGAGGTGTTATGGACTTATCTAGGGACTGATTATATTTCTAAATTTCGTGGCTTTACAGAGAGAAAGACTTGGCTAGTGTATGAACACAAATGAGGCTTATGTTTGGTTTTTCTCTTTCTTTAATCTCTTAACTTTGATTCAATGAACTTGTATGTTGCTAGGTGGCATAGCTTGGCTGATTCACTTGAATTTGGAGCACATGTTAATATCCAAAGTGGTGAGTCACAAGATTTGGAAAATCTTTTAACTTGCAAGTTAAGTAAAAGGATATTTTAGTAATTTTGCCTCCAAAAGGGTATTTTGATAACATAATTTTAGGGGTAGTTTGGTCAATTAACATGATTCCCTTTAATCCTAACCAGTAGGGTTTAATAATCATAATTAAGGTTTGCTAATTAGGGTTTAGGGTTTCTAAAAATATAATTAGAGTTCCTAACTGATCATTAGGGTTTTCTAACCACTAATTAGGGTTTCTAATCTACCATTAGAGTTTACTAAGGTTATACCTTATGTGATCAACATTTGATCATTAATCTTATGATGTACCAACACATACTCAAAGATACAATTTTAATAACTGTATTAACTATTAAATCCCTATCCGTAATTAGAATTAGGGTTTTTATCAGCTGTTTAACATAACTTCATACATATTTCTTAGTCAATAAATAGTTTGACCATCTTCTTATGCTCATATCATAGATACTCAACATAATATTGATAATCACTACTGATATTAAATAATTAAAAAAAAATATTCGTAAAAATAGAATTGTTTAAAATTCTGGTTCCTCACATTCCAACCCGATAGATGGTTCTACACGGTGCTACTGTTCACACATACATTCAATTGAAATACATCAATAGAGTGAATATGTCTTCTATATATTACATAATAATACTTCCCTTCCCAAGTTCTTTGTAACCATTACATATGTTCATCGCCATAGTATCAAATTAATACAAAAGTAATACTATTCTATTACAAAGACAACTACTTGTCCGCCTTAGCCATCCCTTTATCCTTATTGGATCCTTCGGTCCGTTTATTTTTAGTTGCAATCATATGGTTCAGGCAAGGGTGAGCATAACTAGCTCAGTAAGTATAATAATTTCATTTGAGCAACACACATGAATCTTATGAATATATCTTCTATAACTGAATCAATAGTTATGAAGTACTACAGATAATTCAAAATAGCACTTCTCTTTTCTTTAAAATGTTTAACAATGAACAACATATGTTAAACCTTGATTTTGGTCCAAGACCTTGAGCATTTCATTCTTTCTTTAGAAAGGACAACCCGACACTAAGTCCGTAAATCTGACATTTCTTACGAGCACGTCTAGGTGATCAGCCTATAATACTCTATGTTGTACAACACTACTACATTAAACGTATCTACGTTTAAATTTTAGCAACCTCATGTGACAGTCACTTTACGACAAAAAATTTGTTTGTTTATACTTACTCTTTCTTTGAATCCATACAAAAACAGTTGGCACAAGATAGAAATATCAATAATATTTTGATAGATTATAATGAAATCCACAAAATACTATAAGTCTAGTCTAGCCAAAGGAAATGGCTTCGACTTCTTTGTTACATCAATTCATGTGTATGATACATGAATCATAATGCTTGTCCAAAATAAGTATAGACAAGGGTTTAGAACACTTGCCTTTAGCGTCTTCTATCGTTAATTCACTTTCCTTTCGAGTCGTTAGAGATTCTACATACATAGTCACATAACATATCATATTAGGTCATAAACAATTAATAAGTATTGTCATTAACATATCTTCTCCTTCTTCTCGGTCTAACTATCTGTTTACTTAACTTACTAGCATTTGCCAGGTTAGTTAATGTTTATTACAACTTTATAACATTTTATTGTTATAAATGACTTTGCTTATTCAATGTTTAAGTAATTACATTTCAAGCAATCTCAAACATCCATTCAACGTGCGTACGGTTTACTGTATTATTAAACTTACTTCATGTTTACATTTTTGTAACCTTTTGTTAACTTTTAATCGTTGAACTAAAGGTTTTAATCATCTTTTAAGATGTTACTTTAAGTTTAATTAAGGTCATAATTCACCTTCAATCAACTTACCTTTCTTTTCTAATCATATAAATTCTTCTCTGCCTTTGGTTTAGTACCGGCGTTGCGGTGCCATTTCCTTCGTTATATGTCGCGTTGCAGCGCGACTCTTCAGTGCCTGGGATTCGGTTACGGCGCTACGGTGCCACTTTCATAGGCTTGGGTGGCGCTGAGGCACCGACCTTGAGCTCTTGAATTTTTTTAAGTTATTCATTTTAAATCCTTTCTGGGCTCGTAACTTGATAGTTATAAGTCGGAATGGGCTCTTTCACAAACCATTATCTCACATATCTTGCATACTTCGATTTCATTAGGACGGATTAAGTTTCTGAATTTGTTAACACTAAATTTACTGTTTAATTCTCTATTACACGTTCGTTAAATGTTCGTGAACGTTCATAACTAGTTTCTTCGTTTTAAGTCAGAATTCGACCATTCTTGAGTCCGTAACTCTAAAATGCAAAGTTTGACGATACGCCATCGAAAACTAAGGTTTCTGAGTTAAATGGCGACCTTTGACTATCATTCCGAGAATTTTGCAATTTCGACGATTATCGTCTAATCTCGTAAATTTCATCATAACTTCGTTACTTGAGATTTTTACTGAGTTCAAAATGCATTCATTCCATTATTCATACATCTATAATCCTAACCAAGCATATAGCATCTAATCCTATACACGATGATTTTAAACTTGTACATCAACAACATGTGTTAAATATTCATGTATTCTTCATTAGTTCTTACTTTTTTTTATTATGATTCCACTTGTATCATGATTATTAATGTTTAAAGTCCACTAATAGCCATCCTTGTTACTTTTTAAGATACATGCTCCACCAATAATCACTTCTCTATCAAGGTTACAATTGAAAAGATGAAGATTAAAGGTTAAAGTTACCTTACCTTTTAATGTTCTAGCTTTCTTCTTCATTCTTGATTAATTGGAATAGCTCTCACTTCTCTCTCAATATAATGCTCTAAGTATTGGTGTAATTAAACAACCAACAAATGAAACTCCAATCTCTCTATTTATAGACTTGGAAAAGTGAGGGCAAAAGGGTCAAATGGTCACCCAATCTCCTTACTATTCCACCTCTTTACTATTCCAAACTTGCAAACTAAGCCACCTCCATTGCTTGGCAAACCAAGTGGCCAACCATGACTCACTATGGGGTGCCCACATAGGTTCCCTTATGGGTTTTGCCCATCCAGTGACCCATCAGTTCGATCCATGGGTTCGGTTCTTGGTTCGGGCTTAGTTTAATTCAATTTGGGCCTAACATTGGGCTTGAATTACATTACCTTTGGGCCTTGATTAATTTTGTCATTGGGCCTCACTCATCTTTCACTTGGGCTTGCCAAATTCATATTCAAATCCAACTAGTCTATTAACAATGGTTTAAGCTTTTAACGCATAATCCTTGTATTCTTCTCGTATACTAGTTCGTATAACATTCATCATATATGTTATGTTATCTTTCATATATACTTATACAATACCTTGTATTATACTCGTATTCATTCCCTCGTATAATAACTTTCTTATTATACAACCATCAATTATTCAAATCTAACATTCTCAAATTTGGATACGCAGGAGAAAAACTGTGTTTGTCATAACTGAATTATTATTAGATAATCCATCGTTCCTTATCATTCTATCGTTACGTATTTCTCAGAAGTTTAAAAATGATTCCCGAGCAGGAATGGATGAATAGTGTTTTTCAGAGAATTTCTCGAAAAGCTTTTATTTTCGTCATAGAAATTAAAACACCTTATTTCTAGCACTTAGCCAGAATACTACTATCTTATTCCTCTTTTGGGTTATATAATAACCTTCATCATACTTACTCGTTATAAATAACATATAATATAATTTTACTCAATATGTATTCAAATAAAATTAATTTACATTATAATTCGATTTTCTCGATTGTTACATTCTTCCCCCTATAAGGATTCTGTCTCTAGAATCTTGCCATACGTTAGTCAAACAATTGAGGGTAATTCTTTTTCATCTTTTTCTTCAAGTTCCCACGTTGCTTCTTTGGCATCGTGGTTTCTCCATACTACCTTCACCGAAGGTATAACTTTATTCCTTAGAACTTGCTCTTTTCTATCAATAATTTGCATAGGCATTTCTTCATACGTCAAGTCTTTATCAACATGAATAGGCTCATATTCTATTACGTGCTTATAATCTAGCTTATAAGGACTTAACATAGATACATGAAACACATTGTGTATGCGTTCTAACTCTAAAGATAATGCTATCATGTAAGCTACCTCTCCTATCCTTTTTAACATCTCAAAAGGTCCTATAAACCTTGGACTTAATTTTTCCTTCTTTCCGAAGCGTATCTTTTGTAAGACCCCAACTTATTATAAATAAAATTGAATTTCTCTATTTATTATCTTGGAATAGTAAGGTGATAATTTGATATAATACTTTGGTTATGGATGAAATGTGCAAATTTTACAAAATAAGCAAGTGGTTATAAAATAATCATTGTTATCGGGGAATATTCGTTTGGTCGTGGAATATTCTTCTTATCGGGAATATCCGTACGACGGCGCAGTCAATTGTGGGGCCCATAACAGAATAACTGTCGGATGAAAAAAACGACAAGTTTGAGTTTTTATAAATAATGGCGTAGTTATTACCGTTAACACTGTTGGAATACCCGGTGGTTAAAATATAGTAATACGCGTAGTTGCACAGTAGCACACGGTATTGCACAGTATAGTTGAATTATTGATTCGTACGTAAGAATGCACTACTCAATAATTGTTACAGTAGTTACTGTTCAATATTTTATTTTATTGATTCAATAATTACTGCGTTGATATTTTATATTATTGTTGTTTCAATAATTTTTGTTGCACAGTATTTTCTATTATCAGATCAATAATTCATATTATTTGAATAATATTATTAGATAGCATTATTGGCAATGTCTAGAAAGTTCTGTCTAAGGAGAGGTTTGGTCATCTAATTGCGCGCCAATAAGGAGAAATCCTTACCGGAAAGCCTCCTCTTTCCTGGGAACGGCCTGGTTGTCATAATTATGATTCTGTAATATTATTTGTGAATAATTAATTATTGATTTATATGATAAGAAAATATTTATTTTATGTGGATATAAATGATGGATATATTTATTTTTATGTGGATAAAAATGAAAGAATTAATGCTGAGGTGTTTTATCAGTATTTTGTCGGTGTAGAGGTATTAAAAATCATCCGTTTGTGGATTTCGGATATTTTATGTTTAGAATTTGGAAAAACTTAAACTTTCAAAGTTGTAGAGAATTAAATTTCCTATGGAAACACGCGTGTTTCAAATTTTTCTGATAAGCGGGCTATTTTCTATGAATTGTTAAAGTTTCAGAAAATAAAAAAAAATTATTAAATTTATGGGTGGGACCCACTTTTGGTTTTTCAAACACATAGGCTGCTGGAAATTTTTCCAAGGTGGTGGCTGGTCATGGTCTATATAGCATGCGTAGGAAATTTTGATTAATAATAATATTATTTTATTATTTAGTCTCCTATGGCGTTCTAGCATTTTTCTATAAATAGAGCGCTAAGTTAGAATTGAAAATCACACCAGAAACAAGTTTTCTCTCTTTCTCTCTCTATATTATCGAGCGTATTCTTATGAGTATACTTTGAGTGTTGCTATACGGTGCAAGTTTCTGTCAGCACTATACCCGAAATTCAGTCAGAAGTACGGTTATTTTGAGGTAAGGGATATTATTTTCTTCTTAAATAATATTATTTTCTTCAATATCATTATGCTGAAATATTGATATGAGTTTTTTTTATCAAATTTGGAACTTTTTGTGTCGGGATTACTATTCACGTATACGGCACTATTCACGTATACGGGCACTATTCACCGAAAAATAAAATTTTCCGTTTTTGTTCAAAATGTCTATTATGGTTACTATCTTTGATTGTATCCATGTTTTGATCTTTATTTTTGAATTCTGCTTCACAATTGATTATTATGAAGTATTATTGATCTTGGATAAACTGTTATACGAATCCCTACTATTTGTCCTTCTGTCTCACTGGATTCATTTTCTTTAAGATATTTTTCATCATCCTCAGTCCTAAATGATGATATTACTGAATATATTTGGCTTGTAGTGCAAAGATGAATGATTAACTGATGAATATCTTTGGCCCGTAGTGCAAAGATGAATATTTGATTAAAGATGGTTATTGATTGTTGTTACAGGGATAAAATATTGATGATGTACTTTTAAATCTTAGAAGATAGTAGAACTCATTCTCTACTTGACTCTTCTAATAGTTTGTTGTTTCCGCTGTAGTTGTTGATCTAAAATTTATTGTCTATTATATTTTATCAGATTTTTCTCTGTTGAAGACTAATGATAATTTGTTGTATATTATCTTAGTCATAATATTCTTTACTAGGCTTGTTGAGCCAACCCTTTTCTTTTTGTTCCATTTTTCTTCTCAGGAGGTGAGAACATAGCAGGATCGAGTCGGGGTATGGAGTAATGGTTCTAGAAAGATGTTTTAGCAGTCCTCACTATTTTTGTAAAATAGTGTTTGAATAATTGTAATGAGGACTTATTTGAGTATGGATATTGTCTAGAAGACAATATTTGTATTTAAACTCACAGTATGTATTGTCGTATTTCACACGACATTTGTATTATTGAAGTTGTAGTTTGCTTTATGTACCATGTGTTTGGCGACTCGGAATGGGTGTTGTTTACCTATTTTGGGGGCGTCACAGTTGGTATCAGAGCTTAGGGATATGGTCTCTGGCGGAGATCGGGGAATAGAACTAGGAGGGGAGAGACGAGTAAATCCTTCGCTAGTGTGTCCTACCTAAGCTTATTTATTGGTCGGTCATAATATAGGGATATTATGTGATATGTTAATTTGTTTAATTAACCCTTGTTTTATGGCAGTATTTAAGAATGGCTGCTGAGAACGTTAACAATGGAGTGTATGAGACTGTGGAACAACCTTTAGTTACAAACCAGGAGAACGTCCAACAGGAAGGCAATATTCCTCCTGTAAACAACACTACCGAGCAAACGATGAATGATGGAATGTTTAGGAGCTTTTTGCAGTTCATACAAAATCAGACGAGGGAGACTCGTGTACAAAATATGGGTGGAAGTGATAGCAACGCGCGGTCTGTCATAGCCAAGCAGTTCAAAGAGTTGGGACCACCAGAATTTAAGGGAAAGCCAGATCCGATCATGGCGGAAACGTGGGTCAAGCAAATTACCAAGATATTCGATGTCTTGGGATGCACGGAGGAACAAAAGGTTCCATTCGCCACCTTTATGTTTCGCGGTGAGGCAGACTACTGGTGGGAGTCTGTGAAGCGTACCCAGCCTGACGCACTCAACATGTCCTGGGAAACATTTCAGATACTGTTCAATGACAAGTACTTTCCTGAAAGTATTCGTCATATGAAGGAGGTAGAGTTTATCAGACTGGAACAAAACAACATGACAGTGTCCCAGTACGAGGCGAAGTTTGTAGAGTTATCTAGGTTTGCACCTCATTTGGTCGAAAATGAGGAATGAATGACAAGGATGTTTCTGAGAGGTCTAAAACCCGAGATTCGACAATATCTTATCTCTCATAAATTTTCTTTATATTCGGATGTTGTAAACAGGGCTCAATTATTAGAGCGAGATAATGAGTATGTGCAACCGAGGGACCACAACCAGGGTCATACCGGTGACAGCAGTCATCAGAGCGATGATAACCAACGAGGAGGGAAAAATACGAACAAAGGCGGTAACCACTTGGGTGGTTATCGCGGCCATGATAATAAGAGAAGTGAGTCAAGTGGAAATTTCAGAAAGAGGAGATTCAAAAATGACGGGAAGACATCAGCAACAGCACCAGCACCAACGACAAATTCTAGGGGAGGAGAACGACTGCCAGTTAGATGTTACAAATGTAAGAAAGAGGGACATATCAGCCCAAACTATCCACAACAATCTAAGGTATGTTACAACTGTGGAAAGGAAGGCCACATAGCTCGGGATTGTTCTATAGCAAAACCAAGTTCAACGGGGATGGTGACTCCAAGGGCTGTCCCGCAAAAGTCAAAATCAGCGGTTCCTGGAAGAGCGTTTGTCATGACTGGTCAAAACGTGAGGAACCCGAACGAGGTGATCACGGGTAAGCTAATCTTGAACTCTTGCGAAGTTTATACCTTACTAGATACCGGTTCTACCCATTCTTTTATCTCTCCTGCTTGTGCTCAACGTTTAAACTTGACTCCGGAGAAATTGGACTTTGACTTATCTGTTGAAACTCCGTTGGGTGAAACCTTTGTTACATCTACAGTTTATAAATCCTGCATGATCCAAGTTGGCACTATCACATTACCTGTTGATCTTATCTATTTAAAGATACTTGCTTTTGATGTGATTTTAGGAATTGATTGGTTAACCACTCATCATGCTAAA
Source organism: Panax notoginseng (assembly GCA_016801055.1). Taxonomy (NCBI): domain Eukaryota; kingdom Viridiplantae; phylum Streptophyta; class Magnoliopsida; order Apiales; family Araliaceae; genus Panax; species Panax notoginseng. Next base: position 99,087,857 of record CM029022.1, on the reverse strand, counting down.
ATTGATTGTTTTCGTAAGGTTGTTAGTTTTCATATTCCTAACCAACCTGTCATACGAATTCAAACTACTAAACCACTAAAATCAGTCACTGTCATATCAAGCCACAAAGCTATTCGTTTATTGAAAAACGGATGTCAAGCTTTCTTAGCCCATGTTATGGATTTGAACAAAGACAAGTCAGATTTGAATAATATTTCTATTGTTAGAGAATTTCTCGATGTATTTCATGAAGAACTTCCCGGTCTACCCCCAGAACGTGAAGTTGATTTCTTTATTGACCTTGAACCTGGCACAAAGTCCATTTCAAAAACCCCATATCGAATGGCTCCTATTGAACTTCAGGAGTTAAAAGTCCAATTACAGGAATTGTTAGACATCGGTTTCATTCGTCCTAGTACGTCTCCTTGGGGTGCTCCTATTTTATTCGTAAAGAAGAAAGACGGGAGTATGCGACTTTGTATCGACTATCGAGAATTGAACCATGTCACCATCAAGAATAGGTATCTGCTACCTCGCATTGATGACCTGTTCGATCAGTTGCAAGGAGCACAATTCTTTTCAAAGATCGATCTTCGTTCTGGATATCATCAGCTGAAGATTAAAAATGAGGATATTTCAAAGACTGCTTTCAAAAATCGGTACGGGCATTATGAATTCTTAGTCATGTCGTTTGGATTGACTAATGCTACTGCTGCCTTCATGGATATGATGAACCGTGTGTTCAAAGAATATTTAGATCAGTTTGTTATTATCTTTATTGATGACATCCTCATCTATTCTAAAAGCCGTGAAGAACATGAGCACCATTTAAAGCTGGTACAGCAAAGGCTTTGTGAAAACAAGCTATATGCCAAACTGAAGAAATACGAGTTCTGGCTTAAGGAAGTAGCATTCCTTGGGAACGTGGTGTCAAAACATGGAGTATCTGTCGACCCGACGAAGATTGAAGCAATACAAAGTTGGGAGCAACCGAAGTCGGTGACCGAAGTACGTACCTTTCTGGGCTTAGCTGGATATTATCAGAGATTCGTGGAAGGATTTTTTAAAATCGCTACTTCGTTAACTCAGCTGACTCGGAAAGATACAAAATTCGTATGGAGCGAGGAATGCGAGAAGAGTTTCCAAGAGCTCAAAAGGAGACTCATTTCGGCACCTGTTCTGGCAATACCATCTGGTACGGATGGATTTGTTATCTACAGCGATGCTTCAAGCAAAGGGTTAGGATGTGTTCTCATGAAACATGGAAAAGTCATAGCCTATGCCTCACGACAACTCAAAGAATATGAGAGGAATTATCCTACTCATGATCTGGAGTTGGCAGCAGTCGTATTCGGGTTGAAAATTTGGAGACACTACTTGTATGGGGAGAAAGTGGAGATTTATACGGACCATAAAAGCCTCAAATATTTCTTCACCCAAAAAGAACTCAACATGCGACAACGACGTTGGCTTGAACTATTGAAAGATTATGATCACATTATTCAATATCATCCAGGAAAAGCGAACGTAGTAGCTGACGCATTGAGTAGAAGATCATATGTGAGTACGAGTGCAATATTGTCAATGCAAAGGCCCATTCTGTATGACTTGCAAAGTATGGAGGTAGAATTAAAGGCTCCAAGTACCCACATGATGATATCAAATATACGAGTAGAACCGACATTAATCGATAAAGTTAAAGTTGCTCAAGCTACGGACATGGAGTTGATGCGTATGAAGAAGTAAGTGCAAGAAGGTGCTATTCCAGAAGCGAGAATCGATGAAAAAGGAATACTTAGATTCAACTCCAGACTTTGTGTTCCTAACAATTCTGACATGAAGCATAGAATCATGATGGAGGCACACAACACACCGTTTGCAATCCATCCTGGGAGTACCAAAATATATCACGATCTTCGACATACATTTTGGTGGAGCAATATGAAAAGAGAGATCGCGGAGTTTATCTCGAGGTGTTTAACTTGTCAACGTGTAAAATCGGAGCATAAAGTACCAAAGGGTCCATTGCAACCACCTGAGATTCTGAAATGGAAGTGGGAACGTATTACTATGGATTTTGTTACGGGTCTTCCCAAGGTTTCTCAAAGCATAGATGCGATTTGGGTCATTGTTGATAGATTAACCAAGTTTGCCCATTTCTTGTCTATACGTGAAACTTATTCCCTTAAACGTCTTGCTCGTTTGTACGTGAATGAGATTGTGAGATTGCATGGCATGCCAGTATCCATAGTTTCGGATCGTGACCCAAGATTCACTTCACAATTTTGGGTTAGCTTGTAGAAAGCTATGGGCACGGATTTAGGATTTAGTTCAGCATACCATCCTCAAACGGACGGACAATCAGAGAGGACTATTCAAACTCTTGAAGATCTATTAAGACTCTGTGTCCTAGATTTCAAAGGGAGTTGGGATAAGTACCTACCATTTATGGAATTCTCCTACAACAATAGTTATTAAGCAAGTATAGGCATGGCTCCATTCGAGGCGTTGTATGGATGAAAATGTTGCTCTCCAGTATGCTGGGACGAGGTGGGAGAAGCAACGTTGTTGGGACCAGAATTAGTACGAATGACTACGGAAAAGATCCAAATAATTCGACAACGTATTCAAACCTCACAAGATCGACAAAAGAGTTATGCTGATCTTCATAGAAAGGACGTGGAGTTTAATATTGGAGATCATGTACTGTTACGTGTTGCACCATGGAAGGGAGTTATAAGATTTGTAAAGAGAGAAAAGCTCAATCCAAGATTTGTTGGTCCATTTGAGATTCTTGACCGAATAGGAAATGTGGCCTATAGACTCGCATTACCTCCAAGTATGTCTCGTGTTCATAATGTTTTTCACATATCCATGCTTCGTAAATATGTGAAAGACCCGAACCATATTATTAAGTTAGAACTAGACGAGATAGCCAAAGATTTAACGTACGAAGAGGTACCTGTTAAGATCTTGGATAGGAAAGAGCATGTCCTACGCACCAAGGTTATACCACAAGTTAAGGTTTTGTGGAGGAACCATGCTATTGAAGAAATGACCTTGGAGTTGGAATCAGAAATGAAAGCGAGGTACACTCACCTGTTCGAAACACCAGGTACGTACGTCAATTTCGAGGATGAAATTTCATAAGGAGGGGAGGTTGTAAGACCCCAACTTATTATAAATAAAATTAAATTTTCCTATTTATTATCTTGGAATAGTAAGGTGATAATTTGATATAATACTTTGGTTATGGGTGAAATGTACAAATTTTGCAAAATAAGCAAGTGGTTATAAAATAATCATTGTTGTCGGGGAATATTCGTTTGTTCGTGGAATATTCTTCTTGTCGGGAATATCCGTACGACAGCGCAGTCAATTGTGGGGCCCATAAAAGAATAACTGTTGGATGAAGAAAACGACAAGTTTGAATTTTTATAAATAACGGCGTAGTTGTTACCGTTAACACTGTTGAAATACCCAGTGGTTAAAATATAATAATACGCGTAGTTGCACAGTAGCACACGGTATTGCACAGTATAGGTGAATTATTGATTCGTACGTAAGAATGCACTACTCAATAATTGTTACAGTAGTTACTGTTCAATATTTTATTTTATTGATTCAATAATTGCTGCGTTGATATTTTATATTATTGTTGTTTCAATAATTGTTGCTGCACAGTATTTTCCATTATCAGATCAATAATTCATATTATTTGAATAATATTATTAGATAGCATTATTGGCAATGCCTAGAAAGTTCTGTCTAAGGAGAGGTTTGGTCATCTAATTGCGCGCCAGGAAGGAAAAATCCTTATTGGAAAGCCCCCTCTTTCCTGGGAACGGTCTGGTTGTCATATGTGTGATTCTGTAATATTATTTGTGAATAATTAATTATTGATTTATATGATAAGGAAATATTTATTTTATGTGGATATAAATGATGGATATATTTATTTTTATGTGGACAAAAATGAAAGAATTAATGCTGAGGTGTTTTATTAGTATTTTGTCGGTGCAGAGGTATTAAAAATCATTCGTTTGTGGATTTCGGATATTTTATGTTTAGAATTTGGAAAAACTTAAACTTTCAAAGTTGTAGAGAATTAAATTTCCTATGGAAACACGCGTGTTTCAAATTTTTCTGATAAGCGGGCTATTTTCTATGAATTGTTGAAGTTTCGGAAAATAAAATGATTTTTATTAAATTTATGGGTGGGACCCACTTTTGGTTTTTTAAACACATGGGCTGCTGGAAATTTTTCCAAGGTGGTGGTTGGTCATGGTCTATATAGCATGCGTAGGAAATTTTGATTAATAATAATATTATTTTATTATTTAGTCTCCTATGGCGTTCTAGCATTTTTCTATAAATAGAGGGCTAAGTTAGAATTGAAAATCACACCAGAAATAAGTTTTCTCTCTTTCTCTCTCTATATTTTCAAGCGTATTCTTGTGAGTATACTTTGAGTGTTGCTATATGGTGCAAGTTTCTATCAGCACTATACCCGAAATTCAGTCAGAAGTACGGTTATTTTGAGGTAAGGGATATTATTTTCTTCTTAAATGATATTATTTTCTTCAATATCATTATGCTGAAATATTGATATGAGTTTTTTTATCAGATTTGGAACTTTTTGTGTCGGGGTTACTATTCACGTATACGGTACTATTCACGTATACGGCACTATTCACGAATACGGCACTATTAACCGAAAAATAAAATTTTCCCTTTTTGTCCAAAATGTCTATTATGGTTACTCTCTTTGATTGTATCCATGTTTTGATCTTTATTTTTGAATTCTGCTTCACAATTGATTATTATGAAGTATTATTGATCTTGGATAAACTGTTATACGAATCCCTACTATTTGTCCTTCTGTCTCACTGGATTCATTTTCTTTACGATATTTTTCATCATCTCCAGTCCTAAATGATGATATTACTGAATATCTTTGGCATGTAGTGCAAAGATGAATGATTAACTGATGAATATCTTTGGCTCGTAGTGCAAAGATAAACAGGTGTTGAGATGAACATGACCGACTGGTGATACAAATGAATATCTTTGGCCTGTAGTGTAAAGATGAATATTTGATTAAAAATGGTTATTTATTGTTGTTACAGGGATAAAATATTGATGATGGACTTTTAAATCTTAGAAGATAGTAGAACTCATTCTCTACTTGACTCTTCTAATGGTTTGATGTTTCCGCTGCAGTTGTTGATCTAAAATTTGTTGTCTATTATATTTTATCAGATTTTTCCCTATTGAAGACTAATGATAAATTGTTGTATATTATCTTAGTCATAATATTCTTTACTGGGCTAGTTGAGCTCACCCTTTTCCTTTTTGTTCCATTTTTCTTCTCAGGAGGTGAGAACATAGCAGGATCGAGTCGGGGTATGGAGTAATGGTTCTAGAAAGATATTTTAGCAGTCCTCACTATTTCTGTAAAATAGTGTTTGAATAATTGTAATGAGGACTTATTTGAGTATGATATTGTCTAGAAGACAATATTTGTATTTAAACTCACAGTATGTATTGTCATATTCACACGACATTTGTATTATTGAAGTTGTAGTTTGCTTTATGTACCATGTGTTTGGCGACTCAGAATGGGTGTTGTATACCTATTTTGGGAGCGTCACATCTTTCCTTTCAAGGGAGATACCTTTAGAAATACATACGAGCCGACTTCAAACTCACTTCTCATTCGATAAGGATCTGCATACTTTTTATGTCTGTCCTGAGCTGCTACAAGTCGCATTCGTATCAACTTAACTATATCCGATGTTTCCTATACCAACTTAGGTCCTAGAATTTGGCGTTCTCCTACTTCATCCCAACACAGTGGTGTTCTGCACTTCCACCCATATAAAGTTTCGTAAGGCGGCATACCTATGCTTGTATGAAAACTGTTGTTATATGCAAACTCTACTAGAGGTAGATGATCATCCCAACTACCTTTGAAATCCATGACGTACGATCTTAACATATCTTCTAACGTCTAAATTGTTCTTTTTCTCTGCCCATCTGTTTGTGGATGATAAGCTATACTTAACTTCAACTGCGTTCCCATTTGTTCCTGCAGGGTTCTCCAAAAATTTAATGTGAGTCGTGGATCACAATCTAACACTATCGAAACTGGTACCCCATGTCTAGAAATGATTTCCTTAACATAAAGTTTAGCTAACTGATCTAAATTAAATTTGACTCTTATTGGCAAAAAGTGAGCCGACTTCGTCAAACGGTCCACTATTACCCAAATAGCGTCATACCCTTTCTGTGTAGTTGGAAGTCCCACCACAAAATCCATTGTGATATGTTCCCACTTCCATTCCGGAATTTCCAATGATTGTAACAAGTCGCTTGGTCGTTGATATTTGACATTAACTTTTTGACAAGTTAAGCACCTACTTACATATTCTGCTATCTCTCTCTTCATGTTCAGCCACCAAAAATTCTGTCGAAGGTCTTGATACATCTTAATACTACTAGGATGAATCGAGTACCTTGAACTATAAGCCTTTTATAATATTTCCTCCTTCAATTTTGTTTTACTCGGAACCCAAATTCTTCCTTCAAATCTTAATAACTACTCATTATCAAGACTATACTTTATTTCTTTTCCATCTACTAGCTGTTTCTTCATCTGATCACATTCATCACTTCTAAGTTGTACCTCTTTGACTCTCTCTATAATGGTAGGTCGAATCTCCATTAAGAATAGTTTCTGCTCCGATTCACGATAATCTCACCTCTAACTCTATTCTAGCCATCTCTGTTATTAACTCAGTTTGAGCCATTAACATAGACAACTTTTCTCGTCCCTTTCTACTTAAGGTGTCGACCTGCACATTCGCTTTTCCTGGATGATACAAGATATCACAATCGTAATCCTTTATCAACTCCAGCCATCTTCTTTGTCTCATATTTAAGTCTTTTTGTGTGAAGATATATTTTAGACTTTTATAGTCCGTGTATATCTCACATTTTTCTCCATATAGGTAATGCCTCCAAATCTTTAAGGCGAATACCACCGCTGCCAGTTCCAGATCATGAGTAGGATAAACTTTCTTATAAAATTTTAACTGTCGTGATGCATACGCAATGACCTTGCCATACTTCATGAGCACACAACCTAGTCCTCTATGCGAAGCATCGCTATAAACTACAAAATTCCATGTATCATCGGGTAAAGATAATACAGGTGCTTCACTAAACATTTTCGTCAGTTCCTGAAAACTATTTTCAAACTTCTCAATCCACACGTACTTCACTATCTTTCTTGTCAAAATAGTCAACAGAGTAGCTATCTTAGAAAAATCCTGGATAAATCTTCGATTGTATCTTGCTAACCCTAGGAAACATCGTACCTCTGTCGGTGTTTTTGGTTGTTCCCAATTAAGCACTGCTTCCACCTTTCCTGGATCCACTGAGATTCCATCTCGGTCGATAACATGTCCCAAAAACTATACTCTCTCTAGCTAAAATTCACACTTAGTGAACTTCACATATAATTTCTCCTTCCTTAGTGTCTCCAACACTAATCTTAGGTGTTCAATGTGATCTTTTGGCGTCTTAGAATATACTAGAATATCATTGATAAACACTACAATGAACTTGTCAAAATATTATTTGAACACTCTATTCATCATATCCATGAATGCAGCTAGTGCATTCGTCAACCCAAACGACATTACCAGAAACTCGTAATGGCCGTAACAAGTCTTGAATGCCATCTTAGGTACATCCTTCTTCCTGACTTTTAACTGATGATACCCCGTTCGTAAATCTATCTTAGAAAAATACTTTACCCTTTTTAATTAATCAAAAAGATCATCGATCCTGGGCAATGGGTATTTATTCTTTATTGTTAGCTTATTCAACTCTCGGTAGTCGATACAAAGTCTCAACGATCCATCCTTCTTCTTCACAAATAGTACCGGTGCTCCCCACAGCGAAACACTAGGTTGAATGTATTTCCTATCCAACAGTTCATGTAGTTGAACCATTAACTCCTTCATTTCTACTGGCGCCATATGATACGATGCCCTTGAAACTGGTGCCGCTCCTGGCATAATATCTATTATGAATTCGATCTCCCTATCCCGTGGAAGACCTGGTAATTTGCTTGGAAATACATCCACAAATTTTTTGACTATAGGTATTTGTTCCATCGTTGCTCCCACTCTCTGGGTATCAACAACATGACACAGATAACCTACACATCCCATCCTCAACAATTTTCTAGTTTGTGTCATGGTAAGATAACACGAACGTCCCGGCGACTTACTACCATAAAACACTACCTTAGGATGCTTCAACGTTTGAAGGTTTAAACATTTCTTTTGACAATCTATAATTGCACCATGGTTAAACAACCAATCCATCCTGAGAATTACATCGAATTCTCCCAACTTTATCGGTATTAAATCTATCGACAATTTATAACCTCGTATTTCTACACAACAAAGCCTATGAATATGTTTAACAGGAATTATTTCTTCATTTGCTACCTTAATATTTAAAGGTATAGTCAATCTTTCAGGAAGTAATCCTAATCGTCTAGAAAAATCACATGCTATAAAAGAACAAGTAGCACCCAAATCAAACAACACATAAGTATTTATATCGTTGATTGGGATAATACCTACAACTACATCGCCTGATGCAACTGTATCCTGGATCGTCATATTAAAGGTGTGAGCCATCGACCTACTCGTCTTAGCTGGACCAGTAATAGCTAACTTACTATTATTAGTGCCCTTATTACCATCCATCCCCTTCTTTGGGTAATTTTTTGCCATGTGATCAGTTGATCCACATACGAAGCATCCATGATTCTTCTTCGGACTCGGATAGTTAGGCGAAATGTGCCTTTCTTGTCCATAGTTGTAACACATAACTTTACCTTTTGAGACAGACTCCTAAATAAGTATTCCCATAGTTTTTACACGCCTCCATCCTCTTCTTAGGATCTTCTTGTTTTACTCCCGGTATTCCCAGAGGTAAAAGCCTTCCTCTTCTGCCCGTTGCCACTCCCGCTGGCTCCCTTAGTTTTCACTCCCCCATCTACCTTGCTCTTATTCTTCTTTTCTCTGTGGTATTGGCATAAAGCCTCGCTACCACCCTCTGCGATTATTGCCTTCTCTAGAATGGTTTCAAAGGAATTACTTTGAAACACTGATATCCAGCTATAGAGCCATGGTTTGAAGCCCTGCTCGAATCTTTGTGCTTTCTTCACCTCCGTATCCACCTGATGTAGAGCAAATCTTGCTAGTTACTACATAGATACACAATATTTACATATCTAAACCTACTCTAGTTACTAACTAGATTATATTTGCCTAATGACATTTGCATAATTGGCATCGACAAGACTGGCCCCCACATCTCGACTGATCGTAAGCCGAGTCTGCCTTATCTCTACGGGATACTCAGCAACTTGTCACTGATAATTCTTATGAGAACTCCTATGAATATAGGACATCTTACCAATCTTCTGCTTCTTGGCCTTTAGCTCCTCCCTAAGCTCAAAGTCCTCTGTTTCAGCTCATGGACTTTGTCATTTGCCAAAACTTTCTCATCATGTTCCACCTCCCAAAACATCTCTATGTCTTTCTTGTCCTCCAAGATGTCATGGATCTCCTGTAACAATCCATAATTTTAAATTTTAATTCCAAATATTTATTGAATTATATAAATATTTAATTTATGTGTTTATTGTTGAATAAATATTTGTTTAATGTGATTTGATTTGATTATTTATTTGTTAAATAAATAATTTATGAGTTAAGGAAATTAATAATTATGAGATAATATTCTAATTTAATTTAATAATTAAATTAGAGAATTGATATGGATTAAATGGATTATTATAATATTTTTAATTTAATTTGGTAATAAAAGTGTAACAATAAATTATGCTTTAAATGAGTTATTAAGATAAATTAAAGGAGTTTAATTTTGTTTTGTGTGTTTTACCCAAACATAGCCTTATGGCTTTTAAATTTTGAATTTGAATTATAATAAATAAAATAAATCAAAATAATATATATATATATATATATATATATACATATATATAATATTTTATAACTGATATGTAATTATTATAATAATAACTATACGACAGTTACATACGTTTTGGGAGTGTCTGTTTTTTTTACATGAAAAGCTTTTGGCTTAAGCCTAAGGAGAGAAGAGAAAAAAAAAGAATACAGAGAAAAGAAAATAGAGAGAGTTTGCAGAGAGAGTTATGTGATTCTAAGAAATTCACTGTGGTTAGCAAGGATTATCCAAGCAATTGAAGGTATACTTTTATAACCTTAATATTATATATATGAATGTTCTATATTCACGAGTTTTACATTTTCTGTGAATTCAAGTTGGTTGAATTGTTGTTGTATAAAGTGTTAATTGTATTTGTTATATTATAACTAACATTTAGACAAGAATTAGTGTGATAATCACGTTAAAAAGAAAGAGAAGTTGTTTACAGTGCATGTGTATATATATGTCTTGTGAAAGTACAAAAATTGGTAGTTAGTTTGTTAACTAATCTGTAAATTAAGCCTTGAATATGTTAATTCAGTAAGAAACAAAGAGAATACAATTTGAATGAGTTAATTTGGCGTATTATTGAGACCTTGGTGTTAATTTTTGTTAAGGATGTCAAAAAATAGAGTTTTGTATAAAACATGGAATTGAAAGGTTTTAAACTTGATGTTTATGTTATTTATGTGAATAAAAATAAGTTAGAGACCTTAAGATATGTTTCTGTGAAGTCTTTGCAAATTATACGTGTTAAATTGGTTGCTAGTAAGTCAGTTGTAAGCTAAATTAGCTTTATTTGTATTCTTCACGCCTAGAACTGTAATTCGGCGCCATAGCGCCAAGTCTCGCGCCGCAGCGACTATCATAGGCCTGTGCCTCGCGCCACAGCGCCAACACCGCGCCGCTGCACCGTTCCCAGTGTAAACTGGGGCACCGCAGTGCCGGTTAGCAGTGTGGTCAGGAAGTTTGTTTTTATTATACAAAAGTCTGTAATTGTTGACAAGGTGCAATGTTGGGACTGTTAAAATGTGATTTTTATATTATGGTGATATATGACAAAGAGTAAGAATATTATTAACAATTAATGAGGTATGTTAATAGTATAACTTGACTATATGATTAAAAATCAAGTTATACATGATGTAGATACTTAATTGTATACGGAGTATATGTAGTAACTTATTATGTCATGATGACATGTGTATAGGATATTGTGAATCGAACTATTACAGTTTAGCTCATGCAAGGCAAGTTTCTTAACTCTAATTTTATATTGTGCAAGTTTTCTTTACCTTATCTTGTTTACAATTGAGGAAGTTTATGAACCTTAACCTCTATTTTAGTTTGTTCTATTTACCTTTATATTGAGCAAGTTTTTATCGTTCAACTTGCTAATGATTATGTATGTTCAATAATTTAATTCTGTTACTAAGCAAAATTCTAGCCTTAGCTTAATATTGTTCAAGCAAGGTATGTTACGTTATTCAATGCTTATGCTTTTAGTTCATTTCTAAAGCAATGACCTTAATATACAATGTTGATTCATGTATAACTTATTCCATAGCATATTGTTATTACATTTTCATTCAACTAATCCTTAGTTGATGATCGTTAAACTCTAAATTACCTTGAAACTTATCCAAACCAAACTTAATTTGGTGCGGACTTGTATTCTAAATACTGAGACGAACAACCCTATTACAGAGGATAATTTACGCAAAGCGTTTAGATGTTTGTGCATAATACACTGTACGAAGGGCTAATCCCCCTAAGTACAAGAAATCCCTACAGTCTTATGACTGTTTAGGTTTAAGTTAAAAGAATACTTATAACTTTGGACATAGTTTGTGGTCTTATGACCCACATATATATATTTCAAATTATGTTCCTGATTATCATTGATAGAGAATATTATTCAGTTCTATTAAGCCTATTCATTTAGTAGTTGTTATGTTATATTATTCATTGTCACTTCAAGTGAGCATTTGTTTGCTCACTCTTGCTTATATAAATATTACAGCTACAGTTGAGAAGGTCAATGAACCTACCACCAGTAAAGGGAAAGGAAAGATGAACAAGTATTGAAGACTTGTAAACCTGTTGACTTTTATAGTGACAGACTTTATTTTAAATATTGTGATGTAGTTATTTAATTTTCCGCACTTGATATTTGTATTTAAACGTTAGATGACCTGGGAGATTTTTATTGAACTTATTGATGTAATCCTTTAATGGGAAGGTTTATTGCTAAATTTTATTATATTTGGGTAGTTAGAAATGAATGTTTTTATCAAGTGAACATCAAATCTTATGGGAATGAAGTACCCGGATTTAGGGGCGTCACAAGTTGGTATCAAAGCTTTAGGTTATGAACCTTAGGTGGGGAAAAGCCTTAGGGAGTAACCTTTCAAAAGATAGTGGTGATAAACTCTTATCAAGTTTTAAGGAAAAAGCAATAAAACACTTATGTGCTTATGTGATTGCAACATATGTGCTCGTGAGTGTCGAGTAGTAATGATTAGTAATTAAAATTTAAAATTTTGTTGTCAGGATGGCGAATATAGGAGAATCAAGTCAGACTAGGGAGGAAGGACCCCAGATGCCTAGAGAAGAGGAGCCTCGTGACATTCAGGTGGTTTGGGAACAACTACTGCCACGAGAGTCATCTCCGTTAGTTACAGTGGTCGAGCAGGAGGGTTTACCTGATGAGGACGATGAGGTAGAGACGGATGAGGAGGACCCCGTTGAGCTACCACAGTCGGATGGGGATGAGGATGATGAAGAAGAAGAGTTTTCACCAAACTCGATTTCAGCCCGTATGTACGACGAGGTATAAGACCGCAATGTGGAATTTCAAGATAGAGTCGAGGAGTTGGAAGAGATAGTAGCTGAATAGTAGACCTCGATGGCACAAAAGGACGACGAGATCTGAGACCTAGATGGACGTCTAAGTAATGTTGAATGGAAGCCGATTCACACTGAAGGAGAGAACGAGCAAATGACAGAAGAGATCGCGGAGCTGAAGAACAAATTAAAAGAAGAAGCCGGTAAGAGAGCAAGAGTTGAAGACACGTTTGAGAAAACTTCTCAGCGTGCATGAGCAGCATAAGGGGAAGCACAAGCGAAGAAGATCAAGATGGAGGAGATGAATAACGTATTCAACACCGTGATTAATCGAGCTCAAGATCGAGTTATGTATTATCCGATTCAGTTCGAGACACTGCCACCATATATGTTAGATCACAGAACAATGTTCTGTATTATAGAAGAAGAGCGTCGTAAGGCTACACAGCATCTTAGTAGGACATCGTAGGGAATGTACCTTATATGCGATTAATAATATGATAGATAATATATAAATCCCAAGTGTTATGTAACCAATGGGATATGATGATGATGATGTTATCCTGAAACTTTAGTAGTTCGGGAAAGTAATGTAAATAGAAGTAATGCTATTGTTCTTATGTTTTCTAAAAGATTATGAATGAATAAAAGTTATTATTTTATTCAAGGTGTTATGTGTTATGTGATGATCTTTTATGGTGTGCAAGTTAAGTAGAAAATACTTAAAAGAAATTGAGTAATAATCTAATAAGTGTATTTTAATCAGAAAATGCCTCCAAGAAGACGTCAACCACGACAACAAACCCCTGAGGGATCTACCAATAACAACAACGCTGAAGCTAACCCAGTTCAGCAGTTGGTGACACTTCTGACAAGAGCACTGCAGAATCAACCGCAGAATCAAGCTGTAACTTTTAAGGATTTCAAGTCGGTTTGACCACCAGAATTTCGTGGAACCATGAATCTGGTTGATGCACAGACCTGGATCATGGAAATAAAGAAGGTATTTGATGTTGCTAGGGTTGGTGACAACCAATAGACTACTTTTGCAACATTCATGTTGAAAGCAGAGGCCAGTTATTGGTGGTAAGCTAATAAAACTAGAGGAGGTCAAGGAGTGATGACTTGAGAAAGGTTTAAGGAAATATTCTTTGAGATATACTTCTTAGAGAGTTCAAAAAATCAGATGGTAGTGCAGTTTATAGAGCTGAAGCAGGGCACAATGACAGTGTCGGAATATGCAGCAAAATTCAATGAATTGGCGAGGTTTACGCCATATCAAGTGAACACGGATGAGTACAAGGCGAGGAGGTTTGAACAGGGACTGAAGCCCTGGTTGTATAGCAGAGTCTCCCTATTCCAGTTGAAGACATTTGCAGAGGTTCTTGAGAAGGCAATTCTCACTGAGGGTGGAGGCGAGGCTGTAATAAAATACAATCAAGAACAAAAAAAGAAGAATAACGAGGGTGAAGGTAAGAATGGTGGGAGTGGTGGTGGAAATGGTAGTAATAACTTAAAGAGGAAGTGGAATGCGAGTGTTGGTACTGGAAGCCAACAAGGTAGCCAGCAGCAAAAGAAGTTTGAAGCATGTGCTACATGCGGAAAGAATCACATTGGCATGTGCTTAAGGGGTAAGCGAGTATGCTTCAACTGTGGCCAGGAGGGTCACATTGCCCCAAATTGCCATCAACTAAAGAAGAATGTTTGCTACACGTGCGGGTCAAATGATCATTTTGCTCGTGAGTGCCCTAAGAAAAAAGCTAGAGAGACAACGAGAAGCAAGGGAGGTAGTAGTGGAGGTACATTGACCATTATTGGACCAACGTAAGCCCACAACCAGAACTTTCAACATGACTGTGCAGGATGCTGTTCAATCAAATGATGTTGTGTCAGGTATTATCCCAATCAATGATATAGATGCTTATGTATTATTTGATTCGAGTGCTACTTGCTCGTTTATATCTGATGAATTTGCTTAGAGGTTAGGATTGCCTAGCGAAGAATTGAATTTCCCTTTAAACATAGAAATCGTAAATAGGGAGGTGATTCTTGTTAGGTTCATATACAAGAATTGTAGGGTGAATATTAAGGGGAATGTCATGATAGTAGATTTAATCCCGATTAAACTTGGAGAGTGTGATGTTATATTTGGAATGGATTGGCTATTCAATTATGGAGTGATAATTGATTGCCAAAAGAAATGTGTAAACCTTATGACTCCGTCAAAGGTAGTATTCTATGGTAGCGGATCGCCTAGACATGCGAGATGTCTGACGATTATACAAACCAAGAAGTTATTGAGTCAAGGCTGTGTGGGATATTTAGCTTACATAGTCGATACTCGGAGGAAGGGGGTGAAACTGGAAGAGATACCAATGGTTAGGGAATTTATAGATGTGTTTTCGGAGGATTTGCCAGGACTTCCGCCTGACCGAGAGATCGAGTTCATCATCGATTTGGCGCAAGGAACTGCTCCGATATTGAAGACACCGTACAGAATAGCTCCGGTAGAGGTGAAGGAACTGATGGTACAATTGCAAGAGCTGTTAGACAAGAAATACATTCAGCTGAGTGTATCACCGTGGGGAGCACCGGTGTTATTCTTGAAGAAGAAGGATGGGTCAATGCGTCTTTGTATTGATTATAGGGAATTAAACAAAGTCGCTATTAAGAATAAATATCTGTTGCCAAGAATAGATGACTTGTTTGACCAATTGAAGGGTTCTAGATACTTCTCAAAAATAGATTTGAGAAGTGGATATCATCAATTAAAGGTAAGGAAGGAGGATGTACCTAGAACGGCATTCAGAACTCGGTATGAACATTATGAATTTCTGGTGATGTCTTTTAGTTTGACCAACGCCCCTGTTGCATTCATGGATTTGATGAATAGGGTGTTTAAACCATTCTTAGAAAATTTGTGGTGGTATTCATCGATGATATTCTGGTGTACTCCAAATCTCAAGAAGAACACATGGAACATTTATGTTTGACATTGGAGACACTAAGAAAGGGAAAGTTGTACGCGAAATTCTCTAAATGTGAATTTTGGCTAGAACGTGTGCAATTTCTTGGACATGTGATTGACAAAGACGGGATTTCAGTGAATCCATCAAAAGTTGAAGCCGTAATCAATTGGGAACAACCAAGGACACCATTGGAGGTGAGGAGTTTCTTGGGATTGGCCGACTATTATAGACGGTTTATTCAGGATTTTTCCAAGATTGCCACCCCGTTATTAAATTTATCAAGGAAAGCTATAAAATTTGTTTAGACGGAGAAGTGTGAAGATAGTTTTCAAGACTTGAAAAAGAAGTTAAGTGTGGCACCTGTGTTGTCATTATCGGATAATACAGGAAACTTTGTGGTGTATAGTGATGCATCACATAAAGGGTTAGGTTGTGTCCTTATGCAGAATGGCAAAGTCATTGTGTATGCATCACGGCAACTGAAGGACTATGAGAAAGGATACCCGACTCATGATTTAGAGTTGGCTGCGGTGGTATTTGCTCTGAAAATATGGAGACACTATCTGTATAGAGAGAACTATGAGATATATACAGACCATAAGAGTCTGAAGTATATTTTCACCTAGAAGGACCTGAACATGTGTCAAAGGAGATGGATGGAATTAATAAAAGATTATGATTGTGAGATCTTTTATCATCCGGGGCAAGGCAAATGTGGTCGCAGATGCTTTAAGCAGGAAAGGTCGGGAAAAGTTGATGCTGATAACCACCCAAGAGGAGCTTATTTCAGCAATAACAAAGCTAGAGTTGGAAATTAAATTTCCAAAAGAATTCGATGAACGACTATTCCAGATAGAAGCTAGTGTGACGCCCCCAAATCCAGGTCCCTTTTGAACCTCGAATTCGGTCCGCCACGATGCTACTATCGTCAAATTATTTATATATTTTATTCATAACTTAATGAATATAACTTTGCTTATTACAATTTATAATAAAAATTCGTTTCATTTCCAAGATCTGTATAATGACCCCAAACTATTATAAGTTTCAAATATTGGTCATTTACCATCCATTTCTTACATCATATTCGATGTTATAAAAATATGCGAAATAATTTAAACTTTTTCAATCTCCTTTGAAAATAAATCTTTTATTGATATCTTAACTTGAATCAATTACATATCCTTGAATCAAATTATGTTATGATTCATTCTATTCGAATTACTGTATAAATCTTTACATCTCTATTTGAACTCCTCTATGTATCACATAATACAACTTAACATGTATTACACATCATAAACTACTATCATGTACATTTTCTAGAACCTAAACATGCTTCAAGAGTATATATTTAAATAAATCAATCAATCTCCTTCGATGCTATTGAACTTTATCTATCAAGTAGCACGTAATCTTTACCGTGAATCCTTAACCTGCAAAAGTGGTTATTTGCAAGGGTGAGCTTGATAGCCTAGCAATTCTAACAGTTTTTCATGCAGCACATAGCATATAATAGCATATTCAGTTCATGTATTCATAATCAATTAATATTTAATACGCATGTTACTTCTCACATAACAGGCATAGAGATTTACTTCACAAGCATATCATCAAATATCAACTTTCAAATTTTATACATATCTCATATGCATTTCATATATATACATCAACATACTCATAGCATAATATAGCTCAACTAACAGTTATCGAATTCATATATCAAATAGGAACTGAAAGGCTTGCCTAATTCGTAGTTTATCAATTACGACTTAACTATTTAAAGCTTATCTGCACTGCGTGTATTCCTACACAGTTATATAATCATGGATTCATACCCATCAGTCATACATTTCATATGCTCTTAATATAATAATAAATACTACATCGTTTCCTATATAGGTTTGTAAAACCTTCATTTCACTTTCTCATCATACTCTTAGAATAGCTAGGTATGTATAGTTATACCTTAACCACCCGTACTTTACATCAACATTCATATACATCTATTGTTGACGTCGGGATTTTTATTTGTCCCATTCCGTTACGTGTTTTTTTTGTGTTCTCATTTTATGTGAGATTTTGTGACGCCCCCAAAATAAGTCCAATCCACCCAACCTATTCCGAGTCGCTAAATACATGGTACAAAAACAACTATAACTTCACTATTATAATTGTCGTGTAAAATACGACAACACTTATGTTGTGAGTTTAAATACAAATATTGTCTTCTAGACAATATCCACACCCAAATAAAGTCCTCATTATAATTATTGATACATTATTTTACATAATAGTGAGGACTACTAAAATAACTATCTTGAACTATCACTCCACACCCCGACTAGTTCCCGCTATATTCTCGTCTCCTGAGAAGAAAAATGGAACAAAAATAAAAAGGGTGAGCTCAACTAGCCCAGTAAAGAATATTATGACTAAGATAATGTTCAACAAATTATCCTTAGTCTTCAACAGGAAAAAATCTGATAGAATACAATAGACAACAAGTTTTAGATCAACAACTGCAGCGAAAACAACAATTCATTAGAAGAGTTAAGTAGAGAATGAAATCTACTATCATCTATAAATTTAAAAGTCCATCATCGATATTTTATCCCTGTAACATCAATCAATATACATCTTGAATCAAATAGTCATCTATACACTACAGGCCAATGATATTAATCAGTCGGTCATGTTCATCTCAACACATGTTCATCTTTGCACTACGGGCCAAAGATATTCATCAAGAAATCATTCATCTTTGCACTACAGGCCAAAGATATTCAGTAATATCATTATTTAGGACTTAGGATGATGAAAAATATATTTTAAAGAAAATGATTCCAATGAGACAAAAGAACAAATATTAAGGATTCGTACTTCAGTTTATCCATATTCAAAAATACTCCATAATAAACTATTGTGGAGCAGAATTCAAAAATGAGGATCAAAACATAGATCCAATCAAAGATAAGTACCATAACAGACAATCTTGGACACAAAAAAAGGAAATTTAATTTTTCTGTGAATAGTGTCGTATTTATGAATAGTGTCATATACGAAAATAGTACCGTATACGTGAATAGTAATTTCGACACTAAAAGGTAGAAAGTCCACAAGAAAAATCACCATACTTCGTGAATAGTACTCGTGAATAGTAACTCGTGATTAGTAACTCGTGAATAGTAATTCATGAATAGTAACTATAGTAACCCCGACATTAAAAGATAAGAATTTCACAAGAAAAATCTTGCCAATATTCCGGCATAATGATATTGAAAGAAATAATATCATTTTTTTTAAAAAAAAATAACATCCCTTACCTTGAAAAGACAGTACTTCTGACTAGAATACTGGATATAGTGCTGAAGGGAACTTGCACCGTATAGCAACACTCAAAGTATCAAAATACTCATAAGAATACGCTCGATAATATAGAGAGAAAGAGAGAGAGAAAACTTCAGTTTCTAGTGTGATTTTCAAATCTAACCTAAGCACCCAATTTTTAGGAAAATGCTTAGAACACCAAAGCATAAAATTTAATAATATATATATATATATATATATATATATATATATATATATATATATATATATAATTTTCAAGCCCACCTTAGACAACTGATCTCAACTCATTATGCACATGTTAGTGTAGCCCACAAAACAAAAAAAATGTTTTTCTTAATAAACATAATTAAAACTTCCAAAAATTAATTATTTCGTAACTTTGGAACTTTAATAATTCATAATAAATAGCTTTTTTGCTAGAAAAATTCAAACCTTATGTCTTTTCCATAGGAAATTCTATTATCTACAACTTTGTAAGTTTAAGTTTTTCCAAATTCCAAACAGAAATTGACCGAAATCCACATACGGATGATTTTACAGGCTATAATCAAATTTCAGTCAAGAAATGGGGTCCACAAACATGAAAAAACATGTTTTAAATATTTTTAGTAACAAAAATACTCCTCCTCATATACTCATATATTCCACATTCATTGTAAAAATATCACTATTATTATATTATTAAAATATAATAATATATTTAAATGAATTATTTATCAGAAAAGATAAAATATCAATTTTTCAACAATTGTCACTTTAAAATTTTCTCCATCTATATCCACATAAAATGAATATTTTCTTTATCATATAAATTAATAATTAATTATTCATAAATAATATTATAGAATCACAATACTGGCAACCAGGCCTTTCCTAGGAAAGAGGGGGCTTTTTAATAAGGATTTCTCCTTACTGGCGCGCAATTAGATGACCAAACCTCTCCTTAGATAGAATTTTCTAGACATTGCCAATATTGTTATCTAATAGTATTATTCAAATAATATGAATTATTGATCCGATAATGAAAATACTGTGTAGTGACAATTATTAAAATAACAATAATTTAAAATATCAACGTAGCAATTATTGAATCAATAAAATAAAATATTTAACAGTAACTATTGTAATAATTATTGAGTAGTGCCTTCTTACGTAAGAATCAATAATTGGTGCAATACCGTGTGCTACTGTGCGACAACGCGTATTACTGTGTTTTAACCACCGGGTATTCCAACAGTATTAACAGTAACAACTACGTCGTTATTTTTATAAACAACTTATACTTGTCGTTTTATTCATCCAATCGCTTTCCGTTATGGGGCCCACAAAAGGCTGCGCCGTCGTACGAATATTCCCCGACAGCAAGAATATTTCACGACCAAACGAATATTCCCCGACAACAATGAATATTTTATAACCACTTATTTATTTAAAAATATTTGCGCATTTTACCCATAAATAACCACATTAATCAAATAAACTCTTACTATTTCAAAATAATAAATAAAGGAAATTCCATTTTATTAAAAAAAATTCGGGGTCTTACAATCTCCCCTCCTTGTGAAATTTCGTGCTCGAAATTGACGTACGTACCTGGTGTTTCGAAAAGGTAAGGATACCTCGCTTTTATTTTTGTTTCCAACTCCCAGGTCATTTCTTCAATAGCATGGTTCTTTCACAAAACCTTAACTTGAGGTATGGCCTTTGTGCGTAGGATATGCTCCTTCCTATCCAAGATCTTGACAGGTACCTCCTCGTACGTTAAATCTTCGGCTATTTTGTCTAGTTCTAACTCAATAACGTGGTTCAGATCGTCCACATAATTTCGTAACTTTGATACGCGAAAAACGTTATGAACACGCGACATACTTGGCGGTAAAATTAGTCTATAGGCCACAATTCCTATTCGATCGAGGATTTCAAATGGACTAATAAATCCAAGGTTTGAGCTTTCCTCACATTGTCGATTCTCGCTTTTGGAATAACAACTTCTTGCACCTCCTTCTTCATATTCATCAGCTCCGGTGTGTAGCTTGAGCATTTTTAACTTTATCGATTAAAGTCGATTTTACTCATATATCATCATTGATCCATAAAGTCTTTAACTCTATCTCTATCATTTGTAAGTCATACGAAATGAGTCGTTTTGTTAAAAACATCGCACTCGTAACCACATACGATTTTCTACTCAACACGTCAGCTACCACGTTCGTTTTTCCAGGATGGTATGGTCAGAACAGGTGCCAAAATGAGTCTCCTCTTGAGTTCTTCGAAGCTCTTCCCACATTCCTTGCTTCATTCAAATTTTGTATCTCTACGAGTCAACTGAGTTAATGGAGTAGCGATTCGAGAAAATCTTTCCACGAATCTTCGATAATAACCAACTAAGCCTAGAAAGCTACATTTTACGATTACTGACTTAGGTTGCTCTCAACTATGACTCATATCCTAATCTTGGATAGCACGTCACAATGGTACCTATCAGTTTACTTCCACACAAATATGGCGTCCCATACGGAGAGTCTGGCTTCGGTTCATTCCACAAAGGAAGTCACCAGATAGAGGCTCGGGTACCAAATTCTATAGTTAAATTTTTAACTCCTGAAGTTCAATAGGAGCCATTCGATATGAGATTTTAGAAATAGGTTTTATACCGGGTTCAAAGTCGATACAAAATTCAATATCACACTTTAGGAGTAAGCCAAGAAATTCTTCAGGAAATACATCAGGAAATTTACTAACAATAGAAATATCATTCAAATCTAACGTATTTTTGTTCAAGCCCATAACATGGGCTAAGAAAACTTGACATCCGTTTTTCAATAAACGAATGACTTTATGGCTTGATATGAAAGTGTTTGACTTCAATAGTTTGATTGCTTGAATTCGAATAACAGGTTGCTTAGGAATATGAAAACTAACAACCTTACGAAGACAATCAATTTTGACATGATGAGTAGTTAATCAATCAATCCCTAAAATCACATCAAAAGCAAGTATCTTTAAAGAAATAAGGTCAACAGGTAATGTGATGGTGCCAACTTGGATCAAACAAGATTTATAAACAGTGAATGTAACGAAAGTTTCTCCTAACGGAGTTTCAACAGATAAGTCAAAGTCTAATTTTCTCCGGAGTCAAGTTTAAACGTTGAGTATAAGCAGGAGAGATAAATGAATGGGTAGAACCGGTATCTAATAAGGTATAAACTTCGTAAGATTTTATAATTAACTAACCCATGCTAACTTCATTCGGGTTCCTCACATTTTGACCATTCACGACAAACGCTCTTCCAAAAATAGTTGACTTTGACTTTTCTGGAACAGCCTTTTGAGTCACCATCCCCGCAGGACTAGGTTTCGCTACCATACAATCTCAAGCGATATGACCTTCTTTTCCATAATTATAACATACCTTGGAAGGCTGTGAACAGTTTGGACTTATATGTCCCTCCTCTCCGCATTTGTAGCATCTAACTGGCGGTCGTTCTCCTCCCCTAGAATTTGTTGATGGTGCTGGTGCTGCTGCCGACATCTTCCCGTCATCGTTAAATCTTCTCTTCTTGAAATTTCCACTTGAGTTATTTCTTCTATTATCTTGGCCATGATTACCACCAAAGTGGTTACCATTTCTGGCACGATAATTTCCTCCACGATGGTTATCCTTGTTCTAATAACCGTTACCATCGGTACGATTATCATCGAGTTGTAGGTCGTTATTCTTTAATTGAGCTGACTCATTATCGCGCTCCAATAACTGAGTCATATTCACAACATCTAAATATAGAGAAAATTTATGAGAAATGAGATATTGACGTATGTCGGGTTTCAAACCTCTCAAAAACATCTGCGTCATACGTTCCTCATTCTCCACCAAATGAGGTGCAAACCTGGATAACTCCGCGAACTTCGCCTCGTACTGGGACACCGTCATGTTGTTCTGTTCTAGTCTAATAAACTATACCTCCTTCATATGATGAATACTTTCAGGAAAGTACTTGTCATTGAACAGTTTCTGAAATGTTTCCCAAGACATGTTGAGTGCGGCTGGCTGGGTAAGCTTCACAGATTCCCACCAATAATCTATCTCGTTACGAAACATAAAAGTGGCGAATGGAACCTTCTGTTCCTCCATGCATCCCAAGACCTCAAATATCGTGGTAATTTGCTTGACCCACGTCTCCGCCTTAATCAGATCCAGCTTTCCCCATAATTCTGGTGGTCCCAACTCTTTGAACTGTTTGGCTGTGACAAACCGTGCGTTGCTATCATTTCCACCGGTATTTTGTACACGAGTCTCCCTCGTCTGATTTTACATGAACTGTAAAAAGATTCTAAATATCCCATCGTTTATCGTCTGATCAGTGGTGTTGTTCACAAGTGGAACATTATCGGCCTGTTGCACGTTCTCCTCATTGGTGAGCAAAGGTGTCTCCACAGTCTCATTTACTCCACTGTTAACATTCTCAGTTTCCATTCTCAATTACTGTCATAAAACAAGGGTTAATTAAAGAAATTAACATATCACATAATATCCATATATTCTAACCAACCAACAAATAAGCATAAGTAGGACATACTAGCGAAGGATTTACTCGTCTTTCCCCTCCTAGTTCTATTCCCTGATCTCCTCCAGAGACCATATCCCTAAGCTCTGATACCAACTGTGACGCCCCCAAAATAGGTCCAATCCGCCCAACCTATTCCGAGTCGCCAAATACATGGTACAGAAACAACTATAACTTCACTATTACAATTATCGTGCAAAATACGACAACACTTATGTTGTGAGTTTAAATACAAATATTATCTTCTAGACAATATCCACACCCAAATAAAGTCCTTATTACAATTATTGATACACTATTTTACAGAATAGTGAGAACTACTAAAACAACTATCTTGAACCATCACTCCACACCCCGACTAGTTACTGCTATATTCTCGTCTCCTAAGTAGAAAAATGGAACAAAAATGAAAAGGGTGAGCTCAACTAGCCCAGTAAAGAATATTATGACTAAGATAATATACAACAAATTATTCGTAGTCTTCAACAGGAAAAAATCTGATAGAATACAATAGACAACAAGTTTTAGATCAACAACTGCAGCGAAAACAATAATTCATTAGAAGAGTTACGTAGAGAATGAAATCTACTATCATCTATGAATTTAAAAGTCCATCATCGATATTTTATCCCTGTAACATCAATCAATATACATCTTGAATCAAATAGTCATCTTTACGCTACAGGCCAAAGATATTAATCAGTCGGTCATGTTCATCTCAACACCTGTTCATCTTTGCACTACGGGCCAAAGATATTCATCAAGAAATCATTCATCTTTGCACTACAGGCCAAAGATATTCAGTAATGTCATTATTTAGGACTTAGGATGATGAAAAATATATTTTAAAAAAAACGAATCCAATGAGACAAAAGAACAAATATTAATGATTCGTACTTCAGTTTATCCATGTTCAAAAATACTCCATAATAAACTATTGTGGAGCAGAATTCAAAAATGAGGATCAAAACATAGATCCAATCAAAGATAGGAACCATAACAGACAATCTTGGACACAGAAAAGAAAATTTAATTTTTCTGTAAATATTGTCGTATTTGTGAATAGTGCCCTATACGAAAATAGTATCGTATACGTGAATAGTAACTTTGACACTAAAAGGTAAAAATTCCACAAGAAAAATCATCATACTTCGTGAATAGTACTCGTGAATAGTAACTCGTGAATAGTAACTCATGAATAGTAACCCCGACATAAAAAGATAAGAATTTCACAAAAAAATCTTTCCAATATTCTGGCATAATGATATTGAAAGAAATAATATTATTTTTTAAAAAAAAAATAACATCCCTTACCTTGAAAAGACAGTACTTCTGACTGGAATACTGGATATAGTGTTGAAGGAAACTTGCACCGTATAGCAGCACTCAAAGTATCAAAATACTCACAAGAATACGCTCGATAATATAGAGAGAGAAAACTTCAGTTTCTGGTGTGATTTTCAATTCTAACCTAAGCACCCTATTTATAGAAAAATGCTTAAAACACCAAAGCAGAAAATTTAATAAAATATTAATATATATATATATATATATATATATATATATATATATATATATATATAATTTTCAAGCCCACCTTAGACAACTGATCTCAACTCATTATGCACATGTTAGTGTAGCCCACAAAACAAAAAAAAATGTTTTTCTTAATAAACATAATTAAAACTTTCAAAAATCAATTATTTCGTAACTTCGAAACTTTAATAATTCATAATAAATAGCCCTTCTGTCAGAAAAATTTGAACCTTATGTTTTTTTCATAGGAAATTCTATTATCTACAACTTTGTAAGTTTAAGTTTTTCCAAATTCTAAGCAAAAATTGACCGAAATCCACATACGGACGATTTTGTAGGCTATAATCAAATTTCAGTCAAGAAATGGGGTCCACAAACATGAAAAACAGGTTTTAAATATTTTTAGTAACAAAAATATTCTTCCTCATATACTCATATATCTCACATTCATTGTAAAAATATCACTATTATTATATTATTAAAATATAATAATATATTTAAATGAATTATTTATCAGAAAAGATAAAATATCAATTTTTCAACAATTGTCACTTTAAAATTTTCTCCATCTATATCCACATTGTCGACGTCGGGATTTTTAATTGTCCCTTTCCGTTACTTGTTCTTTGGTGTTCTCATTTTAGGTGAGATTTGTTTAAAAAAATAAGTGAAAAAGGTCTGACATGTATAATGTCGACGATGGACTGTTAAGAGTCGCCAGTTGGTTTTTTAAATGGTTGTACCAACAGAACCGAGAAAAGGTTTGCACATTGACCTAGTAATGTGACACTGCTAAGCGGGTCGGTGAAACCGAGATTCATTAGGGTCCGAGGACTTGGTTATGCAGAGGGAAGGTGTTAGGCACCCCCCGACATCCGTGTTACCACGGTGACCGCCTCTTTTCAAGAAACTGTTATCTGAGTGTGTGTATGTGTGTGGGTCAATGTGATGTTATTTGGAAGTAGTGCGAGGCCTCGTTCGCACCTATATACACAGGGTTTGAATTTTATGTAAAAATCAATTTTAAGCAAGATATGGCAGTGATGTTTTATAAAAGAGGTTTTTTCGAACCCTGATGCTCAATAGTAATTGAGACCTTTTACACTCCCATTTTATTAAGTGCTCGGCTTGATTGATTTTATTTGACAGATGCGAGGCATCCGTACAAAAATAAATGTACAAAAAGGTCTTGAATTTCTCGTGGATATGAAAACCATCTGAAGAAATCCAAACATCACAAATAAATTTACAAGCTGCTTACAGCTGAAAAGGTCCATCACGGGAACCGAATCTAGATTCAGGGGACTGAATCTGTGATCACATGATTCCTAGGCTCACATGATGCCGCAATTGATATAAACGCAGTAAGCAGGTATATATATAAAAGCTGTAAATATATATATATATATATATATATATATATATATATATATATATATATATATATATATATACATACATGATCACCAACCACGAAGCACATCCATGGGGGATCAAAAATATAAATAAAGCTGTAAAAGCTATCAACCGCCACGGAGGAAAATCCAGGTGGGACGAAATGTACAGAAAGCTGTAAAAACGGTCAACCACCACGAAGTAAACTCCAGGTGGGACGAAATATATATATATATATATATATATATATATATATATATATATAAGCATATAAACTCACTGGATATAAAATCCAGGCTTATCGGACGGAGTCCAACAACAGTTAATATATATAAGTATATATATATTAAAGCAGTAAACGCACCAGATGTGAAATCCAGGCTCATCGAACGGAGTCCAACAACAGTGAATATATATAAGTATATATATATATATATATATATATATATATATATATATATATATATTAAAGCAGTAAACGCACCGGATGTGAAATCTAGGCTCACCGAATAGAGTTAGATAGCAGTTTATATATATAATTATATATATAAGAAAGCCATTAAACGCACCAGACATAAGTCTAGCCTCATCAAATAGAGTTCGACACGCAGTTCATATATATAAATGTATATATATACAAAAGCAATTAAACGCTCCAGACCGAAGTCTAGGCTCAATCGAGGCATAACTCGATAATGTTAGTCAATATATATAAATATATATATATATATATATATATATATATATATATATAATATATTTATATACAGACTGGAATGAAACCACGGACCGAAGCCCGGGCAAAAGCAAGCAACACGACTCTCAACGTGTAGAAGGGTGTGTGCAAAGATAAAGAAAAAGACTCTAAAGTGTGTGAGACGGCTTACAGTTGACTGCTAAAAAAGGCTTTTATATCTTTAGAGTGGGTAAACACTGACTTTTGTGGGTACAAAAGAGGCTATATATGAGCTCACAGGTGTTTAAAAGGAGAAAGTACACTGCATGGGATGAGTGCAGAGCATATTGGGCAGGGCTTCCTCACCGTTTTCTC
Source organism: Panax notoginseng (assembly GCA_016801055.1). NCBI lineage: Eukaryota > Viridiplantae > Streptophyta > Magnoliopsida > Apiales > Araliaceae > Panax > Panax notoginseng. The sequence continues at coordinate 99,060,102 of CM029022.1, read as the reverse complement.
TTAAAAAATCAGCACCCCAAGCTCAGGTTGGCCTGGGTTTTTTGGGTCGGGTCGTCTCGAAGTACGTGCACTCGGGCACTATAATGTCTACTCAGATTTTCAAAAGTGCAATCCGGGCATCCGTTTGAGGTATACAGGACCTATTTCGGACCACCGTTGTTGAGAGTTGTACGATGGCATGGGATCAGAGTTTGTACGAAGTCATTGAAGATGGGACGGTGCCCTCCGGTCTTTAAGCTTTAACTTTCATCCGTTACCCCGTACAATAGTCACTCGGGATTGATTAGTCTTATAGGACATTATTGCGTAGATATGTTGAGGCGACGTGGCGTGGCATCATGTTGGTCAGATGACGATGTTGCCCCTCACCGGTGTTATTATCGGATTGGGCTGATAAAGCAGACGTTGCTCAGCTTCGCTGGGATTAGACTGCTGCAATTGGTTGAAGGTCCTCATTATCATCCTTGAGGTGTGTCTGTCTTCCCGATGTTATCGTCGGGCTGGTACAGTGGATCTCGTTATGGGTGCCGAGATTAAAGCTGGTCGTACTTGTAACAAGTATTTCCGGGGTTATTTGCTGAATTTGTATTCCTTGGGGTTATCACCAAGGTTGGTGGCTATTCCCATGGTTGGAACTGATACTGGTTACCTCAGGGTTATCTTCGAGATTAATCGGTCTTCTCCGGTGTGTGTGTGTCGATATTGATATGCATACCTCAGGGTTATCTCTGAGGTTGGAATTGTTACTCCCAGATTGCGATCTGGGGTTGATGCTGAACTTCCGGTAGTATCCGGTACGGATATGGATCATCTTTTAGGGTTCCCTCTTAAAAGACGAATCTGCTCTCCTGCAATGTTAGTGACAGTAGTACAAAAAATTTCAAGTGTCTAAAGATGCCCCTCTTTATCTTACTCATGCATGGCGATGCATGGGTAGGATAAAGAATCCTAGACACTTGAAAAATAACAAGACGAACATGGTACTATGGATAGCAACATGATGTAAATGTATGATGCATGTGTACGGGGTTGTAGCCCAACACGCTAGGGATGATTGCTGGCTCCCTGTTGCTTCAACTGGGGGTTGGCAACGATAACCAGATTTGATGTGTAATCCGAATCTGTTAGGATGTTGATGTTGGAGTTATCACCAAAGTCATGTGTCTTCAATTATGACTTGATCCCGAAGATGTACCTCGTATGTGTGAGAGACCTATGGGGATGAAGCTTGATCTATTTGAGGATGTGTATAACATATTCCATCATCTATCCTCTTTATTGACATTCCCTTCGTCGACGTGTGAATCAACGGCTGAAACTTTGTGGGTAGATTGTCAAGGTTGCTTGACATCCACTGTCGTGTAGATCACCGGAACATTGCGTTGTGACCGCCGCCGGGGATCCGCTGGGGAATACGAGCGGTCGGGTGTGAAAACCTCGAATAGCTCTAGAGCTCTGATAGGTTTAAATCGCTATCGGCTGTAATAATGTCAAGGCTGCTTGACCTTCATTGATATGTGTGTCAACAGCTTGCATGTACGTGGTAATCCCCTGCCGTGACTTCATATTGTAACCCCCATCGGGGATCCATTGGGGAGTGATGAATATAAACGTACGCAATGATTGAACAACTTTCCATGCTTCGATGGGTTTACTTGCCATCGGCTGAAACAACGTCAAGGCTACTTGACCTTCATTGATTTGTGTGTCAACGGATGAGCATGAGTTGTAACCCCCGCCGGGGACCTCACGTTGTAACCCCCGTCAGGGATTTCATGTAGGGTAATAACTCGAAGTTGGTGGCATCAGACCTGTATAAGGTATTGTCGTCTGTGATTTGTGATAACTGGGATCATTGGCAGGGTATACTTTGTACTCAGGTGACTACCAATGAGTGATGTACAGATTCAAAGTCTAATCTGAGAGGACCAGGATTGTATGCAGATTTGCTCAATCACATGGCATTTTTATTTCGATTTGACTTTGCTAATCTACAAGAACTTCTTTGCAACTCAAACTGGACCGAGCCAGAGGGGTGGGTCCCACATAGGGGTGCCGCAGGTGCATCTGCTGTAGCCGTAGATGGGCCTGCGGCCAACCGTGGATCATAAATCCTACAGCTTAGTCTTCACAAGTCACTTTCAACTTGCTTTGTATAGAGAAAACCATGAGCTATCTTCAGATCTGCTGAGTTCGAGCTGCTTTCTGCAAATTTTGTCACCGTACAAGTGTTCTACACTATCCTGGTAATATATGCATGTATTTTCTCTCATTTCTGTCTGTTGGATTTTGAGTTATCGCATGAAATGCATCTAAACACATAGTAGTGATTATGTATGCACAAATGACTTGATAAAAATTATTCAGCATAGTAAATGTTAGTATTAAACCATGCTGAACATAATTATGTGAAAAAATTTGACTTTTGAGACAGTCAAATTGGCACCTTTTTCTGCTATTTTTTTGTCCTATTTGAGGTCCAATAAGCATAAGGTAGCAAGGCAAAGTACTCCTAGTATTGAGGTTGGCCTTATGCATGATGATTTTAATTTTTAATGCATATACTATGTATATGACTTTGGGGCAGGTGTGCTACTGAATGGCCACCTAGACATGCCTGTATGCATGTGGATAGTCTTATTTTCAAAGGGGACTATGGCAAAAATTTTCTAAATGTAGGCATTGGGTAGTCATGCATTTTTAACTCTATTATATGTTAAAGTAAATGCATGCATGCATATAGTCATAGAATGCATTGTAGAAAGTTCTAGGTAAGGAAATACCACACCCTTTCTGAGGTAATTTGGAGACTTGTTATCTAGATATTATGGATCCGGATCAGCCGAGTAGTTCCTATAGGACTACTTCTGGTATACGACGGAGGGCTTCTGATGTGCCTCGTCCTCGTTCTGTCAGACAGCCTCGTCGGTTGGTGGAGGCTGTGATATGTCCTGTTCAGGTAGATGTTCCAGACGTTGAGGACGAGGAGGTGGATATTCCGATAGAGGACCCCGCACCTGCTGCACATGTCCCTCGTAGGGAGCTTCTGAGCATTCAGGTGGTGAACCCAGAGTTGCTGGGTGATTTGGGTAGACATCCATCGACGTATTTGCATGCTAACGAGGTATGGCGTTAGACTTTAATCTTCTTTCTTTCCCATTGATGAGGATTAAAGGGTTTTGATGTTGATCTGCATTTCATGCAGGTCCCTGGTTTTACACAGTCTTGAAGGAACTGGTTCAGCATTCACTCCATGTACCAGGCGCTTCATCCTGACTATAGAGCGGTAGTGCATGAGTGGGGATTTGGGACATTTTTCTCCATCCTTCCCCGTCGTTGTCCCTGGGGTTATCTCAGGGCATTGTCTGAGCGATGGTTTCATCAGACTCAGTCACTCCATCTACTGGATTACGAGGTGATGATGACGCCTATGGATTGGCGATTTATCACAGGTATGGAGTTTGGAGGGGATCCCCTACTGCCGTTAGATCCTTACTAGGAGTTCCGAGGCGGCGCTCAAAGGCAGGACTGTCCATTCAGGTCCTTTGAGCGTAGATGCTATGAGCGGGCTTTTGAGTGAGCCCATGTCTGATGATGTCAGGATCAGGGATCGCGTTCTGCGGCGATTATTCCTGATGATTATTCAAGGCTACTTCGTAGCAGATAACTCTTCCGTAGTATCTTTCGCTTTGATCAGCGCTACACGTGATGTGGACCGTATTGGAGAATATGATTGGGGCTCTTATACCTTTGCCTATTTCCTCTGGGGCATGCGTATGCGCTCACAGGGTTTGACCGAGGCTTGGCTAGGATTTTACCCATTTCTGCTGGTGAGTATTTCCCTTATCGTTCCCTCTTTATAGGTTAACACTGTTAACTGATAGCAGATATACTTTTTTATTGTATTGGTAGTTCTGGGCCTATGAGAGGCTTCCATGCTTATGTCCCGTGAGTGTGTTAGGTTTAGACACCTATCCATGAGGACGACGATGGCACCATTCGATTCTGCCAGAGGTCCTTGTAGCTAAGGGATTCACTCATTGCCGTATGCAGCTGGAGTTGCTGACGGCTGACACAATCACATGGCTTCTCTATTTCGGGGAACACCTGACCATGGGTTTTGAGGATGGATACCCGATAGGAGACAAGTATGCGATTTTCACCAGGAGAGTTCCTCTCTTCACGGATGAAGGCTGGGAGCTCTATTTAGGAGAGTGTGCTATCAGGAGCACCACAGGGGATATCCGTATACCGATCTTACCTCTTGCTAGGCATTCTTGGCCCGTATTACAGTCACCAGCCATTGATATCTCGTTGTTGGGGGTTGACGAATTTGTATTGTCAGAGGGTCCATGTACTCAGGAGATATTCTAGCGTTAGTGGGTCCCTCGCACTATTGGAGCCCAGTCCCGCGCCACACAGTTTATGGGGGACATGGTTCCAGGATCCTTGATGATGACAGATTGGGTAGCTTGTGTCCGAGCTCTGACTCATATGACCCAGATTGATGGCTTGACCCGACAGTTAGATCGGGCACATATATTTATCCGACATTTGGGCAGAGATCCAGCAGAGGCAGAGTCATTTGTTCCTTCCAGCTCAGGCGCTGGCCCCTCGGATGACCCATTTTGTTTTGCCAGCGCAGATCCTCCTCTTTATAGGCCTGACATCCCTATTGATAGAGATCCAGTGACTCAGGAGGAGTTACATTAGGTGGACAGGATTGATGATGTGGATATCGAGACCCTGGTCTTTTTCTAATGTATATTCTCGTTATATCTTTTGATAGGCCTCTGTTAGATATTGGGTGGCTGTTCCCTATTCTCGCTATATCTTTTGATAGGCCTCTGTTAGTAATAGGGCGTCTATGCCCCATTTCCCTGTATCTGTAGCTGTATAGAGATGATGTATTAGATGATGATATACTTAGGAATGTATGCACAGTATTTCCATTCCCTATATCATATTGCCATCTATTATCTGTTATGCATGTATCATGTTATGCAAATGTATGTATGTCCAGAGATATTCGACATTGACCCCTGGATGGTCTTATGACACGACCCATACAGATGTCTTCTTCGACAGTTAGCCGTATAGATCATACCCCACCGTCAGTAGTGGCGTCGGGTATGCAATCGTGGTATGATAGCATGTCACCAGCAGACAGGGTGACTGTAGATCATTTATTGCAGCATATCATGACCTTTTTGACTTTTCAGGTTCCCGCAGGATTTGTGGATGAGATGATAGAGCATTGGCTACCGGATAGGCAGGTATTTCGATTCAGTACCCATGAGTTGACTCCTACTCTGGGGGAGTATGTACGTTTGACGATGCTGCCTTTAGACAGACCTTGTGTGCATCTGGCTTTGGGAGACATGAGCAGACGATTCATGACTCTCACAGGATTGAGGCGCAGAGTAGTGCAGGATGAGTTGGCATCTGGCCACGTGATATCCCAGCATTTTTTGTAGGACAGATTTGGCTCGAAGGATAGCTATTCACGACATTTTGAGGATTTCACCGCACCAGAGGATCATTGGCGTTTGGCCAGAGTTGACGTACTGATGCTATATGTATTGTCATATATGTATATGCCACGATATATGGATGAGATAGATATAGGCGTTATCATGGCCGTGAGAGCTCTCAGGGAAGGTCGTACCATTGTACCTATGATTGTAGCAGAGACGCTGCGGTCGGCATCATATTATTGCACGTATCCTATAGGAGTGTTCACAGGTAGCTCAGTCATGCTATATGTGTGGTTCATGTCACACTTGAGACCGATTGGCACTCTTAGACGGCATGGGTACTACTTCACCAATGATGTAGCTATGTCATACTCTTTTCAGCCATCAGAGTGTATAGATGCTCTGTCTTGGTCCATATTCTTGGCAGATATCAGATATCCATTTAGCATATTATCGTGTTCGGGGCTTAGCTCACCATACAGCTTCATTACTCATGCTCCGGGCATGGACTATCTCCCTCTGGCTGGTTTGGGGGGAGTGACCACTTATCACCCATTGGCCGTGATGTCGCAGTTCGACCAGTTCTAGGATTTTCATCCTTTTGAAGGGGCGATAAGTCAGCGTTCAGCTTCTTGGTACCTCTCAGCAGAGGACCGATCTCGGGTATACGCCTGCTGGGATCAGCGCGAGATAGCGACTTTTTCTGTCAGTCATCCTGGTTATTCCGCAGAGTATTCCGCGTGTATGGAGACAGAGATTTTATCGGCTGCAGCAGTATTTACAGTACCGGAGCGTGAGTTAGATGATGTAGAGCCCATGGAGGACATTGATACCTACATCGAGGAGGAGCCCACTGCTGGGTTGCCAGCATTTCTTTCGAATTCTCCTAGTACCAGTACTGTTGTGATTCAGCACTCGGCCTAGTACTTAGAGCAGAGTCTTCATCTGATGACCTTTGAGAGAGATCAGATTCGATCTATGATGTCGACTGCTCTTGGTGGGAGGGAGGCCGCTCTATTGGAGAGAGACGAGGCATTGACCGTCGTTGAGCAGGATGAGGCTATATCAGCCAAAGATGCAGTGATAATTGAGCGGGATATCGCCATATCTGCCCGGGATGTAGCCATCACAAATAGTACTGCAGTGAGGTCCCTTACCACTGGCATGATCGCATAGATGAGCGCATATATTGATGATCATATGGTCACCATACAGATGGCTGCAGATCTATTGGGTCGTGTGGATATTCTCATACAGGAGACCACAGCTTCACCTCCATCTTCTGAGAGGGACGCCATGTTGGGCTTGTTAGCTCGCATATACCCTGACTTGTAGATGATCTTGTATTTTCTTGCACAGACTAGTTTAGCCATTTTGTTATGTACAGTTTACATTGTGTATATCAAACAGCGTTATATATATGATAGGAAAATATATTTTTGACCACTTCTCTTTTAGATATGCTTTGCTACTTGCTTGATATTTTGCATGCTGCTTCAGGGCTTGTGATCTTGATGTATTCTGAATTTCTCCTAGGTGGATAGACATTGAGTTGTCTCTGGATAGTTCAAAATGGATCATCGATCTGTATGTATCCCTACCATCTTTGGTGTCTTGGGACTGGTTTCTGTATAGAAATGAGGAAAGGAGTATGGCTTTCCTCTCTGAGATTAACCGCACCACAGATGGTCGCCAGTACTTCTATTTAGGAGAAGCCTAGTTAATTTCATCTCTTATGGATTGGTGTTGCTCTTCAAGGTATGACCGCAGCTTAGATGGTCGCCGAATCTCCTAGTTGGGAGGAGTTCAGGTAATTCCATCCCTTTGGTCTAAAGCCGAATGAAATGTAGTGGTTTGAAGGATGATCCCAGTACTGACTGACAAGAGTTTATGTTTTAGTAGGGGGTGAGACCACACCATGAATGGCTGCCTACGTACTCCTATTGAAGAGGAGATCAGGTCTGCATAGTTCGAACCTGGTGTAAGAGGTTCAACGCTGTATGTGGCAGGAATGGTGTGGGAATGTTTATTTTATTTTTGTTTTTGTAAGGAAAAGGGTGGAAATGTTTTTGTTATTTTTATTTTATTGCGACCGAGCCATATGAAATGGTTGCCTACGTACTCCTATTGAAGAGGAGATCAGGTCGACGTAGTTCGCCCCTCAGGGCGAGATGAAAAGCATAATCCCGTGTGCAGGTCAGAGTGCAGGGAAGAAAAAGTTTAATCCTAGGTTGAGGATAAACTGCAGATGAAAAGTTTGATCCCACGTATGGGTAGCCAAACTGTATACGTAAGAGGTTCAATCCGTGGTGGGATGACCTAAGTAGCATGAGCGCAAAGGATAGCCAGGCTGCTGGCTTGAAAGGTATGTTTCCCTGAGGGGCAAAGTGTAGAAAAGTTGTTTGTGGTAAAGGTTTAAAGAACCGGAATGACTGGTGACCTGATGGTCTACCACCAGGATGTTTACTTGATGGCAACTTCAGACATTGTATCATTTCACGGTGTCCGAGTTGATGAGTTGTGGAAATTCATCACCGTCCATTTCTTGCAATCTAAGAGCGCCTCATGTCAATACTTCCTTGACAATAAACGGGCCTTCCCAATTAGGAGCGAATCTTCCCTTAGACTGATTTTGGTTGTCAAAGATTTTCTTTAAAACCAAGTCATGTTGTCTGAATTACCGTAGTCGAACTTTTTTGTTGTAGGATCTGGCGATCCTTTGTTGATATAACTGACCATGGAAGATAGTCGCGGTTCGCCTTTTGTATATTAAAGCCAATTGATGATACCTATCTTTTACCCATTGGTCTTCATCCAACTGAGCGTCTATCAATACTTTGAGGGATTCCATCTCAACTTCTATGGGGAGTACCGCTTCCATCCCATAGGTTAATGCGTAGGGGGTTGCCCCAGTGGAAGTGCGCATTGAGGTTCTATAGGCTAACAGAGTCAGAGGCAATAGGTCAGGCCAATTTTTGTGATTGGTGGACATCTTTTGTATAATCTTCTTGATATTCTTGTTAGCCGCTTCAACAGCGCCATTCATCTTCGGACGATAGATAACTTAGTTGAGATGTTTGATGTGGAATTTACTGCATAATTCCTCCATCATTTGGTTGTTGAGGTTCTTGGCATTGTCGGACACAATCACCTCTGGTTGTCCATATCGACAAATGACATTGTTTCTGATGAAAGCAATGATGACTTCTTTAGTAACCCTAAGGAAGGAGGCTGCTTCTACCCACTTGGTGAAGTAGTAGATCATGGTGAAGATAAATCGATGACCATTACTGGCTTTAGGCTCAATGGGCCTGATAACATTCATTCCCCACATTGAGAAGGGCCAAGGTGAACTCATATTGTGAAGTTCCCATGGAGGGGCGTTTATAGCATTCCCATGAATCTGGCACTGATAGCATCTCCTGACGTGGTCATTGCAATCAGCTTTGAGAGATAGCCAATAATGTCCTGTCCTGAGGACTTTCTTGACAAGGAGGGGGCCACTCATATGGGGGCCACAGACTCCGCCATGGATTTCATCTATAAGCCTTTGGGCTTGATCTTTGTCAAAATATCTGAGGAGACCTAATCTTGCATCTCTTTTGTAGAGCGCATCTCCACTTAGGTAGAATTTCATAGCAAATCGATGGATCCGCCTTTTCTCAGTCGGGCTCGCCTCAGCGGGTGTAGATCCATCTCGCAGATATTCCTTGATATGCTAATACCAAGGATGTTGGATGGGAGGTAGCTCATCCGATACTTCTCCAACGTAATTCCCATAGGCTGGGGCCTTATGAAGGGAAATTGTGACGCTTGGCAAGTGTTCCTTGTCTAATATGCGGATCAAGGAGGCCAAAGTTGCTAACGCGTCCGTGAAATCATTCCTATTATGAGGAATGTGTAGGAAGGATATTTCTTCGAACCCCAAAGCCATCTTTAAAACTTGCCGATGGTAAGGCAGCAAATGTAGTTCCTTGGTTTGATAGATTCCGGTGGATTGTCTGATTACCAAATCTGAATCTTCAAGGACAGTTAACCGCCTGATGCCCATTGAATGCGCAAGTTTTAGCCCCATAAGATAGCCTTCATACTCAGCCATATTGTTGGTGCTGACAAGCTGTAATTTGACGGCGACGGGATACTGTTCCCCTGTATCAGATACTAGAACTGCTCCAGCTCCAGAACCTTCCATATTAACAGCTCCATCGAAATACATCTTCCACGTTTGGCGTGTATCGTACTGATGGTGTTGCTGAACTGTCATTACTCCTTCATCGGGGAAATATGTCTCCAAGGGTTTGAAATCCCCTGATGGTGCGGCAGCCAGTTGATCCGCAATTCATTGACCTTTGATGGACTTTTAAGTCACATATATGATGTCAAATTGTTATAGGATCAACTGCCATCTGGACAGCCGATAATTTAACATGGGTTTGTTGAACACGTAGTTGAGAGGATCCACGAGGGATATGAGATGGGTTGTGTGACCATGGAGATAATGCTGTAACCTCATGGAAGCCCATGCTAAAGCACAACACTTCTTTTCGATCAGAGTGTATTTGTGTTCACTGATGCTGAATCTTTTGCTGAGGTAATAGATAGCTCGTTCTAGGCCTCTATCGTCCTTCTGTCCCAGCATGCAGCCCATGGCATTATCACTTACGGACAGATACATAAACAGGGGAATATCATCCCTGGGTTGTACCAAGATGGGAGCTTTGATTAGCTATTTCTTAATTGTAAGGAAGGCATTCTGGCACTCCTCATTTCATTTCATGGAGGAGGTCTTCCTTAATACCTTGAAGATTGGCTCACAGGTTGCTGTGAGTTGAGAGATAAATCTGCTAATGAAGTTGATTCTTCCCAAAAATTCCCGTATTTCCTTTTCTGTCTGAAGAATGGGCATTTCTGTGATGGCTTGGATTTTGGCAGGATCCAGCTCTATCCCTTTGTGGCTGACTAGAAATCCTAGCAACTTGCCTGATTTAACGCCAAAGGCACACTTAGCTGGATTCAACTTCAAGTTGTACTTATGCAACCTGTTAAACAACTTCCTGAGATGGTCTATATGGTCATCCTCTTTCCGGGATTTGACAATAATGTCATCCACGTAGATCTCAATCTCCTTATGCATTAAGTCGTGGAAAAGAGCCATCATAGTTCGTTGATAGGTAGATCCAGCATTGATGAGGCTGAATGACAACCGTCTATAGCAAAAAGTTCCCCAAGGAGTGATGAAAGCAGTCTTTTCATGATCTTCCTCAGCAACCATGATTTGATGATACCCACAAAGCAATCTACAATGGAATACATGTTGTATTGTGCAGTATTGTCAATGAGAATGTGGATAAATGGCACGGGAAAGCTATCTTTTAAGCAAGCCTTGTTAAAGTCCCGGTAATCCATGCAAACTTGCACCTTCCCTCCAAGTTTAGGTACGGGCACGATGTTGGATATCCACTCAGGATATGTAGACACCATTATGATGCCAGCTTGAAATTGTTTCACAATTTCTTCTTTCACCTTTAAACTCCATTCAGGTTTCAATCGCCGGAGCTTTTGCTTGACTGGCATAAATCCCTCTTTAATGGGAAGGCGATGAAGGACAATGTCAGTGGAAAAAACCCACCATATCCTCATGAGACCATGCAAACACATCCTGGAACTGGGTTAGTAGCGTAACCATGTCATTCCGTCAGTTTGGGGTAAGGTCTGAACCAATCTGGATTAACTTAGGGTTTTCTAAGGTTCCGAGATTGAAATGAGTGGTTTGATCAAGGTTGGGTTTGGGTTTGTCTTTGACCCATTCTTGAATTTTTGGAGGCACCTCAATGTCATCCTGTATATCCACCAAGGCTCTCTACATCAAAGGTCCAATCCTTGTGGAGAAGAGGCACCGTATCAGCAAGTACAGGCACATCTAAATTCAGAGTCCTAAAATAAAATATGCTTTCACTTAGTATATATGAAATGTGTTGATCATACACAGTGTTAGCATATACTGGCAAAATAAACCGCTAATACTGTATAGAAAAGTAAGCAGTTATTATATCTACGGGGCAGAAAGAGTTTCCGCCCGTTTTACCCTTGACGACTAATGCAAGGAATGCTGTTCCAATTGGCAAGAGCAAATTTCGGATGAATCGCAGTGATAGAGGGATTATCATCATCTTCCCTATCCCGAATGATAGCCATTACGTCTAGGCAATCATCGTCTAGGGTGTATTTGTTGGTGTGCTCATCATGAACGATGATGCGTATGCCGGACATCATCCGCATGACGTCTTGCTTGATTCTTCGTTCCTCTTCCTCCACTGCGAGATCTGGAACAAAGATTTCTTTCTCCTTCACTGGTACCGGCTTGGGAAATAACATCGCCATTATATTGGCTGGCACCTTTATGGGAGGTTGTGCGAACTCAGAGCTTACAGGCGAAGCTAAACGCCGCATGGTTGAAGCTGAAGGAATCTGCTGATGCTTATGAGGATTCCTGTGACTAGAGCTGGTAGAATAGCCTAGTCCAGCTGTCCCAATTTGTTGGGTTAAGCGAATAGGGTACTTGATACCCTGGCAATCTTTACCCAACCCTTGTCCCGATTTATAACCCAACGACATCATTTCTTGAGTGGCCGACATTACCTCGGTAGAAATCTGGGGTTCGGGCAGTGACGTTCCAATAGCATGGTATTGGGTATTGCTTATTTCCAAAGCATGAAAACTAATTGGCTCAATATCCTTATTGGAATTGATGAGCGGCATGTCCCCGTGCTGAGGAATCTCCGGTTCAGCGTTGACTGTGACCAGGCTAGTGTTGATGATGTATTTCAACTGTTAGTGAAAAGTGGAGGGGACTGCCCCTGCCATGTGAATCCATGGTCGTCCCAAGACCAGGTTGTATCTCGAATCTATCTTGAGCACATGGAAGGATACGCAGAATGTATGAGGACCAATCTCAATTGGCAGCTCAACTACTCCGACTGAGTTACGGCGGGCTCCATCAAAAGCTTTGATAATGGTATGGCTACTCCGAATTCGATCGGTATTGATATTCATCTTCACCAAGGTAGCGTATGGGCAGATATTCAGAGAGGAACCTCCATCTATTAAAACTCCAGCCACCATATATCCGGAGGATAAGACCGCAATGTGCAGCGGTTTGCAATGATCGGTCCCCTCGGGCAGTATGTCATCATCAGTAAAGGATATCACATTGTTGTTAAAAATGTGATCAACCAGATGTTGAAACTTTTCCGTATCAACTGATGTCGGTAGATAGGCTTCTTCTAAAACCTTTAACAAGACCTTCCGGTGATTCTCAGAAGTTAGGACCAAGTCCAAGATTGATATCTGTTGTGGAGCTTCTTTCAAGCTTAAAACCACCTTGGCTTCGTTATGACCCATAGTGCGGAGGAAATTTTCAATCTTCTCAATGGGTACTTTTCCCTTAGACTTGATGACAGGCTTCATTACCCGTTGGGGAAGATACAGTGGATTCTCCTTCGACACTGCATCAGTTGTATGCGAGGTGGATCCTTCACCTTCTCCATAATTCCACGGAACTGTGCGCAAGTTAACAATAGGATATTATGCTCTGCACGGCAAGTTGATTGGCTCTGGAGCTACCACTTTCAAAGGATTGTTGATTCCCTTGAGTTGAATTACTGGTATGACAAGCGATTTGTTAACCCCATCATTTTCAGCAGATATGACTGCTACTACACTCTTCTACTTAGTAGAACCCGAATCCTCACTTGCCCGTAACATAGTGTCGTTATCTGCCAGATGTAGTACGCCACTGTCGATTAAATTTTGAATAAGGTGGAGGAGTGCCCAACATTCTTCTGTGCTGTGACCACGAGATTGAGAATGATATTGACATACTCCCTCAGAGTTGTATCGTCCTGAACGGGGGTTAATTGGAGGTAGAAGGGAACTAATCCTTCCTTCATTGATTAACATATGAAGGATTTCCTCCATAGGTTGGCCCAAATGTGTGAATTCCCTTTTGTTGGCAAAATCCCGACGGGCCTTAGCATTCGCTCTCTTCGTCACTTTATCTTCCAGCATTTCATTTTCTGAAAGTGAAGAAGGAATATTCATGACAATAGGTAGGAGACTGGCATGTTCCTGACTGATTAGCTGACGAGTCACTTGATGTTGATAAGTCACCAGTTCCGCCAATTGCTCAATTTGTTTACAGAGAGCTTTTATCTTTCGTTCCATTGTGAATTGGAACTTGGCCTAATCCCATCTGCCATCACCATCTTTGGGGGTCTGGGAGGATTCACAGTTGAAATTGGAACTCTGTTCGCTGCTCCAATTGATCATGTTGACCTCTTCTTCCTTGTGTTGAGGAAGAGGGTTGTCTTAAACGTGAGGCTGATCGGGTTTGGCGACCACGATTTCACCGTTGTCTATCAAGTCTTGGATTTTATGTTTCAAGGCCCAACAATCCTGAGTATCATGTCCAGGTGCCCCGGCATGATAAGCACATTTTCGAGCAGCATTAAAACCCCGTCCATTAGGGCTGGCTGGTGGAAGCAGATGCGTAATTTTCTTTTGTGTTGTTAGAAGATTGAGAATGTTCTCGAGGGTGTCCCCTAAGGGTGTGAATACTCGAGGGCGTTTGGCTTCTCCACATCTTGGTACTGGAGGATTTGAAGACTGTGCTTGAAAGGGAGTGTAATTTCTCCTCTGGACAGGCATGTTCTGATTACCTTTTTGACCCTGTAGTATCAGGGAAACATCCTCCTCTTTCTTTTTATGGACCCTCCGGAGTTTGTTCCCATAATTTCTAGATTGGATGTGATCAGCAACAGCTTTGAGTGTAGCTAGGTCTTGAATCTTTTCGAATTTCAATCCCATTTCAGCTATCTCCCCATGTTTGACCATTTCAGAAAATGGCTTGCCGATGCCGGCTAAAACTCTTTCATAGAAAGGTGCTTCTTATTTGTCTATGAAAGTCATGACCATCTCTAATTCTGTCATGGAAGGACTAACTTGGGCAGCCAGGCGTCTCCACCTCTGAGCATACTCTCTAAAAGACTCATTAAACTGTTTCTTGATCTTGGTAATTTGATACCGATCAGGAGCCATTTGAGATTGAAAGTTATATTGGGTGAGGAAAGCGTGTGCTAGCTCTTCCCAACTATGGATATTTGAATTATCTAATCTTGTGTACCACGAACGGGCTTCTCCAGTTAGAATTTTTTAGAACAATTGCAATCTGAGTTTTTCATCCTCTGCATAAGATCCCAGTTCTCCAATAAACACCTTTAGATGTGTGTAAGGATCTCCTAACCCATCATATTTTTCAAAGTCAGGAGTCTTAAACTTTTCTGGATAATGAATACCAGGGAAAATACACAAATCAGCATATGAAACACTCCCGTGTGTTCCAATTCCTTTGATAGTGCGAAGAGTCTCTTCCATTTGGAGGACTTTCTTTTTGATGTCACCAGTGTCTGGGTCTCCAGTGGGATGGGCAGCATCATGAGTTTTGTTGGTCGGATCCAACTACAGTTCAGGTATTATAATGACCTGGGTTCCTCCTTGTGTAGAGGATTCAGCATGTACGGGTATTTTCTGACCCTGTGTAGACTGGTGTAATTCTTTTAGTAGAACAGCCAAATCTGTAATCTGTTTGCTTAATCCGTCGAATTCTTTGCAAGAAACTGGATTAAGTTCGGTCTGGTCGGATGACGACATGATTGACTGTAGGCATGTTACCTTTTTGGACTTTGAACGGGTGGTAGGTCCGATTGATTCCCTGCAAAAGACTTGAATAGTTTAGTCTTTAGGGAAGGTGGATAATAACATGCTATGTGATGTGTCCAGTTTAGGAATTTTATCCTGCAAAATGGATGTCAGCTGTTTGTAGCATGTATGTGTACACATTTCTTCATATTTCTCATTACATGGAGATAGATATGGAAGATAATTACAAGTAATTATGCTTTACAAGTAATTTGAAATGAGAGCATGAAGAGACTTTCCTCCATTTTGGGTTTATCAGAGGCTGACCTATCTTAGGTTACTCTCGCGGCTTTTTGGCATGGAGGTTCCCAAATCATCGCAATCTACTTGCCGGGAAGTTAATTTGGTCTTTCAACTTGAGCGAATTTGGGTGGTGCCTTTCCTGAGCCTCGGAGAATTAGTCTTCTCACGAGTCCAGTAATCAAACACCGACGGGATAGCCTCCTGGTGGACGGACCACACAACATACATTCACATACATTGCGTCTTACCGTATGAAAATGATGACATGCGCGAAGCACTAATATCACAAGAAGATATGGTGCGAAGCACTAATATCACAAGCAGTTTATAGTGCGAAGCACTAAGTAAGGAAATGCATTCGTACACATTTATCATAAAATGTAAATGCAACATCCACACACAAGCAGATAATAATTTTGAAAAAATTGTAATAGCGGCTTAAGTCCTCTTACTGGAGTCCCTAGCAGAGTCGCCACCTGTCGACGTCGGGATTTTTAATTGTCCCTTTCCGTTACTTGTTTTTTGGTGTTCTCATTTTAGGTGAGATTTTTTTGAAAAAATAAGTGAAAAAGATCCGACATGTATAATGTCGACGATGGACTGTTAAGAGTCGCCAGTTGGTTTTTTAAATGGTTGTACCAACACAACCGAGAAAAGGTTTGCACATTGACCCAGTGATGTGACACTGCTAGCGGGTCGGTGAAATCGAGATTCATTAGGGTCTGAGGACTTGGTTATGCAGAGGGAAGGTGTTAGGCACCCTCCGACATCCGTGTTACCACGGTGACCGCCTCTTTTCAAGAAACTGTTATCTGAATGTGTGTGTGTGGGTCAATGTGCTGTTATTTGGAAGTAGTGCGAGGCCTCGTTCGCATCTATATACACAGGGTTTGAATTTTATGTAAAAATTAAATTTTAAGCAAGATATGGCAGTGATGTTTTATAAAAGAGGTTTTTTCAAACCCTGATGCTCAATAGCAATTGAGACCTTTTACACTCCCATTTTATTAAGTGCTCGGTTTGATTGATTTTATTTGACAGATGCGAGGCATCCGTACAAAAATAAATGTACAAAAAGGTGCTGAATTCCTCGTGGGTATGAAAACCATCTAAGGAAATCCAAACATCACAGATAAATTTACAAGCTGCTTACAGCTGAAAAGGCCCATCACGGGAACCGAATCTAGATTCAGGGGATTAAATCTGTGATCACATAATTCATAGGCTCACATGATGCCGCAATTGATATAAACGCAGTAAGCAGGTAATATATAAAAGCTGTAAATATATATATATATATATATATATATATATATATATATATATATATATATACATACATACATGATCACCAACCACGAAGCACATCCATGGGGGATCAGAAATATAAATAAAGCTATAAAAGCTATCAACCGCCACAGAGGAAACTCCAGGCGGGACGAAATGTACTGAAAGCTGTAAAAACGGTCAACCACCATGAAGTAAACTCCAGGTGGGACGAAATGCAAATATATATATATAAGCATATAAACGCACCGGATATAAAATCCAGGCTCATCGGACGGAGTCCAACAACAGTTAATATATATAAGCATATATATATTAAAGCAGTAAACGCACCGGATGTGAAATCCAGTCTCATCGGACGGAATCCAACAACAGTTAATATATATAACTATATATATATTAAAGTAGTAAACGCACCGGATGTGAACTCCAGGCCCACCGAACAGAGTTCGATAGCAGTTCATATATATAATTATATATATAAGAAAGCCATTAAACGCACCAGACATAAGTCTAGGCTCATCGAACAGAATTCGACACGCAGTTCATATATATAAATGTATATATATACAAAAGCAATTAAACGCTCCAGACGCATAACTCGATAATGTTAGTCAATATATATATATATATATATAATATGTATACAGACTGGAATGAAACCACGGACCGAACTCGGGAAAAAGCAAGCAACACGACTCTCAACGTGTAGAAGGGTGTATGCAAAGATGAAGAGAAAGACTCTAAAGTGTGTGAGAAGGTTTACAGCTGATGGCTAAAAAAGGCTTTTATATCTTTAGAGTGGGTAAACACTGGCTTTTGTGGGTACAAAAGAGGCTATATATGAGCTCACATGTGTTTAAAAGGGGAAAGTACACTGCATGGGATGAGTGCAGAGCAAATTGGGCAGGGCTTCCTCGCCATTTTGTCTTAAAAAATCAGCACCCCAAGCCCTCTATTTATAGGCATATTAGCCGCAGGTGTACCTGCGACTGAGTCGTAGGTGTACCAGAGGCAACCCGGGTTGGACCGGGTTTTTCGGGTCGGGTCGTCTCGTCTCGAAGTACGTGCACTCGGGCACTATAATGTCCACTCAGATTTTTAGAAGTTCAATCTGGGCATTCGTTTGAGGTATACAGGACCTATTTCGAACTGCCATTGTCGAGAGTTGTACGATGGCATGGGATTAGAGTTTGTACGAAGTCATTGAAGATGGGACGGTGCCCTCCGGTCTTCAAGCTTCAACTTTCATCCGTTACCCCGTACAATAGTCACTCGAGATTGATTAGTCTTGTAGGACATTATTGCGTAGATATGTTGAGGAGACGTGGTGTGGCATCGTGTTGGTCAGATGACGATGTTGCCCCTCACCGGTGTTATTGCCAGATTGGGCTGATAAAGCAGACGTTGCTCAGCTTCTTTGACACCCCCAAATATCAAAGCCGACTCTCGAAAGCTCAGGTCGAATCATCCAATCAGGTTACCGGAGGTGGGGACACGAAGGCTGGTGGTATTATCCCACAATGGAGAGATGGAGGTCCGAAGGTGGGGACAAGAAGCCAGTCGATATTATCCCACAATGGCTAGAGAAGCAAAGATATTTGGGCCGTGTGTGTGATCGATTCTGACGGGGACGTCAAAAATTTAAGTGGGGGAGTTTGTAACACCCCAGTCCCACATCGAAAGATAGGGGAAAAATTTGTCTGCATATAAGGAAATAAGTTACTACCAATAGTACATTCAAGTCATGACCTTTTGGGAGCCTGTGGTGGGCTAAGATGACCCAAGAAGATACTATTGGGCCAGTAGTTTGAGGCCTTATTTTGATGGATTTGATTCGATTCGGACTTGGGATTTGACCCGAGATTTATTCTGGACTCGGGATTTGACCCGGGTTGTTTCAGCTTCGCTAGGATTGGACTGCTGCAATTGGTTGAAGGTCCTCATTGTCATCCTTGAGGTGTGTCTGTCTTCCCGATGTTATCGCCGGGCTGGTATAGTGGATCTCGTTGTGAGCTCCGAGATTGAAGCTGGTCACACTTATAACAAGCATTTCCAGGGTTATTGCCGAAATTGCATTCCTTGGGGTTATCACTAAGGTTGGTGGCTATTCCTATGGTTGGGACTGAGACTGGATACCTCAGGGTTATCTCCGAGATTAATCGGTCTTCTCCGGTGTGTGTGTCGATATTGATCTGCATGCCTCGGGGTTATCTCCGAGATTGGAATTGTTACTCCCAGATTGCGATCTGGGGTTGATGTTGAACATCCGGTAGTATCCGGTACGGATATGGATCGTCTTTCAGGGTTCTCTCTTAAAAGACGAATCTGCTCTCCTGTAATGTTAGTGACAGTAGTACAGAAAATTTTGAGTGTCTACACACATAAAATGAATATTTTCCTTATCATATAAATTAATAATTAATTATTCACAAATAATATTATAGAATCACAATACTGGCAACCAGACCGTTCCCAGGAAAGAGGGGGCTTTCTAATAAGGATATCTCCTTACTGGCGCGCAATTAGATGACCAAACCTCTCCTTAGACAGAACTTTCTAGACGTTACCAATATTGCTATATAATAATATTATTCAAATAATATGAATTATTGTTCCGATAATGAAAATATTGTGTAGTGACAATTATTGAAACAATAATAATATAAAATATCAACGTAGCAATTATTGAATCAATAAAATAAAATATTGAACAGTAACTACTGTAACAATTATTGAGTAGTGCCTTCTTACGTAAGAATCAATAATTGGTGCAATACCGTGTGCTACTTTGCAACAACGTGTATTACTGTATTTTCACCACCGGGTATTCCAACAGTATTAACAGTAACAACTACGCCGTTATTTATAAACAACTTATACTTGTCGTTTTCTTCATCCAATCGCTTTTCGTTATGGGGCCCACAAAAGGCTGCGTCGTCGTACGAATATTCCCCGACAGCAAGAATATTTCACGACCAAACGAATATTCCCCGACAACAATGAATATTCCCCGACAACAATGAATATTTTATAACCACTTTCTTATTTAAAAATATTTGCGCATTTTACCCATAACTAACCACATTAATCAAATGAACCCTTACTATTTCAAAATAATAAATAAAGAAAATTCCATTTTATTAAAAAAAAATCGGGGTCTTACAGATCTGTTTCAAAAAATAAGTGAAAAAGGTCCGACATGTGTAATGTCGACGATTGGACTATAAGATTCGTCAGTTGGTTTTTTAACTGGTTGTACCAACACAACTGAGAAAATGTTTGCACATTGACCTAGTGATGTGACACTGCTAAACGGGTCGGTGAAATCGAGATTCAATTAGGGTCCAGGGACTTGCTTATGCAGAAGGAAGGTGTTAGGCACCCCCCGACAACCGTGTTGCAACGGTGACCGCCACTTTTCAAGAAACTATTATCTGAATGTGTGTGTGTGGGTCAATGTGTTGTTATTTAGAAGTAGTGATATGCCTCTTTTGCACCTATATATACAAAGGGTTTGAATTTATATAAAAATTTAATTTTAAACAAGATATAGCAGTGATGCTTTAGAAAAGAGGTTTTTTCCTTGTGGTCAATAGTAATTGAAGCCTTTGATACTTCCATTTTATTCCGTATTCGGCTAGATTAATTTTATTTTACAAATGCGAGGCATTTGTATGAAAATAATGTACAAAAAGTGCTGAACTCCTCGTGGGTATGAAAACCATCTGAGGTAATTCAGACATCGCAGATAAATTTACAAGCTGCTTACAGCTGAAAAGGTCCATCCCGGGAACCGAATCTAGATTCAGTGGACTGAATCTGTGATCACACAATTCATAGGCTCACATGATGCCGCAATTGATATAAACGCAGTAAGTAGGTATATATATAAAAGCCGTTATATATATATATATATATATATATATATATATATATATATATATATATACAAATATGATCACCAACCACGAAGCACCTCCATGGGGGATCAGAAATATAAATAAAGCTGTAAATGCTATCAACCGCCATGGAGGACACTCCAAGCGGGACGAACTATACAGAAAGCAGTAAAAACGATCAACCACCACGAAGTAAACTCTAGGTGGGACGAAATGTATATATATATATATATATATATATATATATATATATATATATATAAGCGGTAAACGCACCAGATATAAAATTCAGGCTCATCGAACAAAGTCCGACAACAGTTAATAAATATAAGTATATATATATATATTAAAGCAATAAACGCACCGGATTAAAATCTAGGCTCATCGAACAAAGTCCGACAACAGTTAATATATATATATATTTATATATAAATATATATGTATATACAAACTGAAATAAAATCACGGACCAAAGTCCGGGCAAACAAATGCAACACGACTCTCAACTTAATGAAGGGTGTGTGCCAAGATGGAGAGAAAGGCTTTAAAGTGTGTAAGAAGGCTTATAGTGGGCTGTCAAAGAAGACCTCTATATCTTCAAAGTTGATAAACACTGGCTTTTGTAGGTACAAAAATAGCTATTTGTGAGCTCAGAGGTGTTTAAAATGGGAAAGCACTCAGTATATTGCAAGTATAGAGCAAATTGGATAGGGCTTCCTCGCTCTTTCTCTTCTTAAAATGGACACCCCAAGCCCTCTTTTTATAGAGGGTGGAACTGCAGATGTACCTGTGGCTGGAGCCGCAGGTGTACCAGAGACTACCCGGGTTGTCCCGAGTTTTACGGGTCGCGTCGTCTCGTAGTACGTGCACGCGGGCAACGTGATGTCCACTCAAACTTTCAAAATTGTAATTCGGGCATCCGACTGAGGTATATAGGACCTATTTCGGACCACCGTTGTCGAGAGTTACTCAATGACATGGGATTAGAGGTTGTACGAAGTCATGAAGATGGGACAATGCCCTCCGGTCTTCAGCTTCAAATTCTATTCGTTATCTTGCGCAATAGTCACTCGGGATTGGTTCTTTTGAGCTTTTGTGGGATATTGTTGTGTAGAAATGTATGTCTAAAATGTTAAGACGACGTGATGTGGCGCCATAGTGGCGAGATGATGACTTAACCCCTCAACGGGGTTATCTCCGATTTGGGCTGATAAAGTAGACGTTGCTCAGGGTTATCTCTGAGATTGAACTGCTACAATGGTTGAAGGTCCTCAGTGTCATCTCTGAGGTGTGCCTATCCTCTCGGTGTTATATCCAGGTTGGTACTGAGTATCTCGTTATGAGCACCGAGATTGAAGCTGCTTGCATTTGAAACGAGCATTTCTAAGGTTATCACTGGAACTGCATTCCTTAGGGTTATCGCCAAGGTTGGTAGCTATTCCCACGGTTGGGACTGAGACTGGATACCTCGGGGTTATCTCCGAGATTAATCGGTCTTCTCCAGTGTGTGTTCCGGTATTGGATCTGTATGTCTCGGGGTTATCTCCGAGGTTGAATTTGTTACTCCCGATGTGTACTCCGGGGTTGATGCTGAACTTCCAATAGTATCCGGACTGGATATGAACTGTCTTCCAGGGTTTCCTCTTAAAAGATGAATCTGTCCTCCTGCAATGTTAGTGACAGGTGTACAGAAAATTTCGAGTGTCTACATCTATCACACACTTGACTCGTTATATGTTCGCTACACATTTAAGACTCATAGATGACACATAATCACTCGTTAAACATTCAATTCTATCGTTTAGCATGCTTCTTAACAAATTGGATAGTATACTGGCTACATAATACAAGTTAAGGTAACAATATAAACATACATTAACCCACAAATTATTTACAGAAAATAGTTCTCAATGCAGGGTGGCGCGGCCGCGCTGGATTTGATCTAAGGAGTAGTGCGGTCGCGCTGCTCCTTGCTCAAACCAGAACTACTAGATATTAGCTTGGCCATACTTGCGCATTTATAAGCAATTATAATGACATTTGCATAGTTATGTCTATGAATAGGTTTGGCCTCCCCTATGGCCATTCCAAGATTCTCTTAATACTATGGTTTTGGTTTTAACAAAGCCAAAATGACCACTTTTCAACAAACTATCCATGGCTAACCATTATATCACATAATGAGGTTAATAACCCTTAACTATACATGGTCGAGTTGTCTTGCCCATGTATTTCAATTTAACATAGTTTTTATCTCTTTAGAAATCTTTTGAAATCATGCTTGACTAGTTCACAACATGTTTAATTAGATGGATGCAAATATCAATCATATCTAGATGCATAAAGCGTCCTATCATAATGGTTCATAGTTTAAGAATACTAATAGGGTATTCCCCCAACAAAGTTGGGTATCAACTTCAACATTTTTATTGAAAATCTCACGTTAAAGCACTAAGCGTGTAAAATAAGTTCACTAGTTTAAGTCATGCTTTCATGTTCATAGATATATGAAACCAATTTATAATAGCATGTTTTTGAGTTCAAAACTTAGTGTACACATAGTTCATTTACACATAGCTATCATGGTCTTTTACTTGCATTTTTCTTTTAATTCATGCATGACTACAACATACCCTCACCAACAAGGTAACTAACATATTGGTCATATGTCAAGACATATCAGAACGTAATACACTTGCATCCAAGGTTATAACATGTTTTGCAAAAAGGTTTATCAAAACTAGTTTCCAACTCTTTAAGTTTTCTTTTAATATTCTAACCAAAACAAGCTAAGGTAACTTTCTATGTTCAAAACAACATCTCATCACATGTCAGGGTCACTTACATGCATAACCTAACTATCATAGCATGCTTAGAACAATACAGAACCATTAAAGCGGTATCTGGGAAAAACACCACACGCGGCCGCGCGAAATTAGGTTATAGAAGTGGCGCGGCCGCGCCACTTTGTTCTAAGGCAAAAATAAATGGCTCTGCTTCTGCAGAGCCTTAGCACATGTATTGCTAATTCTCAAACTAGACTATCTGTAACACTTCAGAGCATCCATACCAACTCAAGTAACACATAGACATGCTAATTCATATTAATTTGACAGAGAAATCAACAATCACTAGAATTTGACAAAACTTCAAACTAAGAACATAAACAGAAATTATACCTCTTAAAGTTTAATTTTTGAACTCCCTCACTTCTCTAGTTATACTTCTCTCAATGCTCAGCAACTCACACACTCTAATGCTCTTATCAGTGAAAGTTTTAGCAACTGGGAATTGAAGAGTTTGACTGCCATTTATAGAAAATTGGTTGCCCAGTTCATGGCTTTGTTCCATGGTTTGATTTAAAGGAAATTGGAAGAAGATGTTGGGTGTAAGGGAGTTGGCCAACTGCCTAAACTCGTAGCCATCATCACAGCTATCTTGCTTTGTGAAGAAGGAATAGCTAGAATAGGCCAATGGCCTATCACACGACAGTTAAATAGAGTGTGACACTGATTTTGGGACAAGCTCTATTACTTCCTCACTTATCAGTAAAATAAACCTCATTCTTACTAAGGTTAATTTCCCTTGGGCTCATTAAGCCAATTATACGGACTTAACATTACTATATTAATTGAAGTTATGGGTAAATGTGTACACATATATATGTATCTACCCACATATAGGAAGTATACTTATATTTTAAATATACACCAATATAATCTTATATCCCATGTACATTGGGCTAGTCCAAATAATAATTTAATTGGGCTAAATATAAATCAGTTGGGTACTCTCAACCCATTATTCCCTATCACACTTTAATATCACAATGATTATTATCAATTATCTATTAATTCTCTTTTAAGAATTACAGTTAAACCTTTAGTCTGATTTAACTTTAATACTCATGTCCCTTTATTTAAGATAACCATTTTCCTTAAAATAATTAATATGCACAATACAAATTATTATACTAGAATTCTTCAATTCCTTTTCTTCCATAAATTGTCCCAACACATTTCAGTTCGCCATAATTTAATTATTTAGTTAATTTCCATAACTAACTCTCATTCATTTCATGCTTTGCTATCTCGATCCATTCATGGACACTATAAATATCAAATATGACCCATATGATAACATATTAGGCACTAATATACAATTCCTATAGTTCTGATTACTTAACTCATCAGATTACACAAACTCATCATGAACTTTCTACAGACCGGCGCGGCCGTGCTGGTCTTAGGTTTGAGAGTGGCGCGGTCGTGCCACCTTAAGTTAGAACACAGACATGTTATGCTTCAACAGAAACAGAACTTTACTCGTAAATCCTTTAACATGCTCCCTACATGCTATCTCATTTTACTAACCAAAATAAATATCCAAGGACTACATTCTTCAATAATTTAGAGATTAAACTTCAAGTTCAACTCTTCTTTCTTTAATCTATACATTTAACCATATCCCAATATTAGCCAATAAATCTCTAACCAATATTTATCTAAAGATATATCAATTTTCTTCTCTCGTCAATAACGTATATATATACAAGTCCAAACCTAGCACACATCGAGTCTTTAATGGTATTCAATATAGTACACTGAGTGGTTTCCCACAAACAACTAACAAGTCACCAACTTACTATGATAAAATAATTTCACATAAATTATTTAATATTGATAGATAAATTTCTATCCGTCTTCTTTACTTCAAATAACTCACCTCTCCAATAAATATCAAATATATAATAATAATATATTTATTAAACACAGAAATCACTTATTACATAGTTTTATATTACCCTATGCAACAATATATCACATACCTCACAACGTATATATATATATATATATATATATATATATATATATATATATATATATATATATATATATATATATATATATATATCTTATTTGAACCCTTCACATGCCTTAAGAATTTTATTTACTAAATTCTTATTTTAATATTTTCTGAAAAATCGGGTTCTTACAGCTAGTCCAACTTTGGTGGACAAGGAAAAGAAAGCTCAACTACAAGATGAAGAATGTGAAAAAATCAAAGAGAAAGTGGTTGAGGGTAGTGAAGTGAAATACAAGATCGATACCGAAGGACTACTAAGATTCGAGGGAAGAATTTGGGTTCCAGCAGTACTAGATATTAAAGACGCAATCTTGACAGAAGCTCATAACTCAAGATACTCGATTCATCCGGGAAGTACAAAGATGTATCAAGATTTACGACAGCATTTTTGGTAGCCAAACATGAAAAGAGATGTTGCAGAATGTGTCGTAAAATGCTTGACATGTCAAAGAGTCAAGGCCGAGCATCAAAGACCAAGCGGATTATTACAACCGTTGAAAATACCGGAATGGAAGTGGGAACATATCACAATGGATTTTGTGGTGGGTCTTCCAACTACTCAGAGAGGTTACGATGCGATTTGGGTGATAGTGGACAGGCAGACGAAATCAGCACACTTTTTGCCAATAAAGATTAGATTCAATCTTGATCAGTTAGCAAAGTTGTACGTTAAAAAGATCATTTCAAGACATAGAGTACCAGTGGCAATTGTGTCAGATAGAGATCCACGATTCACGTCAAACTTCTAGAAAAGACTACAAGAATGCATGGGAACACAGCTGAGAATGAGTACGGCATACCATCCACAAATAGACGGCCAAAGCGAACGAATAATCTAGACGTTGGAAGATATGCTTAGAGCCTGCATCATGGATTTCAAAGGGAACTGGGATAAATATTTACCATTGGCAGAATTTGCCTACAACAACAGTTACCACGCAAGCATCGGCATGCCGCCTTACGAAGCATTGTATGGCAGAAAGTGCAGAACTCCACTATGCTGGGATGAAGTTGGTGAACGTTAACTATTAGAACCAGAACTGATACAGTAGACTGTTGAGGTTGTCAAACTCATCAGGACAAGATTGGTAGCTGCTCAAGACAGACAAAAGAAGTATGCTGATCAACACAGACAAGATCGTGAGTTCAATGTAGGAAATTTCGCGTTCTTAAAAGTCTCTCCTTTGAAGGGGAAAATTCATTTTGGTAAGAAGGGAAAGCTAAGCCCGAGGTTTATTGGACCCTTCGAGGTGCTGCGAAGAGTAGAAGAAGTGGCTTATGAGGTAGCTCTACCTCCAGCGTTAGAACACGTTCATAACATTTTTTATATTTCAGTGTTACGACCATATAAACCCGATTACAAGCATGTGATCGAGTATGAACCATTACAGTTCTATAAGGACTTGTCTTATGAGGAAGTTTCAATCCAGATAGTTGACAGGAAAGAACAAGTGCTCAAAAATAAAGTAATACCTTCCGTGAAGGTGATATGGGGGAACCACAATACTGAAGAAGCTACGTGGGAACTCGAAGATAAAATGATGAAAGATTATCCTGAATTATTTGTTTAATCTGTGTCTTCGATTCTGGGGACAAAATCCTTGTAAAAAGAGAAGAATGTGATGAATGATTTGTTCGAGTTGTGATTCTGGGGACAGAATCCTTGTAAGGAGGGAAGGATGTAACAATCTAGAATTTTAAATTATAATTCCAAATATTTATTGAATTATATAAATATTTAATTGATGTGTTTATTGTTAAATAAATATTTGTTTAATGTGATTTAATTTGATTATTTATTTGTTAAATAAATAATTTATGAGTTAAGGAAATTAATGATTATGAGATAATATTCTAATTTAATTTAATAATTAAAGTAAAGAGATGATAGGGATTAAATGGATTATTATAACGTTTTAAATTTAATTTGGTAATAAAAGTGTGACAATAAACTATGCAATAAATGAGTTATTAAAATAAATTAAAGGAGTTTAATTAACAAGACTTAAAGACATTAAATCTTTATTTTTAAAGTGTTTTACCTAAACATAGCCTTATGGCTTTTAAATTTTGAATTTAAATTATAATAAATAAAATAAATCAAAATAATATATTTATATAATTTTTTATAACTGATATGTAATTATTATAATAATAATTATACGACAGTTACATACGTTGTAGGAGCGTCTGTTTTATTTACGTGAAATGCTTTTGGCTTAAGCCTAATGAGAGAAAAGAAAAGAAAGAATACAGAGAAAAGAAAATAGAGAGAGTTTGCAAAGAGAGTTCTGTGATTCCAAGAAATTCTATATGGTTAGCAAGGATTATCCAAGTAATTGAAGGTATACTTTTATAATCTTAATATTATATATATGAATGTTCTATATTCACGAGTTTTACGTTTTCGGTGAATTCAAGTTGGTTGAATTGTTATTGTATAAAGTGTTAATTGTATTTATATGTATTTGTGATATTGTAACTAACATTTAGACAAGAATTAGTGTGATAATAATGTTAAAAAGAAAGAGAAGTTGTTTACAGTGCATGTGTATATATATGTCTTGTGAAAGTACAAAAATTGGTAGTTAGTTTGTTAACTAATCTGTAAATTAAGCCTTGAATATGTTAATTCAGTAAAAAAAATAAAGAGAATACAATTTGAATGAGTTAATTTGGCGTATTTGTAGCAACCCGATATTTTCTATATAAATAAATAAGAAATTTTGTGAATAAATTTTTTTTTTATTAAGGATGAGGATTTGTACAAGATTATGTGTATATGTATTTATGTGGTAAGTAAAAATATATTTATTACATAATTATTTACAAATGAATTTATTTTAAAATTATTGATTATTAAAAAAGTATATACTTATAATAATTAATTTATGGTAGAAATATTTTAATAATTATTTTCCATGAAAATATATAATCATATATTATTTAAATAATATATGGAGTGATTTTTAGAATAATTATAATAATTATTTTATTATATGAATTTTAGTACAAATTATTAAGTTAATTATTTTACCTTAATTATTAAGGTTAAATAGGAAGAATAAATCAGATATGGAATCCAAACCCTAATTTTGGATTATTGCCAAGGTATGAGAATAATAATATAATATTAAGTATATTTTGATTTTTCAGTGCTATAAATATGTACAGTATATTTGTATTGATAATAAATGGTCAATTATGGTGTTTAATTTCAAAACCCTAGTATTAATTGGTTAAACCCTAATTTTACTTAGGGAAACTCTAAATTGAAAATCAATTGTGAGCTTAAGACTGTTTTATAACTATGTTATATGTTGTGTATTAAGTGATTAATTAGGTAAACCCTAATTAACATTTTGAAATATTAATTTCTAGAAACCCTAATTTCTATAATTAGTAACCCTAATTAGAAATTATAAAACTTAATTACCATTTGTAAACCCTGATTGCTATTTTAGCAAAGTTAATGATAATTATATGATTTAAACCCTAATGTTCCTGTATAAGGTAATTATAAAATTAATCATAATTAGAAAATTCTAATTTCAAAATTTTAAAAACTAAAAGTTATTAAATTTTTATTTTATGTTGAGCAAACCCTAAATTAGAAATCCTAGACTTTTGCTAAAATTGCTCAAACCGTAGAAATTATTTAGGAAACCTTAATGTTTAAAATCTAGTGATTAGAATCTAAATTCAAGTGTCATGGACAAGAATACCCTTAAATTATTTTATTAGTTTACTAAAATACCCCTCATTGGATATTTTCATGAGATAACTTGCAAATCTTTCCATATTTTGAGTTGTTGAACAACCTTACCAACTCCACATGCTCAAAATGACAGCCATAAGCCTCTTGCATCAGCCATTACATGCATCTAGACTAGTATAAGTAGATCTAGGAGAGAGAAAATTCATTTGTTCACTTACATTTTGTCCAACACTTAAACCTTCTCTCTCAAACTTCAAACCTCTGAAATTATAAGCTATATCAGTCCCTAAGAACAGCCCCACGAAAATCCCTAACAAACATCAGAAGCCAGAAATCAAGATTTTGCTCAAGAAGGTATAAACGAAACCTAAAATTTCTGTCCAACGATTCTGTGTTAGATGTTATGTTTAAGTGTTAGAATATGTTGTTTATAGTGTCTAATGATGATCTGGGTTGCTAGATGTTAGATCCATAACATCTAGAGGCTCGAATTTGAAGATCTTAGAAATCTGGAAATTTTTGTTTTTGTTGTCTGACATCAAATGTCAGTCCTCGTAGATCTGTGCTTGTTTATTTGTTTTGGGTTTTAAAGGTCAGAAGTTGTTCTCTGTAATGTTGGTAGTAGGTTGAAAGTGATTTCATGATCATTGAACGTATATATCAAAACTTATTCACGGTCAAAGTCCATTGACCGAACACGAAATCAGTTTTCTGGGAAACCCAGAAAATTGAAGAACGTGTTCGGGCAGTGACTTTGACTGGCCTTGATCTCGCTGCTGTTAAGCCGTTATGATGTATAAGGGTATTGATATTATAGTTTGACATAAGGACTATAAGTCCAGATCACTCTTGAACCTTAGAAAGCATTAGACCGAATGTAGTGATCGGTCAAAAGGCGTTGACCATTTAGTTTTTGTTTCTGGGCAGCCCAGAATTGCCCAGAATGCCTGACAGCCACTTTGTAGGCGCTTGATCTTGCTGCTGTTAAGTGTTTTGATCATGTTAATGTGTTATACTTGTAGACTGACATAAATATTACATACTAAAGTCTTTATATTACTTATATTCGTAACAGATTTGATTTGAGTGTTGGTCAAATATGGGTTGACGAAGCTGCTCAAGAACATTTCTGGAAAACCCAGAAATGTTCAAGAACAGATCCTGACCGACTCGTTGACCGGATCAAATCTCTTAGTTATGATGTTTTTAATATGATATAATGCTTGATATTTGTACCTTAACATCTCTACTACATGTCGGAACTATTAGATCGAATTAACTAATCCTAGAATCAAAGATCCAAAGCGCCAAAATAGGACCCTTGAGTTTCTGGGCAACCCAGAACCTCAAGAACACGTCTGACAAGATTTTATGCTGCTAATAACTCTCTGATCTGTTGTGTTATGGCCATATTATCGCTTGATATTGGTAGTATTACACTTATATTACACTCCAACAACTTTAGGCTGTCCAGAATACCGTAGGAGCATGGTGAAATTGTTGATTAAAGTAAACAACTCGAAAACTGACTATGAATTTTTGGGTTTGGCCAAGAACATGAAGAACACCTATAGCGACGGTTCTGTCGCTATAGGTTGTCTTTAGCGACAGATAATATTCTATTTTTCGAAAATTAATAAAAAAAATAGAAAAACTTAGTTTTTAATTATTAAAAATACAAAATAAATTATTAAAAATTATAAAAACTTCTGAAAATTAGTTTTTAATTATTTTTAATATATTTCATAAATATTTAATATTTTTGAAATATTAAAAGTATTTAATTTATTTAATTATAATATTAAATAAATTATTTAAAAATGATTTTAATATTAGAAAAATCATTAAAAATTATATTATGATATAAGAAAATATTTTAAGTTATTTTTATGACTTTTAATATTTTTTGATAAATTTTATTAATAAATTAATATTAATGGTAATTAATTTATTTACTAAATGAATTAAATAAATTAATTAAAAATGATTTTATTATATTAAAAATCATATTAAATGAAAATAAAGTGTTTAAAAATATTTCAAGTTATAAAATATAACTTTTAATATTTAAAGGATAATTTCATTAATAATTTAATATTAATGATTATTAAGTTATTATTATTGATATTAAATTTATTTAATAATTATATTAAATAAATAGTTTACAAATGGTTTTATTACTTTAAAAATCATTTAAAAGGGATATAAATGAATTAAAAATATTTTAAGTTATGAATAATGACTTTTAATATTTTGATAAATAGAACATTAATACTTTAATATTAATGATAATTATTTAAAAATGATTTTAAATGTTTAAAAAAAAATCATTTAAGGGTAATATTAATACTTTAAAAGTATTTTGAGTTATTATACATAACTTTAATATTTTAGAAATGGTTTCATTAATAGTTTAATACTAATTAAATATTTATTATAATAGAATTGATTGGTATTTAAATCATTTAAACATGATTCCGATGTTTGAAAATTTATGATAAATTATAATAACTGTTTTAAAATTATATTGAGTCATTTAAAAATAAAATGACTGATTCGTACTGATGTTAAGTTATAGAATAGAGTCTTAGACTCGATAATTACCCAATAAAGTTGTCGGTAGACCGACATGTTTCAGAAATTGATCTGGACTTAGATAATGTGATTAGATAAGTGATTATTTATGATTCAATGGTTATTAAACATAGGTGCTAATGTGATTAGGTTATGTGTTGACTGCAATAAGCAGTGTTATGTGTTATAGTATGTTGTTCTAATCGAACGAACTATCTTATTAATGATAGGTCATGAGATAAGCGATAGATCTTAATTACAAGTTGTAAGCAGCGCTTCAGGCAAGTATCTAACCTTTGCATTTTCTTTATGCAATGGATGTGAGTAAGAATGTTTCTAAACTATATTATTATTGTACAGATTATGAACTTTATATTATATAAGCTCATTGAATATCAACATGTTAGTATATGATAATTCGGACATATATATTCTGTTCGTTAATTTCTAGAAGTGGTTAAACAAGTGTCCCCACTTGGATAATCATTGTATTTAATCACATGTTGATATACCTTTGTCAATTACCCGTATACAGATATATTGAATTATAGATTATTGTTGAACAAGATAAAACCTTTGATTTAGAACCCAGACAGGTATGAACATCCCTACACGGGAAAATTTTTATGCGCTCCGGCGGACAAAGGATGAACGATAATATCGTTCTAGCAATGTAGTATTGATCAATGCAGGGCATAACGGGCTGATCACCCCCGTGCCCGTAAGTTATGACGGTTTACAGATGAATTTCTGTTTAACCTTTTCGAAAATGAAAACAATGTTCATGGCATGTCACCATAACCCCAGTTATAGTCATTATGTAGTTTCAAAAATTTGAAAGAGAGTTGTTATGTTATTATTATCGGTTCAGAATACTTCACAACTATTGACTTGTTGTAGAAGAATAGTACAAAGAAAACATTTAAATCCTTTCATCTTATATATATATAATTGCTATTGCTTGCTGGGCACTCAAATGCTCATCCTTGCTTTAATTTAAATATTTTCAGCTAAGTGCGAACGACCAGAGAACTCTGCTAAGAACAAAGGAAAAGGGAAGGTTGCTGAATGAACGAATTACTATGTTATGTAATAGTTTAATGTTATTAAGACAATTATGATATATATATTATCTATCATGGGTTGTAATAAATGTTTAAAGGTTTCGTACTTGGGAGTTAGACTCTGATAATTATGTAAATTAATTTGATCTTTTATATTATTGTTATTATTATTAGTATTATTCCGCTCATAGAAATGGTATCGTGAAGAACCGAGTTCGGGTTTCAAGTACCTGAGTTTGGGGTCCTCACAGGTTGGTATCAGAGCTATAGGGTTAGAAACCTTAGGTGGGCTAGACCTTAGGCTATAACCTTAGAACAGAGGGAAACGTTGAAGATATAAATAACTCATATAGAGTTTAAAAAGAGATGAATTGACTAAATTCATCGTCAAACTAAATAAAAGATAACTTGTATAAAACTCTTATTTGTTGTGTGTATATACTATATGCTAATTAGGATAATTTATGCGTGTAGATGTCAGGTAAAAAAGGATTCGATTACCCTCGGATCGTAAAGAAGGAGCCAATATCGAAGCCGATAACTGAAATAGAGGCTCACAATGAAAATAACTCAGAAGATGTGGTTATTGTAGAAAATATAGTACCAGATCCGGAGATGGTGGAGCTGACAGATAGCGATTCAGACACTAAAGTTGGAGCTGATCAAGCATCAACAGAGGTGCAGAATCTGAAGAACAAGGTTTCTTCTTTGGAAAGGTTGTGGGAGATAGAAAGGCTGTTGAATAGTCAGTTGCGTCAAGCGTTAATAGAAACATTGGAAGGACAAGATAAGCTTAAAATCCAAATTGGTCAGATGGGAGCCACAAGCAGCACATCGTGTGCAGCTCCGGATAAGAAGGGGAAAAGAAAGATAGAAGACCATGACTTAGGAAAATCCAATAAGAAAAAATGGAAAAGAATATGTTATCTTTGCGGCTATGAAGGACATACCACTCCGTACTGTCCTGACTACAAAAAAGGAGCATGCTATGTCTGTGGTATAAAAGGTCATCAGGCGAGAGAATGTCCAAGGAAAAGGTGTAATAAATAGGTAGTATAGGTTCTGTTGTGTAAGAGTGTTTAATGTAATGCATATGATAAGTATGTTTGTGTAATGTAATGTTTCTAACTTTTGTATTAAGTCAAGACTGTAAATCCCGACTTTTCAGGTCAAAAGGGATAGTTGAAGTTCAAAGCATTTTGTGCTATGTAAAATATTCGTTAAATGAATATGAATCTATGTTTGAGAAATGATGAAATAAGTTTAAAATATTAAACTTATGCGATAAGGTTTAGAATGTAAGTTAAATTATGACTTTTTTCAATCAGATAATGCCGCCAAGACGTCGAACTCGCAATCAAAGGGCAGAGGAATCTGTCAACAACGTTGAGGGACAACAACAACCAGATTCGATGCAGCAATTTGCGAACATGTTAGCTCAGGCTATGCAACAGGAAATACCGGTCGCTGGAAACCAGCCGGGCAATCGCTTAGCGAACTTCAAAGACTTTAAGGCTGTAGGACCACCAGAATTCAAAGGTACAACTGACCCTGTAGAAGCTCAAACTTGGGTTAAGGAAATTGAAAAAGCGTTTATGGTAGCTAGGGTAGATGAGGGGCAGAAAACTGCTTTTGCCACCTATATGATGAAGGGGGAAGCAAATTTTTGGTGGGAAGCGAATCAGGCTAGGGCAGGAGAAGGTGTAGTCACATGGGATAGATTTAAAATTTTGTTTTTCGAAAATTATTTTTCACCAAGTATGCAGGCGAGGATGGAGGTTAAATTTTTAGAGTTGAAGCAGGAGAATATGACGGTGTCTGAATACGCCGCCAAATTTAATGAGTTAGCTAGGTTTGCTCCGCATCAAGTTGATACGGAGGCAAGGAAAGCTAGAAGGTTTGAGCTGGGATTGAAACCCTGGCTCTATAACAAAGTGGCGGTGTTGCAAATTCCTACATTTGCAGCACTCATGGAGAAAGCAATCATAGTTGAGGAAGGAAGTGAGGCCATGAGCCTTTACAATAAGGAGAGGAAGAATAAGGGTAAGATAGAAGGAGCTAGGAAGGTGGAAATTAATAGTGGGAGCAGGAGTGGAGATAGTAAGAGGAAGGTGAGCAGTTTTGCAAGTGTACAAGTGAAACAGGAAGGTGTTAAGAAACAGATAGTGCCATGTAAGACATGTGGGAAGAATCACTCGGGGGAGTGTTTGCAAGGAAAATTTGTTTGCTATAAGTGCGGGCAGGAGGGCCATATTTCTCCAAACTGCCCCAATCCTAGGATGAATAGTGGATGTTTTATATGCGGATCGATAGAGCACAGGGTGAAAGATTGTCCAAAAAGGAGGGTGGAGACAGGAAGTGTGAACATGGGCACTGGCAGCGGAACGTTAGCAATCACGGGACCGACTTTGTCAAGCAAGCCAACAAAATCTACAGCAAGGGTCTACAACATGACAGTTCAGGATACGGCAGCAGCTGGCACTGGAACTCCAGGTATTATTCATATGCCTTTTTTTTATTTTCTTATGCATGATTTTCCTATATATAGTAAAATTATTTTATAAAGAAATTTTGAGGAGGAATTTGAGTTCTGTTAGAAACCAATTTTTCTGTGTAATCAGAAAGATAAGCTTTGTGTGAATAGTTAAAGATCAGTTCGATCAAAGTTGATCGAGATTTACTTACAATGATTGTGTACGCTATGTGACCGTGTATGTATAGGTTTTAAAACGGTGATTCCGGGGACGGAATCTTTATAAGGGAGGGTGAATGTAGCAACCCGATATTTTCTATATAAATAAATAAGAAATTTTGTGAATAAATTTTTTTTTTATTAAGGATGAGGATTTGTACAAGATTATGTGTATATGTATTTATGTGGTAAGTAAAAATATATTTATTACATAATTATTTACAAATGAATTTATTTTAAAATTATTGATTATTAAAAAAGTATATACTTATAATAATTAATTTATGGTAGAAATATTTTAATAATTATTTTCCATGAAAATATATAATCATATATTATTTAAATAATATATGGAGTGATTTTTAGAATAATTATAATAATTATTTTATTATATGAATTTTAGTACAAATTATTAAGTTAATTATTTTACCTTAATTATTAAGGTTAAATAGGAAGAATAAATCAGATATGGAATCCAAACCCTAATTTTGGATTATTGCCAAGGTATGAGAATAATAATATAATATTAAGTATATTTTGATTTTTCAGTGCTATAAATATGTACAGTATATTTGTATTGATAATAAATGGTCAATTATGGTGTTTAATTTCAAAACCCTAGTATTAATTGGTTAAACCCTAATTTTACTTAGGGAAACTCTAAATTGAAAATCAATTGTGAGCTTAAGACTGTTTTATAACTATGTTATATGTTGTGTATTAAGTGATTAATTAGGTAAACCCTAATTAACATTTTGAAATATTAATTTCTAGAAACCCTAATTTCTATAATTAGTAACCCTAATTAGAAATTATAAAACTTAATTACCATTTGTAAACCCTGATTGCTATTTTAGCAAAGTTAATGATAATTATATGATTTAAACCCTAATGTTCCTGTATAAGGTAATTATAAAATTAATCATAATTAGAAAATTCTAATTTCAAAATTTTAAAAACTAAAAGTTATTAAATTTTTATTTTATGTTGAGCAAACCCTAAATTAGAAATCCTAGACTTTTGCTAAAATTGCTCAAACCGTAGAAATTATTTAGGAAACCTTAATGTTTAAAATCTAGTGATTAGAATCTAAATTCAAGTGTCATGGACAAGAATACCCTTAAATTATTTTATTAGTTTACTAAAATACCCCTCATTGGATATTTTCATGAGATAACTTGCAAATCTTTCCATATTTTGAGTTGTTGAACAACCTTACCAACTCCACATGCTCAAAATGACAGCCATAAGCCTCTTGCATCAGCCATTACATGCATCTAGACTAGTATAAGTAGATCTAGGAGAGAGAAAATTCATTTGTTCACTTACATTTTGTCCAACACTTAAACCTTCTCTCTCAAACTTCAAACCTCTGAAATTATAAGCTATATCAGTCCCTAAGAACAGCCCCACGAAAATCCCTAACAAACATCAGAAGCCAGAAATCAAGATTTTGCTCAAGAAGGTATAAACGAAACCTAAAATTTCTGTCCAACGATTCTGTGTTAGATGTTATGTTTAAGTGTTAGAATATGTTGTTTATAGTGTCTAATGATGATCTGGGTTGCTAGATGTTAGATCCATAACATCTAGAGGCTCGAATTTGAAGATCTTAGAAATCTGGAAATTTTTGTTTTTGTTGTCTGACATCAAATGTCAGTCCTCGTAGATCTGTGCTTGTTTATTTGTTTTGGGTTTTAAAGGTCAGAAGTTGTTCTCTGTAATGTTGGTAGTAGGTTGAAAGTGATTTCATGATCATTGAACGTATATATCAAAACTTATTCACGGTCAAAGTCCATTGACCGAACACGAAATCAGTTTTCTGGGAAACCCAGAAAATTGAAGAACGTGTTCGGGCAGTGACTTTGACTGGCCTTGATCTCGCTGCTGTTAAGCCGTTATGATGTATAAGGGTATTGATATTATAGTTTGACATAAGGACTATAAGTCCAGATCACTCTTGAACCTTAGAAAGCATTAGACCGAATGTAGTGATCGGTCAAAAGGCGTTGACCATTTAGTTTTTGTTTCTGGGCAGCCCAGAATTGCCCAGAATGCCTGACAGCCACTTTGTAGGCGCTTGATCTTGCTGCTGTTAAGTGTTTTGATCATGTTAATGTGTTATACTTGTAGACTGACATAAATATTATATACTAAAGTCTTTATATTACTTATATTCGTAACAGATTTGATTTGAGTGTTGGTCAAATATGGGTTGACGAAGCTGCTCAAGAACATTTCTGGAAAACCCAGAAATGTTCAAGAACAGATCCTGACCGACTCGTTGACCGGATCAAATCTCTTAGTTATGATGTTTTTAATATGATATAATGCTTGATATTTGTACCTTAACATCTCTACTACATGTCGGAACTATTAGATCGAATTAACTAATCCTAGAATCAAAGATCCAAAGCGCCAAAATAGGACCCTTGAGTTTCTGGGCAACCCAGAACCTCAAGAACACGTCTGACAAGATTTTATGCTGCTAATAACTCTCTGATCTGTTGTGTTATGGCCATATTATCGCTTGATATTGGTAGTATTACACTTATATTACACTCCAACAACTTTAGGCTGTCCAGAATACCGTAGGAGCATGGTGAAATTGTTGATTAAAGTAAACAACTCGAAAACTGACTATGAATTTTTGGGTTTGGCCAAGAACATGAAGAACACCTATAGCGACGGTTCTGTCGCTATAGGTTGTCTTTAGCGACAGATAATATTCTATTTTTCGAAAATTAATAAAAAAATAGAAAAACTTAGTTTTTAATTATTAAAAATACAAAATAAATTATTAAAAATTATAAAAACTTCTGAAAATTAGTTTTAAATTATTTTTAATATATTTCATAAATATTTAATATTTTTGAAATATTAAAAGTATTTAATTTATTTAATTATAATATTAAATAAATTATTTAAAAATGATTTTAATATTAGAAAAATCATTAAAAATTATATTATGATATAAGAAAATATTTTAAGTTATTTTTATGACTTTTAATATTTTTTGATAAATTTTATTAATAAATTAATATTAATGGTAATTAATTTATTTACTAAATGAATTAAATAAATTAATTAAAAATGATTTTATTATATTAAAAATCATATTAAATGAAAATAAAGTGTTTAAAAATATTTCAAGTTATAAAATATAACTTTTAATATTTAAAGGATAATTTCATTAATAATTTAATATTAATGATTATTAAGTTATTATTATTGATATTAAATTTATTTAATAATTATATTAAATAAATAGTTTACAAATGGTTTTATTACTTTAAAAATCATTTAAAAGGGATATAAATGAATTAAAAATATTTTAAGTTATGAATAATGACTTTTAATATTTTGATAAATAGAACATTAATACTTTAATATTAATGATAATTATTTAAAAATGATTTTAAATGTTTTAAAAAAAAATCATTTAAGGGTAATATTAATACTTTAAAAGTATTTTGAGTTATTATACATAACTTTAATATTTTAGAAATGGTTTCATTAATAGTTTAATACTAATTAAATATTTATTATAATAGAATTGATTGGTATTTAAATCATTTAAACATGATTCCGATGTTTGAAAATTTATGATAAATTATAATAACTGTTTTAAAATTATATTGAGTCATTTAAAAATAAAATGACTGATTCGTACTGATGTTAAGTTATAGAATAGAGTCTTAAACTCGATAATTACCCAATAAAGTTGTCGGTAGACCGACATGTTTCAGAAATTGATCTGGACTTAGATAATGTGATTAGATAAGTGATTATTTGTGATTCAATGGTTATTAAACATAGGTGCTAATGTGATTAGGTTATGTGTTGACTGCAATAAGCAGTGTTATGTGTTATAGTATGTTGTTCTAATCGAACGAACTATCTTATTAATGATAGGTCATGAGATAAGCGATAGATCTTAATTACAAGTTGTAAGCAGCGCTTCAGGCAAGTATCTAACCTTTGCATTTTCTTTATGCAATGGATGTGAGTAAGAATGTTTCTAAACTATATTATTATTATACAGATTATGAACTTTATATTATATAAGCTCATTGAATATCAACATGTTAGTATATGATAATTCGGACATATATATTCTGTTCGTTAATTTCTAGAAGTGGTTAAACAAGTGTCCCCACTTGGATAATCATTGTATTTAATCACATGTTGATATACCTTTGTCAATTACCCGTATACAGATATATTGAATTATAGATTATTGTTGAACAAGATAAAACCTTTGATTTAGAACCCAGACAGGTATGAACATCCCTACACGGGAAAATTTTTATGCGCTCCGGCGGACAAAGGATGAACGATAATATCGTTCTAGCAATGTAGTATTGATCAATGCAGGGCATAACGGGCTGATCACCCCCGTGCCCGTAAGTTATGACGGTTTACAGATGAATTTCTGTTTAACCTTTTCGAAAATGAAAACAATGTTCATGGCATGTCACCATAACCCCAGTTATAGTCATTATGTAGTTTCAAAAATTTGAAAGAGAGTTGTTATGTTATTATTATCGGTTCAGAATACTTCACAACTATTGACTTGTTGTAGAAGAATAGTACAAAGAAAACATTTAAATCCTTTCATCTTATATATA
This sequence comes from Panax notoginseng, assembly GCA_016801055.1. Taxonomy (NCBI): domain Eukaryota; kingdom Viridiplantae; phylum Streptophyta; class Magnoliopsida; order Apiales; family Araliaceae; genus Panax; species Panax notoginseng. The sequence continues at coordinate 99,019,892 of CM029022.1, read as the reverse complement.
TATAATTGCTATTGCTTGCTGGGCACTCAAATGCTCATCCTTGCTTTAATTTAAATATTTTCAGCTAAGTGCGAACGACCAGAGAACTCTGCTAAGAACAAAGGAAAAGGGAAGGTTGCTGAATGAACGAATTACTATGTTATGTAATAGTTTAATGTTATTAAGACAATTATGATATATATATTATCTATCATGGGTTGTAATAAATGTTTAAAGGTTTCGTACTTGGGAGTTAGACTCTGATAATTATGTAAATTAATTTGATCTTTTATATTATTGTTATTATTATTAGTATTATTCCGCTCATAGAAATGGTATCGTGAAGAACCGAGTTCGGGTTTCAAGTACCTGAGTTTGGGGTCCTCACAGGTTGGTATCAGAGCTATAGGGTTAGAAACCTTAGGTGGGCTAGACCTTAGGCTATAACCTTAGAACAGAGGGAAACGTTGAAGATATAAATAACTCATATAGAGTTTAAAAAGAGATGAATTGACTAAATTCATCGTCAAACTAAATAAAAGATAACTTGTATAAAACTCTTATTTGTTGTGTGTATATACTATATGCTAATTAGGATAATTTATGCGTGTAGATGTCAGGTAAAAAAGGATTCGATTACCCTCGGATCGTAAAGAAGGAGCCAATATCGAAGCCGATAACTGAAATAGAGGCTCACAATGAAAATAACTCAGAAGATGTGGTTATTGTAGAAAATATAGTACCAGATCCGGAGATGGTGGAGCTGACAGATAGCGATTCAGACACTAAAGTTGGAGCTGATCAAGCATCAACAGAGGTGCAGAATCTGAAGAACAAGGTTTCTTCTTTGGAAAGGTTGTGGGAGATAGAAAGGCTGTTGAATAGTCAGTTGCGTCAAGCGTTAATAGAAACATTGGAAGGACAAGATAAGCTTAAAATCCAAATTGGTCAGATGGGAGCCACAAGCAGCACATCGTGTGCAGCTCCGGATAAGAAGGGGAAAAGAAAGATAGAAGACCATGACTTAGGAAAATCCAATAAGAAAAAATGGAAAAGAATATGTTATCTTTGCGGCTATGAAGGACATACCACTCCGTACTGTCCTGACTACAAAAAAGGAGCATGCTATGTCTGTGGTATAAAAGGTCATCAGGCGAGAGAATGTCCAAGGAAAAGGTGTAATAAATAGGTAGTATAGGTTCTGTTGTGTAAGAGTGTTTAATGTAATGCATATGATAAGTATGTTTGTGTAATGTAATGTTTCTAACTTTTGTATTAAGTCAAGACTGTAAATCCCGACTTTTCAGGTCAAAAGGGATAGTTGAAGTTCAAAGCATTTTGTGCTATGTAAAATATTCGTTAAATGAATATGAATCTATGTTTGAGAAATGATGAAATAAGTTTAAAATATTAAACTTATGCGATAAGGTTTAGAATGTAAGTTAAATTATGACTTTTTTCAATCAGATAATGCCGCCAAGACGTCGAACTCGCAATCAAAGGGCAGAGGAATCTGTCAACAATGTTGAGGGACAACAACAACCAGATTCGATGCAGCAATTTGCGAACATGTTAGCTCAGGCTATGCAACAGGAAATACCGGTCGCTGGAAACCAGCCGGGCAATCGCTTAGCGAACTTCAAAGACTTTAAGGCTGTAGGACCACCAGAATTCAAAGGTACAACTGACCCTGTAGAAGCTCAAACTTGGGTTAAGGAAATTGAAAAAGCGTTTATGGTAGCTAGGGTAGATGAGGGGCAGAAAACTGCTTTTGCCACCTATATGATGAAGGGGGAAGCAAATTTTTGGTGGGAAGCGAATCAGGCTAGGGCAGGAGAAGGTGTAGTCACATGGGATAGATTTAAAATTTTGTTTTTCGAAAATTATTTTTCACCAAGTATGCAGGCGAGGATGGAGGTTAAATTTTTAGAGTTGAAGCAGGAGAATATGACGGTGTCTGAATACGCCGCCAAATTTAATGAGTTAGCTAGGTTTGCTCCGCATCAAGTTGATACGGAGGCAAGGAAAGCTAGAAGGTTTGAGCTGGGATTGAAACCCTGGCTCTATAACAAAGTGGCGGTGTTGCAAATTCCTACATTTGCAGCACTCATGGAGAAAGCAATCATAGTTGAGGAAGGAAGTGAGGCCATGAGCCTTTACAATAAGGAGAGGAAGAATAAGGGTAAGATAGAAGGAGCTAGGAAGGTGGAAATTAATAGTGGGAGCAGGAGTGGAGATAGTAAGAGGAAGGTGAGCAGTTTTGCAAGTGTACAAGTGAAACAGGAAGGTGTTAAGAAACAGATAGTGCCATGTAAGACATGTGGGAAGAATCACTCGGGGGAGTGTTTGCAAGGAAAATTTGTTTGCTATAAGTGCGGGCAGGAGGGCCATATTTCTCCAAACTGCCCCAATCCTAGGATGAATAGTGGATGTTTTATATGCGGATCGATAGAGCACAGGGTGAAAGATTGTCCAAAAAGGAGGGTGGAGACAGGAAGTGTGAACATGGGCACTGGCAGCGGAACGTTAGCAATCACGGGACCGACTTTGTCAAGCAAGCCAACAAAATCTACAGCAAGGGTCTACAACATGACAGTTCAGGATACGGCAGCAGCTGGCACTGGAACTCCAGGTATTATTCATATGCCTTTTTTTTATTTTCTTATGCATGATTTTCCTATATATAGTAAAATTATTTTATAAAGAAATTTTGAGGAGGAATTTGAGTTCTGTTAGAAACCAATTTTTCTGTGTAATCAGAAAGATAAGCTTTGTGTGAATAGTTAAAGATCAGTTCGATCAAAGTTGATCGAGATTTACTTACAATGATTGTGTACGCTATGTGACCGTGTATGTATAGGTTTTAAAACGGTGATTCCGGGGACGGAATCTTTATAAGGGAGGGTGAATGTAGCAACCCGATATTTTCTATATAAATAAATAAGAAATTTTGTGAATAAATTTTTTTTTTATTAAGGATGAGGATTTGTACAAGATTATGTGTATATGTATTTATGTGGTAAGTAAAAATATATTTATTACATAATTATTTACAAATGAATTTATTTTAAAATTATTGATTATTAAAAAAGTATATACTTATAATAATTAATTTATGGTAGAAATATTTTAATAATTATTTTCCATGAAAATATATAATCATATATTATTTAAATAATATATGGAGTGATTTTTAGAATAATTATAATAATTATTTTATTATATGAATTTTAGTACAAATTATTAAGTTAATTATTTTACCTTAATTATTAAGGTTAGATAGGAAGAATAAATCAGATATGGAATCCAAACCCTAATTTTGGATTATTGCCAATGTATGAGAATAATAATATAATATTAAGTATATTTTGATTTTTCAGTGCTATAAATATGTACAGTATATTTGTATTGATAATAAATGGTCAATTATGGTGTTTAATTTCAAAACCCTAGTATTAATTGGTTAAACCCTAATTTTACTTAGGGAAACTCTAAATTGAAAATCAATTGTGAGCTTAAGACTGTTTTATAACTATGTTATATGTTGTGTATTAAGTGATTAATTAGGTAAACCCTAATTAACATTTTGAAATATTAATTTCTAGAAACCCTAATTTCTATAATTAGTAACCCTAATTAGAAATTATAAAACTTAATTACCATTTGTAAACCCTGATTGCTATTTTAGCAAAGTTAATGATAATTATATGATTTAAACCCTAATGTTCCTGTATAAGGTAATTATAAAATTAATCATAATTAGAAAATTCTAATTTCAAAATTTTAAAAACTAAAAGTTATTAAATTTTTATTTTATGTTGAGCAAACCCTAAATTAGAAATCCTAGACTTTTGCTAAAATTGCTCAAACCGTAGAAATTATTTAGGAAACCTTAATGTTTAAAATCTAGTGATTAGAATCTAAATTCAAGTGTCATGGACAAGAATACCCTTAAATTATTTTATTAGTTTACTAAAATACCCCTCATTGGATATTTTCATGAGATAACTTGCAAATCTTTCCATATTTTGAGTTGTTGAACAACCTTACCAACTCCACATGCTCAAAATGACAGCCATAAGCCTCTTGCATCAGCCATTACATGCATCTAGACTAGTATAAGTAGATCTAGGAGAGAGAAAATTCATTTGTTCACTTACATTTTGTCCAACACTTAAACCTTCTCTCTCAAACTTCAAACCTCTGAAATTATAAGCTATATCAGTCCCTAAGAACAGCCCCACGAAAATCCCTAACAAACATCAGAAGCCAGAAATCAAGATTTTGCTCAAGAAGGTATAAACGAAACCTAAAATTTCTGTCCAACGATTCTGTGTTAGATGTTATGTTTAAGTGTTAGAATATGTTGTTTATAGTGTCTAATGATGATCTGGGTTGCTAGATGTTAGATCCATAACATCTAGAGGCTCGAATTTGAAGATCTTAGAAATCTGGAAATTTTTGTTTTTGTTGTCTGACATCAAATGTCAGTCCTCGTAGATCTGTGCTTGTTTATTTGTTTTGGGTTTTAAAGGTCAGAAGTTGTTCTCTGTAATGTTGGTAGTAGGTTGAAAGTGATTTCATGATCATTGAACGTATATATCAAAACTTATTCACGGTCAAAGTCCATTGACCGAACACGAAATCAGTTTTCTGGGAAACCCAGAAAATTGAAGAACGTGTTCGGGCAGTGACTTTGACTGGCCTTGATCTCGCTGCTGTTAAGCCGTTATGATGTATAAGGGTATTGATATTATAGTTTGACATAAGGACTATAAGTCCAGATCACTCTTGAACCTTAGAAAGCATTAGACCGGATGTAGTGATCGGTCAAAAGGCGTTGACCATTTAGTTTTTGTTTCTGGGAAGCCCAGAATTGCCCAGAATGCCTGACAGCCACTTTGTAGGCGCTTGATCTTGCTGTTGTTAAGTGTTTTGATCATGTTAATGTGTTATACTTGTAGACTGACATAAATATTACATACTAAAGTCTTTATATTACTTACATTCGTAACAGATTTGATTTGAGTGTTGGTCAAATATGGGTTGACGAAGCTGCTCAAGAACATTTCTGGAAAACCCATAAATGTTCAAGAACAGAGCCTGACCGACTCGTTGACCGGATCAAATCTCTTAGTTATGATGTTTTTAATATGATATAAGGCTTGATATTTGTACCTTAACATCTCTACTACATGTCGGAACTATTAGATCGAATTAACTAATCCTAGAATCAAAGATCCAAAGCGCCAAAATAGGACCCTTGAGTTTCTGGGCAACCCAGAACCTCAAGAACACGTCTGACAAGATTTTATGCTGCTAATAACTCTCTGATCTGTTGTGTTATGGCCATATTATCGCTTGATATTGGTAGTATTACACTTATATTACACTCCAACAACTTTAGGCTGTCCAGAATACCGTAAGAGCATGGTGAAATTGTTGGTCAAAGTAAGCAACTCGGAAACTGACTATGAATTTCTGGGTTTGGCCAAGAACATGAAGGACACCTATAGCGACGGTTCTGTCGCTATAGGTTGTCTTTAGCGACAGATAATATTTTATTTTTCGGAAATTAATAAATAAATAGAAAAAATTAGTTTTTAATTATTAAAAATACAAAATAAATTATTAAAAATTATAAAAAATTCTGAAAATTAGTTTTTAATTATTTTTAATATATTTCATAAATATTTAATATTTTTGAAATATTAAAAGTATTTAATTTATTTAATTATAATATTAAATAAATTATTTAAAAATAATTTTAATATTAGAAAAATCATTAAAAATTATATTATGATATAAGAAAATATTTTATGTTATTTTTATGACTTTTAATATTTTTTGATAAATTTTATTAATAAATTAATATTAATGGTAATTAATTTATTTACTTAATGAATTAAATAAATTAATTAAAAATGATTTTATTATATTAAAAATCATATTAAATGAAAATAAAGTGTTTAAAAATATTTTAAGTTATAAAATATAACTTTTAATATTTAAAGGATAATTTCATTAATAATTTAATATTAATGATTATTAAGTTATTATTATTGATATTAAATTTATTTAATAATTATATTAAATAAATAGTTTATAAATGGTTTTATAACTTTAAAAATCATTTAAAAGGGATATAAATGAATTAAAAATATTTTAAGTTATGAATAATGACTTTTAATATTTTGATAAATAGAACATTAATACTTTAATATTAATGATAGTTATTTAAAAATGATTTTAAATGTTTTAAAAAAATCATTTAAGGGTAATATTAATACTTTAAAAGTATTTTGAGTTATTATACATAACTTTAATATTTTAGAAATGGTTTCATTAATAGTTTAATACTAATTAAATATTTATTATAATAGAATTGATTGGTATTTAAATCATTTAAACATGATTCCGATGTTTGAAAATTTATGATAAATTATAATAACTGTTTTAAAATTATATTGAGTCATTTAAAAATAAAATGACTGATTCGTACTGATGTTAAGTTATAGAATAGAGTCTTAAACTCGATAATTACCCAATAAAGTTGTCGGTAGACCGACATGTTTCAGAAATTGATCTGGACTTAGATAATGTGATTAGATAAGTGATTATTTGTGATTCAATGGTTATTAAACATAGGTGCTAATGTGATTAGGTTATGTGTTGACTGCAATAAGCAGTGTTATGTGTTATAGTATGTTGTTCTAATCGAACGAACTATCTTATTAATGATAGGTCATGAGATAAGCGATAGATCTTAATTACAAGTTGTAAGCAGCGCTTCAGGCAAGTATCTAACCTTTGCATTTTCTTTATGCAATGGATGTGAGTAAGAATGTTTCTAAACTATATTATTATTGTACAGATTATGAACTTTATATTATATAAGCTCATTGAATATCAACATGTTAGTATATGATAATTCGGACATATATATTCTGTTCGTTAATTTCTAGAAGTGGTTAAACAAGTGTCCCCACTTGGATAATCATTGTATTTAATCACATGTTGATATACCTTTGTCAATTACCCGTATACAGATATATTAAATTATAGATTATTGTTGAACAAGATAAAACCTTTGATTTAGAACCCAGACAGGTATGAACATCCCTACACGGGAAAATTTTTATGCGCTCCGGCGGACAAAGGATGAACGATAATATCGTTCTAGCAATGTAGTATTGATCAATGCAGGGCATAACGGGCTGATCACCCCCGTGCCCGTAAGTTATGACGGTTTACAGATGAATTTCTGTTTAACCTTTTCGAAAATGAAAACAATGTTCATGGCATGTCACCATAACCCCAGTTATAGTCATTATGTAGTTTCAAAAATTTGAAAGAGAGTTGTTATGTTATTATTATCGGTTCAGAATACTTCACAACTATTGACTTGTTGTAGAAGAATAGTACAAAGAAAACATTTAAATCCTTTCAGCTTATATATATATAATTGCTATTGCTTGCTGGGCACTCAAATGTTCATCCTTGCTTTAATTTAAATATTTTCAGCTAAGTGCGAACGACCAGAGAACTCTGCTAAGAACAAAGGAAAAGGGAAGGTTGCTGAATGAACGAATTACTATATTATGTAATAGTTTAATGTTATTAAGACAATTATGATATATATATTATCTATCATGGGTTGTAATGAATGTTTAAAGGTTTCGTACTTGGGAGTTAGACTCTGATAATTATGTAAATTAATTTGATCTTTTATATTATTGTTATTATTATTAGTATTATTCCGCTCATAGAAATGGTATCGTGAAGAACCAAGTTCGGGTTTCAAGTACCTGAATTTGGGGTCCTCACAGTATTATTGAGACCTCGGTGTTAATTTTTGTTAAGGATGTCAAAAAATGGAGTTTTGTATAAAACATGGAATTGAAAGGTTTTAAATTTGATGTTTATGTTATTTATGTTAATAAAAATAAGTTAGAGACCTTAAGATATGTTTCTGTGAAGTCTATGTAAATTATACGTGTTAAATTGGTTGCTAGTAAGTCAGTTGTAAGCTAAATTAGCTTTATTTGTGTTCTTCATGCCTGGAACTGTAATTCGACGCCGTAGCGCCAAGTCTCACGCCGCAACGCCAAGTCTCGTGCCACAGTGCCTATCATAGGCCTGTGCCTCGCGCCACAGCGCCAGCACCACACCGTTGCGTCATTCCTAGTGTAAACTGGGGCGCCGCAGTGCCGGTTAGTAAAAGTAGTATGCACACAAGCCAATCATGTTTGATGATAAAGCATATACTTTGTAACAATCTCATTCATTTATTAATAAAAAGTCTTAATTAATTAAAGGCTTTTAATTATCTACATGATGTTGTTTTAAAATATGTGATAAACCCATAGTTTTAAGCAATACTTTTAGAATAATGATGATGATCATTCTAATGAGATCTAAATTCTTAGAAAGCTTAAAACTAAAATAGTTCCCAATCGTTGGATTACTAAATTGGGGATTAGTGAATCCGGATAGATTGGTACATACGTTGCTTGCTCATTGGATGAGGATGATTGATCTCATAATCATTTGTGTGGAGACACTAAAGTAAGTATGTAGGTGTTTATTAGAGAATAAGTTCACTGAACGTGGCTCGCTAAGGAATACCTAATAGAATTTTACTTGCCTGTCAATAGCAATTCTTATAGTGATAGTAGTACAAGTGATCCTTGGACTTGAGATCATCATAGTATCTTGTGTATGATGAGTTATACTTTGACTTATTCCTTAAGACCCTTAGGGTATATCAAAGGGTATGCTTGGGTATAATAAGTCTTACATGGAGATAATATATGATCAATAAAGAATCTACCGCTTCTAATAAAAGAAGAGAAATGTCCTATGTGATTCGATAAATGACAACCCAGTAGTCCTTGGCCAAGGCAGAATGAAATTAGAAAGGAGTTTCTAATTTTTATTAGTTGGAGTTGTGCATTTAAGAGTCGAAATACATATAATTAAATAAAATAAGACTTGACAGTTATTCCATGTCTTATATTTAATTGGGACATTGTATGGTGGAAGGATTGAATTGTACGGTAACTATTTACTCAAAGGTTCTTTTATGATTAATGTTAAAATCTATATTATCTGAAAAGTCGTTAATCGCTATGGATGTTTATCCCTATTGTAGAATAAATATTATTTATTTAAATAAATTAATAGATTAATTTATTTATTTAAATAAGATTAGAATTGTTCTAATTGATTTATTCACAATCGATTTAATATGAAGAACCTAAAGGGTCACACCATAAAAGGAAAAATAATTATTTAAGAAGCAAATGGCATAATCGTAATAATAAGTTAAGTATATTTAATTTAATCTATGGTGATAGAATAAATTAAATAGCTTAATATTTATTATTTAATATTTTAGAAATATTAAATATAAATTAATAAGAGGAGTCTTATTATTATTATTATTTAATTCCTAAAGGAGTTTGGGAATTAATTAATAAAAGTACTCTCATTTATTCCTAATATGATTGGGAGCCTAATTAATTAAAGGAATTTAATTAATTAAAATAAAACTCAATTCCTTAATTGTTAAGGAGGGTTGCCCACATCTATAAATAAGAGGAGTCCTATTATGGGTGAGAGTGGTTGTTGACTTTTTGACAACAAACGTAATTCCAATAGTTGGGAGAGTACACCCTTTTCTATAAGAGATAAAAAAACTAGGGTTTTACCACACACCCATCTTCTTGAATCTTTCTTCTTCCTTGGTGAATCACCTCTAGAGGTCAAACACTTGGGTGGCTAACGTTGATCAAAAGAAAGAACTAAACCCGGTGGATTCAAGTTGAACGCGAAAAGGATTGGATGTGAACTTGTACCTGAGGAAGCTCGAATCTTCAAGGGTATGATTCTTGTTCTTTATCTTTTCATTTAATTAATAATTGCGCATAAAAGATGATCCGGGTATACGGTTTGTAAAATTTTAAAACTCTGATTTTTCACGTTTCCGCTTATTTGTGCAATTTGATTGCGTTCATGAATATTACAAACCTAACAGTGGCATCAAAGCCAAACCTTTATGTGACTTATTAATATTTTTAATTTGATATGTATATTGATATTTGTTTAGAATAATTTAATTGGGCATAAATTTGTTGTATAAAATTTATTTAATAAAAAAAACGTGATTTGATGTTAAAGGTTAACATGTTTCACGTGAATTTTTTTTAAAGATTACTAGGAAACAAAAGCATGTTAAAAACAAAAGCATGTTACAAGGAATCAGTATATATATATATATATATATATATATATATATATATATATATATATATATATATATATATAGGATTCTGTTAGTTTCATGGGTAAGGTATTCTTTGAACCGTTATATATTATATATATAATATAGTTTTATATTACCGAAGCTAACAACCTGGCCCAGGATCAAATTATCAGGATTCATGTATATATATATATATATATATATATATATATATATATATATATATATATATATATATTCTTAATTATTTTATAATTAAAATAAAAAGTTTATTTTAATTCTAAAATAAAAGTTTATTTTAATATTAAAATAAAAGAGTTTATTTTAATTTTAAAATTGAATTTTATGCTAACTAATTATAGTTGGAGTTGGATTCCATGATAACTAATTGGAGTTAAAATTGAATTTCATGTTTTCTTACATAAAGGAGTTTATTTAGATATGAAATAAGATTTCATATTATTCAAAATAAAAGAGTTTATTTATGAATAGGAAAGTGAATGCATGTTTCCTTAAATAAAAAAATTTGTTTAGATATGGAATAAGATTTTATATTATTCAAAAATAAAGTAGTTTATTTATGAATAGGAAAGTGAATCCATGTTTCCTCAAATAAAGGAGTTTGTTTAGATATGGAATAAGATTTCATATTATTCAAAAATAAAGGAGTTTATTTGTGAATAGGAAAGAAAATCTGTGTTTCCTTTAATAAAGAAGTTTTTTTTCTTAGAATTGGATTCTATAATTAATTAAAATAAAGGAGTTTATTTTGATTAAAAATTTTGATTAAAATAAAATAGCTTATTTTATTCAAAATTGGATAAATTGAAATAAAAGATGTTTATTTTGATTTAAATTTAGATTAAAATAAAAGAGTTTATTTTGATTCAAAATTAGATTTTATGCTAACTAATTTTGCCCATTAAATGATATCAATATATATATATTGAATGTTTATTATTTATGAGATGCATGTTAATTATTGATGCATATGGTGTTGTGTATGATAATAAATAGGATTGATTATGGACTATTGACCAATGTGATTGAATTTTATTTTAGTTGAACGTATGAATGTATGGATTTTATTAAATGGGGTCTGCGTACCTCGTCTTCTCTAATTTTTTTTTAATGTAAATTCTATCTCCCTCCTATGCACTTCCCCTTGACTGCTGATCAAGGTTTCTATTTATATTAAATAGTTTTGTAATAGGAATAGTTAGAATTAATTTTGAAAAATTAGAGATCAAGGGGCAAGGAGAGCTTGAAGACCCGTTTGTAATGGAGCTCGGGTTTAAATGTAATAGTTATATTTAAATTTAATTCTTGCAACCTAGGTTTGACCTTTTGGTTCACTTGGTGGCTCTAGTGAACCAAACTAGAATTAAGTCTATAATCAATCCAAGTAGAGTATAGTATTCTATATGTGCATGCTTATACTATATATATTATATATTATGTAAACATGCTTCGCATGTTAATTAATATGACGCGTATTTTATATATATATGTGCATGCGCGTTAAACAAGATGAGAGAAATTAATAACATAAAAACCCCTCAAATTTTTAATATTAAGTCCTAAGCGTTCAAAGATATTTGGAATATCGAACGTCGCCTTCTAGCCTGATAAAAAATTATAGAGTATCAATTAATTATTATAAGTTTGTTGTGTCACCACAAGGCTTATCTTAATTCTTTGAGATGTTAATTTTATCACATTTGATGCTTCTAAAGAAAATTGAACAATATTATTTTGTTGTGTCATCACAAGGATAATATTTTTCTTTTTTGAATATATGGAGTGCTAGGTTGGACTTAACTTAAATCATTTTAGTTATGATGTGCACACACTTGACCATTATGATTTAAGAGGTAAAATAGAAGGAGTTACATAGTTGATGTAATTGACAAAAATTGTCTACCTATTTATTTATATATAGTTTGTTGTGTCACCACAAGGCTATATACATTTGAAATGGGATCCTTATTCTCACTAGCATATCTTTAATTAGATTTTGTCAAACTATATAAGTGAGGGTAATATATTTTGATGAAAATAGTGGGAGATACCAATTTAAAACAAGACCTAATTTATTTTGGTAATTAATAAAAGAATGTATGCTAAAATGTTATTAATTACAAATTTATTTACAGAATTTTATAATGTCTAAATTACTATCACTGCGTAGCATATTGGATGCTAAATTAATCGGACCGAATTAAACGGATTGGTTAAGAAATTTGAGAATAGTTCTCACGACTAAAAAGCTATCTTATGTCCTTAATACGCATATCTCTGCAATGGTTGCAGACAATGCCTCTGAGGAAGAGATTGCTACTTTTAGAAAGTGGCAAGATGATGCACAGTTGGCTCAATGCATCATGCTCGTATCCATGAGTAACAAGTTTCAGCGTTAGTATAAAACTATGGATGCTCTTACTATATTCCTACATATCAAGTAGTTGATGGTGAGAAAAATAGGACTAATAGATATCAAATATCTAAGGAGCTCTTTCGATCTAGAATGATCGATGACACTACAGTACAAACAGAAGGTCCTAAACATGACCAATTTGATTGAATAATTAGGACAATGGGTTTTGTCATGTATGGAGAGTTGCGCCAATATTTGATCTTGCACTCACTCCCGGACTCCTTTCACAATTATTGTGAATTTTTCATATGAACAAGCTAGAGATCAGCCTCGCTGATTTGCTTAACATATTTAAAAATGTTGAGAGTCACTTTCCAACCAAAAAAGACCAAGTCTTACTGGTAGGGGTCAAAATTCAAAGAAGGTAAATGGAAAGACAAAAATAAAGGATAATAAGAACAAAACTGATATGGATAGCAAAGGAGTTTGCTTCCACTGCAATAAGCCTGGACACTGGAAAGAAACTGCAAGAAGCATTTTGCAGAGGCTAACCAGAAGAAGCTTAGTGAAGTTTCGGTTACAAATACAATTTTGTTCATGATTTAAAATAAATTTTTCTTTAAGTCAAGTTTCTACTTGGGTATTGGATACCGACTTTGGTTATCATAAATATAGATTTATGAAAGGACCAAGCAGAAGTAGAAAGCTAAACAAATATAAGTAATATGTATGGGAAATGAAGCAAAGGTTGCCACATTAGCCATAAAAACTTATAGTTTAGCAATGCCTACGGGAAAATCTATTAAGTCAATAAGTTGTTATTGTATTTCAGTTCTTGTTAGAAACATTATTTCTGTTGTTGTTGTTGGACAATGAAATCTTTGGTATTATATTTAAGAACAATTGTTGTTCTATTTATAATAATAATGTTTTGTATAGAACTGAAATATTACTTAATGGATTTTTTATACTTGCCTTACGTGAAAATAATTTTACAAATTGAACAAACTAGTATAAGAAAAGGAGATGATCATTCAAAGAGTTGAATGTGCGTATTTACTGAAATACAAGTGTGAATTATTTGAAAGGTTCAAAGAATTCAGAAGTGAAGCAAATTGACAAAGTATTAATATTCTTTGATTAGATCAAGGAATAAATACTTGTGCAATAAGTTTTTAAATCATCTCAAATAGTTTTCTCATAATGGATATCTCTTGATACGCAATAATTGATTGATGTATCTGAAAGAAAAAATCATACCTTATTGGACATGGTACGATCCATAATGATTTTACCGACATACCAGTATCCTTCTGGGATAATATCTTAAAAATAGCAGTATATCTACGAAAAAGGTAACCTCAAAATTCGGCCCCAAGACTCCATAAAAGTTATGGACAGGGAGGATTCATAATCTTAAGTATGTTAAGATAAGGGGTTGTCCAACTTATGTGAAAAGGTTTCAAAGGATAAGCTTGGTACAAAATTTGACAAGTGTCATTTGTGGGTCATCCTAAAGTAAGTTTAGGGTATATGTTCTATAATCTTACTTAGGAAAAGATGTTTGTTGCGAAACACGCTACCTTTTAGGATAAATGTGTTTATTATTAAAGGGGCTAGTGGGAGGATAATAGATCTTGAAGAGTTTAAGAACTACAAAACACTATAAGTCAAATAAGAGGAACCTGCAGATAGACCTATTGTACCACAACCGAATCGTAAATCTGGAATAGTAGCGAAGATACCTGGGAGGTATGGATTCATCATGGATGATGATGATGAGGTACACATCATAGGAGATGATGATCCAGTTACATACGATGAGGTAAGAGTTGTAGACACGCAAAGAAATGGAATGAAGCAAGATTCTCAAATATAGAACATTCGTTTTGATGAAACAAATCAAAAGAGTTTAATTTTATCACAAATAAGAATGAACCTAGTGTGTACAAAAGGGTTAGTGGGAGCGTCATGACATTCCTAGTATTATATGTTGATATAATACGGATAAGGAATGACATACCAATGCTAAAATTAGTAAAGATAAAGTTGTCAAAATATTCCTCCGTGAATGATTTGGGAAGAGTATCTTAATTGGGGATACAAATCTATATAGATAGATTAAAGAGGATGCTCGACGTAACCCAAGGAACGTATATTCATTTGATGTTAAAGTCGTTTAGAATGACAAACTCTAAGAAATGTCTCACGTTAATGAGTCATTAAGTGAATTGTTGAATAAATTATACAGGAACGTGTTATTGCATAGAATAAAATAAAATTAATAATCATAATAATATTAAGTACTTACATGAATTAAGAGAAGTCATCTTGTATATATCACGCTTCCGCTGCGCTTAAAGGTGAAGGTCTTCAATTGTCTCTCTCAATCTTAGGATGGCTGTATAGGTGTGTATATAAAATTCTTGAGACGATAACTGGGACCAAACCCTAACTATTTTATTTATATAATAACTCCATCAAGATTATGAAACCCTAGGGCCCATTATACCTAATACTATTAGGAATATTATTTATAGGCCACATAATTAATTACCAAACCCATAAATAAAGTTATTAAATTAATACAATATGTAAGCCCAATAATTACATAAATAGTAAAGGCCACATAAGGAATAAAATATTCTAACATTCTCCCACTTGGCCGAAATACTATTTATATACAAAATATAACGCTTACAATCATTAATTTGGCCAAGTATTAATTTAATGTCTACATCCTGTTCAAATAAAAATTACTAATGCGAATTAATACAATCTTTGTGTCACTATTAACACAAGATCCCCATTAGTTACACAATTAGTACTTTTATTAAAATAAAGATTAACATTAAGCATAACAAGTATGAATAAAGTTTACATAAGTGGTAATAGATTAAACTCATTCATATGGTCCAAAACATAACCGTACCGTTTGCTCACAAGATCTCAAGTGTGCACAATAAAGAGAATAGCAAACCATAAACATAAAGTGAAGTTCAAAACAACGAGCTCAAAATTGTTGTCTTACATAAAATAACTCACTAATTAAGACTACCAGTTAAACCCATGCCGGCAACATGCTCTAAAAAGAGCTTGGGTGGTAAGCCTTTCGTAAGTGGATCCGCTAACATATCATGCGTACTAATATACTTAATGACAACGCTTTGATCTTCAACTCTATCCCTGACAAATAAGTACTTAGTGTCGAGGTATAGTCCAGCACCACTCGAACTAGTGCTATTGGAAAAACTAATAGCAGAATCATTATCACAAAATACTTTCAATGGCCTTGAAATGGAATCTACAACCTTAAGTCTTGAAATAAGATTCCTCAGCAATACGGCGTGACAAGTAGCATGATAACAAGCCACATATTCTGTCATCATCGTGGAAGTGGTAGTTAACTCCTGCTTATGACTTCTCCACGAAATAGGGCCTCCTGAAAGCATAAAAATGTACCTTGATGTAGATTTCTTTTCGTCTTTACACTTAGCAAAATCAGAATCAGAATAACCAACAACTTCAAGGTTATCTGTTTTTCTGAATGTAAGCATAAAATCCTTAGTACCCTGTAAGTAGCGTAAAACCTTTTTGGCTGCTATCCAGTGATCCAAACCTGGATTGGACTGATAACGTCCAAGCATGCCAGTTACATACGCTATATCTGGACGTGTACAAACTTGAGCGTACATAAGACTCCCAACCACAGAAGCATAGGGAATAAGATTCATTTGATCACGCTCAAGTTAATTCTTAGGGCATTGATATAAGCCAAATTTGTCACCCTTAACAATAGGTGCGACAGTAGGGGAGCAATTTTGCATGTTGTATTTGTTAAGAACTTTGTCAATATAAGCTCTTTGGGACAATCCTAATATCCCACGAGACCTATCTCGATGAATTTCAATACCTATAACATAAGAGGCTTCACCGAGATCCTTCATATCAAAATTTCTAGAAAGAAAACGTTTGGTCTCATGCAACATGTCTAAGTTATTACTTGCAAGTAGTATATCATCAACATACAAAACAAGAATAACAAATTTACTCCCACTGACCTTCAAGTATATGCATTGATCCACTATATTTTTCTTAAAATCAAAATTACTAATCACCTCATGAAACTTAAGATACCATTGTCGAGAAGCTTGTTTTAACCCATATATGGACTTCTTAAGTCTACATACCATATGTTCCTTGCCATTAACCAAAAAACCTTCTGGTTGTGCCATATAGACATTCTTATGCAAGTTACCATTAAGGAATGCAGTTTTAACATCCATCTGATGTAACTCTAAATCATAATGAGCTACTAAAGTCATGACTATTCTAAATGAATCTTTCCTGGATACTGGAGAGAAAGTTTCATTATAATCCACACCTTCCTTTTGAGTGAAACCTTTAGCAACCAATCGAGCTTTATACCTTTCAACGTTCCCTTTAGGATCTAATTTGGTCTTATAGACCCACTTACAACCAACAGGTTTAAAACCTTTTGGTAATTCCTCAAGAACCCAAACGTTATTAAGCTCCATTGATTTCAACTCATCATTCATGGCTTCAAGCCATTGAGTTGATTGAGCACTCATAATGGCTTCTTTATAGGAGATAGGATCATTAATCTTACTTGAATCATAGTCAATCTCATTAAGATAGGTTATAAAATCATCAAAATTAATAGGCTTTCTAGGTCTTTCGGACCTTCGTAAAGGCTGCACAATTTCAGGAATATGATTTTTAATAATGTGAGGTTCAACATTAGGTGGTGGCTCAGCTATCTCAGGGGTATCATTCGCCTCAATGGGAGGTTGTGCCTCACCTTCTTGAATTACAGGATTAGAAACATAAAACCTATTTTCTTCAAGATCAATTTTTCTAGGCTCACCACTCCCACTTAAATCACAATTCTCTAAAAACTCTGTATGCCTAGTCTCAACAATTCTAGTGGTATGAGAGGGACAGTAAAATCGAAAACCCTTAGATCTCTCAGGATATCCAATGAAATGACAACTAATGGTTTTAGAGTCAAGTTTCTTTATTTGTGGATTAAAAATCTTAGCCTCGGCTGGACAACCCCACACCCGTAAGTATTTTAAACTAGGTTTCTTACCTGTCCAAATTTCATAAGGAGTGTTAGGGACAGATTTGCTAGGAACCCGGTTTAAAATATGAACAGCTGTCTTTAATGCCTCAGTCCACAAAAATACAGGTAAGCTAGAATTACATAACATACTACGTACCATATCCATAAGGGTACGATTTCGCCTCTCAGCTACACTATTCTGTTGCGGTGTACCAGGCATTGTATACTGAGTGACGATTCCATTTTCTTGACAAAATAAGGCAAATGGGCCAGGACTATGACCTGTATCGGAGTGTTTACCATAATACTCCCCGCCTCTATCTGATCTCAATACTTTAATTTTTCGCTCAAGTTGATTTTCAACTTCAGCCTTGAAAACTTTAAACATATTTAGTGATTCAGATTTTTCATTAATCAGGTACACATAAGTATAACGAGAATAATCATCAATGAACGTAATGAAAGATTTGTGTCCACCAATTCCTGGAGAAAATGATCCACATATATCAGTGTGAATCACCTCAAGAAGTGCACTACTTCTAGTTGCTCCTTTCTTATTACCTTTCACAAATTTTCCTTTTATACATTCAATACAATGGTCAAGATCAGAAAAATCTAGTGAATGAAGAATTCCATCCTTTACAAGACGTTGCATTCTGTCTTTTGAAATATGGCCTAAGCGTTTATGCCACAATTTTGAAGAATTCTCATTATCTAGTTTTCTCTTAGTTCCACTTTTAGAGGTATTTTCTGTCACATTCATTGTTAATAAGGATTCAGCAAAGACATTATCCAAATTTATCTTATAGAGATTTCCCTCTGAAGAGCCAAAACCAATAACATGAGAGTAATGATAAATAATTATTTTATTATTCCCAAACTTAAACGAAAATCCATCAACGTCAAGTTTAGATACAGAAATTAAATTCCGTGTCATACTGGGAACATAAAGAGTATCATATAAATACAAGGTGAAACCACTCTCCAAAACTAAAGGAAGAGTTCCTACAGCTTCAACTTGTATAGACTCTCTATTGCCAACTTTAATGGTTCTTTCCCCCTTTTAGAGCGTCTTCTTTGAAAGGAATCCCTTTCTTTTCAAGACATTCTCTGAATTTAGGACATTCTTTCTGAATATGTCCTTGCTTCTTACAAAAGTGACATTTAGGACCTGCCTCAGAGTTGTTACCTGAATGATTTGCCTTATTTGTTTTGGTAGAAATTTACTTATCCTTATTGTTAAAACCTTTGCCATTTTTGTGAGCCTTCTTCTTATGAGATCTAGTGGTAGTTAGATGAGCAACATTAGGTTTTTCAATCTTAAGACTTTCTTCTTCTTGGACGCACATGGCAATTAACTCACTCATCTTCCATTTTTCTTTCTGCGTGTTATAATTGATCTTAAATGGATCAAAATGTGCAGGAAGAGAAGTCATAATGAAGTGAACAAGAAAATCCTCAGAAATCGTCATGTCCATACCCTTTAATTTAAAGGTCATGTCGTTCATCATCATAATGTGCTTGCGCACTCCACTAACCCCATCATACCTGCTAGTGAGCATTTTCAAAATAAGGGTACTTGCATGAGTTTTAGTAGAACCCTTAAATTGTTCCTCGACTGAAGTTAAGTACTCTTTAGCATTCTCAGAGTCAGGAATGGCTCCTCGAATAGCTGTCGTGATAGAGTTTTTCATAATCATAAGGGACATGCGGTTGGATCGCTCCCATTTTTCATAAATAGATTTTTGCTCAATTGAGCTTGTATCTGTAAGTGGAGCAGGATGATCAACTCGTAATGCATAGTCCAAATCCATAACGCCGAGAACAATTTTCACTTGCTCTTTCCAAACAGTAAAATTAGTTCCATTCAAGGCTTCAATTCCAGAGAGATACCCAGAAATACTAGTTGGAGTCAATGCTGAAATACAATCAAGCTCATAAGCATGCTTACAAAAAACTAAAAGAAATCCACAATGTACAACAATAATTAATCATAATAAAAACCAACTGTAGAGCAAGCAGTTAGTTATATAAAATCTATTTACAACACCTAAAAATAGATTTTAATGAGATGTTGGTGCATAATTATTAATTTTTCGTTGGTCCAATTAATAATATACTAATAACATCTCCATAAAATAATGCAAAACACATTTATCCACGCATCACCGTTGGGCAGAAAACGAAATAAACATGTTACTTATGCAATAAAATTCTATTTAATAAATTCTAATTCTAATTTTCTGTTGGGTAAATTTAAAATCTTTATTTATTAAATGTAACATTATGTGACTTTTCTTAATCTTTAATTGTTTCAATTAATAACCCTCCGTTGGGTTGATTATTAATTTTAACAATAAAAGAGTCACGCGTACATATAAATTATTATGATCAAACTCAATTTTTTTTAAACAACATATTAATCAAGTTTGAAAATTAACATTATTTAAAATTTACATGTAACATCTTAAAAACCCTAATAATATATTACATCATGTTCAAAAAATTTTAAATTAAAATATATAGTTATGAACATGAATTGATTATAAAATAATCAAATTAATTATAACTTGAATAAATGAGGGTATAATAATACCAGTCAGAATGACAACAAATAAAATAAAATTCAATACATGTATATAACTAATTGTTTCATGTAAAAGTGAATTAATGTAAATACCATCAAAGGGAATATATTACATGTACGGTGAATGTTTAACATGTCATCAAAAATTAAATGACAATACTACTGAGTATGCTTATAGTCTCATGAATAACTCAAGTGAACAAGCATAATATTATAATATAAAATCTAATTCTTAATAAAGCCAACATGATGCCTGATAACAAAATTAAGCATTAAAGAATAACTTACATAACAATGAATTGAATACAGTACATAACGGATACAAATGAATTAGAATTCATTATATATGTTAATTGACAGAGTACTTGATGAATTCGTAAATACAACACGCGGAATAATAGTCACAACAAACGAACCAATAAAATTCTTTTTCATGAAACATACCCAATAAAGTGGTTATGCGGAAATAAAATTTCTAGCATAACAACGTAATTAATTTATTCTATACAATAATGTAATCATAGCTCTGATACCAGATGTTGAATAAATTATACAGGAACGTGTTATTGCATAGAATAAAATAAAATTAATAATCATAATAATATTAAGTACTTACATGAATTAAGAGAAGTCATCTTGTATATATCACGTTTCCGCTGCGCTTAAAGGTGAAGGTCTTCAATTGTCTCTCTCAATCTTAGGATGGATGTATAGGTGTGTATATAAAATTTTTGAGACGACAACTGGGACCAAACCCTAACTGTTTTATTTATATAATAACTAAGGGTCAAAATCGTCCATCAAGATTATGAAACCCTAGGGCTCATTATGCCTAATACTATTAGGAATATTATTTATAGGCCACATAATTAATTACCAAACCCATAAATAAAGTTATTAAATTAATACAATATGTAAGCCCAATAATTACATAAATAGTAAAGGTCACATAAGGAATAAAATATTCTAACATGAATCTATCTTAATAGTCCCCATAGACTCCTAAAAAGAGAGATCGCATGAGTGACAATCATGTATGCAATGAAATATACGAGACCTGATGATGATCAATCATATTCTAGAGAAGATAACTGTGAAGTGAATTGGAAAGGTTTCAAATAGCAAAGAGTTGCTGGTTTAGTGATAAAGACAAAGTATATAGCTATAAATGAAGCTACAAATTGATTGTTTGGATGAAAAGTTCATTACAGAATTAGGAATAGTTCCTAAGTCTCATCTTGGATCTAAACATGTGTTGTGGCACTTTCACTTGGTTTTAGGAATCATTGAAAGATGGAAAATCACTATAGAGATAGTGAACTCTCAAGAACATTACATATCCATTAACCAAAGCTTATCCAACAGCAGGATAATCGTCACTTAGAGAAGAAGGGTATGAGATACCATGGCGATTGACTTTAGTGCAAGTAAAAGATTAAAAGTAGTATGCATACAAGCAAATCATGTTTGATGATAAAGCGTATACTTTGTAACAATCTCATTCATTTATTAATAAAAAGTATTAATTAATTAAAAGCTTTTAATTATCTACATGATACTATTTTAAAATATGTGATAAGCCCATAGTTTTAAGCAATGCTTTTAGAATAATGATATGGCCATTCTAATGAGATCTAAATTCTTAAAAATCTTAAAACTAAAATAGTTCTCAATCGTTGAATTACTAAATTGGGGATTAGTGAATCCAGATAGATTAGTACAGACGTTGCTTGCTCATTGGATGAGGATGATTGATCTCATGATCATTTGTGTAGAGACACTAAAGCAAGTATGTAGGTGTTTATTAGAGAATAAGTTCACTAAACGTGGCTCGTTAAGGAATAGCTAATGGAGTTTTACTTGCCTGTCAATAGGAATTCTTGTAGTGATAGTAGTACAAGTGATCCTTGGACTTGAGATCATCATAGTATCTTGTGTATGATGAGTTATACTTTGACTTATTCTTTAAGACCCTTATGGTATATCAAAGGGTATGCTTGGGTATAATAAGTAGTACATGGAGATAATGTATGATCAATAAAGAATCTACCGCTTCTAATAAAAGAAGAGAAATGTCCTATGTGATTAGATAAAGGACAACCCAGTAGTCATTGGCCAAGGCAGAATGAAATTAGAAAGGAGTTTCTAATTTTCATTATTTGAAGTTGTGCATTTAAGAGTCGAAATACATATAATTAAATAAAATAAGACTTGACAGTAATTCCATGTCTTATATTTAATTGGGACATTGTATGGTGGAAGGATTGAATTGTACGGTAACTATTTACTCAAAGGTTCTTTTATGATTAATGTTGAAATCTATATTATCTGAAAAGTCCTTAATCGCTAGCGATGCTTATCCCTATTGTAGAATAAATATTGTTTATTTAAATAAATTAATAGATTTATTTATTTATTTAAATAAGATTAGAATTGTTCTAATTGATTTATTCACAACGGATTTAATATGGAGAACTTAAAGGGTCACACCATAAATGGAAGAATAATTATTTAAGAAGCAAATGACATAATCGTAATAATAATTTAAGTATATTTAATTTAATCTATGGTGATAGAATAAATTAAATAGCTTAATATTTATTATTTAATATTTTGAAAATATTAAATATAAATTAATATGATGAGTCTTATTATTATTATTACTATTATTATTATTTAATTCCTAAAGGAGTTTGAGAATTAATTAATAAAAGTACTCTCATTTATTCTTAATATGATTGGGAGCCTAATTAATTAAAGGAATTTAATTAATTAAAATAAAACTCAATTCGTTAATTGTTAAAGAGGGTTGCCCACATCTATAAATAAGAGGAGTCTTATTATGGGTGAGAGTGGTTATTGACTTTTTGACAACAAACGTAATTTCAATAGTTGGGAGAGTACACCCTTTTCTATGAGAGATAGAAAAACTAGGGTTTTGCCAAACACCCATCTTCTTGAATCTTTCTTCTTCCTTGGTGGATCACCTCTAGAGACCAAACACTTAGGTGGCTAACGTTGATCAAAAGAAATAGCTAAACCCGGTGGATTCAAGTTGAATGCGAAAAGGATTGGAAGTGAACTTGTACCTGAGGAAGTTCGAATCTTCAAGTGTATGATTCATGTTCTTTATCTTTTCGTTTAATTAATAGTTGTGCATAAAGGATGATCCGGGTATATGGTTTGTAAAATTTTAAAACTCTGATTTTTCACGTTTTCGCTTTTTTGTGCAATTTGATTGCGTTCATGAATATTACAAACCTAACAGTTAGCAGTGTGGCCAGGAAGTTTGTTTTTATTATATAAAAGTCTGTAATTATTGATAAGGTGCAATATTGGGACTGTTAAAATGTGATTTTTATATTATGGTGATATATGACAAAGAGTAAGAATATTATTAACAATTAATGAGTTATGTTAATAGTATAACTTGACTATATGATTAAAAACCAAGCCATACATGATGTATATACATAATTGTGTACGGAGTATATGTAATTTAATACCCGAGAATTTCCACGTATTACTCACTACTACAAAACAGTAAATAGATAACGCGAAAAAAACGTGATTTCAATCAGAAAAACGTCGTGATTAAGGATGTCATCTATTTGACACCCTTACACAACATTTTTTAAACGTTGTAGTTAGACACATTATACAACATTTTTTAATAAAAAAACGTTGTATATTTTTTTTCCCATAAATTAACAGATGCTTAAAAACGTTATAGAAGGTATGATTCCACAACGTTTTCTGGCTAAAACCGTTATAGTTTAATATATCAGACAACGTTTAGACACATTATACAACGTTTTTAAAATGTTACAAACTGACTTGAAAAAAAGAAGAAAAAATGTTGTGGTTCACCCATTTTACCAGTGCACCTACAATTTACTAATGCCATGATATATAGCTAAAAAAGGTCTAAATTCTCATTTAAATTTAAAACCAAAATATATCAACCATTCAAAATACATCCCAACAATACTATTCGTTTACAGTTTCAAATTACTACATCCACAAAATATTACATTCCAAGAAGATTCTCCATAAATTCGGTCAACTTATTTAACAAAGCCTTCGCAAATAATATTGACTTTGAAGCATAGTAGATGTAGGTAACTTAGAAACTTCGTAAATAGAACAAGTCAAACCTCTGCTAGTTTGTCAAAATCAAAATAACGATTTTTAGAACCACGGCTGCCTGCAAGCTTAGATGGTTGCGATTCCACTGGGACCCCCCTGCAACAAATAAAAGTAAAATACCCAATGAGAAACCAGCAAAAATACAAAAAGAGCAATCTCTCAACAAAAATGCATACCATCATAACACACCTTCTCTCTAACATATCAAATAAATTTTAAGTGAGTACAAGTAGCACAGAAAAGAGAAGATAATGCAAATGCCTAAAAGATTATTTTGAGAATCTGATGGTTAGGATTTTATTCAGTTGCATGATTTCAGAAAATATTATGTGTTCTGGCATTATTTTTCATGTTTGCAGACATTTCCGCCTAAATGGTACCTCATAGAACAAGATTTTTCACATAAAAAATGAAGTAATACAGGTTCAACAATTTCTATCACATAAAAAGTCAACACTTGCAGACATTTTCTCCTAAAAGTGTAGGATTTCAGAATAAATCAATTTCTATCACATAAGTTGTACCTTCAGGAATGTCGCACGCAACTATAGAAATTTCAGCAAGAATCCATAAGATAAAATTTGGCACCTTTTCATATTCAGTTCTAAGTGCTCTGCTAAATGCTTTCCTACAATAAAAATAATTGTATATGTTGCTATATTGAATGCATTAGCAGATTTTATGATAGCTAAGAAATTTTCAAGTATCGTGCGGGTGAATAAAGAATTTAGACAAGTTTAATCATCCTACAACTACTACTAGTAGAGGAAGAAGCTCAGTGAAACCCAGAACCAGAACTTGTCGATAGCCTAATGCAGTTTCTTCCTTGAACCCAAATATGAAAGGATAACTGACTCGATATTTCCTCCACAAGTATATATTCCAAGCGTACAAAAGCATGTGTAAAACAATGAAGGCAAACAAACGGTAAAGAAGAAATTTATATAGGAAACGTTTATTTGAATAGCAAAATAGGTTTCGATAGTAGTATATTGCAACAGAAAACCAAGAAATAAGAACAATACCTGTACATGGTGAACATGGTATTCATGGCCGTCCTGTCCTTATTAACGATATCACGAGCACGTGCAATCAAAACACAGTGATAGATTAGAAGGAAGGAAACAGTACATAATGTAAGAAATGCAGAGCAAGCTAGTTGTACCTAAAGAGGCAGTTACTCTATGTCTTTCTTTCTTAGCTGTAGGCCTTAGGATGCTCAGACCTTTCTTGCGATTCGCTTTAGAAAAATGCTTAATGAATGCAGCTTCAACCCTCTCCATAAGCTTGGTAACCTGTGAAATATACATCGTAAATTACCCAAATAAATATTAATGTGTAAGATAATATTAAGTTTTAAGGTAATTCACCTCATCGGAGCTGCCTAGGTAAGAGTTATCGACCATTTTCATGAAGCATATCTGCAACAAGTGAGCTAAAAACATAAGTAATTTAAAATTTCAACCTCAAGCAACCCGAGAATTATAAGCAGGGGTTTCCACATATATATTATATAGTACTAGAGTGGGATATCTGAATTTGATTATTACCTTGTCGTATTTCTTCATGATCTTTGAAAATGCCATAATATTCAAGAAGCTGTTTGCCAAAACAAAAGAAAAACATCATTCATCAAAGAAATTAGATACACCAAGGATTGAATTCTAGCCCTTTCCTAAGAGTAAAAGTACTACTATCATATATGATACCTGTAGCTTTTAAGAAGTCAAAGCTTGTGATAAAATTCAACGAAAGCACTTTTAAGTTGATGTTCAATTTTGTTCAAATTTTCCTTAATGAGCCTCAACTCTGTCTGAATAGGAACATTAAGGAAGCCTTTGATTGTTGAATGAGGCGTCTCAACAGTGTTGATATTAAGTAAACAAAAGGATGTTTTTCTATAATTTTAATATTAATTACAAGGACGAAGGCAACAACAGAAAGCTAGCGTGCGAGTTATAAAATAAACTAGCTATCTCATCTAATCTTTTTATGTACTTCAGTACATGCTTCAACAAACATTTGATAGTTGTATACAAGAATATGCAATAAAACTAATTATTGCCTTATGCTGAGTGAATTTGATTACAAGTGTGAACAATTTGGGGAAATTACAAATACTGTCAATAACTCACATAATCACTAATAATGATGAACAGCTTACAAGAGCTTATTACCAGCTCAAATAATCAATCGCCCACCAAATACAAAATGCATACATTTCTGTATGGACATAATGATTTTGTGACAGCAATATACCTTTATATATATAGGTCAGTATAACATTTACCTCAACCATAAGTAATTCCACGCGCGCACACCCCCATACCAAAAACAAGCAATCATTTACAAACTGTTGTTAGGTCCACGAGTCAGATAGCCATGACATGCATGATTGTCAGGCTGCATTTGATGAATTGGGACACACATCAGCAGTTAGAATATCAATACTTGAACCCAAGTCCTCTTCTTCCTACTCTAAGATGCACGGCTGTAGAATTCTGTGAAGTCAAGCCGAAACATGAGGAACAAAAGGATCTTAGCCGTGTCACTAAAACACATTTGTCTTTGACTGGATATATATGGTAATGTTACAAAAAAAATGTAAAAGGCTAGATATTTATTGAGATATAAAATAGCTACAACTCAAAATGTAATAATGGGTACAACAGTTCGTACACACTTACATTTTATCAAGGAGTGGGCCCAATGCTGAATCGTACAGTCCTCCAGGCACTGGTTCCTCTAGAACATCAAGCAAATTGGGGTTTGTAATCTGCTTTACAATATGCCTCCGGACCTCTTCAGCTGTCATGAAACCGAACCCAACAGCCTCCACAGACTCAGACGCTCCCTGCAGCAAAACCTATTAATTACAACCACACGTTGCCAGAAACAGAACGCAAAATTTCACCACTTTGCTCTGCTAATTCAAACCTGAAAATGCAAACACGTCCAGAAATTAATTGAAGAAAACTGAAGTTAGGACAAGTAGGCAGCTGAGGCATAACAGAACTCAGAAATGAACCACAGAATGAATATGGCAGTGTCAAAAGCACTTGAGCTACCTGCAATACATATGATCCAATATGGTGAAAAATGAAACCATATTTTGGGACAAATTAAATGGAAATGGAAAAAAAATAATTGCTAACCCATAGATTGTGCCAAGATAAACAAAACAATTGCTAACAATGTCAAATGAATACCTTTATGCATACTGCAGGATGGCTAGACGCACTACTACTGATCAACCAACAGGGTTAACAGCATACAATTCCATGCATCCATTAGCTCCAACTCTTAACTTTCATTTGAAAAGTTAAAAGAACTCTTTATGATGATACCCAAGAGCTATGCATCGATGGTGGGATTGAATATCATTTCCTGGACCAAAAGCAAGCATGAGCTTGGCATGATGGTGGGATTGAATATCTTTTTGATTTTTTTTATTTAGTGTTTCCTTCTCTGCAAAACATCAACACATACAAATTCCACCTCAACAGTCATACAACACAAAAAACCTAAAACTCGAAGCAATTGAAAAGGAAGGAAAAACAAAAAGACGATTTCTTTTACTTATATTTTGAGAATGCCATAGATACCTTTATACTTCATTATTGCTGATTGCCATTTTTTGTTTATCAAGCTTCAAAACTAAAATAAAAGTCTAGGTGTGTCCTTGACAAAACTTTAATATGCATAATGAGAGAAAAATCAGACTCTCATTACCAGTGGAGGACCTGAAGAAACTATGCGCAATGGAACTAATTGAACTCTAAAAAGAAGCAGAAGCCTGCCCTTTCATATTTATCTTTTGAAAAAGAATGGTACTTTTACAAATTTTAATCCCACTAGTTAGTCCAAAATTGGTATTCCCATTACACCAGCTGCATTGAGATCATGTTACAGGAGTACAATTTTGGCAGTCTGGTGGCACATTCTCCATTAACAAAATTTTTTGTTATATTTCAATTCCAAGTAAGAAAGAGACTAGTTGAATTAAAACAAACAATAAAAGCACACTGATTTTCAACAATAAACCCAGAAATTTAAATGTCACAAACAAAAATAGTAAGAAAAATTAGTAAAAATTAAAAACAAACATCAAACGGTCAAGCTGCAAGAAAATAAATAGAAAAACAAACCTCAAGAAAACTAATTTCTCTCTCCAACATCTGAACCGTAGCCAACTCTCGGTGCTTCCCATACAAATCTGGGTACTCTGGCGGCGATTTAGGACGCGGTGGTGGCAATGATGGCACTTTAGAAGTTCCCCTTTTGGCAGCATCCATTTTATCAGAAATCCTGCATACACACGCATATTTATAAGAAAAGGAGGAGCCGAGGAGGACTCACCGTCGCCCGTCGACACCGACTTCCGATTCAGAGTTCGAGACTTCGAGATCTGAGATGAGACGAGAGTAACAGAGTTTGGAAAGATTCTTGTCACTTGATCAGATCTAAGATGAGATCTGGGTTTGGGATGATTCTTGTCACTTGAGAGTTGAGAGATTCAGATTGTGAGAATGAGAGTTTGAGACTTGAGATGAGACGAGAGTAACACACTTGTTCGACTTCAGAGTTGCTCAGTCGGCTAGGGCTAGTAAAGTAGTGATGCCTAATGCGCTGAGGATTAGTAGTACTTTATTTAATTTCTTAAAGCTCCGTGTTTTTGACCTACATAACGTTTGAACTTTTTTTTTTTATCTATTTAAAATCAAAAATTATCCTTATAAATAGATAATATTTTGTCATATATATTTACAATATTTTATTAAAAAACGTTATAAAAATAAATACCATAACAATTTTTATAAAAATATTATTATTTAAGTGTTGTCTATTTACTGTTTTGTACTAGTGATTAAATGAATATATTAACAGAAATAATATTTATGTGAATATAAGTGTTATTATTTTGCGAGTCGGTTAAATCAATTAATTCGTACTAGATCAATGCGTATTAAGAAGTGTGTTTTGACAATGAGAATTATGAAATGTCTTGTGTGACATATTGTGAAATGAGAAAATTCATTAAGCAAATTAAAACGAGAATTAAGAAAATTAATTGTGCTGATCATGTGATTTCATATAAGTAATCAATACGCTCGTAGACTTGTAGTAACACTTTTGTGGACAGTAATTCATGTCGTATAAAACGAGTTTAGCGATGAAAATTGGCACGGGCTGAAGCTAAACCAGTCTTCGCACTGTCAGGACACGGTGCAGCTGCGCCGTCCCAGCAGTTCAAACTGGCGTAGCTGCGCCAGAGATCAGTTGGAGTTTATGATGCCCCCAAATCCGGGTTACCTGACTCCCGAGTTTGGTGTTCACGATTCACAATATAATAATATTTAACTACCCATTCGTATAGAAATAGTAATACATAAGTCATTAACAGAGATTGTTAATACATTAGTCCCAGGTTCTTTAACCTTAACATTATAGACATACTCCTTAGATATACAAAAAGGGTTTACAATACAACATAATCATAATAATGTTTATTATACTAATTTATCAATATGCGTATTTCTTTGTTCTTCTTCGCAGCACCTTCTGTAACTTCGTCCCTAGTTGAAAAGTTTTATTTAGCATGGGTGAGAAACAAGTTTGCCCCGTAAGTTAAGACATACAATAAAAGTATAGAAATCAATATCAAGCCTTCTCACATTCTATGCAACAATAATTAAATAATGAAAGAAAACAACGCTTTCAAGGTTTTCTACGATATTCAAATGAATAATCAAGAATTATATTCTACGAACTAGCAAAGTGAAATGTTTTTCAGATTTATGCTGAGTGATCCATTAGATCATGAACTTCTCTTCTCGAGTAACTATCAAAGTCATACTTTGATATACCCAGGTGTATCAGATAACCATAAAGATTAAATCATACCCCTCTGCAAGTATATAAATTGATCAGCTTTAGTATACCCTATATTATCCATAATACTTAATCACGCGCAAAGGATGAATATATGACCAATAAAATATTCCCTTTATATAAAAGGTTGTTCTTCTCAGTCTCGGAATTAAGATTTTGATTTAACAACGAAATACTGTGATTTCAAATTCTAATTACTTCTCGATCTAGCCGAAATAATTGGCATCGATCCGTCAATAATAATTGAATTCTCTTCTCGAACCTATCAAGTTCTAACAAATGTTCGTCTAGCCAGAATGATTAGCTAAGACATTTCTCAACATAATTCGACAATAACAGGAATTATCTATACTGTCAATTCTATCTTCTATGGATATAAATATCCAACAACAGTTATTCTACAAATGTATATTTTCCGAATCAGTAATTTAATTTGAATTATTAAACATGCACTAACTGCGAATAATCAACAATAATTTCACTGGACATGGTATAATTAGCAATAATTAACCACTATAATAATTGAATGAATATAACTCAAGGTTGAGTTAGGAAACTTGCCTTCCGCGTTGATTACAGCTACACAATAAACTTATCTGCGTTCGTAAGACCTATAACCAATAATATCGGTCTCATAATTAGCACAATATTTCATAACACGTAACACTGTATTTTACAGTCAAACTTCTCTTAGACACATTACCACATATTCACATCAGTGTTTATAACATATATAAACACTTAACAAGTCAGACTATTTCGGTCTGGTTGGACTTCGATCCATTCTCGATATTCTAGTCACCTTATCTGTCAATTAAATCTTAGTATCTAAGCTTCAATATTATTTAAGATAAGTCAAATATCATTTATAATATTTTTTAGAAGCTTTTAATAATTTATAAACAATTATTATAATTTATAATAATTTTTCAAATACTTAAATCATTTTTAAATGATTTAATTATCAAAAAAAATCTTATAATCATTAATATTTAATAATATAAAAATATTAATGTTATATTTGTCAAAATATTAAAGTTATTATTAATAACTTAAACTATTTTTAAATCAACAATATCCTACTCAAATTATTTTTAAATTAATTAAAATCATTTTTAAACCATTACCATTAATATTTAAATATTAATGAAATTATTATCAAAATATTAAAAGTCATTAATTATAACTTAAAATATTTTTAAAATATTTTTCTCATTTTTAAATGATTTTTAAATCAATAAAATAATTTTTAATTCATTTATTTAATATAATAATTAAATAAATCTAATATCATTAACATTATTTTATTAATGAGAATTCTCCAAAAATAATAAAAATTATATTTTATAATTCAAAATATTTTCTAACACTTTATTCTTATATAAGATGATTTTTCATAATATTAAATCATTTTTTTCTAATTTATTTAATACACTAATTAAATAAATTAAATACCTTTAATATTAATATAATTATAAATATTAAAAAAAATATTCCAATTGGTCAAAAATTATTTTTCATAATTTAAAATAATTTTTAAAACCATTTTTAATAATTTTTAGAATTTATTTTTATTTTTAAATAATTTTCGAAAAATCAGAAAATAAAAATTATTTAAACCGTCGCTATAAGGCTTTAGTGACACAAAGTGTCACTGTTGGTGTTCTTGAGCTTAAGAACACTGACAGCTTCGTGTTCAACCAGTCTTGTTTGACCAGCCTTAGATTTTAATCCATGCATGTTCTAGGCCAACTTAAACCTCGACCGTGTAGTGTTTATTTAACACTACAATTATCAGTCATCATTTAGGTCATGCAACAAACCATCAAGAAGGTCTGATCTCCCAAACATGTTGTCAGACAGTTCTTGAGCTTTCTGGGTAACCCAGAAACCTACCATTTACTAGCCAAAATAATTAGGTATTCTGGTTATCAATTAAGTTGGTTCTTGGTTCAAACATGTTGTGCCCATGTCAATGAACAACTACATAACACAATTCCAGTCAAACTATAACAAAATCACCAGATGCGATCCGGTCAAACATGGTCAAAAATCATGTTCTTACATTTTTTGGAATTTCCAGAAAAGTGTCTTCGTGATCAAATGGGCTACTTTTACCATCGATTACAACCAATCTGTTTGTTGTTTAGGGAATATAAATGCATGGATCTAGATTACATCTTACAAGCTACAAACTGTATACAACCATATCATCATATAACTTAACATTGGACAGATCAAGACCTTAGAAAAACCTGTCAGACCCGGTTTACACACTTTCTGGGTTACCTAGAAAGTGTTGGTCATGCTCGGTCAACTCTCTTTGACCATGAATAACAACAAATCTAGACATCTGATGGCTATAAGACCACTTGCAGATTAAAGAACTCATACCAAATTACAGATCCAAAACATAAAACAACAAGAATCATAAACAAACACGAATCTGTGGCGCCTGACATTAGCTTGTCAAACCACAAATCATGTTCTTGACAGTTTTGGAAAAACTCGATTTTAAAGCATTTTGATGCTATGGATTTATGTTATATCAATATAGATCATCATTAAACATCATCTATCAAAGATCTAAACACATAAACAAAAACTTTTTCTTAGCAACATGGATCAAAAATAAAAATTAGGTTTATACCTTTTCTTTAATAATCTTAGATCTTGGCTCTCCAATCTGTTATTAGTTGATCTAGTGATGTTTTTAGGACTGATCTACTAGCTATTTTCGGATGCTTAGATGAGAGAGAGAGAGAGTAAGTGAGAGCTT
The DNA here is from genome assembly GCA_016801055.1 of Panax notoginseng. Taxonomy (NCBI): domain Eukaryota; kingdom Viridiplantae; phylum Streptophyta; class Magnoliopsida; order Apiales; family Araliaceae; genus Panax; species Panax notoginseng. The sequence goes on along the minus strand of CM029022.1, from coordinate 98,986,776 downwards.
GAGAGCAAAATGGCTAAATTTTGAGACTTTCTCTCTCTTGAATCTATATATATTACTTATGTTGTTGCTAGATCTGATCTTGCTGACACATGGGGGTTATTTTGCTGAGATTTCAATGCCACAAAGTCGATGGAGTTGGTGAACCACTAAAGCTTTACCCATTTTTACAAGTTAGCTCATTTAAAATGTAAAAAGGGAATTTTGGTCACTTGCAAAATAAATTTAATGGCAAACATAGAATTTGTATAAACCCTTAGGGTTTAACCCTAAGGTCCTAACCCTTAGGTTTTACATTATTAGTTTCTAAAATCTCCAATTAGGGTTTTAATTAGAAAAAATAAAATTTCTAAATTACAATTAGGGTTTGTAAAATAGAAATTAAGATAACTAAAATATAATTAGGGTTTTTTAATCATATATAAGTTTAATAAATACCTAAGGCTTGCATATTAGGATTAGGGTTTCCTAATTAGGGTTTAGGATTTCCGAGTTTAAAATTAGGATTTCCTGGCTTTCTATTAGGGTTTCTAACGGTACGTTAGGTTTTCTAATCATGAGATTAGGGTTTTTAATCTCTTATTAGGGTTTGTAAATTTTAAGCCTTATCCGATCAATCATTGATCAAAATTCTAAACAGTACAAACACGTACTTATTAATATAATTATTTTAATTATATTTTCTATCGAATCCCTATCCAGACTTAGGGTTAGAGTTTCTAATCTTGTTAAGCACAACTCTACTCTAAATTTATTAGTTAATACACAAATTGACCTTCTCGAGACTCGTATCACAAATACACAGTATAATATTAACAGTCAAAGTCAACATTAAATAAAAAAAAATTTATTCATGAAATTTGGATTATTTGAAATCCCAGGTTGTCACAGAGTCGGTTACTTTCTACTGTAGCACTAAATTGGGACATTAATGTTATATGTGTTACATAGATAAAACCATATAATAGGAGTATATTGCAATGAAATGAGGTACCTAGTAACACCATGACATCATATGAAGTTGTAATGCATAAATGATTAATTACTTGGGTATTCTAGAATCTGAGAAAAGAATTCGATGTGTAAATAGACATTAATATTAAATAAGATTATGTAAGTTGTAGAGATAATTATGGGACTACTCGGACAATATTGCCTACCTGCGATATTTTATTGCGTGTAGTTAATGTACATGGATTATATGTTATGGGTATAAAATTATCTTTAAATTTCCTCATATGGTAACAATTGTACCTTAATATTACATTATGAGAATTAAAAGGACCAAACCAAGCCTTACTTGACCAATTGCTGAGATTTTATCTCTTGTCCCAAAATGAGTATCACCAAGTATAATGAACAGTGACCTAAACTCTCTTTAAGTAACTTTCAAGCTGCTAATCCTAGGTGATCATGGCTAGGAAGGTGGCTGGTATGGAGTGGTTAAGCAACTCTTAAATAACCTTTGTTCCATTCCATTTCACCATGGATTTCCATCTTGTGTAACCCCAATGCCTAGTCCAAACTCCTTCTTTAAATAGCAGACATGTTATCAGTTGGTGTTGCTTGGAGTGGTCTGAGAATTTCTAGGTAGGAGGTTAAGAACATACAAGTGTTCTAAGAGCTTGAGAGTTCAAGTAGTAGCAAGTTTCTTTCACAATTCAGAGGTATAATTCCATTCATTGCTTTCCATTTTCAATTTTTGAGTTTTGAGTTCTTAAATTTCAAATTCTTAATTTTGTGGAATTAGATGTTAATGAGGTTGGGTATTGATTATATAGTTATTATATGACTATATAAATATGTTTAAACTGATACATGAGTGTTTAGAAACGAATTCATGAGTAATTTCTGTGTTTGGGCTAAATTTCTGTCGACGCAAACTGTTTCTGCTCCTAAACCAGACATGGCGCAGCTGCGCCATAATTGTACTAAGGCGTAGCGCAGCTACGCCGGCCTCTGAGATCAGTTGAGCCTTCTATTTTTAAAACCTGCTAAGTAGTGATCAACTATTATGACTTAAACTAGCATGCAAGCATATGTAAGGGGATATACAAGTATATTTACTAATGTGAGCATGTTTTAATAGATTAACATTCACGAATAATGAAAGTGTGTAGTTGAAATGAATTTAGAAATTAACTTGATGAGTATGAGTGCCATGTTTATGTACTGACCTGCAAACATGTTGGGATAATTTAGACATGCATGATGTATGACTCTTAATTCCCTTGTTCATGATCAAACTTATTAGGATTTGTGTTAAAGAAGTTTTCAAGAAAACTTAGTATAGTGAGCTAACATTCATGACTACTACATGCGTGATGTTCTGATGTTGCGAGCATGATAACATGACTTGACTACATATGTTTAAAGCTTTGAAGTTGTCTTGTATGTGTTAGATTGCATAGTTCAAGTCTAAAATGATTTCACAAGCAAACTTGAACATATTTTCGAAATCTAGTTGCATCACATGGATATCTAGATGATAAAGGGATAATATGTCATGTTATGTCTATAACGTCCCTAGATGTGATTGATATGTATTGAACATGATGATAACTAAACCAAACATGAGTTTCAAGCATGATTCAAAGTGTTAAATGATGATAGTTGTAAATAAACAATATAAATACTATACGCATGTGTATTAATAGAATGTATGCCATCGTTATGTAGACTTTCGACCAAAGTTTTGAAGTGTGGGGGTTGCATGGCGTCTTAAGCTTTAAATTTCATAGAAAGTCATAAATTAAGAATGGGTAAAGATGAACTCAAGAACGGTTATGTGATTATGTGAGCACCTCTAACATGTAGATATGATAGAGTATTAGTACATAGATGTGTAGGGATTGGGCAGAAATAGAAAGGCAGTAGCTCAGCCCTGGTCTGGCTAGGGGACAGCGCAGCTACGCCGTCCTTAAGCCTAGACAGGGCGCAGCTGCGCCGTGCTGCAGTCTTGAATAGCTTCTATTTTTTTTGAACTGATGTTTGAAACATGCCTAATATGAGTGTTATAACTATCTTGTATGTTTAGAGGGCAAGCATGATAGACTTAGTGGGTTCATGACCTTAAATGTCCTTAAATTGTTGAAATGATCAATTTAGAACTTTATTATGAAAGAAGGAAACTTGATTGACTTGAGGAGCATGAAAAGACCTTTAACATGTTGAATATATCATGTATGATTGTTTTGGTCAAGTCGGACAAAAACCATTAGGCAGCAGCTGAGTCTAGGCTTAGCTAGGGGACGGCGCAGCTGCGCCGGTCCTAGGCTTAGCCATGGCATAGCTGCGCCAGTCTGAAATCAGAATTTGGTTAGTTTAAAATCTAGTCTTTGGTCAGTTGACGTATATGATGCCTATGTTGCTAGAGGTGACTTAAAACCTACTGATACATGTATATAAATGATGCTTACGTGATATAATGCTGTTTACCTCGTAATAGGTTGGTCCAAGGGTAAAAAGGACTTAACCTCGAGCATTCTTAATTTACTTATGAAATAACTAGGTATTTGGTTCATAATGAAACTATAAACTGATGTTGTACCATATGTGCATACTTGAATCATGTCAAGCTTGATTAAAGACTGTGTTAGCTAATGAACATCTTAAACATATAATACGCTATAAATAGGATTCAAAAGTGTTGATTTCTTAACGTGGATAAACTACGCTTAAGGCTAGTATCCGAACCCTACTTTACATTGTGCAAGTATTCTAACTCTTGCATTACTTTATTCAATGGATATCGTAAGCTTATCTCCTTGAATTCAAGTTACACTACTGATTCGTTCAATTGAGCTAGTATGTCTAAAACTCTTGTGAAAACTATTATTCATGTTGAACTTGGTATTGTTCTTGAATATTGTGAAGGTGTCTATGCCATTTGATTCGGCTAGACTATATGAATGTTTATAAAATTGTCCAAACCAGTTGATTGGTGCGAAAATCTTAAAAATTGAGTTGAACAACCCTTATGGTAAGGGGAATGTATGTTGTTGGAAACCCCAACACATGAGTATATTATTACTGTGGTGTTATGCATAACTTAGAGTATTATAGACTGATCATCTATAGTACTTAATTCTTTTGGGTTATCAGTTTAATATTGGTAATTCTAGTAGATGTTCAATACTCTTTAGTGACTGCTCAGTATATTTGTTATCCAGTCGGATACCTTGATAGTCTTTAAATTCATATATATCTGTTGATTTATATTGAATTATTATTCTTATTCCAAGAATTGCTGATATTCATTATTCATGATATTATTCTGAAACTCTGAACTATCTTAGAGATGATACTTCGATATTTCAAACTTGTATTATAAAACTCTTTACCCTTGTTGAATATTACTTGCTGGGCAATTTGTGCTCATTCTTGCTTATTTAAAACCTTTCAGTTAAGGCGGAACATGGAGGTGTATCTGGGAAAGACAAGGACAAGGGCAAGGCTACCGACTAGCTTGTCCCTATTCCTTTAAATCTATTATGTTGTATTAAGAATGTTTCAGACTATGTTTAAGCTTAAGTATGATTATATAATAAGTCTTTATTCGATATTATTATGTAATCTATTAAGTGCTATAGGTTGCGAGACTTAGGGGAATAATTATAATAAAACATTGTATATTATTCCAAATTAGACCTTTCGTTGTGAATTTGTAATTTTAGTTATTATGGTGATTCCATGAGAATGTGACGAACCGAATTCGTGTGACCAAGTGACGGTCAGAATTTGGGGGCGTCACATGTAGTAACTAATTATGTCATGATGACACGTGTATAAGATATTATGAATCGAATTATTACGATTTAGCTCACGCAAGGCAAGTTTCTTAACTCTAATTTTATATTGTGCAAGTTTTCTTTACCCTATCTTGTTTACAATTGAGCAAGTTTTCAAACCCTAACCTCTATTTGAGTTTGTTCTATTTACCTTTATATTGAGCAAGTTTTTATCATTCAACTTGCTATTGATTATGTATGTTCAATAATTCAATTCTGTTACTAAACAAAATTCTAGCCTTAGCTTAATATTGTTCAAGCAAGGTATGTTACGTTATTCAATGCTTATGCTTTTAGTTCATTTCTAAAGCATGACATTAATATACAATGTTGATTCATGTATGACTTATTCCATAGCATATTGTTATTATATTTTCATTCAATTAATCCTTAGTTGATGATCGTTAAACTCTAAATTACCTTGAAACTTATCCAAACCAAACTTACTTTGGTGCGGACTTGTACTCTAAATACTGAGATGAACAACCCTATTACAGGGGATAATTTATGCAAAGCGTTTAGATGTTTGTGCACAATACATTGTACGAAGGGCTGATTCCCCTAAGTACGAGAAGTCCCTACGGTCTTTGACTGCTTAGGTTTAAGTTGAAAGAATACTTATAACTTTGGACATAGTTCGTGGTCTTATGACCCTCAGATATATATTTCAAATTCTATTCATGATTATCATTGATAGAGAATATTATCTAGTTCTATTGAGCCTATTCATTTGGCAGTTGTTATGTTATATTATTCATTGTCACTTCAAGTGAGCATTTGTTTACTCATTCTTACTTATATAAATATTACAGTTAAAGTTGAGAAAGTCGATGAACCTACTATGACACCCCCAAATCTGAGTACTGTGACGCCCCCAAATTCGGACCCCCACTTGGTCACTCGAATCTGGTTCATCACGTTCTCATGGTAATACCATAATAACTAAAATCACACATTCACAACGGAAGATCTAATTTAGAATAATATACAATAATTTATTATAATTATTCCCTCAAGTCTCGCAACCTATAATACTTAAAAGATTACATAATAATATCGAATGAAGACTTATTACATAATCTTACTTAAGCTTAAACATAGTCTGAAGACAGTCTTAATACAATATATACATTTTAACTTAAAGGAACAAGCTAGTCGGTAGCCTTGCCCGTGCCCTTGTCTTTTTCAGAGACATTTACCTGTTTCGCCTTAATTGAAAGGTTTTAAATAATCAAGAATGAGCACAAATTTCCCACAGTAATTAAACCACTCATGTGTTGGGGTTTCCAACAATATACACTCCCCTTACCATAAGGGTTGTTCAACTCAGTTTTCAAGATTTCCGCACCAATCAAATGGTTTGGACAGTTTATAAACATGCATATAGTCTAGCCGAATCAATGACATAAACCCTTCCACAATATTCAAGGACAGTTGTAATACCCGAGAATTTCCACATATTATTAAATGAATGTATTAATGGAAATAATATTTATGTGAATATACGTGTTATTATTTTATGAGTTGGATAATACAATCGATCCGTATTAGATCAATGCGTATTAAGAAGTATGAATTGACAATGAGAATTGTGAAATGCCTTGTGTGGCATATCGTGAAACGAGTAAATCCATTAAGCACGCTAAAACGGGAATTGGGAAGTATAATCGTGTTGACTGTGTGATATCATATAAGTAATCAAATACGCTCGTAGACTTGTAGTAACACTCTTGCGGACAGTAATTCATATCGTATAAGACAAGGTTAGCGATGAAAATTGGCACGGGCTGAAGCTAAACCAGTTTTAGCACTGTCAGGACATGGCGCAGCTGCGCCGTCCCAGCAGTACAAATTGGCGCAGCTGCGCCAGAGATCAGTTGGAGAAAAATTAATTTTTCAACTTTAGAAATTAAATGGAACAATTATGTGATATGTGTGACATTGATAAACCATGAAATAAAGTATGTTATGTTCAACAACGGAATTATTAAGTGGAACATTAATTAATATTAATTAATTGTCGTGGAATATTGATTTCTTGGTAATTAATTAATAATATGTGATTATCATTATTTGCAATATATCTATAAATATTATAAGAATTATATAAATAATTAATGGTTATGAAGATCCATAATTACATTAATCGATGAGGGATGGACTAATTAATATTGGTGGTAATCAATCAATGAAGTGAATAATTTATTTACATGACATAAATAGGTAAGTTATTAATATAATAATATTATATTGACAATTATGTGCATGTGAGCAATAATACAAATATAACTATATAGTGTAGTGTGACATTTATATGGCTATATATTAAGTTTTATGAAACTATATTGTTTGAAGCATATTAAAATTACATGATATAAATATATCATGAAATGTGTATGTAACAATATGCATGTGGGTAGACATTAAAATAAAATGTACATGGATTATATGTATGTTGCATAACATCTACTTCCTTGAAATGTTAAATCATATGGTGACATTGAGTTATAATATATGGTTGATATATGTATTAAAATATAACATAAGAGTGGGAATGTGTAGAAGTATACAAGAATGCTGAGTTATATTGATTGTCCCAAAATGAGTGTCCAATTGCCTCATTTCTCAGTCACGTATAAACCAAAAAGGCTAAGGCCTATTTCTTCTTCCAACTTTTTAGCTGATGATCATGGTAGGGAGTGGTGGTTATCATGAGTTTCAACCACCATCTAACAACTTCTCCTTACCCTTCATGCAATCTTTTCATCCATGAGTTTGATTTAGGGGGGAATCTCATTGTCTGTGTATTATATTTTCTATAAAATGAACACTTCCCTTCATTCTTTGTGTTGCTTGAGTTGTCTGAGAATTGCTAAGAAGGAGATTGAGAGAATTCTAGACATTGGAAGTTCAACTAGGAGCAAGCTCATTCATTTGCAGAAGGTATAACCTCTCCTCCTTGCTTCAATTCCATTCTCTGTAAAAATGGAGTTTTGAGTTCTTGAAATCCAAATTCTTGAATTCATGGAATTGGATGTTAATGAGGTTGGGTAATGTCCATATAGTTGTTATATGACCATATGAAAATGTTTAAACTGTTATAAGAGTGTTTAGAAATGATTTCATGAGTAATTTCTGTGTTTGTGCTAAACAGTTGTCGAGGTTTACTGTTCCTGGCTCGAACCAGGTGCAGCGCAGCTGCGCCGTATTAACACTAAGGTGCAGCGCAGTTGCGTCGGATCCTGAGTTCAATTTTGAGCTTCTATTTTGCAATCTGTTGTAGTTCTATGACTTATAATAGCATGCAAGCATGTGTAAGGGGTATATATAGATATATGAACTTAATGTGAGCATGTTTTAATAGATTTACATGATTAACGAAAGAATGTAGCTTAAAATGAATTTGAGAACTTTAGAAACGAACTTAACGAGTATGAATGACTTAGTTATGTACTGACTTTGCAAGCATGTTAGTATGACTTAGAAATGCATGAATAAACCTTTAGATGATGTTTATGAGGTTAGTAAGCAAGCATGAACATGTTGAACCTCCTAGTAAGCCTTGAACGTGAATATTGTCAAACTACCTTAAGAGTTGGAATTTGATAGTTCGCGTTTGACGTTACTCTTAGACTCACTCATGTAGTATAAACGTATATATACCATGCTTGTGTATCATATTTCAAGAAAAGCATAAACGAAACATATTTTTAACCAAAACGGTGTTAATTTCACATATGTGTTATGAATGCTCACAAGCATGCCTAATATGAGTTTTATAACTATCTTGTATGTTTTAGAGATCAAGCATGATAGGCTTTGTGGTTTCATGACCTTGAATGGCCCTAAATTGTTGAAATAGTTAATTTAGAATTTTATTATGGAAGAAGGAATCTAGGTTGACTTAAGAAGCATGAAAAGGCATTTAACATGACAAATATATCATGTATGATTGTTTTAGTCATGCCAGACAGAAACCACAAGGCAGCAGTTGAGTCTAGGCTTAGCCAGGGGATGGCGTAGCTGCGCCGGTCCTAGGCTTAGCCATGGCGCAGCTGCGCCGTGCTGCAGTCTTAAATGACTTCTGTTTTTGGACTGATGTTTGAAGCATGCCTATATGAATTCTTTAACTTGTAATATATGATCAACATGCTATGTAATGTGTTAAGGAGCATGCCATGTGATAGAAATAAAGGTTATTCATAACTTTCGAACAATGAGTCTAAATGAATGTTTGCATAATATCAAACAATGATACGTGGGTTGAACTTGTGATGTCTTACAAACTGATTTTGTACCATATGTGCATACTTGAATCATGTCGAGCTTGATTAAAGATTGTTTTAGCTAATAAACATCTTGAATATATAATACGCTATAAATAGGATTCGAAAGTGTTGAAGTCTTAAAAGAGGATAAACTACGCTTAAGACAAGTTCCCTAAACTTACTCCAATTATTATTGAGCAAGTTCTCTATCCTTACTCAAATCTATATTGAGTAAGTATCCGAACCCTACTTTACATTGTGCAAGTATTCTAACTCTTGCGTTACTTTATTCAACAAATATCGTGAGCTTATCTCATTGAATGCAAGTTATCCTACTTATTCGTTCAATTGAGCTAGTTTGTTAAACTCTTGAGAAAGCTATTATTCATGTGAACTTAGTATTGTTCTTGAATATTGTTAAAGTATCTATGCCAATTGATTCGGCTAGATTATGTGTATGTTTGTAAAATTGTCCAAACCAATTGATTGGTGCGAAAATCTTAAAAATTGAGTTGAACAACCCTTATGGTAAGGGGAATGTATGTTGTTGGGAAACCCAACATATGAGTATATTATTACTATGATGTTATGCATAACTTGAAGTATTGTAGACTGATCCTCTATAGTACTTGATTCTTTTAGGGTATCAGTTTAATATTGGTAATTCTAGTAGATGTTCAATAATCCTTAGTGACTGCTCAGTATAATTGTTATCCAGTTGGATACCTTGTTAGTATTTGAATTCATATATATCTGTTGATTTATATTGAATTAGCGTTCTTATTCCAAGAATTATTGATATTCATTATTCATGATATTATGCTGAAACTCTGACCTATCTTAGAGATGATACTTCGATATTTCAAATTCGTGTTATTAAACTCCTTACCCTTATCGTATATTATTTGCTGGTCAATTTGTGCTTATTCTTGCTTATTTAAAACCTTTCAGTTAAGGTGGAATAGGGAGGTGTCTCTAGGAAAGACAAGGGCAAGGGAAAGACTACCGACTAGCTTGTCCCTTTTATGTTTAAATCTGTTATGTTGTATTAAGAATGTTTTTAGATTATGTTTAAACTTAAGTAGGTTTATGTAATAAGTCTTTATTCGATATTATTATGTAATCTATTAAGCACTGTAGGTTGCGAGACTTGGGAGAATAATTATAATAAACTATTGTATATTATTCTAAATTAGATCTTTCGCTGTGAATGTGTAATTTTAGTTATTATGCTGTTACCATGAGAACGCGACGAACCAAATTCAAGTGACCAAGTGGCGGTCATAATTTGGGGGAGTTACAACAATACCAAGTTTAACATGAATAATAGTTTTCACAAGAGTTTAAACATAATAGCTTAATTGAACGAATAAGTAGGATAATTTGCATTCAAAGAGATAAGCTTACGATATCCGTTTAATAAAGTAAAGCAAGGATTGAGGATACTTGCACAATGAAAAAGGATGGTTTAGATACTTGCACAATGAAAATTGATGGTTTAGATACTTGCACAATGAAAAAGGATGGTTTAGATACTTGCACAATGAAAAAGGATGGTTTAGATACTTGCCTCAAGCGTAGTTTACCAAAGTAAAGCTTAATATCAATCCAATGCACTATGATATCCTATTAATGTATAATCACATTAGTTATACAAGTTCAACATGTACACCTATTATCTTAATTTACTATCATACACAAGTGAAATTTATCAATGCTAACATATAGTGCTAGTCTTCTAGTCGCATAATCTTATACGTATATCATCACATGAATATTAGTTTATAACACACTATGTCATAGTTGAAATCACAATTTGACTTTAAAGTGGTAAACACTTATTCATCATAGGATCCTATCAATAACATGCTTATTAACACATGAATACTACACTGGACTTGTATTACGGATTAGAGTAACAACTTAGGCATTTATGAAACCACAGAACAACTACATAATTTTGATCCTACTACAGACTGGCGCGGCCGCGCTTGATTTGAACTAAGGAGTGGCGCGGCCGCGCTGCTCTGTGTTCAAACCAGAACATGGTTGCTCCTGCAGAAGGTTAGTGCACACTTGACTTGTACGTACATAAGTAATTATGCAAATCACACATGTTAGTATGTGGATAACCAAGTTTGACCTCATATTGTAGCATTATCATAGGTCACCATCTATTCTCATTTAATCAAGACTTTAAGTGTTAAATTCATAATTTTTCTTACGTTCGATCATTGAACACATACTATATGATTAATAGGTCTCAACAACTCATGCTTGCATTAGTTTAGTCATGTAGTTCATGTCATGAAATTTTACACCGTTTAGACTTGTCGTATTCCCTTTTATCATGCACATGTCTAGTTAGGCATCCATGGAATTTACATTTATATGCATGACCCACTTAATCATGATGTCTCACATACACAAGTTAAACCATATAAGCATGCTTACCAATCTTAACTTAAAGCGTATATAGAGTTTATCAAGTTTGTTTTCAAAACATTGAGTTTGAATTAGTAAAACTTATTCAAGCATGTAATGTAAGTTCACATATCCCATAACATGCTTCCATAACTACATAATAGGTCACATAGGTATGTTTTGAAGTTCAAAACTTAGTGGATACATAGTTCGTTTATACATAGCCAATATAGTATTTTTCTTGAAATTCCCCTTTTTAATCATGCTTGAATATCTTAAATTACCTCCAACCATATAACTAACATATTGTTATATAACAAGACACATCCAAACGTAATACACTCTCATCCAAGGTTAGAACATGTTTTGCAAAAGGTTTATCAAAACTAGTTTCCAACTCTTTAAGTTTTCTTTTAATATTCTAACCAAAACAAGCTAAGGTAATTTTCTATGTTCAAAACAACATCTCATCACATGACAGGGTCACTTACATGCATAACCTAACTATCATAGCATGTTCAGAATAATACAGAAACATTAAAGCAGTATCTGGGAAAAACACCACGCGCGGCCGCGCAGTATTAGGCTATAGAAGTGGCGCAGCCACGCCACTTCGTTCTGAGGCAAAAATAGACGGCTCTGCTTCTGCAGAGCCTTAGCATAGGCATTGCTAATTCTCAACCTAGACTTACTACAGTCCTTCATAGCATACATACTAACTCAAACAGCATAGAGACATGCTAATTCATACCAAATATCAGAGAATTCATGAGAATTGCAAGATTTGACAAAACTTAACTAAGAACAAAATTTTATACCTCTTGAAGCCTTAATGGATTTCCCCAATGCACTAAGTAAGCCCGCTCAATTCTCAGCAGCTCACCCTTCTATATGCAACTTATCAAACAATCTCAGCAACAGAAAATGAGAAGAGGGTGTTCAATTTATAGACAATTCATTGACTAAGCTAAGCCATTATCCAAGAAATCAAACCAAAGGATGGAAGAAGAATTCATTCGATTGAGAGAGTTTGGTGAAAAGAGATCACCAACTCCCTCTTCCCCATATCTCAGCTCATGATCAAGGCTATTGTAGCCTTCAACTGCCGATTACTTCATACGCAAAATAGAGTTAGGCTACTGCGCATCACTATTTAGGTCACTTAAAATGGGACACGAATATTAAATTTCAGCAGCTTAGTTTGTTCTCTTATATTCCCAAAAATGTAATTTTAATGTGTTAATGTTACTACACAATGGAAAGTTAGGGATTATTTATGCACTCACATCATATAATCCATGTACATTTTATCACACCGATATACTTTATTCGGATGTTATCACATTACATTGTTTTCTTTATTAAAATAATATGTTCAGGGTATTTTAATGTATACGCACACATATATTGTCACATAAGCATTTCATGAGGTATTCATAACATATAGTTTCCAACATTTTCAATCACATTGCTTTATACAATAAGGTTTAATAAATCTTAATATAAGGTAGCTATATATAGTGTAGTCACATAAGTATTGCACCACACTATATAATATAGTTGTATTCCATATAATTTTTATTTTTAATTATTGCACACTTGCACATAACAGTCAATATAATCTTATTATATTAATCACTTACTTATTTGTTTTATGTCAAATAAATAATTTATTCACCTTCTTGATTAATTAACACCAATATTAATCCATTCCTCATTGATTAATTTAATTATTAACCTTTATCACAATTAATTATCTAACATGTATAGTAAATAAATATAAATCTTATTATATCTATAGTCACGTTACTTATTATTATTATTATTATTATTATTATTATTATTATTATTATTATTATTATTATTATTATTATTATTATTATTATTATTATTATTATTATTATTATTATTATATCTCTACAATAATAATCACATCTCATTAATTAATCACCATTATCAATTAATTAATATTCTACAATAACAATTAACAATTAATATTAATTAATTATTCACTTAATAATTCCTTTGTCGATTAATATTATTATTAATATTTCCCATCACCGTGCCACACAAGGCTTTCAACGAGTTCATTATCAATTCCATATATTCTCAATTCTTCAATTATTCAATATAATGGAATTGACTCATCTTGTAACACAAAATCATTTATATTCAAATAAATATTCATTTCCATTAATATGTTCATTTAATAAGACGTGGAAATTCTCGGGTATTACATGTACTTCATTTCCACAAAATTTGGTGCTCACTATCCAAACCCATTATATCTATCTACCCATATCAACGGATAAAGACATAATTTAAATAACTTAAACAATAATCTTTCCATTAAAGGGTTACATCATCTTAAAACAATCGTAGGTAATCTAACCTTAAATTATTACATCAGCTTGCGAAATACATCATAAAATAAAACAAGTCTTATAACATAATTTACTTAAATAAATTCTCATAAATATTCAACATTTGGACATCTTGCCCTTTCCTTTGCTAGTAGATGGCTCATCGACCTTCTCAACTTTAGTTGCAGTGTTAATTGAAAGAGTGAGCAAACAATTGCTCACTGATATAAAGAATAATAACAATATCAACAAGAGTATGAACAACGAATTCTGAATAATAGTGAACTTTCTCTACAAAACAGAATAGAAACCAAGTTTGAATTTAATATCTGAGGGTCTCAAGACCACGAACTATGTCCCCGGTGATTATGTATTATTTCCCCAACCTTAACAGTCATTCAGACTATACAGACTCTACTTAACGTACTTAGGGGGATCAACCCTTTGTACCATGTATTGTGCACAAACATCTAAACGTTAACACGTACATAATCCCTTATATTAGGGTTGTTTATCTCAGTTTGAATTTAGGATTTTCGTACTAAAGAAAGTTTAGCTCAGAACTAGCTTATCAATGGTTCTAGAATTTTAGAACACTATTCTATTATAGACTAGTTCAATCAATAAGAGTTTGCTTACTACTTGAAGGTGTAATACAACAATATAGAATTGAACAAGGTTATCAAAGTCAAAGATCGAATAACAACAATGTACAATTGAACAGACATAGTATGTGTGCATAGTATCATATTCAAAAGAGTTAGAACAATCTCATTTGAATCAATGTATTAGAACAATAAATACTTTGAATAATAATAATAAGACTTAGGAAAATGAAACTCGCTCCATGTAACGAACTAGATTACAAGAGCTTATACAATCATACACGAGATAGAATCAATAGGTTTGCTTGACATAAAAGATAATATAGCTATAAAACTTGCATTCATTATAAAGAGAATGAAGTTAGGAAACTTGCCTCGGGTGTAAGCTACACAAATATAATAAATATTCACCAATTACCCTACATATATCATTAGAATCACAATACCAATTAGTTATATTAATATTAACTTTCTTAATTTAGTTTTTATTTTAATCAAGTCTATAATCCTTAACTTAGGACTTGATTATCCTACTCATTCACGTAACACGAAATTGAATTCTCAATTATATCATAGTATACGACATGGTGATTGCAAAACAATTCCAATTCTCATGACCTCACATTCCAAACTCTCACAACTTATTAGTTCACAATTTATAGCTTTAACGTTGTGATTTCAATAAGTTATTATGTCTTATAACATGTTTTAGGGTCATTAAAACAAGTTAGGTTAGCATTTCCAAAGTTATGTTGTTAACAGCTCAACATTGGGTCAGACTGACCACTGGCGCGGCTGCGCCATGACACCCCTTTGTATCTGGCACGCCCGCGCGACAGCGCGCCCGCGCTTGGCACCAAAAATAGTTTTGCAAAAACTCGAACACAGTCTTTGTTCTAGGCCAAAAATCCCAATTTCCCGATAACATGGATAACCCACACCCTACAATCTTAACTAAAGTCACATAGCATATACACACAATCCTTCTAACACCTAAAACAACTTACATAACAAAATTTAGAAAATTGAAACCTTGTTTTTACTAATTTTTTCATTTTTTACACATTTAGCAAATTCAATCGCCACGACTTCGTTTCTTAACCAATTTTCACGATTTAAACTATGTCATTTTTGTTTCTTAACATACTAACGTAATCTAACATAAATTTGCAGATTACATCACATATTGAGCATGAAATTTTGTACTTTCTTAAGCCATATCGCATGAACATACACTGATATTCTAACTTTCTTCTTGCAAAGCCCATTTCATATTTTTGATCACCAAATAGCACTCATATATGATGATTAACAGATTATAATATATATATATATATATATATATATAATAATAATAATAATAATAATAATAATTTAACATGACTTAGAAATTTATAGAAAATAATCCTTGAAAACTCAAAACATGAACACTAGGAGTAGAGTATACCTTGATTCTTGATGTACACAAAGTTCTAGTAGTTCTTCTCCAACCTTCAATTCTCTGTGATTCTCTCTTCCTCACCAAGCTCTCTCTTTCACTATATTCTTTCTCCCTACCTCTATGTTCTTCTTAGTTAACCCTTAAGAAAATATGCGTAACACATATAAACTGACTCTCTCATTCCCCACGTACGTCAGGTGAAAAACAAAAAGGTATCAGTTAAAATAAACCAAAAGCCATAAGGCTGCGTTTGATTACACACAAATTCCCCCATACTAGATTATTTTAATAATATTATACTATATAGTTTCTATTTGTCACACATGTAACCCATTTAATTACCTTACACTTATATTTATAATAATTATAATTTTTATTATAATTATACTTATGATTAATAAATAATTATATATCTAATTTAATTAATAAATTAGACTAAAGATCACTTTATTTAATTTACTTATTTTCCTAATGTCAACGTCGGGATTTTTATTTGTCCCTTTTCGTTACCTGTTTTTTTGTGTTCTCATTTTATGTGAGATTTGTTTGAAAAAATAAGTGAAAAAGGTCCGACATGTATAATGTCGATGATTGGACTGTAAGAGTCGCCAGTTGGTTTTTTAACTGGTTGTACCAACACAGCCGAGAAAAGGTTTGCACATTGACCCAGTGATGTGACACTGCTAAACGGGTCGGTGAAACCGAGATTCAATTAGGGTCCAGGGACTTGCTTATGCGGAGGGAAGGTGTTAGGCACCCCCCGACATCCGTGTTGCCACGGTGACCGCCACTTTTAAAGAAACGATTATCTGAATGTGTGTGTGTGTGTGGGTCAATTTGCTGTTATTTGGAAGTAGTGCTATGCCTCGTTTGCACCTATATACAAAGGGCTTGAATTTGTGTAAAAATTCAGTTTTAAACAATATATAGCAGTGATGTTTTGTAAAAGAGGTTTTTCAAACCCTGTGCTCAATAGTAATTGAGGCCTTTGATACTTCCATTTTATTTCGTACTCGACTAGATTAATTTTATTTTACAGATGCGAGGCATCTGTATGAAAATAATGTACAAAAGGTGCTGAACTCCTCGTGGGTATGAAAACCATCTGAGGTAATTCAGACATCACAGATAAATTTACAAGCTGCTTACAGCTGAAAAGGTCCATCACGGGAACCGAACCTAGATTCAGTAGTCTGAATCTGTGATCACATGATTCCGAGGCTCACATGATGCCGCAATTGATATAAACGCAGTAAGCAGGTATATTTATAAAAGCCGTAAATATATATATATATATATATATATATATATATATATATATATATATGTAAGACCCCAACTTATTAATGAATAAAATTAAATTTTCTCTAAATATTATTGTGAATAATAAGGGGTTAATTTGATATAATACTTTGGTTATGGGTGAAATGTGCAAATTTTGCAAAATAAGCAAGTGGTTATAAAATATTTATTTTTGGTCGGTGAATATTTGGTTGGTCGTGGAATATTCTTGCTGTCGGGGAATATTCGTACGACGACGCAGCCTTGTGTGGGCCCCATAACGGAAAGCGATTGGATGAAGAAAACGACAAGTATAAGTTGTTTATAAATAACGGCGTAGTTGTTACCGTTAATACTGTTGGAATACCCGGTGGTTAAAATACAGTAGCACACGGTATTGCACCAATTATTGATTCTTACGTAAGAAGGCACTACTCAATAATTGTTACAGTAGTTATTATTCAATATTTTATTTTATTGATTCAATAATTGCTGCGTTGATATTTTATATTATTGTTGTTTCAATAATTGTTGCTGCACAGTATTTTCATTTATCAGATCAATAATTCATATTATTTGAATAATATTATTAGATAACATTATTGGTAATGTCTAGAAAGTTCTGTCTAAGGAGAGGTTTGGTCATCTAATTGCGCGCCAGTAAGGAGAAATCCTTATTGGAAAGCCCCCTCTTTCCTGGGAACGGCCTGGTTGTCATAAATGTGATTCTGTAATATTATTTGTGAATAATTAATTATTGATTCATATGATAAGGAAATATTTATTCTATGTGGATATAAATGAGGGATATATTTTTGTGGTTAAAAATGAAGGAGTTAATGTTGAGGTGTTTTATCAGTATTTTTATCGGAATGGAGGTATTAAAAAAAATCAAATCAGGGTTTTTGAGAAATATTGCGGGTGTTATAATTTTTAATCCGACCGTTGGATCGTGGTAATCTTTGGATATGTTATACATATATAAGTTGAGTATATGTCCACAAATTTTGAACCGTTAAAAATGAACGTATGATTTATTATGAATTTTACAAGATGACTGGTTCAGAAATTGTTGAATTTTCGGAGTTTATTATTTTGGTGGAAAATTCTAGAATTGGTGGGCCCCACTTGTGGTTGGTGAAGAAATGTGCTGAATTATATTTCAAATGTGGTGGGTGGGAATAGTAGCAGGTAAAGCCATCAGGTTGCAGGTCAAACCTACCAAAATTTTCCTATAAATAGAGGGCTAAGTTAGAATTGAAAATCACACCAGAAACAAGTTTTCTCTCTTTCTCTCTCTAGATTATTGAGTGTATTTTGTGAGTATTTAGATACTTTGAGAGTTTCTATTCATCAGAGCAAGTTTCTTTCAGCCTTATACCGGTATTCCGACCAGAAGTACTGATATTTTGAGGTAAGGGATATTATTTTCTTCTTAATGATATTATTTTCTTCAATATCATTATGCTGAAATATTGATATGAGTTTTTATCAAATTTGGAACTTTTTGTGTCGGGGGTTACTATTCACGTATACGGCACTATTCACGTATACGGCACTATTCACGAATACGGCACTATTCACCGAAAAATAAAATTTTCCCTTTTTGTCCAAGATGTCTATTATGGTTACTATCTTTGATTGTATCCATGTTTTGATCTTTATTTTTGAATTCTGCTTCACAATTGATTATTATGAAGTATTATTGATCTTGGATAAACTGTTATACGAATCCCTACTATTTGTCCTTCTGTCTCATTGGATTCGTTCTCTTTAAGATATTTTTCATCATCCTCAGTCCTAAATGATGATACAAATGAATATCTTTGGCCTGTAGTGCAAAGATGTATAATTACTTGATGAATATCTTTGGCCTGTAGTGCAAAGATGAACAGGTGTTGAGATGAACATGACCGACTGATGATACAAATGAATATCTTTGGCCTGTAGTGCAAAGATGAATATTTGGTTAAAGATGATTATTAATTGATGTTACAGGGATAAAATATTGATGATGGACTTTTAAATCTTAGAAGATAGTAGAATTCTTTCTCTACTTGACTCTTCTAATGGTTTGTTGTTTCCGCTGCAGTTGTTGATCTAAAACTTGTTGTCGATTATATTTTATCAGATTTTTCCCTGTTGAAGACTAACGATAATTTGTTGTATATTATCTTAGTCATAATATTCTTTACTGGGCTAGTTGAGCTCACCCTTTTCCTTTTTGTTCCATTTTTCTTCTCAGGAGGTGAGAACATAGCAGGATCTAGTCGGGGTATGGAGTAATGGTTCTAGAAAGATGTATTAGCAGTCCTCACTATTTCTGTAAAATAGTGTTTGAATAATTGTAATGAGGATTTATTTGAGTGTGGATATTGTCTAGAAGACAATATTTGTATTTAAACTCACAGTATGTGTTGTCGTATTTTGCACGACAATTGTATTATTGAAGTTGTAGTTTGCTTTCTGTACCATGTATTTGGCGACTCAGAATGGGTGTTGTATACCTATTCTGGGGGCGTCACAATATATATATATATATATATATATATATACAGACATGATAACCAACCACAAAGCACCTCCATGGGGGATCAGAAATGCAAAGAAAGTTGTAAAAGCTATCAACCGTCACGGAGGAAACTCCAGGCGGGACGAAATATACATAAAGCAGTAAAAACGGTCAACCACCACGAAGTAAACTCCAGGTGGGACGAAATATAAATATATATATATATATATATATATATATATATATATATATATATTAAAGCAATAAACGCACCAGATGTAAAATCTAGGCTCATCGAACAAAGTTCGACAACAGTTAATATATATATATATATATATATAAATGTATATATGTATATATATATATATATATACTTGATAATGTTAGTCCATATATATATAAATATATATAAATATATATATGTATATACAAACTAAAATAAAACCACGGACCGAAGTCCGGGCAAACAAACGCAACACAACTCTCAACTTAAAGAAGGGTGTGTGCAAAGATGGAGAGAAAGGCTTTAAAGTGTGTAAGAAGGCTTATAGTGGACTGCCAAAGAAGACTTCTATATCTTTAAAGTATATAAACACCGGCTTTTGTAGGTATAAAAATAGCCATATGCGACCTCACAGGTGTTTAAAATGGGAAAACACACAGTATATTACAAGTACGGAGCAAATTGGACAAGGCTTCCTCGCTCTTTCTCCCCTTAAAATGGCCACCCCAAGCCCTCTATTTATAGAGGGTGGAGCCGCAGGTGTACCAGAGGCTACCCGGGTTGCTCCAGGTTTTGCGGGTCGTGTCGTCTCGTAGTACGTGCACGCGGGCAACGTGATGTCCACTCGAACTTTTAGAATTGCAATCCGGGCATCCGACTGAGGTATATAGGACCTATTTCAGACCGCTGTTGTCGAGAGTTACACAATGACATGGGATTAGAGGTTGTACGAAGTTATAAAGATGGGACGATGCCCTCCGATCTTCAGCTTCAAATTCTATCCGTTATCCTGTGCAATAGTCACTCGGGATTGGTTCTTCTGAGCTTTTGTGGGATGTTGCTATGTAGAAATGTATGTCTAAAATATTGAGACGATGTGATGTGGCATCATGGTGGTGAGATGACAACTTAGCCCCTCACCAAGGTTATCTCCGATTTGGGCTGATAAAGTAGACGGTTCTTAGGTTTATCTCTGAGATTGGACTGCTGCAATGGTTGAAGGTCCTCAGTATCATATCTGAGGTGTGCCTATCCTCCCAGTGTTATATCCGAGTCGGTACTGAGTATCTCGTTGTGAGCATAGAGATTGAAGCTGCTTGCATTTAAAACAAGCATTTTCGGGGTTATCACCGGAACTGCATTCCTTGGGGTTATCGCCAAGGTTGGTAGCTATTCCCATGGTTGGGACTGAGACTGGATACTTCGGGGTTATCTCTGAGATTAATCGGTCTTCTCCGGTGTGTGTTCCGGTATTGGATCTACATGCCTCGAGGTTATCTCCGAGGTTGGATTTGTTACTCTTGGTGTGTACTCCGGGGTTGATGCTGAACTTTCGGTAGTATTCAGACTGGATATGAACTGTCTTCTAGGGTTCCCTCTTAAAAGACGAATATGTCCTCCTGTAATGTTAGTGACATGTGTACAGAAAATTTCGAGTGTCTACAGATGCCCTTCTTTATCATATTCATGCAATGCGATGCATGAGTAGGATAAAGAATCCTAGACACTTGAAATGCAATAAGATAAACATGATACAATATGGAGCAATATGATACAAGTGTATGAAGCATATGCATTACTTTCCAACAAGCTGGGGATGATTGCCGGCTCCCTGTTGCTTCTGCCGGGGATTGGCAATGATGACCAGATTGAATGTGCATGATCTAATTCTTTGAGGATGTTGACGTTAGGGCTATCACCAAAGTCCTTAATTCTTGATACAGACTTAATTCTGAAGAATTACCTCTTATGTGTAAGAGATCTGTGGGGATAAAGCTTTGTCTGTTTGAGGATGTGTATACTATATTCTGTCATCATTCCTCCTTGATGACGTTGACCTTTCCTGGTTTGTATCGCCAGAGTATGTCACTGTTCTATTGGTTTTACTGCCAACAACAAATGTTATCAGGGTTGCCTGACCTTCGTTGACGTGTGAACCAACGGTTGACCACGCGTTGTAACCCCCGCTGAGGATACATCTGATCCTCTGTTGACGTGTATGTCAACGGATGAACTCCCTACTGGGGATAAATGCCAAGGCTGCTTGGACTTTGTTGATGTGTGTATCAACTGATGCAATCATTGGATGATTTCTGATGCGACGTTCGGTTTACTTGCCAATGGCTAAACTGATATCAAGGTTGCTTGACCTTCATTGATAAGTGTATCAATGGAAATATACGTAGTAGCCCCCACCAGGGACTGACGTTGTAACCCCCGTCGGGGACTAACATTGTAACCCCCGTCGGGGACTGACGTCGGTCTTTAGGGTAATGACCAGGAGCTGGCGGCATTGGACCTGTGCAAGGTATTGCTGAATATATTTTGTAACAACAGAAATCATTGGTATAGTATACCTCGTGCTCGGGTGAATGCCAATGAGTGATGTACATACTCAAGGTTCTATTTGAGAAGACCAGGATTGTAGGCTATTCTGCTCAATCGCGTAGCATTCTTATTCCTGATTTGACCATTTCAGTCTGTGAAAACTCCTTTGCAACTCAAACTGGACCGAGCCAGAGGGATGCTTCAGCCGCAGATGGACCTGTGGCCAACCGTGGATACTAATATCCTGTAGCTTGGTCTCACAAGTCACTTTCAACTTGTATTGCGAAGAAAAATCCGAGAGTCTCCTTCAGATCTGCTGAGTTCGGACGTCTTTCTACAAATTCTGTCATCGTACAAGTGTTCTACACTATCCTGATAACGTATGCATGTACTTTTTTCCAGTTTTTATCTTTGGAAAATGACTAATCATATGAAATGCATCTAAACACATAGTAGTGATTATGTATGCACAAATCACTTGATAAAAAATATTTAACATAGTAAATGTTAGTGTTAAACCATGCTGAACATAATGATGCGAAAAAATTTGACTTTTGAGACAGTCAAATTGGCACCTTTTCTGCTATTTTTATCCTATTTGAGGACATTTGAGCATAAGGTAAGAAGACAAAGTACTCCAAGCATTGAGGTTAACCTTATGTGTTGAAGATTTTAATTTTTAATGCATATAGTATGTAAATGACTGTGGGTAGGTGTGCTATTGAATGGTCACCTAGTCATGCCTATGTGCATATGGATAGTCCTATTTACAAAGGAGACTATGGCAAAATTTTCCAAAATGTAGGCATTGGGTAGTCATGCATTTTAACACTATTGTATGTTAAAGTAAATGCATGTATGCATGTAGTCATAAGATGCATTTAGAAAAGCTCCAGGTTAGAAAATACCACACCCTTTTTGAGGTGATTTGGAGACTTGTTGTCCAAATATTATGGATCTGGATCGGCTGAGTAGTTCCTGTAGGATCACTTCTGGTGTACGGAGGAAGGCTTCTGTAGTGCCTCAACCCTGTTCCGTTAGACAGCCTCACAGGTTGGCAGAGGCGGTGATACGTCTAATCCAGGTTGATGTGCCAGATGTTGAGGACGAGGAGGAGGATGCTCCGATTGCGGACCCCGCTCCTGCTGCACATGTTCCACGTAGGGAGCTCCCGAGTAT
The DNA here is from genome assembly GCA_016801055.1 of Panax notoginseng. NCBI lineage: Eukaryota > Viridiplantae > Streptophyta > Magnoliopsida > Apiales > Araliaceae > Panax > Panax notoginseng. The sequence goes on along the minus strand of CM029022.1, from coordinate 98,963,365 downwards.
TCAGGTACCAAACCCAGAGCTTCTGGGTGACTTGAGTAGACATCCCTAGATGTATTTGCATGCTAACGAGGTATGACGTTAGAACTTGATATTCCTTCTTTCCTATTTGACGAGGATTAAAGGGTTTTGATGTTTGATCTGTATTGTATGCAGGTTCCAGGCTTTACACAACCTCGAGGGAATTGGTTCAGCATACACTCCATGTATCAGGCTCTTCATCCCGACTATAGAGCAGTAGTGCATGACTGGGGATTCGGGGCATTCTTCTCCATCCTTCCCCGGCGTTGTCCCTGGGGTTACCTCAGGGCATTGCCTGAGCGGTGGTTTCACCAGACTCAGTCACTCCATTTGCTGGACTGTGAGGTGATTATGACGTCGATGGATTGACGATTTATCACAGGTATGGAGTTTAGAGGGGAGCCAGTGCCTTGTATGGCGGATATTACCCCTACTACCGTCAGATCCTTATTAGGAGTTTCGGCAGAAGCGTTCAAGGGTAGGACTGTCCGTGCAGGTCCTTTGAGCGTAGATGCTATGAGTGGGTTATTGAGCGAGCCCATGCCAGATGATGTTAGAGTCAGGGATCGTATTCTTCGGCTATTGTTCCTGATGATCATTAGGGGCTGCTTCATAGTAGATAACTCTTCCACGACGTCGTTCACTTTGATCAGCACCACACGTCATGTGGATCGTATTGGAGAGTATGATTGGGGTTCCTACACCATCGCCTATTTCCTCAGGGGCATGTATATGCGCTCACAGGGTTTGACAGAGGCTTGGCTAGGATTTTACCAATTTCTGCTGGTGAGTACTTCTCTTATCATTTACCATGTATAGGTTAAGAGTGTTAACTGATAGCAGGTGTTTTGTCATTGTGTTGGCAGTTTTGGACCTATGAGAGGCTCCCATGCTTGCGTCCGGTGAGTGTGTTAGGATTGGATACCTACCCACAAGGACGACGATGGCATCAGTCTATATTGGCAGCGGTCCATGTAGCTGAGGGTTTCACTTACTGCCACTTGCAGCTGGAGTTGTTGACAGCTGATATTATCACATGGATTCCCTATTCTGGGGAACATTTGGCCATCGGTTTTGAGGATCGGTACCCAACTGGAGTCGAGTACGTGATTTCCACTAAGAGAGTTCTTTTCTTCACGGATAGAGGCTGGGAGCTCTATTTAGGAGAGCGTGCTATTAGGAGCACCACAGAGGAGATCTGTATGCCGATCTTGCCTCCTGCCAGGTGTTATTGGCCTGTGCCGCAGTCACCCATCATTGATATTCTGTTGTTGGGTGTTGACAGATTTTGCATTATCAGAGGGTCCCTGTACTCAGGATGTATTCCAGTGTTGGTGGTTTCCTCAGACTATTGGGGACCAGACATGCGCCACTCAGTTCATATAGGATATGATTCTAGGATCCGTGATGATGATGGATTGGCTAGCCTGTGTCCGAGATCTGACTCATATGACACAGATTGACAGTTTGACCCGGCAGTTAGACCAGGCACATATTTTTATCTGGCATTTGGGCAGAGATCCGGCAGAGGCAGATTCGTTTGATCCTTCCAGCTCAGGCGCTAGGCCCTCAGATGACCCATTTGGTTTTGTCAGCGCAGATCCTCCTTTGTGTATGCCTGACATCCCTGTTGATAGAGATTCAGTGACTCAGGAGGAGTTACATCAGGTGGACATGATTGATGATGTGGACATCGACACCATTGTCTTTTTCTGATGTGTATTCTCGTTATTTCTTTTGATAGACCTCTGTTGGCTATTAGGTGGCTGTGCCCCATTCTCGCTATATCTTTTAATAGGCCTCTGATAGTAGTAGGGCGTCTGTGGCCCATTTCCCTGTATTTGTAGCTGTACAGAGATGATATATTAGATGATGATATACTTAGGAATGTATGTATAATTTTTCAATTCCCTATATTATATTGCTATCTATTATCTGTAATTCATGTATCATGTTATGCATATGTATGTATGTCCAGAGATATTCAGCATTGACCCCTGGATGGTCTTATGACATGGCCCGTACAGATGTCTTCTTTGACAGTTAGCCGTATTGATCATACCCCATCATTATTGGTGGTATCTGGTATGCGATCTTAGTATGATTGATATGTAGGTTTTATACCTACTTATCCGGTATCTATTACTTGAATTATTTGCTTAATCTCATGTTTCTTAGTTACTTTTCATACGTTTTATGTTATTTTGTAGGCGATGACACGGCATTGGCATGAAGAAGCAAGGGAAAGAATTCGTACATCTTTTGGACTAAACTACGCAAGAAAATGTTATTAGGGAATATTGAAGGACTTTGAACATCAAGTTGGATGCATGTTCTTGGCTTGAAAATTGGAATTTACGGTAGCTCTACTTCTTAGCTTTCCGGAACATCTTGAATTGTCCCAATCGGAGTTCGGATGCGAGAGTTATGACCTTTTTATCAACAAAGATCAAAGCTAAGAGTTGTCATGCTTGCCATTTACACAACATCTACTTCAAGCTCGATTTCCACCTTGTTCCAGCCTGAATCTATCAATTGTTAAAGAATGAAAGTTGCAGATCTCGTTGATATCTTCGATTTGATAGGTGGCAGGCCCCGTAACTCCAAGCGGATCAAAAGTTATACCTGTTTTACCAAAGGACGTCGCAGCAGGAACCATGGAAGCGCGGACCGCGCTAGGGCGCGCTAGGCGGCCAGATTTTCTGACCCTGTAGCGCGAACCACGCCCAGAAAGGCTTAGCAGCGGCGCTGGGCGCGCTAGGCGGCGAGGGGGCAGCGTTTTTTGGGTCATTTGATGTCCAATTTGAGCTAGAATAGGATTCTTAGTTGCCTAACTTGCTTGGGTGTCCATTAGAACTATAAATACATGATGAGAGACATAAAAGAGAGGAGATCTAGGCTAGTTTTGGAGGATTCCATTAGATTAGATTAGAGTAAATTAGATAAAAACCCTAGTTGTTATGGGATTGGGAGATTGAAGCAACTTGGACACCATTGAAGATCAAGAGCAGGAGCTAGAGGAAGATAAAGATTTGCTGACAACAGATTTATTCTTTACTCTACTCTTATTTTTATCTTTCAATGTGTATTTAATTGTGGATTCTTAGTTTTAATTCAATAATAATGAACTAATTCTTTGTTTGAGATTACAATGGATCTTATTGTGTAGTTTATTTTAATATGTTTTGCTATCAATTATTATGTTCTATTGTGAGGATTGTCTATTATGATTTGGACATAATTGTTTAATTGATTGGCCATCAATTACCGTGATAATCTATATGAACTCGAGAGATGAAGTATAGATTTAGATCTTATCATAATAGCATGTGTCACGAATTTTGTCGATAGCATATTTGTGATTATTGTTAAGGTAGAGATACGCTTGGCATCATATGTAATCGGATAGAGAACTTATTCTTCAACCTTCTTCAATTGTAATTCACATAGAGATATAGTGGGTTAGTTGATTAAGGTGTGTAACGGATTTCTATCTTAACTGTGGATTGACGTTAATATGGGTATTATGCATCGAGAGGTGGTTTTATCTGCTTTAGTGTTCTTGATTAACAATTCAGTATAGAAAATAATTGATACGAAGTGTGTTAACTTAAATGAAGCGATAAGTGAAGTTGTGATCTTAAATCTCCGTTATCTTAATTTAACTAGTGGTAATTAGAATTAGTTTACTTATAAATTGAAATTAATTCGTTTAAATAAGATTGAGTTGGTTACGGGTTAGTACTTGGTGATTTTCTATTAAATAATTCTCTGTGGGAACGATACTCTACTCATCACTTTATTACTTGTTGACCACGTACACTTGCGTGTTTTGTGCGTATTGATTTTACCCAACAATGATAGCATGTCACCATCAGACAGGGTGACCGTAGATCATTTATTGCAGCATAGTATGACCCTGTTGATGTTTCAGGTTCCCACAGGATTCGTGGATGGCATGCTGGAGCTGTAACAATCCAGATTTTTAATTAAATTTTTAAATATTTATTGAATTATATAAATATTTAATGGATGTGTTTATCGTTGAATAAGTATTTGTTTAATTGATTTGATTTGATTTGATTTGGTTAATTATTTGTTTAATAAATAATTAACGAGTTAAGGAAATTAATAATTATGGGATAATGTTCTAGTTTAATTTAATAATTAAATTTGAGAGTTTATATTGATTAAATGAATTATTATAATGTTTTATTTAATTTATTAAATAAAGTGTGACAAATAACTATATTATAAGTGGTTATTAAAATAAATTAAAGTAGTTTTAATTTATTTTGCCAAACAAGACTTAAATATATTAAGTCTTTATTTTTAAAAAGTTTTGCCAAACGGAGCCTTATGGCTTTTGGATTTTTAAATTTGATTTATTAATAATATAAATTAAATAAATAAAATATAAATAATATATTTATAACCTATACGTTATAACTTTATAACTGATATAATAAGTAGGTTTATTATTGCCAAATCAGTTTTATTAAGCGTATACTTTTATCAGTTTTTGGGTTTACGCTTACTGTTAGTAGCCTAGTCTAAGACTGAACCTAAGAAAGAAAAGAAAGAAGTTCAGAGAGAATTTGAGAGAGAGCCTGAGTAGGAGAAGCCATAAGAGAAATTCTAAGTTCTTCAAACTATTTGTTGCGATTAATAAGGATTAACCAAGCATCAAAAGGTATTTTTCCATAACCTTTAGGTTTTAATTTCGTATATGCGTTAATAAGCTTTACATGTGTTGTTATGTTTTACGTTCTCTGTATAATGTTTTTTACCAAACTTTTTGTAAAACCATGTCTGTATAATTGGTTAGAGAGTCATGTGTATGTATAATTGTGGTTGTTATACTATATATATATATATATATATATATATATATATATATATATATATATATATATATATATATATATATATGATTGTATCTTTAGTATATAGACAAGATTGTATGCTAATTTATGTATGAAAGAAAAGAATTTGGTTTTACAGTGAAAACATGAATGAACGTATGTTTTGTATGATAACAAAATTAATATGTGATTGTATGCTAATTATGAAATTGAACGTTGAGTATATTGATTTGTTATGAAATTTAGAGAATCGTAGTCTCAAGGAATCAATTAGGTTTATAATTTTAGTTACAGTGTTCACTGTGTCAAGAATATAAACAATAGAGTTTTGGGTTTTTAAAACAATACTTTCAAGGATTTAACTTCTCTCAAATAGTTATTTAAGTTGTGCTAAGTTAATATATGTATACTTAGTGAGGTTATGTGTAAATTACATCAGTTATATGTATGTAATTAGTTGCTAGAATTTCTTAAACAGACCGAAAATGGTCGTCGTGCTCGGTTCTGTTAGTTTTTGGCGCCCCAGCGCCAAAAATGGATCCCCAGCGCTGAAATTCGGGCCCCAGCGCCAAAATTCAAGCCCCAACACTAAAATTCGCACCCCAGCGCCAATCTCATGCTGCAGCGCCACTGGTTGTCCTAGTTCTCGCGCTGTAGCGCGGGGACAGAAGTCTGAGTCGGACAGTTTTGGCCTCCTGTAGTAAAATGCCATAGCTTTCTCATACGAACTCCGATTAAGGTGATTCAAGATGATCCGAAACGAGGACGAGTAGACCTACAACTTTTGTTCTTTAAGTTATTCAATTTGAGGTGTGTAACAGTAGTCAAAATGGTCATATTTAGGACTATTGTGTTTTTGGGGGCAATCGGGGGGCATCAGGCATGCACATATGCATGAGTAGTGCTCTTGACGATAAAAGATGATGTTCTAAGTTATAAAACATGAATGTTAGTAAATATAATGATGTTTAACATTAACACATGATGTGTTAGATGAGTTATAGAAGCATAGTAAGCATACACAAGAGAGGCAAATCGGACTTGTGACGATTGAACGTCGAAACGCCGTGCCAAGTGTTAATGAACTTAAAAAGTGTTTCAATTCAATTGAAATGAAGATTATAAGATATGGAATGGATTTAATATAAAACCAATAAGTAGTCCTATCAAGACTTAAGCACTTGAATGAATTACGAATATGAAATACAGTGAGATATAAGTTGAAAGTTAACACAATCTAATTGAACATTGTGTGCTAATTAATTGGAAAGATTATGAGATGTGGAGTAGAGTTTGTATTACAATTACTATGTGTTGTTATATGACTAATAGTTTATGCGAATGATTATATAATTGTGTAGGGCACGTGAAGTGCAGATATCTGTAAGTTGTTAAACTGTTATTGGTAAACAACGATCAAGGCAAGTCTTTCGGTTCCTATTTTCTACGTAGACTTGATGAACTGTTTTAAATTGCATGATATGTTATACACGTTGAAATCATGAAATATTAAAGTCAATTTATGACTGCGTTGTTTTGATTAAATGATGATGATTGAGTAAGGAACTCAATCTTTATATTTGCTATGTGAATTAAAAGTATGTATGCCATGTTACTTTAATTATCATGAGATGTATATTGAGCATGTTATTATGTGCTATTTGATGCATGAAAACTATTAGATTTTGCTGGGCTGTCGAGCTCACTCTTGCAAATAACCACTTTTGCAGGTCAAGGAATTAAGGTAAGGATATGTGCTAAGTGATTTATAGAGATCTATATTCACGAAGATTACTTATGTTTTATGGGAAATGTATGTAAGATTTTGAATGTAAATGTTGTTGAATTGTAAATTAAGCTATCCAGTGTATATGGATATCTATTTATGATGTAAGACTTTGTATAGTTAGTTTGTTGTAACGATTCGTGATATATATTTGAATCGAAGAGATATAATGTAAAGGTTGTGATTTAGGGCAATAAAAAAGGAAATGTATAAAAGTTTTAAATATTCCGCAATTTTAGTGATTTTAATATCGAATAATGATATAAAATTTGAGGTTGAATGTGTGGTTAATGGCCGAAGTCGAGATTTAAATTGTATGGATATTGGGGTCGTTACAGGAGCACTGGGTATCGAAGAGACAGGTTTTTTGATTTGGGACCCAGGAGTTGACTCCCACGCTGGAGGAGTATGCACGGTTAATGATGCTGCCACTGGACAGACCTTGCATGCATATGGCTTTGGGGGATATGAGTCGACGGTTCATGACCCTCACTGGATTGAGGTGTAGAGTATTGCAGGATGAGTTGACATCTGGCCACGTTATATCCCAGTATTTTTTGTTCGACAGATTTGGCTCTGAGAATAGTTATAGATGACATTCCGATGATTTCACCACACCGGAGGCTCATTAGCGTCTGGCCAGGGTTGATGTACTGCTATTGTGTATACTGTCATATGTCTACATGCCACTGTATATGGATGAGTTGGACATAGAAGTTATCATTGCGGTGAGAGCTCTCAGGGAGGGTCGTACCATCATACCTATGATTATAGCCGAGACATTGAGGTCATCTACATACTGCTGCACTTATCCGACAGGAGTATTTACGGGAAGTTCGGTCATGCTATACGTGTGGTTTATGTCTCACTTGAGACCGATTGGCGCTTTCAGACGGTATGGGTATTGCTTCACCCATGATATAGTCATAACATATTCATTTCAGCCTGCGGAGTGTACAGATGTTGCATCTTGGTCCGTTTTCTTAGCTGGGATCAAAGACCCGTTTAATATATTATCGTGCTCAGGGCTCAGCTCACCTTACAACTTTATTACTCATGCTCCGGGCATGGATTACATCCCTCTGGCTGGTTTGAGGGGCATGACTACTTACTATCCACTGGCGTGATGTCGCAGTTTGACCAGTTTCAGGATTTTCATCCTTTTGAGGGAGCGTTGGACCAGCGTTTAACTTCTCGCTATCTTCCAGCAGAGGACCGATCCCGTGTGTATGCATGTTGGGATCAGCGTGAGATAGCCGCTTTCTCTATTAGTCATCCAGGTTATTCTGCAGAGTATTCCACCTGGATGGAGACAGAGACTGCACCGGCCGAGGTAGTATCCACATTGCCGAGTATTGACTCAGATGGAGGAGAGCCCATTGAGGACATTGATTCTCCCAGTACCAGCACTGTCGTGATTTAGCATTCAGCACAGTACTTTGAGCAGCGTCTTCATCTGATGACCTTTGAGAGAGATCAGGCTCGATCTTTGATGTTGACTGCCCTTGATGGGAGAGACACAACTCTGTTAGAGAGAGACGAGGCATTGGCTCGTAGAGATACCGCTGTTGTTGAGCGGAAGGAGGCCAGATCAGCTAGAGATGCAGTGATAGTTGAGTGGGATAGTGCTATATCTGCCCGGGATGTAGCCGTCACAGATAGTACTGCAGTGAGATCCCTTACCAGTGGCATGATTGCAGAGATGAGCACGTATATTGATGAGCACATGGTCACCATGCACGTGGCTGCAAATCTATTAGGTCATGTGGATATCCTCGTACAGGAAACCACAGCTTTGCCTCCTTCTTCGGAGAGGGATGCCATGTTGGGGCTTGTTAGCTCGCATATACACCGATTTATAGATGGGTTTGTATTTTCTTGCATATACTAGCTTAGCTAATTTTTCATGTTCAGTTTACATTGTATATCAAACAGCATTATATATAGCAGGGAAATATATTTGTGATCACTTCCCTTTTAGATATGCTCTGAAATCTGCTTGATAGTTTGCCTGCTTTTTCAGGGCTTGTGATCTTGATGTATTCTGAATTCCTTCTTGCCGGATAGACATTGAGTTGTCTCTGGATAGTTCAGAATGGATCATGGATCTTTGTGTATCCCTACCATCTTTTCAGTGTTTTGGGACTGGTTTCTGTATGGATATGTGGAGAGGAGTGTGGCTTTCCTCTCTGAGATTGACCGCACCACAGATGGTCGCCAGTACCCCTATTTAGGAGGAGCCTAGTTAATTCCATATCTTATGGATTAGTGTTGCTCTTTGAGGACCAACCGCAGCTTAGATGGTCGCCGAATCTCGTATTTACAAGGAGAGCTTAGTTAATTCCATCCCTTTGGTTTGAAGCCAATGAAATGTGGTAGATTGAAGTTTGATCCCAGTACCATTGACAAAGGTTTGTGTTTTGGTAGGGGGTTAGACCGAACCATGAATGGCTGCCTACGTACTCCTATTGAAGAGGAGATCAGGTCTGTGTAGTTCGAACCTGATGTAAGAGGTTCAATGCTGTTTATGAAAGGCAAATGACTGTAGAAACTTTATTGATGAAGAAGGTTGTAGAAGTGTTTTTGTGGTTTTTGTTTTTTTAAAAAAGGGTAGAAATGTTTTTGTTGTTTTTTGTTTATTGCGACCGGGCCATATAGAATATGGTTGCCTACGTACTCCCGTGTATCAAGGAGATCAGGTCGACATAGTTCACCCCTCAGGGTGAGTTGAAAAGCGTAATCCCATGTACAGGTCAGAATGTGGGGAAGAGAAAGTTTAATCCTAGGTTGAGGATAAACTATAGGTGTGAAAAGTTTGATCCCATGTATGGGTACCCAGATTGCAAACGCGAGAGGTTCAATCCACGGTGGGATGACGTAAGTTGTATGAGCGCAGAGAAGCCAGGCTACTGGCTTGAAAGGTATGTTTCCCCGAGGGGCAAAGTGTGGTAAAGAGTTGTATGTGGTAAAGGGTTAAAGAACTTGAATGACTGATGATCTGATGATCCAACACTAGGATGTTTACTTGATGGTAACTTCAGACATAGTACCGTTTCACGGTGTCCGAGTTGATACGCTGTGGAAATTCATCGCCGTCCATTTCTTATAATCTGAGAGCACCTCCTATCAATACTTCCTTGACAACAAATGGGCCTTCCCAGTTAGGAGCGAATTTTCCCTTGGATTGATATTGGTTGTCAATGATCTTCTTCAAAACCAAGTCATGTTGTTTAAACTGTCGTAGCCGGACTTTTCTATTGTAGGATCTGGAGATCCTTTGTTGATATAACTGACCATGGAAGATAGGCGCGGTTCGTCTTTCGTCTATCAAAGACAATTGGTGATACCTATCTTGTACCCGTTGGTCTTCATCCAGCTGAGCGTCTATCAACACTCTAAGGGATTCCATTTCTACTTCTATGGGGAGTACTGTTTCCATCACATAGGTTAATGCGTAGGGGGTTGCCCCAGTCGAAGTGCGCATTGATGTTCTGTAGGCTAACAGAGTAAGAGGCAATAAGTCAGGCCATCCTTTGTGGTTGGTGGACATTTTTTGCATGATCTTCTTGATATTTTTGTTAGCTGCTTCAACAGCACCATTCATTTTTGGACTGTAGATGACGGAGTTAAGATGTTGGATGTGGAATTTACTGTATGACTCCTCCATCATTTTGTTGTTGAGGTTCTTAGCATTGTCTGATACAATCACCTCTGGTTGTCCATATCGACAAATGACATTATTTCTGATGAAGATAATGATGACTTCTTTGGTAACCTTGGGGAAGGAGGCTGCTTCTACCCACTTAGTATAGTAGTCAATCATGGTGAAGATGAATCGATGTCCATTACTGGCTTTAGGCTCAATGGGCCCAATCACGTCTATTGCCCACATTGAGAAGGGCCAAGGCGAACTCATATTGTGAAGTTCCCTTGGAGGGGCGTGGATAGCATTCCCATGAATCTGGCATTGATAACATCTCCTAACATGGTCATCGCAGTCAGCTTTGAGAGATAACCAATAATGTCCCGTCCTGAGGATCTTTTTGACAAGGAGGGGGCCACTCATGTATGGGCCACAGACTCCACCATGGATCTCATCCATGAGTCTCTGAGCTTGATCCTTATCCAGGCATCTGAGGAGACCTAGTCCTGCATCTCTCTTGTAGAGTGCATCTCCGCTCAAGTAGAATTTTATAGCAAGTCGATGGATCCGCCTCTTCTCAGTAGGGCTCGCCTCAGCGGGTGTAGATCCGTCTCGTAGGTACTCCTTGATATGCTGATACCAAGGATATTGGATGGGAGGTAGCGCATCTGATACTTCTCCAACGTATTTCCCATAAGCTGGTGCTTTGTGCAGGGTAATTGTCACGCTTGGCAAATGTCCCTTGTCAGAGATGTGTATCAAGGAGGCCAAAGTTGCTAATGCATCCGCAAAATCATTCCTACTATGAGGAATATGTAGAAAGGAGATTTCTTCAAATTCCAAAGCCATCTTCACAACATGCCGATGGTAAGGCAGCAAATGTAGCTCTTTGGTTTGATAGATTCCCGTGGATTGTCTGACCATTAACTCCGAATCTCCAAAGACAGTTAACCGCCTGATGCCTATTGAATGGGCAAGTTTTAACCCCACGAGACAGCCTTCATACTCAGCTGTATTATTGGTGCTGACAAACTGTAATTTGACGGCGACGGGATACTACTCCCCCGTACCGGATACTAGAACTGCTCCAGCTCCAGAACCTTCCGTATTAACAGCTCCATCAAAATACATCTTCTATGATTGGAGTGTATTGTACTGATGGTGTTGCTGAACTGTCATGACCCCTTCATCGGGGAAGTATGTCTCCAAGGATTTGAGATCCCCTGTAGGTGAAGCGGCTAGTTGATCCACAATCCCTTGACCTTTAATGGACTTTTGAGTCACATAGACGATGTCAAATTGTTGTAGGATCAACTGCCATCTGGACAGTCGGTAATTTAATATGGGTTTGCTGAACACGTATTTGAGAGGATCCACGCGGGATATGAGATGGGTTGTGTGACCATGGAGGTAATGTTGTAACCTCATGGAAGCCCATGCTAAAGCACAACAAGTCCTCTCAATCAGAGTGTACTTGTGTTCACTACTGCTGAATCTTTTGCTGAGGTAATAGATAGCTCGTTCTTAGCCTCTATCATCTTTCTGTCCCAGCATGCAACCCATGGCATTGTCACTTACGGATAGGTATATGAACAGAGGAGCATCATCTCTGGGTGGTACCAAAATGGGAGCTTTGACTAGTTGTTCTTTGATTGCAAGGAAGGCTTTCTGGCACTTGTCGTTCCATTTTATGGAGGAGTTCTTCCTTAACAGCTTGAAGATTGGCTCACAGGTTGCTGTGAGTTGAGAAATGAACTTGCTAATGAAATTGATTCTTCCCAAAAATTCCTGTATTTCCTTCTTCGTCTGAGAAATGGGCATTTCTGTAATGGCCTGGATTTTGGTAGGATCTAGCTTAATCCTTTTATGGCTGACTAGAAATCCTAGCAACTTGCCTGATTTAACGCCAAAGGCGCACTTGGCTGGATTCAACTTCAAGTTGTACTTGCGCAACCAGTTGAATAGCTTTTTGAGATGGTTTAAGTGGTCATCCTCCTTCCGAGATTTGACAATGATGTCATCCACATAGATCTCTATCTCTTTGTGCATTAAGTCGTGGAAGAGAGCCATCATAGCTCGTTGATAGGTAGCTCCGGCATTGATGAGGCCGAATGACAACCGTCTATAGCAAAAGGTTCCCCAAGGAGTGATGAAAGCAGTTTTCTCACGATCTTCCTCAGCAACCATGATCTGATGGTACCCCGAAAAGCAGTCAACAAAGGAGTACATGCTATATTGAGCAATATTGTCAATGAGAATGTGGATGAATGGCACAAGAAAGCTATCTTTAAGGCAAGCTTTGTTCAAATCCCTGTAATCCACGCAAACTCGCACCTTTCCTCCAGGTTTAGGCATGGGCACGATGTTGAATATCCACTTAGGATATGTAGACACCATGATGATGCCAGCTTGAAATTGTTTCACAATTTCTTCTTTCACCTTTAAACTCCACTCAGGTTTCAATCGCCTAAGCTTCTGCTTGACTGGCTTGAATCCCTCTTTAATGGGAAGGCGATGAAGAACAATGTCAGTGGACAAACCCACCATGTCTTCATGAGACCATGCAAACATATCCTGGAATTGGGTTAATAGCGTAACCATGTCATTCCGTTGGTTTGGGGTAAGATCTGAACCAATCTGGATTAACTTAGGGCTTTCTAAGGTTCCAAGATTGAAGGAAGTGGTTTGATCAAGGTTGGGTTTAGGTTTGTCTTTGACCCATTCTTGAATTTTTGGAGTCACCTCAATGTCCTCATGTATTTCCATTAAGGCTGAATTCATCTCTACATCAAAGATACAATCCTTGTGGAGAAGAGGCACCGTATCAGTAAGTACAAAAGCAGCTAAATTTAGGGTCCCTTGTCGACCAATGCAAGGAATGCTGCTCCAATTGGCAAGGATAAAGTCCGGGTGGACAGCATTGATAGAGGAGTTGTCATCGTCCTCCTCTTCCCGAATGATGGCCAATACGTCTAGCCAATCATCGTCTGGGGTGTATCTATTTGTATGCTCATCATGGATGGTGATGCATATGCCCGACATTATCTGGACAACATTTTGCTTAATTCTTTGTTTTTCTTCTTCCACTGCGGGATCGGAAACAAAGATTTCTTTTGCTTTGAACGGCACTGGCTTGGGAAATAGCATAGCCATCACGTTAGCTGGCACCTTTACAAGAGGTTTTGCGGACTCAGAGTTTAAAGGCGAAGATAAACGCCTCTTGGTTGAAGCTGAAGGAATCTGAGGATACTTATGAGGATTCCTCTGACTATAACTGGCAGAATACCCTAGTCCAGCTGTCCCAGTTTGCCTGGCTACTTGAATGGGGTATTTAATACCTTGGCGATCTTTACCCACCCTTGTCCTGGCTGATGACCCAAGGACATCATTTCCTAAGTAGCCGACATTACTTCGGCAGAGATCTTGGGTACGGGCAATGTCATTCCAATAGTATGGTACTGAGTATTGCTCACTTCCAAGGCATGAAAACTGACCGGCTCAACATCTGCATTAGCGTTGATGAATGGCATGTCCCCATGTTGAGGACACTCCGGTTCAGCGTTGATCGTGACTAGGCTATTATTGATAATGTATTTCAGTTGCTGATGAAGGGTGGAGGGGACTGCCCCAGCCATATGAATTCACGATCTTCCCAAGAGCAGTTTGTATCCCGAATCTATCTTGAGCATGTGGAAAGATACGCAGAATGTATGGGGACCAATTTTGATTAGCAGCTCAATTACTCCGATCAAATTCTGGCGGGCTCCGTCAAAAGCTTTGATGGCCGTATGGCTACCCCAGATTCGGTTGAGATTAACATTCATCTTCAACAGTGTGGCATATGGACAGATATTTAGAGATGAGCCTCTATCTATCAATACTCCAGCCAGCATATATCCGGAGGATAAGGCAGCAATATGTAATGGCTTGCAATGACCGGTCTCTTCGGGCGGTATATCATCATCAATGAAGGACATCACATTATTTATTGAAAATGTGATCAACCAAGTGTTGAAACTTTTCTGTATCCACTGATTCTGGTAGATAGGCTTCTTCTAAAACCTTCAATAAGATCTTCCGGTGATCCTCAGAAATTAGTACTAAGCCCAAAATTGAAATCTAGTGTGGAGCTTCTCTCAAGCTTAGAACCACCTTGGCTTCGTGATGACCCATAGTGCGGAGGAATTTTTCAATCTTCTCCATGGGTATTTTCCCCTTTGATTTGATGGTAGATTTCATCACCCGTTGGGGAAGATACAGTGGATTTTCCTTCAACACTATAGCAGTTGTATGTGAGGTGGATCCTTCACCTTCTCCATAATTCCACGGAACTGTGTGCAAACTAACAATAGGATATTGTGCTCTGAATGGTAAGTTGATTGGCTCGGGAGCAGCCACTTTCAAAGGATTGTTGTTTCCTCTGAGTTGAATTGTTGGTATAATGAGTGGCTTGATATTGTCATCACCCTCTGTAGAGATAGCTGCTATAAATCCCTTCCACTTAGTAGGACAGATATTCTCACTCACACATAGCACAGTATCATTGTCTGCTAGTTGTAGGACATCGCTGTCAATGAGATTCTGGATAAGGTGGCGGAGTGCCCAGCATTCTTCTGTGCTGTGACTGCGAGAATGGGAGTGATATTGACATACTCCATCAGAATTATACCGTCCTGAACGGGGGTTGATTGGAGGTAGAAGGGAATTAATCCTTCCTTCATTGATTAGCATATGAAGGATTTCCTCCATGGGTTGGCCCAGATGTGTGAATTCCCTTCTGTTGGCAAAATCAGGACCAGCTTTGGCATTCGCTCTCTTTGCCACTTTGTCCTCCAAAGTTTCACTTTCTGAAGGTGACGAAGGAATATTCCTGACAAGAGGAAGGAGACTAGCATGCTCCTGGCTTACTAATTGGCGTGTAACTTGATGTTGGTAGGTCACTAATTTTTCCAATTGATCGATCTGTTGGCATAGAGCTTTCATCTTACGTTCCATTGTGAATTAGAACTTGGCATAATCCCATTTGTCAACACCGTCTTTGGTGGTTTGAGATGTCTCGCCACTGAAATTGGAACTCTATCCATTACTCCAATTTATCATGTTGACCTCTTCCTCTTTGTGTTGAGGAAAAGGGTTGTCTTACGTGAGGTTGATCTGGTTTGGTAACCACGATTTCCCTATTATCTATCAAGTCTTGGATCTTGTGTTTCAAGGCCCAACAATATTGAGTATCATGTCCAGGTGCCCCGGCATGATATGCACATTTCTTAGCAGCTTTGAAACCCCGTCCATTAGGGCTGGCGGGTGGAAGAAGATGCGTGATTTTCTTCTGTGTTGTCAGAAGAGTAAGAATGTTCTCGAGGGAGTCCCCTAAGGGTGTGAACACTCGAGGGCGTTTGACTTCTCCACCTTTTGACAATGGAGGATTTGAAGACTGAGCTTGAAAGGGAGTGTAACTTCTCCTTTGAACAGGCATGTTCTGATTGCCTTTTTGACCCTGCAGTATCAGGGAAACATCTTCCTCTTTCTTTTTATGGACCCTCCGGGGGTTGTTTCCATAATTTCCAGACTGGATGTGCTCAGCAATAGCTTTAAGGGCAGCTAGGTCTTGAATCTTTCCAGACTTCAATCCCATCTCAGCCATCTCCCCGTGTTTGATCATTTCAAAAAATGGTTTACCGATGCCGGCCAACACTCTTTCATAGAAAGGAGCTTCTTGTATGTCTATGAAGGTCATGACCATTTCTAATTCTGTCATGGAAGGAATAACTTGGGCAGCCAGGCATCTCCACCTTTGAGCATACTCTCTGAAAGATTCATTAGATTGTTTCTTGACCTTGGTAATCTGATACCGGTCAGGAGCCATTTGAGACTGAAAGCTGTATTGAGTGAGGAAGGCGTGTGCTACCTCTTCCCAGCGATGGATCTTGGAGTTGTCTAATCTGGTATACCATGAACGGGCTTCTCCAGCCATACTTTTCTGGAACAGCTGCATTCTGAGCTTCTCATCCTCTGCATAAGATCCAAGTTCTCCAATGAATACCTTCGAATGGGTATAAGGATCTCCTAACCCGTCATATTTTTGGGAGTCAAGAGTTTTAAATTTTTTTGGATAATGAACACTAGGGAATATACAAAGGTCAGCATATGAAACACTCTCGTGTGCTCCAATTCCTTTGATAGCGTAAATGGTCTCTTCCATCTGAAGAACTTTCTTTTTGATGTCACCGGTGTCTGGATCTCTTGTGAGATGGGTGTCATCATGAATTTTGTTGGTCGTATCCAACTGTAGTAATGACCTGGGCTCCCCCTTGTGTAGAGGATTCAGTATATACGGGTATTTTTGGACCCTGCGTAGATTACTGTAGTTCTTTAAGCAGAACAGCCAAATCTATAATTTATTTGCTTAATCCGTCGAATTCCTTGCGAGAAACTGGATTAAGTTCAGTCTGGTCGGATGGCGACATAATTGGCTGTAGGCCCGTGGCCTTTTTGGATTTTAACCGGGTAGTAGGTCCGATGGATTCCCTGCGAAAGACTTGCATAGTTTAGTCTTTAGGGAATGTAAATTAACATGCTATGTGGTGTGTTCGTTTTAGGAATTTTATCTTGCAAAAACGGATGTTAGCTATTCGTAATAGCATGTCAATTTTAAACATGTGTGTACACGTTTCTTCATATCTCTCATTACATGAATATGGCATGAATATTGTAAGTAATGCAAAAGCATGAAGAGACTTTCCTCCGTGTTGGGTTTATCAGAGGCTGACCTATCTTAGGTTACTCTCGCGGCTTTTTGGCATGAAGGTTCCCAAATCATCGCAATTTACTCGACGGGAATTAAATCTGGTCTTTCAACATGAGTGAATTTGGGTGGTGCCTTTCCTGAGCCTCGTGGAATTAGTCTTCATTCGAGTCCAGTAATCAAACACCGACGAGATAGCCTCCTGATGGAGGGACCACACAACAAACATTCACATACATCGCGTCTCACCGTATATGAAAATGATGACATGTGCGAAGCACTAATATCACAAGCAGATATGGTGCGAAGCGCTAAGTGCAATAAGGAAATGCATTCGTACACATTCATCATAAATGTAAATGCAACATCCACACACAAGCAGATAATAATTTTGAAAAGATTGTAGTAGCGGCTTAAGTCCTCTTACTGGAGTCCCCAGGAGAGTCACCACTTGTCGACGTCGGGATTTTTATTTGTCCCTTTTCATTACCTGTTTTTTTGTGTTCTCATTTTATGTGAGATTTGTTTGAAAAAACAAGTGAAAAAGGTCCGACATGTGTAATGTCGACGATTGGACTGTAAGAGTCGCCAGTTGGTTTTTTAACTGGTTGTACCAACACAACCGAGAAAAGGTTTGCACATTGACCCAGTGATGTGACACTGCTAAACGGGTCGGTGAAACAGAGATTCAATTAGGATCGGGGACTTGCTTATGCGGAGGCAAGGTGTTAGGCACCCCCCGACATCCGTGTTGCCACGATGACCATCACTTTTAAAGAAACTATTATCTGAATATGTATGTGTGGGTCAATGTGCTGTTATTTGGAAGTAGTACTATGCCTCATTTGCACCTATATACAAAGGGCTTAAATTTGTGTAAAAATTCAGTTTTAAACAAGATATAGCAGTGATGTTTTGTAAAAGAGGTTTTTCAAACCCTGTGCTCAATAGTAATTGAGGCCTTTGATACTTCTATTTTATTCCGTATTCGGCTGGATTAATTTTATTTTACAGATGCGAGGCATCTGTATGAGAATAATGTACAAAAGGTATTGAACTCCTCGTGGGTATGAAAACCATCTGAGGTAATTCAGACATCGCAGATAAATTTACAAGCTGCTTACAGCTGAAAAGGTCCATCACGGGAACCGAATCTAGATTCAGTGGACTGAATCTGTGATCACATGATTCCTAGGCTCACATGATGCAGCAATTGATATAAACGCAGTAAGCAAGTATATATATAAAATCTGTAAATATATATATATATATATATATATATATATATATATATATATATATATATATATATATATATATATATAGACATGATCACCAACCACGAAGCACCTCCATGGGGGATCAAAAATGTAAATAAAGCTGTAAAAGCTAACAACCGCCACAGAAGAAACTCCAGGCGGGACGAAATGTACAGAAAGCAGTAAAAACGGTTAACCACCACGAAGTAAACTCTAGGTGGGACGAAATGTAAATATATATATATATATATATATATATATATATATATATATATATATATATATATATATATATATATATATATAAAAGCGATAAACGCACCGAATATAAAATTCTGGCTCATCGGACAAAGTCCGACAACAGTTAATATATAAAAGTATATATATTAAAGCAATAAACGCACCGGATGTAAAATCTAGGCTCATCGAACAAAGTCCGACAACAGTTAATATATATATATATATATATATATATATATATATATATATATATATATATATATATTCATTAAAGTATTAAACGCTCCAGACCAAAGTCTAGGCTCATCGAACAGAGTTCGACACGCAATTCATATATATATATATATATATATATATATATATATATATATATATATATACAAAAGCAAGTAAACGCTCCAGACCGAAGTCTAGGCTCAATCGAGGCATAACTCGATAATGTTAGTCCATATATATATATATATATATATTTATATAAATATATGTATATACAAACTAAAGTAAAATCACGTACCGAAGTCCAGACAAACAAACGCAATACGACTCTCAACTTAAAGAAGGGTGTGTGCAAAGATGGAGAGAAAGGCTTTAAAGTATGTAAGGAGGCTTACAGTGGGCTGCAAAAGAAGACTTCTATATCTTTAAAGATGATAAGCACTGGCTTTTGTAGGTACAAAAATAGCTATATGTGAGCTCACAGGTGTTTAAAATTGGAAATCACTCAGTATATTGCAAGTACGGAGCAAATTGGATAGGGCTTCCTCGCTCTTTCTCCCCTTAGAATGGCCACCCCAAGCCCTATATTTATAGATGGTGGAGCCGCAGGTGTACCAGAGGCTACCCGGGTTGCCCCGAGTTTTACGGGCCGCGTTGTCTCGTAGTACGTGCACACAGGCAACGTGATGTCCACTCGAACTTTCAGAATTGCAATTCGGGCATCCGGCTGAGGTATATAGGACCTATTTCGGACTGCCGTTGTCGAGAGTTATGCAATGACATGGGATTAGAGGTTTTACGAAGTCATGAAGATGGGACAATGCCATTCGGTCTTCAGCTTCAAATTCAATCCGTTATCCTGCGCAATAGTCACTCGGGATTGATTCTTCTGAGCTTTTTGTGGGATATTGCTGTGTAGAAATGTATGTCTAAAATGTTGAGACAACGTGATGTGCTGTCATAGTGGTGAGATGACGACTTAGCCCCTCACCGGGGTTATCTCTGGTTTGGGCTGATAAAGCAGACGTTGCTCAGGGTTATCTCTGAGATTGGACTGCTGCAATGGTTGAAGGTCCTCAGTGTCATCTTTGAGGTGTGCCTGTCCTCCCGATGTTATATCCAGGTTGGTACAGACTATCTTATTATGAGCGCCGAGATTGAAGCTGCTTGCATTTGAAACAAGCATTTTCGGGGTTATTACCGAAACTGCATTCCTTGGGGGTATCGCCTAGGTTGGTAGCTATTCCCATAGTTAGGACTGAGACTGGATACCTCGGGGTTATCTACGAGATTAATCGATCTTCTCCGGTGTGTGTTCCGGTATTGGATCTGCATGCCTCGGGGTTATCTCCGAGGTTAGATTTGTTACTCCCGGTGTGTACTCCGGGGTTGATGCTGAACTTCCGGTAGTATCCAGACTAGATATGAACTGTCTTCCAGGGTTCCCTTTTGAAAGACGAATCTATCCTCCTGCAATGTTAGTGACAGGTGTACAGAAAATTTCAAGTGTCTACACTTAAATATTAAACAATTCATTTAGTTTAATTATTTTCATTAAATTAAATCCTCACATAATAAAATTATCATTCATTAATTTAGTTAGAATATATACTCAACTAAATTATTACATCATAATTCATCAAATATTTATTTATTTCAATAAAAAAATTATTGAAAATATTTATTTAATTCAATAAATATTTAAATTAAATTACAAATTTCTCGATCGTTACGTCCTTCCCTCCTAAAAAGGATTTTGTCCCCAGAATCACAACTCGATAAATTTATTCGTTACATTCTTCCCTCCTTAACAAGATTCTGTCCCCAGAATCGCTATACACGATCAAGCAAATAACTGAGGATAATTCTTCATCATAACGTCTTTAAGTTCCCACGTAGCTTTTTCAGCATTGTGGTTTCTCCAGATTACCTTAACAGAAGGTATCACTTTATTCCGTAGTACTTGCTCTTTCATGTCGATAATTTGAACAAGGACTTCTTCATATGTTAAATCTTTCTCAAACTATAACGGTTCATATTCTATAACATGCTTATAATCAGGCTTATATGGCCTTAACATGGATACATGGAAAATATTATGAATATGCTTCAACTCTAGAGGTAAAGGTACCTCGTACGCCACTTCACCAACTCGTCGAAGTACTTCAAAAGGTCCTATAAACCTAGGGCTTAATTTCCCCTTTTTGCCAAATCGAATTTTCCCCTTCCAGGGAGATACTTTCAAGAAAACATAACTGCCAACATCGAATTCTTGATTTTGTCGGTGTTGATCGGCATATTTCTTTTGTCTATCTTGTGCAAATATCAATCTGGCTCGAATCACCTTGATGAGTTCGACGGTTTGTTGTACCAACTCTGGACCCAATAGCTGACGTTCACCTACCTCGTCCCAGCATAACGGAGTTCTGTATTTCCTCCCGTATAACGCTTCGCAAGGCAGCATGCCAATACTCGCGTGATAGCTATTATTATAAGAAAATTCAACCAATGGTAGATGGTCATCCCAATTTCCCTTGAAATTCATAATACATGATCTGAGCATATCTTCTAGTGTTTGGATGGTTCTTTCACTCTGTCCGTCGGTTTGAGGATGGTACGCTGTGCTCATCCTCAGTTGTGTTCCCAAGCATTCTTGTAGTCATTTCCAAAAAGTAGATGTGAAACACAGATCTCTGTCTGATACAATGGACACAGGAACACCGTGTCTTAAAACAATTTCCTTCACGTACAGTTTTGCTAACCGATCTAGGTTAAATCTAATCTTGATTGGCAAAAAGTGTGCCGACATCATCAATCAATCTACAATCACCCAGATGGCGTCGTAACCTTGCTGAGTCGTTGGAAGACCTACCACAAAATCCATTGTGATATGTTCCCATTTCCATTCTAGTATCTCTAATGGTTGCAATAATTAGCTTAGCCTTTGATGTTCAGCTTTAACTTTCTGACACGTTAAGCATTTCGCCACACACTCAGCCACATCCTTTTTTATATTCAGCCACCAAAAATGATGTCTAAGATCCTGGTACATTTTCGTACTTCCAGGGTGAATCGAATATCTTGAATTATGAGCTTCACTCAGAATTTTCTCTTTAATTTCCAGTACTGATGGAACCCAAATTCTCCCTTCAAATCAAAGTAACCCTTTTGAATCGATTTTGAATTTATTTTCCTCACCCTCATATATTTTATGTTTTATCTTTTCAAAATCTTCATCCTGAAGTTGTGCATTCTTCACCTTATCCACCAACGTTGAACCGTTTCCCATTGGAACAACTTTTCTTCTGACTCTTTCGGATACTTAATTTCCAACTCCATCTTTGCCATTTCCGATATTAGCTTCTCCGGAATAGTTAACATCAATAACTTCTCCCGTCCCTTCCTACTTAAAGCATCAGCAACAACATTCACCTTTCCAGGATGATAGAAAATCTCGCAGTCATAGTTTTTGATCAACTCTAACCATCTTCTCTGTCTCATATTCAAATCTTTTTGTGTAAAGATATACTTCAGACTTTTATGGTTGGTATATATCTCACACCTCTCTCCATAATGATAATGTCTCCAAATCTTCAGGGCAAATACCACCGCAGCCAACTCTAAGTCATGAGTCAGATACCTTTTCTCGTAATCTTTTAATTGACGTGATGCATACGCAATGACTTTGTCGTTCTGCATAAGCACATAGCCTAGTCATCTATGCGATGCGTCACTATACACCACAAAATTTCCTGTATCATCAGGCAATGACAACACATGTGCTGAACTCAACCTCTTCTTTAATTCTCGAAAAATTTCCTCACACTTCTCTGTCCAAACAAACTTAACCGCCTTCCTGGTTAAATTTGTCAACGGAGTTGCGATATTGAAAAAGTCTTGAATAAAACGCCTGTAGTAGCCTGCCAATCCTAAGATACTCCTTACTTCTGACGGTGTCTCGGCTAATCCTAGTTTATTACAGCTTCAACCTTTGATGGATTTACCGAAATTCTATCCTTATCAATAACATATCCGAGAAATTGTACAGGTTCCAACCAAAACTCACATTTTGAGAATTTAGCATACAACTTTTATTTTCTCAATGTCTCCAATGTTACTCTTAAGTGTTCCACATGTTCCCCCTTGGTCTTGGAATACACAAAATATCATCTATAAACACCACCACAAATTTGTCTAAAAATGGTTTAAACACCCTGTTCATCAAATCCATGAACGCTACAGGTGAATTGGTTAAACCAAATGACATGACAAGAAACTTGTAATGACCATACCGAGTTCTGAACGCTATTTTTGGTACCTCCTCCGGCCTCACCTTCAACTGATAATAACCACTCCTCAAGTCTATCTTTGAAAAATATTTTGTTCCCTTTAACTGATCGAACAAGTCATCGATTCTTGGTAATGGATACTTATTTTTAATTGTGACCTAATTCAATTCTTGGTAATCAATGTAGAGCCACATCAATCCATCTTTCTTCTTAACAAATAACACCGGTACTCCCCACGATGATACGTTCGGCTGGATATACTTCTTGTCGAGCAATTCTTGCAATTGCACTATCAACTCTTTCATCTCTACTGGAGCCATTCTGTATGGTGCCTTAGATATCGGGGCCATTCCTGGTAGTAAGTCAATCACGAACTCGATTTGTCGATCCGGCGGGAGACCCGACAAATTATCTAGAAATACGTTTGAAAAATCTCTTATGATCTGTATCTCTTCTAACTTCGCACTCTTCTTCTATGTATCGACTATGTAGGCTAAGTATCCTACACATCCTTGTCTCCACAACTTCTTGACTTGCATCACCATCAGATAACTTGCTTGTCGAGGTGACTTGCTGCCATAGAACACAACCTTTGACAGAGTCATAAGGTTAACACATTTTCATTGGCAATTAATCACTACTCCGTAATTGAATAACCAATCCATTCCTAGTATGACATCAAATTCACCAAGTCTAATTGGTATCAAGTCTACCATCATCTCATGACCGTTTATAACCACTCTACTATTCTTATATATGAATGTAACAGGAATCACTTCCCTATTCGCAATCTCTATGCTCAAAGGATAATCTAATTCTTCCTGAGGTAAATCTAAGTTCTAAGAAAATTCATCGGATATAAATGAACAAGTAGCACTCGAATCAAATAGTACATAAGCATTAATATTATTAATCGGAATGATACCTGACACCACATCCTTAGACTGTACAGCATCCTGCACGGTCATATTAAAAGTTCTCGCAGTAGGTCGGCTTGACTGTGCTGGTCCAGTGATAGTCAATGCACCACCACCGTTGTTGTTTCCTTTTCCTCCACTTGTACTTCCCGCTGGCTTTTTAAGGGCAATCATGAGCCATGTGATCCTTCGAACCGCAGGTAAAACAAGCTCCTTTCTTTGGGCTAAAATAGTTTGGTGCAATTTGTCCCTCCTGACCACAGTTCAAACACACCCGTTTTCCCTTCAAACATACCCTAGTATGGTTCTTCCCGCAAGTCGCACAAACTTCAAACTTTTTCTTCTACTGACTTCCTTATTGTCCTCCCGCAGTCGAATTCTCGCTCCACTTCCTCTTCTGATGGTTACTTCCAACTTTACTTCCACCAGCCTTATTTTCATTCTCATTCTTTCTCTTTTTCTGTTCTTGATTGTACTTGGTCAAGGCATCGCTTCCACCTTTCGCGATAATTGCCTTTTCCAGTACAGCCACAAATGTATTTATCTGAAGCATTGAAACCTTGCTATACAGCCAAGGTTTCAATCCTTGTTCGAACCTTCTCGCCTTACGCTCATCGGTATTGACTTGATAAGTGGCAAACCTTGCCAACTCGTTAAACTTCACAGCATATTTTGGCACCATCATAGTTCCTTGTTTCAGCTCCAGAAAGTGAACCTCCAACTGATTCCGAGAACTCGCTGGAAAGTACATTTCGAAAAACATCTCCTTAAATCTATCCCATGCTATCACTTCTTGTCCCCCACGAACCTTATTTGCCTGCCACCAGTAGCTAGATTCAGACTTCAGCATGAACGTTGCGAACTGTAATGCCCCCAAATCTGGGTTTCCAACCCGACAGATGGTGCTCCATGATACTATAATTCATACAGTCATTCCATTGAGACAACAACAAAATGATTGTATTTAATATCTTTATATTATAATAATAACAAATCCTTCCCCAGGTTCAGAAACCGAATATATTCTTTGTTCTTCATAAGTATATTACATACAAATACACTACTCTATTACAGGATGATTAACTGTCCATCTTATCCTTGCCTTTATCTCTCTTAGAACTCTCAATTCGTTCGGCTTTAGCTGTAATCATATGGTTCATGCAAGAGTGAGCATAACTAGCTCAACAAGTCTAACAAGTAATCATATGAATATCACATTGAGAAATTATATGTTTAACCTCCATAACTAAACAATTAACTACGAAGCACTATGAAACATTTGACTAGTACTTCCCATTTCATAACCATGATTCCAAAGTATATATAATAACTTAGAAATTCTGAACCGGTCAGAACACCATGAACATACTCTTTCCGTTTTCATACTTGAAAAGGACATCCGGCACTAAGGCCATCCATCCGTCTTTACTTACGAGCACTTTTAGGTGATCAGCCTATTGTACTCTATGTTGATTAACACTCTTCCGTTAAACGTATTTACGTTTAACATTTGGCAACCTCGCGTGCCCATCAAATAATCAATGAAAATACTTTTGTTTGTTCATAGATAAACTTACCTTCTCATCCGTACCAAATACTTGGCATAGGATAACGTTAACAGTTCTATATCGAAAACTTGTACACAAATCAATCAATTCTTCACACTAGTCCAGCTGAGTTAAAACAACCATCGACTCTTTCTTTAAAACCATTCATGCATCTTATAACATGTATCACAGAAAAATTTAACTAACACGAAGGTTAGGCAAGTGTTAAGAAAGACTTGCATTCTTCGTCTACTACAGTATAATTACTTTCCCTTTGAGTCTTTATAGTCTCTACAACACATAACCACATAACATACCACATTAGGTCATGAATGAACATACATGGTTCCTAATGAATCTTACCCTTCTTCTTAATCTAATCGTATATTAGATTTACTTATTATTAGTTCCGGCTTGCCGTTTACCACTTTCTTACCAACTTCTTTCTCTTCTACGTTGTAAGTGAATTTGCTTCATTAATACCATTCGTTTCGAACTAATCATCCTTCCTCACAGTTTACTAACGTTCTTACGTTATTAATCAAAATTCGATCGCCAATACTTTAGTATACTTATTGCATATCATTCACGTTCACGTAATATTTAACAACTTTTAGTTGTAACTCTCAATGTTATTGTCATCATCAAAGATGCTACTTTAAGTTAATTAATTCATCATCAATTAACTATCTTTCATTTCGTATACTTAATCATACTTATTTCATTAATAAAGTCAAATCGACTTTCTATGTTTCGTTACGGCTCGTTAACGTTATTATGTTATTAACCGACATTCGATCATTATTGGTGAAGTACCAACATTTGAACATCATTCACGGTTCACTTATTACGTTCTTGCATTCTTCATTTAATTCTTATTAAACCATACTAAATCTTCTAACGTTATCACTTCATTAGTGATTTAAGGTCAGCTTTATTATGTACATTAAGTACATTCATGCCTTACTATTGGTTTACATTCAATTGGAATTACAAAACCTAAGTTGGTCAACCAATTCCCACTGCTGGCGCTGCGGTGCCAGACTCAAGTACACTATTGGCACTGCGGCGCCAACTAACAGTAGCCAGAGCTAGGAGCCAGCGCTGCGGCGTAGCCATTACTGTTGGGTTTGGTGCTGCGGCGCCACCCCTGTGCCTCAGTTGGTTTTGACAATTAACTTTTTCTACGAACTTCCTGGCCTTATAACTTATTCGTTTTACATCCGAATTGACTCATTCGAAAGCCCACGACTAACAAATTACCTACTTTAGGTGTTCATGCAAGAATTTTATATTTTTGAATCCGTTAGCTCAGAATTCAACTTTTGGTTCATTTTCGAGCGTTCGTTTATCGTTTTCGACCGTTCAATACTCGTTTTCATCTTTTTAAGTCAGGATTCGACGATTCTTACGTCCATGACTCTTAAATACCTTATCTCATGTGTTGACATTGGAAACCAACGTTTTTAAGTCACACGATAACTTTTGACCCTTAATCCGAGATTTCTACGTTTTCGACGTTTAATGTCTATTTCTGCAAAATTTGCCATAACTTCGTTACTCGTGTTTCTATAAGCCAAATCAAATGGAACACTCCATTGATTCATCATCTATATCCTAACCAATCAATATGCACATACCTTAGCTATAATAGTTTTCAAATCGCCCTATCATAACTAAGTTCACGTTCATGACTTTCTTCGATTTTTAACTTACGTAAACACTTAAGATTTTTCGTTCGATCATGACCTATCAATGTTTTCATTATTAATAGTCATCCTTATTCCTCCTTGCTAAACATGCACCACCAATCTACGATTCTCTACTAGAAATAAATCGAAAAAGATGAAGATTAATGTTTATGGGATATTACCTTGGTCGTTCTTCGCGTTCTTGATAACCATCTTATGGTTTGCTTGGAAGTAAGTTGATTACGTATTCCTAGCTCTTTCTCTCTCTCAATATGTATTGGACAATGTTTGTAAAACACTAAAAGTCCAACATAAGCCTTATATTTATAGGAAACCAATTGGAGGGCAAAAGGGTCCAAAAGCCACCTCCTTACTATTCACTACTTTATCACCAAGTAAAATACTTGGTGATCAAGTATTTCTCTTTACTTGGCCATCAAGTGGCCGGCCCACCTCCTTTATGGATTATCCCATGGGTTGCCCCATGGGTTTTACCCATCCTGTGACCCGCCGGTTCGACCTGCGGTTTAACTTCTTGGATTGGCTTGTCTTTAATATTGGTCCTTGACTTGGGCTTGCTTATATAATTCATTGGGCTTGCTATTAGTCCAAGTCCAATTGGATTATACAAAATCCTTAACTCATAATCCATTAAAACTTCACGTATTCTACGCGTATAACTTCAATATTCTCTTCGTCTAGTACTCATACGATATTCGTATTATACGTCGTACTATTCTTCATATCATACTCGTATTCGAACTAGTATAATACTTGTATCTCATATGTATAATAACCGAAATGAGTATACGCATTACATTTCCCTTTTGAAAATCTCTTTCACAAACCCTTAGGTCTTAAGTCCGCAGGCAAAAACTTCGTTTACCATAAATGAAATATTATTAAATATTCCATCTCATCTTTATATTTTATCATTACGTGTTTCTCGGAATTCCAAACCTAAGCCCCAAACAAAATCGGATGAATAGTGTTTTTACGGGAAAATTCTCGAAAATCCTTCATTTTCATCTTGATAATTCAAAACAATTAATCCTATCACATAGCCAAAATACTAACCACATCCACACATTCTAGGCCATAAAACGACCTTCAAACATCTTACTCACATAATACATTCATTAAATTCATTAAATTCACATAATTAAATAAAAATTTAATTCATTAAAAATTCAAAATTCTCGGACGTTATATTCTTCCATCCTTATAAGGATTCTGTCCCCAGAATCTCGTTATTCTTACATAAACAAATGAGGAAACTTTTCTTTCATTTTACTCTCGAGCTCCCACGTTACTTCTTCAACATCGTGGTTACTCCAAATTACCTTTACTGAAGGTATTACTTTATTTCTCAAGACTTGTTCCTTCCTATCAACAATCTGAATCGAAAGTTCTTTATACGTTAAGTCTTTTTCTACTTGAATAGATTCATATTCTATTACGTGCTTGTAGTCCGGTTTATAAGGACGTAACACTGACATGTAAAACACATTGTGTATTTTTTCCATCTATGGAGGTAAAGCTACTTCATAAGCTACCTCTCATACCCTTCTTAAAATTTCAAAAGGTCCTACAAACCTTGGACTTAACTTCCCTTTCTTCCCAAAATGTATCTTCCCTTTCCAAGGTGACACTTTTAGAAAGACATACGATCCTACTTCAAACTCCATCTTCTCTCGATGAGGATCTGCATACTTCCTTTATCTATCTTGAGCCGCTACCAATCGGGTTCTTATCAGCTTAACCATGTCTGTCATTTGTTGTACCATCTCAGGTCCTAACATTCGACGTTCACCTACTTCATCCCAGCAAAGTGGTGTTCTACACTTCCTCTCATAGAATGCTTCGTAAGGCGACATGCCTATACTAGCGTGAAAACTATTGTTGTGCGCGAACTCCACCAAAGGTAAATGTTCGTCCCAACTCCCTTTGAAATCCATAACGCAAAATCTTAACATATCTTCTAGCATTTGAATCGTCCGTTCACTTTGTCCATCTGTCTGTGGATGATACGCTGTACTCAATCTCAAATGCGTTCCTATTTGCTCTTACAAACTCCTCCAAAAGTTCGACGTGAATCATGGATCACGATCGGACACAATCAAAACAGGTACTCCATGTCTAGAAATGATTTCCTTGACATAAAGCTTAGCTAACTGCTCTGGGTTATACCTAACTCCTATTGGTAGAAAATGAGTCGATTTCGTCAACCGATCCACTATTACCCAAATAGCAGCGTATCCTTTCCTTGTTGTTGGAAGTCCCACCACAAAGTCCTTGGTGATATGCTCCCATTTTCACTCCGAAATCTCTAGTGGATGAAATAACCCACTCGGTCATTGGTGTTCAACCTTAACTTTTTGACAAGTTAAGCACTTACTAACATATTCTGCGATCTCCCTCTTCATGTTCGGCCACCAAAAGTTCTGACGAAGGTTTTGATACATCTTAGTATTACCAGGATGTATCGAGTACCTCGAACTATGAGCCTCACACAAAATCTTTTCTTTTAAATCGAAATTATTTGTAACCCAAATTCTTCCCTCAAAACGAAGTAAACCTTCTTTATCAAGGTTATACTTAGTCTTCACGTCATCCTTCATTATCTTTTTCATTCGCTCACATTCTTCAGTACTTATCTGTACTTCCTTAACCCGTTCCACTATCGTTGGTCGAGTTTCTATTGAGAATAACATCTCTACCGCTTCACTTGGCAACTTAACTTCTAACTCCATCGTTGCCATCTCCGTTATTAACTTATTCTGAGTCGTTAACATTGACAGCTTTTCTCTATCCTTCCGACTTAACTCGTCGGCTACAACATTTGCTTTCCTCGGATGATACAAGATATCACAGTCGTAATCTTTTATCAACTCTAACCACTTTCTCTGCCTCATATTCAACACCTTCTGTGTAAAAATATATTTTAGACTTTTATAGTTCGTGTATATCTCACACTTTTCCCCGTATAAATAATGTCTCCATATTTTTAAGGCAAACACTACAACTGCTAATTCTAGGTCATGAGTAGGATAGACCTTCTCATAATCCTTTAATTGGTGTGACGCGTACGCAATGACCTTGCCATGCTGCATGAGCACGCAACTAAGTCCTCTATGCGAAGCATCACTATATACTACAAAATTCCCCGTATCATCTGGTAAGGATAATACATGTGCCTCACTTATCCTCCTTTTTAGCTCTTGAAAACTATTTTCACACTTTTCTGTCCACTCATACTTCACCGACTTCCTTGTCAGATTTGTCAACAGAGTAGCTATTTTAGAAAAGTCCTGAATGAACCTTCTATAGTATCCCGCTAACCCCAGAAAACTCCAAACCTCGGTTGGCATTTTCGGTTGCTCCCACTCATTCACTGCTTCCACCTTCGCTGGGTCTACGGATATGCCATCTATATCTATAACATGTCCTAGAAACTGCACTCGTTCAAGCCAAAATTCACACTTAGTGAATTTTGCAGACAACTTCTCCCACCGTAGTGTTTCCAACACTATCCTTAAATGTTCAGCATGATCTTCCGGCGTCTTAGAATAGACTAGAATATCATCAATGAACACTACCACGAACTTGTCCAAATACTGTTTGAACACTCTGTTCATCATATCCATGAATGCGACTAGCGCATTGGCCCCCAAACGACATAACGAGAAACTCGTAATGCCCATAACGAGTTCTGAATGCCATCTTAGGTACATCCTCCTTCCTCACTTTCAGCTGATGATACCCCATACGTAAATCTATCTTAGAAAAATACTTTTTCCCTTTCAACTGATCAAATAGATCATCGATCCTGGGCGACGGGTATTTATTCTTAATCGTTAACTTGTTCAACTCTCGATAGTCGATACAAAGTTGTAACGACCCATCCTTCTTATTTACAAACAATACCGGTGCTCCCCATGGAGACACACTCGGTTGAATGTACTTTCTCTCTAACAGTTCCTATAATTGAACCATTAACTCCTTCATCTCTACTGGCTCCATCCTATATTGTTCCTTTGAAACTGGTGCCGTACCCGACAACAAATCAATCATAAATTCTACATCTCTATCTGACAGAATACCGGGTAGCCCCTTTAGAAACACATCCGCGAACTCTTGAACTACCGCTATCTGTTCCAATGATGTTCCCACTCTTTGGGTATCCACAACATGGCACAGGTAACCCTTACACCCCTTCTTTAACATCTTCCTAGCTTGTGTCATGGTTAGACAACAAGAACGTCCTAGTGATTTATTACCATAAAACACCACCTCAGGTTTCTTAGAAAGTCTTAGGTTTACACTCTTTCTATGACAATCTATTATCGCTCTATGGTTAATTAACCAATCCATACCGAGAATCACATCGAATTCTCTTAATCTTATCGATAAAAGATCTACTGACAATCTGTTACCTCTAATATCTACGAAATAATTCCTATGAATATGTTCAATGGGAATTATCTCTTCGTTTGCTATCTTAACGTCTAAAGGTATTTCTAACTTTTCAGGGTTTAATCCCAGTTGCATAGCAAATTCGCATGCTATAAAAGAATAAGTAGCACCCTAGTCAAATAACACATAAGCATTTATTTCGTTGACTGGAATGATACCTGCTACTACATCTGCTGATGCAACCATATCTTGGACAGTCATATTAAACATTCGTGCTGAGGGTCTACCCAATGATGGTGTTGGTCTAGTAATGGCTAACTTACCACTACCAGAACCCTTACTACCATCTGACCCCTTCTTCGGGCAATTTCTAGCCATGTGGTCCATCGACCCACAAACAAAACAGCCCCAACTTTTCTTATGATTAGGACCGTTGGGAGATATGTGACCCTCTTGCCCACAATTATAACAACCTGTTTTCCCTTTCAAACAGACTCCCAGATGAGTCTTGCCGCATGTCTTGCATGCCTCCATCCTACGTATAGGATCTTCTTATTTCACCCCAGTATTTCCAGGGTTAAAATTCTTTCGTTTAGGCATATTGCCACTACCACTAGCAACCTCTGCCTTATCTCCTCCCTCTCCCTTACTTTTATTCTTTTGTTCCTTTTGATATTGGGTCAACGCCTCACTACCACCCTATACTATTATCACCTTTTCCAGAATGGTCCCATAGGAAGCACTCTGAAAAAATCGAAATCCTACTATAGAGCCAGGGTTTTAGGCCCTTCTCAAACCTACGAGCCTTTTTCTCCTCCGTATCCACTTTGTATAGAGCAAACCTTGCCAATTCATTGAATTTGGCCGCATATTGGGGAACCGTCATGTCCCCTTGCTTAACTTCTAGGAACTTAATCTCCATTCGCCCTTGCATGCTAGTAGGAAAATAGTTCTCAAAGAATACCTTCTTAAACTATTCCCATGTAACAGCATCAGCTCTAGCCCCACCCTGATGAGCCTCCCATCAGTAGTTGGCTTCCCCTTTCATCATATAAGTCGCAAAAGAAGTCTTTTGCGCCTCAGCTACGTTTGTAATTATAAACGCCTTTTCTATTTCCTTGACCCATGTCTGGGCCTCCATTGGGTCCGTCGTTCCTTTGAACTCAAGTGAACCTACACTTTTAAATCCCTTAATGGTAGTTGTTCAGGCTACCCTAGGTCTTGTGGTTGCTCTACCCCCAGCTTGGTTAAACGCATCCATTAATAAATTAATGAACTCTTGCATAGGGTTATTAGGACCCTCTGGTTATCGTTATGCAATTTCGCCTCTTGATTACGTTGTCTTCTTCTTGGCGGCATTTCTGATTAAATAAATAAAGTTTCGTTATTACTTATTTGCTTACTTAGTTATTAGTCGTCGAACAACTGAACAATGACTCATACACAACAAAGCACATTAAAATAAAAACTTCCTTATATTAAGATGCTTCTCTATAGTTCAAAACTATTTACAACTTGCTTTCCATAGCCAAAAGCTATTACATACATATCCCGCGATTGACTTTCACAAAAATTGGGATTTACAAAGAGACTACCCTTTAATTATACAAAAGAGGATTTTACGTCACTACACAAAAGTATTTACCATTATAACTTCTAATACTGCCTAACAGCATTCTCATGCTTCTCGTTCGCTAGAATCGACACAATATCTCGACTTATAGTATGTCGAGTCTGTCTCGACTCAATGGAATAACAAGCTATTTTAAGCTTGAAATTCTCGTGCGCACTGTCATTTATATATGACATTCATGCTATCTTTTGGTCTTTTTCAACAAGTTTCTTACGAAGTTCTACGACCTCGTTCTTATAGTCCCTAGCCTTGTCAGTCATAAGCACTTTTTCATCATGCTCTATCTCATAGTCTGACTCTGCAGACTCCTTGGCACCATAGAGATCATTAATCTCTTCCTTCTGGTGTTGCACCATATTATGCAGTTGCACGTTACAGTCAAGCACTGAGAGGTACGTTGCCCTCATCGTCTCTGTAGGTGTTGACTCTAAGGCAGGCATCACCGTATTAACCGATGTTACCTCCATATCATCCTCCTCATCTATCATCATATTCAGATATGATGCTAATCCCATGGTCTCCTCGGAATAATCCTCCTCTGAAAAATACTCCTCGGGCTCTGATTCTTCTAGAATCACTACAGGTATCTCTGCTATAGGCATAGATACTAGCTTTACTCTGTTCACGAACTCCTCGCTTACCACATGTATATCCCTATACATCAAGCTATCGATTGACATCTACAATAACACATAACAAACTGATTAGTACATAATACACAATATTATAAGCACAAATCACATTTAATCCATTTAGGGTTACTTTTCATCTTTTAAATCTTTTGGTACTGAGTTTCCTCAATACCTTATTAACTCATTTGACTGGAGTTAACTTTCTTCGGGCCATTCCTTTCCTAACGAGGTTATTAGCCTAAGGTTCTTCCCCCCTTAAGTTTTATAACCTAATGCTTTGATACCAACCTGTGACGCCCCCAAATTCGAGTATTTTCTAACCCGACAGATGGTGCTCCACGATACTATAATTTATACAGTCATTCCATTGAGACTACAACAAAATGATTGTATTTACTATCTTTATATTATAATAATAACAAATCCTTCCCCAGGTTCAGAAACCGAATACATTCTTTGTTCTTCATAAGTATATTACATACAAACACACTACTCTATTACAGGATGATTAACTGTCCATCTTAGCCTTGCCTTTATCTCTCTTAGAACTCTCAGTTCGTTCGACTTTAGCTGCAATCATATAGTTCAAGCAGGAGTGAGCATAACTAGCTCAGCAAGTCTAACAAGTAATCATATGAATATCACATTGAGAAATTATATGTTTAACCTCCATAATTGAACAATTAACTACGAAGTACTATAAAACATTTGACTAGCACTTCTCATTTCATAACCATAATTCCAAAGTATATATAATAACTTAGAAATTCTGAATCGGTCAAAAGATCATGAACATACTCTTTCCGTTTTCATACTTGAAAATGACATCCGGCACTAAGGCCATCCATCCGTCTTTACTTACGAGCACTTCTAGGTGATCAACCTATTGTACTCTATGTTGATCAACACTCTTCTATTAAACGTATTTACATTTAACATTTGGCAACCTCGCGTGCCCATCGAATAATCAATGAAAATACTTTTGTTTGTTCATAGACAAACTTACCTTCTCATCCGTACCAAATACTTGGCATAGGATAGCGTTAACAATTCTATATCGAAAGACTTGTACATAAATCAATCAATTCTTCACACTAGTCCAGCCGAGTTAAAACAGGTATCGACTCTTTCTTTAAAACCTTTCATGCATCTTATAACATGCATCACAGAAAAATTTGACTAACACGAAGGTTAGGCAAGTATTAAGAAAGACTTTCCTTCAGCGTCTGCTACAGTATAATTACTTTCCCTTTGAGTCTTTACAGTCTCTATAACACATAACCACATAACATACCACATTAGGTCATGAATGAACATGCATGGTTCCTAATGAATCTTACCCTTCTTCTCAATCTAATCGTATATTAGATTTGTTTATTATTGGTTCCGGCTTGCCGTTTACCACTTTCTTACCAACTTCTTTCTCTTCTACGTTGTAAGTGAATTTGCTTCATTAATACCATTCGTTTCGAACTAATCATCCTTCCTCACAGTTTACTAACGTTCTTACGTTATTAATCAAAATTCGATCGCCAATACTTTAGTATACTTATTGCATATCATTCACGTTCACGTAATATTTAACAACTTTTAGTTGTAACTCTCAATGTTATTGTCATCATCAAAGATGCTACTTTAAGTTAATTAATTCATCATCAATTAACTATCTTTCATTTCGTATACTTAATCATACTTATTTCATTAATAAAGTCAAATCGACTTTCTATGTTTCGTTACGGCTCGTTAACGTTATTATGTTATTAACCGACATTCGATCATTATTGGTAAAGTACCAACATTTGAACATCATTCACGGTTCACTTATTACGTTCTTGCGTTCTTCATTTAATTCTTATTAAACCATACTAAATCTTCTAACGTTATCACTTCATTAGTGATTTAAGGTCAACTTTATTATGTACATTAAGTACATTCATGCCTTACTATTGGTTTACATTCAATTGGAATTACAAAACCTAAGTTGGTCAACCAATTCCCACTGCTGGCGCTGCGGTGCCAGACTCAAGTACACTATTGGCACTGCGGCGCCAACTAACAGTAGCCAGAGCTCGGCGCCAGCGCTGCGGCGTAGCCATTACTGTTGGGTTTGGTGTTGCGGCGCCACCCCTGTGCCTCAGTTGGTTTTGACAATTAACTTTTTCTACGAACTTCCCGGCCTTATAACTTGTTCGTTTTACATCCGAATTGACTCATTCGAAAGCCCACGACTAACAAATTACCTACTTTAGGTGTTCATGAAAGAATTTTACATTTTTGAATCCGTTAGCTCAGAATTCATCTTTTGGTTCATTTTCGAGCATTCGTTTATCGTTTTCGACCGTTCAATACTCGTTTTCTTCGTTTTAAGTCGGAATTCGACGATTCTTGCGTCCACGACTCTTAAATACCTTATCTCATGTGTTGAGATTGGAAACCAACGTTTTTAAGTCACACGACAACTTTTGACCCTTAATCCGAGATTTTTATGTTTTCAACGTTTAACGTCTATTTTTGCAATATGCACATACTTTGACGAACGAGATTTTCGTTACTCGTGTTTCTATAAGCCAAATCAAATGGAACACTCCATTGATTCATCATCTACATCCTAACCAATCAATATGCACATACTTTGACGAACGAGATTTTTGTAATTAATTTTACTATTTATTGAAGTAAATAAATATTTTCGATGATTTAATTATTAGATTAAAGAATTAATTGATGCAATTGTGGTAGATTAATTTAATTATATGTGTTACATTTATTAAATTAATGTGAAAATTTTTTATTATCGAAGTTTGTGATTATGTGAGCTTATTGTATTAAAAGAAATACTAAATAAGCATAATGTATTTTAATTAATTTAATTATTAATTAGAGAGTTAATAATTTGACATTATTTATTAATAAGAAATTTAATTATGTGACTATGTGAATTTATGAGAATTTATTATATTTTATTTAAAGTAAATTAAATTAAATATTGATTTATTTTATGAAGGAGTGTGACATTACTTAAACTATATGATAAAGTTTTATTAAATTAAATGGTTTTGAAATCTATTAAGCCTAGCCAAACATGGCCTTAGTGGGAGTTACTAGCAGTTATCGATGACTGGGTTAACTGACCTTTATGCGCGTCAGTTTTCTTTTCCTTTATTATACGTATTCTTTTCTTTTCTTATTTTCTAAGTCTGGAAAAAACAGAGAAGGAGAGTGTTTGAGAGTCAGAGGGAATTCAGAGAAAGTGTGGGAGGAAAACTCTGTGATTGAAGTAGTATCTGAAAAAGGAATTGTTATCTTTACTCGCTCTACACTTTATACTCTGGGTAAATTCTCCAAACCAAATTCTGTTTTTACGTTGTTTGAGTTTTCATAAACATGGTTTTCAAAGTTTACTGTAAAGTCTCTGTAATTGAGAAATTGTGTTGTTATATGGATATATGTAATAATACGAGTAGCATAACATGTTTTATATATGTATTGCATGATTTCATATAATAACTTTCATAATACGATGACTTGTTATTTCAAAAATTTACAGAGTTTGGGTTTTAGCCTTATGGCCCTTATACGTAATTTTAGTGTGTCAAACATAAATATTTTTGTAAAATTTACACTCGTATATTATTATGCATGTTGATACGAAGAGACCAAAGTTTAAATGAACGGATTTGGTGTTATAACGAATTCGTAGTGTCAATTTTTATGTTTTGTTTTCAAAACCTTCAAGAACATCAAAGTCAGCGAAATTGCATGCTTTAATTCTGTAATTAAGTGTTTAAATCGGTTAAAGTCATTATATAAATATTGGGTTATGTTTATGCATGAATTATATCATGTGGGCATGTGTAATTTGGTGAAATTAGTGTTTATGTAATGTTTAATTCGCTGATCTCTGTGTTCTTCGCGAACTGGGAATCAAATTCTGGAGTGTCGCGCAGCGGCGCCAACTCCAGAACTGATGTCCCGCGCTGCAGCGCCACAGCGCCACATCGCCATGTACCAAGCCACAGCGCCACGGCGCCACGGCGCCTCAGCATGAAGCCTTAGTACAAAAGTGGCGCCGCAGCGCCACTCTCCAGAAAGTTCAGAAACAAAAATTTTAAAGTGTTTAAGTCCATGAATGTGATGTTATCTTAATGTAATGAACATAAAATTTTGTTATAATTATAATGAGATGTTAACATAGATACTTAACATGTAAATAACATAATTACATGTGGATTGAATTATTGATTACATAATTAACTTGTTAATTGTGATGTGTAAATTATGTGACAATGAATGTGATAAGTTGACTAAGTATAGTTATAATCAAAGTTAGACAAAAGAGAGTGAACTTATGATGATTAGTTAAGTTATAATTAACTGGTATTGTGAATGTAAATGGTATGTAGGATTATATTCAAGGAACGTGTTTAATTAACGTGTAATCTACGCACGAGGCAAGTTTCCTAACCCTACTTGTTATCGTTATATAAGTTGATTAATTCACCTTTCTATATTGAATAAGTTCTCATTATTATTGATCAAGTCTGTTTTGTATATTAAAGTTTATAAATCTTTCAAGCATGATGGTGTTAAACAATACTTATTCTATTGTATACATTTTGAGATTCTATTCAATTAAGTTATCAATTATTGTTAAACCTTGTTAGACTAGCGAACCCTTATTGATTCGACTAGTCCATAGTTGATGAGCGTTCTAAATTTCAGAACCCTTGATGAATTATCCAAACCAAACTTCCTTTGGTGCGGACTCGAATGTCAAACTGAGATGAACAACCCTGTATAGGGGATTATTTACGCCTTAGTGTTAAGATATTGTGCACAGTATGGTACTAAAGGTTGATCCCCCTAAGTACGAGAAGAAAGGTCCATAGTCTTATGACTGTTAAAGGTTTCAAGTATAACCCTTGACAACCTAATACATAGTTCAAGGTCTTATGACCCTCAGAAATTTCTTTTTATTCTTGTTATTCATTCTTAATTCAAAAGTTGAGCTTTTATATTCGAAGTTATTATTTTTCTCGCATGTTATTATTCAGTGTTATATTGTTATACTTATGGGCAATCGTGCTCACTCTTGCGTAATAATAACATTGCAGTTAAGAACGAAAGAACAGACGAACCTTCCACTAGTAAAGGCAAGGGCAAGCTTAGCAAGTAATAAAGATTGATTATTTATGTGGTTATGTAATGATAATTAGAATTGATGTTACTTAAGACTTATTTGTTTATGTTTTCGCACAGATGATTTAAGGTTGGAGTAACCTGGGATTTAATTATTATGCAGTTGATGTAACCCCATAAGGGGAGATTTATTATTATTTCTATCTATTGCATGGTTTGCATTTATTTATGGGTAGATAGATGGATAATGTTTGTACAGTGAACACCAAATCCTGTGAAAATGGAAGTACCGGATTTGGGGGTGTCACACATACCTTAGCTATAATGGTTTTCAAATCGCCCTATCATAACTAAGTTCACGTTCATAACTTTCTTCGGTTTTTAACTTACGTAAACACTTAAGATTTTTCATTCGATCTTGACCTATCAATGTTTTCATTATTAATAGTCATCCTTATTCCTCCTCACTAAACATGCTCCACCAATCTACGATTCTCTACTAGAAAGAAA
This sequence comes from Panax notoginseng, assembly GCA_016801055.1. NCBI lineage: Eukaryota > Viridiplantae > Streptophyta > Magnoliopsida > Apiales > Araliaceae > Panax > Panax notoginseng. The sequence goes on along the minus strand of CM029022.1, from coordinate 98,923,819 downwards.
TCGAAAAAGATAAAGATTAATGTTTACGGGATATTACCTTCGTCGTTCTTCGATTTCTTGATAACCGTCTTATGGTTTGCTTGGAAGTAAGTTGATTAGGTATTCCTAGCTCTTTCTCTCTCTCAATATGTATTGGACAATGTTTGTAAAATACTAAAAGTCCAACACAAGCCTTATATTTATAGGAAACCAATTGGAGGGCAAAAGGGTCCAAAAGCCACCTCCTTACTATTCACTACTTTATCACCAAGTAAAATACTTGGTGATCAAGTATTTCTCTTTACTTGGCCATCGAGTGGCCGGCCCACCTCCTTCATGGATTATCCCATGGGTTGCCCCAAGGGTTTTACCCATCCCGTGACCTGCCAGTTCGACTCGCGGTTTAACTTCTTGGATTGAGCTTGTCTTTAATATTGGGCCTTGACTTGGGCTTGCTTATATAATTCATTGGGCTTGCTATTAGTCCAAGTCCAATTGGATTATACAAAATCCTTAACTCATGTAACGAACTAGATTACAAGAGCTTATACAATCATACACGAGATAGAATCAATAGGCTTGTGTGACATCCCAAATTTTTAAGAATTAATAAATGAGAATTTAATAAATAAAATTCTTATTTTAAGATGCTTAAGTACATGTATGAGATTAAGTAAATATATATTTTGAATATGTATGTTTATGGATTGTGTGGAGTGTAATGAAAGAAACTATATAACCTAATATATTATATATTGGGAATGAAGATTAAATAACCGAAGAGTTATAGCTATTTAAAAAGCATAGTGTTTGATCTATGTGATTTATGTGGCACGTCTGAACATATTAAATTATGTTGAGAAATATATAGAATCAATATGAGAGATAAATGAATAGCAATCTTATGGGATTGTATATATTTGTTGATAAACAAATAATAGAAAGTATTGTAAATTAATCTTTATATATTATGTATGAGGATTAATAATAACGAATGAAGTGTAGTAGTATAATAACGTGAGAAATTTATTTTGGTATATCTCGGTTATTATTTATTTTTTTAACTTAATTAAAGAAAGTTTAATTTAGTTATATAAATAAATAGTTATTTAAATTCCAAATTTAGTGGGATAGAAATCCTAATTAAATATTAGGATAAGATAAATATGTGCGTGAATTATGTTATTTCATAACCCAAAAAGGATTTAATTAAATGAATAATAAGGAATGGAAAAATAATAATGATAATAATAATATATATGTATTTCATTTTGCTCTCCATCTCTCACTCTCGGATAAACCGAAGAAAGGAGAGAGAGACGGAGAGAGAGCGAGAGAGAGGGAGAGAGAGGGAAGGCTTGGGCATGGATGGAGGAAGAAGAAAGCATAGGAAGGTAACCGTGGAAGAAGTTCCATGGAAGGAAAGAAAGAAAAATGAAGAACAAAGGTATAAAACTCAAACTTTGTCTATTTTTGTTGTATTTTAATTTGGATCTAGTGTTGGGTTGTTGATTATTGGACTTGATAATGGGAAATCTTCATAATATATGATGATTCATGGTTAGATCTAGAGGTTTTATGGGTTATTAAGCTTGGGTTTTAGAAATAATCTCTAAAAATAAAAAAAAACTCAAAATCTGTCATTTTCCTCTTTGATGCTCAGATCCGTATAGTGGGTATGGTTGAAATTTTTTTATTTTCTTATATGTTGTAATATTATGAGTTAGGAGTTCATAGAACTTGAAATCATCTTATTTGGATGTGTAAAACTCAAAATATGAAAATCGGTAGGAGATTGGGTCTGAAAGTCGCGACTGGGCTGATGCGGGCGCGCGGCGTGGGCACGCGGCGGCTGACTTTGGCTGGGCGACGCGATTTTGACATCCAAAACTAAAACGAGCATAACTTTTGCATACGAAGTCCAAATTGAGCAATTCAAGATGTTTTGGAAAGCTTAAAGATAGTACTACAACTTAATTTAATAAAAATTAAAATTTGAGATTTTGGGCAAAGGTTAAAATGGGCAATTTTTGAAATTATTGCTCAACCGGATGCGAACGAAAGGTGTCGAGCTTGCGTTTTATGAACCTTAAAGCATTCCGAACCTACTAATCACCGTTTTAAGTATTACAAGGTGTGAATCTTGAATAGTGAAGTAAGGATTACCCATTATGGGTCGTATTTTTTTAAAAAAAAGGTTTAAATACTTAACTACATGTAAGTATAACTTGAAGAAGTAAAGCGAAAGCTTGATTAAGGTTTATTTAATTTATTTAGATTAATCTAATGTACATCCAAAATGATGTGGAGACATATGAAAAGGACTTAGCTACATGTTAAGTATTAATAGGAAAGATTAGGAGATGTGGAGTAGAGTTTACATTATAATTACTATGTGTTGTTGTGTGACTAATAGTTGATATGCGTGATTATATAATTGTGTAGGGCACGTGAAGTGCAGATAACTGTAAGCTGTTAATCTATTGTTGGTAAATAACAAGCAAGGCAGGTCTTTCGGTTCCAATTTTCTACGTGGACTTGATGAACTGTTTAAATTGCATGATATGTTAAGCATGTTGAATCATGAAATGTTAAAGTCAATATATGACTACATTGTTTTGGCTACGTAATGATGATTGAGTAAGGAACTCAATCTTTATATTTGCTATGTGAATTAAAAGTATGTATGCCATGTTACTTTAATGAGATGTATGTATGCCATGTTACTTTAATGAGATGTATATCGAGCATGTTATTATGTGTTATGTGATGCATGAAAACTGTTAGACTTTGCTGGGCTGTCGAGCTCACTCTTGCAAATAACCACTTTTGCAGGTACAAATTTTAAGGTAAAGATACGTGCTATGTGAATTATAGAGATCTATATTCACGAATATTACTTATGTTTTATGAGAAATGTATTTCATATTTTTTGAACGTAAAATGTTGTTGAAATGTAAGCTAATGTATATGGATATTTAGTTATGATGTAAGACTTTGTATAGTCATTTTGTTGTAATGATTCATGATATAAGATTGAATCAAAGAGATGTAATGTAAAGGTTATGATTTAGGGCAAGACAGAAGGAGATGTATATAAATTTTAATTATTCCGCAATTTTAGTGATTTTTAATATCGAATAATGATGTAAAATTTGAGATTTAATGTATGGTTAACGACCGAAGTCGAGAATTAAGTTGTATAATTTTTGGGGTCGTTACAGTTGGTATCAAAGCTTTAGGTTATAAACCTTAGGTAGGAGTACCGTAGGCTATAACCTTAGAGAAGAGAGGTGAAGATAATGAACGAATAAGCTCAAATAGAGTTTGAACAATATGTGATTAAAACTTGTGTAAAAGGATTCAAAGAAGAATCTCGCAGAGTTATAAGGAATATGAATGTGGGGTTACCCAACTCCAATAATAAGGATGTAAGGTGATAATAAATAGACAGTGTCTATAAGAAGAGTGATAAAGAAGTTAAGAATAGAGAGTTATATTTAAGTATGGTGCAATTGTACTCTTTAGTAGTTGATGTATGGTATCTGGGCTAAACGATTCCTTCATAGAGCGGAGGTATATACGAACTAGCAACTCGGAACCTAGTTTGTTGGTTGTTTGTGGGAAACCACTCAGCGTACCGTATTGAAACTGTTAGAGACTCGATGTGTACCAAGTGTGTAACTCGAATGAAATGTTAAGCGATGTAAATGAAGTTAGAATTCTTAAAGGAAGAATTGTTATATAAACAAGAAGATTCAAAGAAGAATCTTGAAGAGATATAAAGATAAGAAATGGGAGTTTCCTAACTCCAATAGCCAAGATAACGAATAATGCCGTAAATGATGAAAAAGAGAAAGAATGAGGATCGTAAAACAAAACGATCACGAGTTAACAAAAGAATTTTAAGAGAGATGATTATAGAATAAGGTCACGACGTGATCTGTTTAAGTTATAAAAGAAAGATAGTCTGTAATGTTTGAATGATTATAGCTTAATGTTATGAAGATGGTGTACTATGAAATAGTACGAGATGACTCATGAGGAGTTATGAATGATGTGATACGAGGAATTCGTATCCAGCAAAGAGCAAGTTAAAAGAAAGATAGAGTTATGTGGGATTTCAATTGAGGACTCCTGTGATGGCTGAGTTGTACAAATTTTTGTATGGGCGAGGGTTTTGTGCTTGCACTCAGTTTATCACATTGATAATCATTGGAATATTTGTGTCGTGCTATTTGCTATATGCCTGTTGAGAAGGTGATTCTTTTCTCATGTGTATAACAGATAGGTAGGGTATAGTTAGAGAATATTATAAGGTTAAGTGCGAGTTCTTAAAACTCATACTTATGGTAGGTTCGTGACTCATAATTATATGGTATGTTTTTGAACCCCTCAGCGAATGGACGCCTATGGTCTGACTAGGATAAGTTCTTAAACTCATATGATTGTGGCAAGTTCCTGAACTCATAACGTGTGGTAAGTTTGACGAACTGGGTATATATAAGTGTAAATGGAGTATTGAGGATGATAGGAATAGATAGACTAATTAAGCAATGGATCATTATAGAAAGTGGAGTTGATGGTGGAAGCATAGGTATTCTAAATCTACTAGCTATGCTAGACTTTCGAAATTTATTGACTTCGTGCTAATGTTTACACTTCTATTTTTTTGAAAAACATTGGATCAAATGATGGAACCAATGAGTTTTAACAACAATACTGTTATTCGTATGTCTATGCTAATTGCTTCGGCTAGACAAAAATGATTTACAATATATCAAAATATATTTTATATCATTAATGCATCATGTAACCTGGTGCAAAGATGATAAAAATGATGGAGTCATCAATACAGTATTACCTAGTGTTGGATGTGATCTAAGGATCGTCAGCCCACTATGGTATGATGTAGTATGATAAAATCACCAAATGACGGAATCCTCAACGGACTGTAAATACAGTGCGGTATCATTACGTCATAAAAAGATTTTTGAGATTTCTTTGAGATATTAGAATACATATGTATTATTGTATGTATATGTATATTTTGGTTGATGTCCGAATTGTTGTAGAGGTCTATGCTATTTGATTCAGCTAGACAAATATTGAAAGATGTTCATGAAATTCAAACGTTCATTGAAAGGTTATGCCAAACCAAATTGTGTTGGTGCGGATTCAGATGTTGAAAAGCTGAGATGAACAACCCTAATATTAGGGGTTACGCTTAGTTTATACTTTGCGCTGAAATATTTGTGCACAATACATGTACGAAGGATTGATCCCCCTAAGTACTTTGGAGTCCTTATAGTCTTATGACTGTTAAAGTTAAAGTTGAAAGATTACTTATAACTGTGGACATGGTTCGTGGTCATTAGACCCTCAGTTGAATGCTTGCACTCTAAATTCTGAGATGAACAACTCTTTTATCAGAGGTTACGCTTAGTTTATACTTTGCGCTGAAATGTTTGTGCACAATATATTGTACGAAGGGCTTAACACCCTAAGTACGGAGGTCCATATAGTCGTATGACTGTTAAAGGTTCAAGTCAAGATATACTTGACAACCTGGGGACATAGTTCAAGGTCTTGTGACCCTCAGCATGATTTGGAATCTTTTAAATTCCTGAGTTATTCATACTACTTCCTAATTATTGAACAATTGTGGAAGATTCTTGAAATTCTAAAAGGTGAATGTGGTAAGGATGACGTTCCTTTGAAAGAAGTAAGTCGTAGAATGCGACACTGAATGATGAGTATATGGAATAAGTGAGAAAAGAAATTTTGAAATGAGAAGGAGATGAGTTATCAAAGAATAATGTAAATCTCTTAATAGAAAAGTTTAATAATTGAATAAAGATCTTTGTGGAAGGAGGTGGTTATAAAACCCAATGAATGAATAAAGTATTAACGTAAAATCTATTTTGATAGAATGAATGAATAAAAATTAATAAATAAAATTTCGAGGACGAAATTCGTAAAAGAAGGGGTGAATGTAATATCCCGAGAGTTTATGATAACGATCCATAGAAAAAAAAATAAAATAAAAAATAAAATAAAAAATAAAAAATGAAAAGTTGTTGAAGAAATGAATGAAGTATATATATATATATATATATGTGTGTGTAAACTTGTTTCGCTAAGTTAACATGTTGAAGTTATTCAACGATATTTGTGAAAGAGTTGTGAAAACTGAGTAAAGGAGGTTTCGTTGATTTCGAGGACGAAATCCTTATAAGGAGGGAAGGATGTGACATCCCAAATTTTTAAGAATTAATAAATGAGAATTTAATAAATAAAATTCTTATTTTAAGATGCTTAAGTACATGTATGAGATTAAGTAAATATATATTTTGAATATGTATGTTTATGGATTGTGTGGAGTGTAATGAAAGAAACTATATAACCTAATATATTATATATTGGGAATGAAGATTAAATAACCGAAGAGTTATAGCTATTTAAAAAGCATAGTGTTTGATCTATGTGATTTATGTGGCACGTCTGAACATATTAAATTATGTTGAGAAATATATAGAATCAATATGAGAGATAAATGAATAGCAATCTTATGGGATTGTATATATTTGTTGATAAACAAATAATAGAAAGTATTGTAAATTAATCTTTATATATTATGTATGAGGATTAATAATAACGAATGAAGTGTAGTAGTATAATAACGTGAGAAATTTATTTTGGTATATCTCGGTTATTATTTATTTTTTTAACTTAATTAAAGAAAGTTTAATTTAGTTATATAAATAAATAGTTATTTAAATTCCAAATTTAGTGGGATAGAAATCCTAATTAAATATTAGGATAAGATAAATATGTGCGTGAATTATGTTATTTCATAACCCAAAAAGGATTTAATTAAATGAATAATAAGGAATGGAAAAATAATAATGATAATAATAATATATATGTATTTCATTTTGCTCTCCATCTCTCACTCTCGGATAAACCGAAGAAAGGAGAGAGAGACGGAGAGAGAGCGAGAGAGAGGGAGAGAGAGGGAAGGCTTGGGCATGGATGGAGGAAGAAGAAAGCATAGGAAGGTAACCGTGGAAGAAGTTCCATGGAAGGAAAGAAAGAAAAATGAAGAACAAAGGTATAAAACTCAAACTTTGTCTATTTTTGTTGTATTTTAATTTGGATCTAGTGTTGGGTTGTTGATTATTGGACTTGATAATGGGAAATCTTCATAATATATGATGATTCATGGTTAGATCTAGAGGTTTTATGGGTTATTAAGCTTGGGTTTTAGAAATAATCTCTAAAAATAAAAAAAAACTCAAAATCTGTCATTTTCCTCTTTGATGCTCAGATCCGTATAGTGGGTATGGTTGAAATTTTTTTATTTTCTTATATGTTGTAATATTATGAGTTAGGAGTTCATAGAACTTGAAATCATCTTATTTGGATGTGTAAAACTCAAAATATGAAAATCGGTAGGAGATTGGGTCTGAAAGTCGCGACTGGGCTGGTGCGGGCGTGGGCACGCGGCGGCTGACTTTGGCTGGGCGACGCGATTTTGACATCCAAAACTAAAACGAGCATAACTTTTGCATACGAAGTCCAAATTGAGCAATTCAAGATGTTTTGGAAAGCTTAAAGATAGTACTACAACTTAATTTAATAAAAATTAAAATTTGAGATTTTGGGCAAAGGTTAAAATGGGCAGTTTTTGAAATTGTTGCTCAACCGGATGCGAACGAAAGGTGTCGAGCTTGCGTTTTATGAACCTTAAAGCATTCCGAACCTACTAATCACCGTTTTAAGTATTACAAGGTGTGAATCTTGAATAGTAAAGTAAGGATTACCCATTATGGGTTGTATTTTTAAAAAAAAAAGGTTTAAATACTTAACTACATGCAAGTATAACTTGAAGAAGTAAAGCGAAAGCTTGATTAAGGTTTATTTAATTTATTTAGATTAATCTAATGTACATCCAAAATGATGTGGAGACATATGAAAAGGACTTAGCTACATGTTAAGTATTAATAGGAAAGATTAGGAGATGTGGAGTAGAGTTTACATTACAATTACTATGTGTTGTTGTGTGACTAATAGTTGATATGCGTGATTATATAATTGTGTAGGGCACGTGAAGTGCAGATAACTGTAAGCTGTTAATCTATTGTTGGTAAATAACAATCAAGGCAGGTCTTTCGGTTCCAATTTTCTACGTGGACTTGATGAACTGTTTAAATTGCATGATATGTTAAGCATGTTGAATCATGAAATGTTAAAGTCAATATATGACTACATTGTTTTGGCTACGTAATGATGATTGAGTAAGGAACTCAATCTTTATATTTGCTATGTGAATTAAAAGTATGTATGCCATGTTACTTTAATGAGATGTATGTATGCCATGTTACTTTAATGAGATGTATATCGAGCATGTTATTATGTGTTATGTGATGCATGAAAACTGTTAGACTTTGCTGGGCTGTCGAGCTCACTCTTGCAAATAACCACTTTTGCAGGTACAAATTTTAAGGTAAAGATACGTGCTATGTGAATTATAGAGATCTATATTCACGAATATTACTTATGTTTTATGAGAAATGTATTTCATATTTTTTGAACGTAAAATGTTGTTGAAATGTAAGCTAATGTATATGGATATTTAGTTATGATGTAAGACTTTGTATAGTCATTTTGTTGTAACGATTCATGATATAAGATTGAATCAAAGAGATGTAATGTAAAGGTTATGATTTAGGGCAAGACAGAAGGAGATGTATAAAAATTTTAATTATTCCGCAATTTTAGTGATTTTTAATATCGAATAATGATGTAAAATTTGAGATTTAATGTATGGTTAACGACCGAAGTCGAGAATTAAGTTGTATAATTTTTGGGGTCGTTACAGCTTGCTTGGCATAAAAGATAACATAGCTATGAAACTTGCATTCATTATAAAGAGAATGAAGTTAGGAAACTTGCCTCGGGTGTAAGCTACACAAATATAATAAACATTTGCCAATTACCCTAAATATATCATTAGAATCACAATACCAATTAGTTATATTAATATTAACTTCAATAATTTAGTTTTCATTTTAATCAAGTCGATAATCCTTAACTTAGGACTTGATTATCCTACTCATTGACATAACACGAAACTGAATTCTCAATCATATCATAGTATACGACATGGGGATTGCAAAATAATTCCAATTATCATGACCTCACATTCCAAAATCTCACAACTTATTAGTTCACAATTTATAGTTTTAACGTTGTGATTACAATATGTTATTATGTCTTATAACATGTTTTAGGGTCATTAAAATAAGTCAGGTTAGTATTTCCAAAGTTATGCTGTTAACAGCTCAACACTGGATCTGACTGACCATTGGCACGGCCGCACCATGACACCCCTTTGAATCCGGCGCACCCGCACTAAGAGGCAGCACGCCCGCGCTTGGCACCCGAAATAGTTTTGCAGAAACTCGAACACAGTCTCTGTTCTAGGCCAAAAATCCCAATTTCACGATAACATGGATAACCAACACACTACAAACTTAACTAAAGTCACATAGCATATACACACAATCCTTCTAACACCTAAAATAACTTACATAACCAAGTTTAGAGAATTAAAACGTTGTTTTTACCAATTTCTTCATTTTTTACATTTTTAGCGAATTCGATCTCCACGACTTCGTTTCTTAACCAATTGACACGATTCAAACTACGCCGTTTTCGTTTCTTAACATACTAACACAATCTAACATAAATTTGCAGATTACATCACATATTGAGCATGAAATTTCTAACTTTCTTCTTCCAAAGCCCATTTCATATTTTTGATCACCAAATAGCACTCATATATGATGATTAATAGATTATAATACCATACATATATATATAACAATCCAACGTGACTTAGAAATTTATAGACAATAATCCTTGAAAACTCAAAACATGAACACAAGGAGTAGAGTATACCTTGATTCTTGATATACACAAAGTTCTAGTAGTTCTTCTCCAACCTTCAATTCTCTGTGATTCTCTCTTCCTCACCAAGCTCTCTTTTTCACTGTATACTTTCTCCCTACCTCTCTGTTCTTTTTAGTTAACCCTTAAGAAAATATGTGTAACACATATAAATCGACTCTCTCTTTTCCTACGTACGTCAGGTGAAAAACAAAAAGGCGTCAGTTAAAATAAACCAAAAGCCATAAGGCTGCGTTTAGTTACACACAAATTCTCCCATATTAGATTATTTTAATAATATTATACTATATAGTTTTTATTTGTCACACATGTAACCCATTTAATTAGCTTACACTTATAATTATAATAATGATAATTTTTATTATAATTATAGTTATGATTAATAAATAATTATATATCTTATTTAGTTAATAAATTAGACTAAAAGATCACTTTATTTAATTTACTTATTTTCTTAAATATTTAACAATTCATTTAATTTAATTATTTTCATTAAATTAAATCCTCATATAATAAAATTACATTTCATTAATTTAGTTAGCATGCATACTCAACTAAATTATTACATCACAATTCATCAAATATTTATCTATCTCAATAAATAAATTATTTAAAATATTTATTTAATTCAATAAATATTTAAATTAAATTACAAATTTCTCGATCGTTACACCTACCACCAGTAAAGGGAAAGAAAAGATGAACAAGTATTAAAGACTTGTAAACCTGTTGACTTTTATATTGTCAGGCTTTATTTTAAATATTGTGATGTAGTCATTTAATTTTTCGCACTTGATATTTATGTCTAAAGGTTAGATGACCTAAGAGATTTTTATTGAACTTATTGATGTAATCCTTTAATGGGAAGGTTTATTGCTAAATTTTATTATATTTGGGTAGTTAGAAATGAATGTTTTTATCAAGTGAATACCAAATCTTATGGGAATGAAGTACCCGGATTTGGGGGTGTCACATCTACTCCTTCAATTCCTTTATCTCTTTCCCTAACTGGATATTCCTATCCAACACAGTCATAAACAATGCCTTCATTGACTCCCCTAGAGTCATCTCCTCTATAGGTACTACCGTGTTAAACGATACTACCTCTACCTCCTCCTCGGACATTCCATCGAACAAGGATGTAAACCCTAAGTTCTCAGAATCTTTTGACTCAACCACCACCACCACTGGCACCTCAGCTACGTGTGTCGGTAAAATCTCTATCTGGTTCACAGACTATTCATTATCCACGTGTATATCTCTATACATCATGTTATCTCCTGACATCTATAATAAAACAAATTATCTTAATTAGTACACAACATTAGAATATTATAAACACATAGCACATTTAATGCATTTTTAGGGTTAACTTCATATTTTTATTCTTCAACTCTTCTAAAGGTTATGGCTTAAGGTTCTTTACCCTCTTAAGTTTTATAACCTACAGCTTTGATACCAACCTATGACGCCCCTAAATTTGAGTATCTTCCAACCCGATAGATGGTGCTACACAGTGTTGCTGTTCACACATACATTCAATGGAAATACATCAATAGAGTGAATATGTCTTCTATATATATATATTACATAATAATATTACCCTTCCCAAGTTCTTTGTAACCATTACATATGTTCTTCGTCATAGTATCAAATTAATACAAAAGTAATACTATTCTATTACAAAGACAACTACTTGTCCGCCTTAGCCTTCCCTTTATCCTTATTGGATCCTTCGGTCCGTTCATTTTCAGCTGCAATCATATGGTTCAAGCAAGGGTGAGCATAACTAGCTCAGTAAGTATAACAATTTCATTTGAACAACATGCACGAATAATATGAATATATCTTCTATAAGTGAATCAATAGTTATGAAATACTATAGATAATTCAAAATAGCACTTCTTTTTTCTTTAAAATATTTAGCAATGAACAACATCTGTTAAACCTTGATTTTGATCCAAGACCTTGAGCATTTCATTCTTTCTTTAAAAAGGACAACCCGACACTAAGTCCGTAAGTCCGACATTTCTTATGAGCACGTCTAGGTGATCAGCCAATAGTACTCTATGCTGTACAACACTATTACATTAAACGTATCTACGTTTAAGTTTTGGCAACCTCATGTGCCAATCACTTTACGTCAAAACATTTGTCTATTCATACTCAGTCTTTCTTTGAATCCATACCAAAACAGTTGGCACAAGATAGCAATATCAATAATATTTTGATAGATTATAATGAAATCCACAAAATACTAGTCTAGTCTAGCTAAAGGAAATTGCTTCGACTTCTTTGTTACATTAATTCATGTGTATGATACACGAATCATAAAGCTTGTCCAAAATAAGTATAGAAAAGGGTTTAGAATACTTGCCTTTAGCATCTTCTACCGTTAATTCACTTTCCTTTCGAGTCGTTATAGATTTTATATACATAGTCACATAGCATATCATATTAGGCCATAAACAATTAATAAGTATTGTCATTAACCTATCTTCTCCTTTTTCTCGGTCTAACTATCCGTTTACTTAACTTACTAACATTCGCTAGGTTAGTTAACGTTCATTACAACTTTATAACATTTTATTGTTATAAACGACTTTGCTTATTCAATGTTTAAGTAATTACATTTCAAGCAATCTCAAACATCCATTCAACGTGCTATGGTTTACTGTATTATTAAACTTACTTCGTGTTTACATTTTTGTAACCTTTTGTTAACTTTTAATCGTTGAACTAAAGGTTTTAATTATCTTTTAAGATGTTACTTTAAGTTTAATTAATATCATAATTCACCTTCAATCAACTTACCTTTCTTTTCTAGTCATATAAATTCTTCTATGCCTTTGGTTTAGTACCGACGTTGCGGCGCCATTTCCTTCATTATATGTCATGCTGCAACATGACTCTTCAGTGCCTGTGATCTAATTACGACGCTGTGATGCCACTTTCATAGCTTGGGTGGCGCTACTGCGCCGGCCCTGAGCTCTTGAATTTTTTAAAGTTTTTCATTTTAAATCATTTCCGGGCTCATAACTTAATCGTTTTAAGTCGAAATTGGCTCGTTCACAAGCTGTTATCTCATATATCTTGCATACTTCGATTTCATTAGGACGGATTAAGTTTTCGAATATGTTAACACTAAATTTACTGTTTAATTCTCTATTACACGTTCGTTAAACGTTCGTGAACGTTCATAGCTAGTTTCTTCGTTTTAAGTTGGAATTCGACCATTCTTGAGTCCGCAAATCTAAACGCAAATCTAAAATGTAATGTTCTATGATACGCCATCGAAAACTAAGGTTTTCGAGGTAAATAACAACTTTTGACTATCATTCCGAGAATTTTACGATTTCGACGATTATCGTCTAATCTCGTAAATTTTTCCACTCATTCCATTATTCACACATCTATCATCCTAACCAAGTATATAGCATCTAATCCTATGCACGATGGTTTTAAACTTGCCCATCAACAACATGTGTTAAATATTCATGTTTTCTTCATTAATTCTTACTTCTTTGATTATGATTCCACTTGTATCATGATTATAAATGTTTAAAGTCCACTAATAGCCATCCTTGTAATGACCGAGAAAATTGAATTATTTGTGAAATAATTTTATTTGAATAAATAATGAATAAAATTATATTATATGTTATTTATAATGGGTAAGTAAGATGAAGGTTGTTCTATAACCTAAAAGTGGCATAATGTCACAGTATTCTGGCTACGTGATAGAATTAAGGTGTTTGAATCTCCAAGATGAAAATAAAAGCTTTCCAAATATGTAAAAAACTTCAGTTCTGCAGTTCAGTTTCGCTAAGTACAATAATTAATTAATCAAGTTATTATTATTTTTCCTTCAATGAAATTATTAGCCCTAGATAACAATAAGCTCTGCTATCCGAAACTCTCCGTAGATTATCACTGTATGAAACAAGCTCTCCACCAGATTCTAACTAGCATACAACCTAGAACAAGCTCTCTAGATTTAATATGATAGAAGCATTAAGAAATAGAGAATTAGGCTAATCCAAGCAACAAACACATAAGCTCGATTTGTTTAACTTGTTTTCTGATAATCTTAGCAATAAATAAAAGTTTGTCCACAATTATTATTACCAAGTTGCTACTTATGATGAAGACAGATATCAATTACACGTAATACCAATCTTAATCTAGCATATGATAATGATCAAACTAATTCAATTGGCCATATTAAATTAATTAGATCAATTAGCATGCAATCAATGAAAACAGATTATCAGAAGAAATTTCACACAAGAAGAAATAAATAATAATACTCAATTAATCAATTACTTGTAACAAGGATTCACCTCCCTTCAGAACTGAATAAAAAGAACTAGCCTGACATGCTCTTGAGTCTGCACTCCAATAGATGATAGTTGATTATTGAATGAATAAAATCATGACTAGCATCCTCTATTTATAGTGCTAGACAAAGTCCTAAATCCTATAGGAAGTAGAAATCCAAACCCTAAAAGGAATTACAAATTACCCTAATTTCCATAAAGAAATAGAATTCAATTTGGAAATAAATCTTAGTCTAAAAGAAATCCTAATTACAATAGAATTGTAAAAATTAATCTTCTAGAATCCAAAATTCAGAGTTGAAATTGGAAATAAATTTCACAATTGCCATGTGCTTAAACTCATTGCCGTGTGAATCCAAATCCATTTATGATACTAATTGTTGAATCTTTGATTTGTTAGGAATCCCGTAAACCTCCTCCAATTTATTTCTAAAATCATGAAACCCCTTCAATTGTACCTAAAATAAAAATATAAGAATAATGAGTTTATTTAGGCACAAAATAAATACAAAAGATTAAGTATTAAGGAATAAAAATATAACATATTTCATACTCATCAAATTCCCCCACACTTATCTTTTTACACGTCCTCGTGTAAACCAAAAATTTGATTTCCAGAAAAATTCTATTCAACCATAGTGTCAAAAGAATTCAAGATACTAATCATGACTAGCAACACTAAATTTACAGAAATCTAATCAACGCTTTATCAATCAACTTACAATTACCAACCATACCATTTCACCAATGAATTTCATTAAATCAAACTGTAGCCACATAAGTAACTCTCCCAAAATCATCATACTTACTCAACTTAGTTACCATGGAGCAAAAACCATGCACACTAACTCTTAACCAAGAACAAATTTTTCTTGCCTTTTAATTTTTTTTTCATAGAACCTTTTTTTTAACTTCATATATGCTGAACTGGACACGTGCCTCATCCAATTCCATAGTTAAGGTCCCATGGTATGTATCATGTAGTGTTTTTATTGTTTGCACCGATGTATCCTCTATATCCTCTTTGTAAATATCTGCAGAACTTATCAAATTGTTATCATCTTCCTCTTGTTCATCCTTTTCAGACTTTGAATACCTGATTTCTTCTTCAAATTTAGTAGTAGACTCAAGCACTTCCAACTGGTTTCCACTAGTGAACTCCTCATCATCTTTAAGTTCTTGTTCCCTATTCGCCATTTCTTCAAGGAATTTTTCATTAGACTCTGTATACCACGTTGAATTTTTTCCAACTTTCCAATTCCTTGTTAGAATTTGGGGAAAAGGTAGTTTCGGTTCATAAGTTGAAAGAGGTGAAAATTTATGCTTGAATACATCATTGTTGTTTGTTTCACTATTGTCTGACTTGTTTTGTATTGACTTTTCTTGTTGCTGATCCTCTGCACCACATCTCAATGTTATGGCACTTACATTTTCAATAGTTTGAGAAAGTGACCTTCCTACTGTGGTTGCAAGTTGACCAACTTGGTCCCTCAAATCTTGAACAGAAGTTCTTGTCTCCTGCTGGAATTGTTGTGTCTGACTCATGAACTGTTGTGTTTGGTTCATGAATGCCTTAAACATATCCTTCATAGATGTCCCAGAATTGACAGGTACTTCTTGATTTTCTGTGTGGTACTGAGGTTGAGCTTGCTGAATACCTTGCGTATTCCTTGCAGCCATTTGTCGAACTAAAATAGTTAAATCAGAAATCTGCTGCTCCAAGTCTCTCGTGCTTACCCCATTTACCCTTTGTGGTGTGTGATCCATCTTAGTTCCATACTGTTGTGAGTTAGCTGCCATGTTTGCAATTAAGTTCCTTACCGCTTCTAGAGTCTTGTCTACCAGTGCTCCTCCACTTGTTGCATCAATCATGCTTCTTTCCATAGGTAACAACCCCTCATAGAAGTACTGGATCAAGTAATGTTCATCAATTCCATGAGATGGACAGCTGGAACACAACTTCTTGAACCTTTCCCAATACTCATAGAGATTCTCTCCATTGAACTGCCTGATTCCACATATCTCCTTTCTTATATTGGTAACTCTTGATGCAGGAAAATACCTCTCCAAGAATAGCCTTTGCATATCAGTCCATGATCGTATTGATCCTGAAGGTAGATAGTATAACCAGTCTTTAGCCAAATCTGCTAATGAGAATGGAAAAAGTCTAAGCTTGATCTCCTCCTCTGCCACTCCTTGTGCTTTCATCGTCGAACACACCACATAGAACTCCTTTAGATGCTTATATGGATTTTCACCTGTCAGACCACAAAAAGTAGGCAAAAGATGAATTAGTCTAGAGTTAAGTTCAAAAGCAACATCTAAAGTAGGATACTCAATACAAAAAGATGGTTGAGTCAGATCAGGAGTAGCCAATTCTTTCAAAGTTCTATTATTTTGTGGCACCCCCATCTCTTCCACTTCAAATGATGGAACAAGAGCTTCTTTTATATTTACAGTCTTCTCTATCTCTTGATCAAAATTTAAGTCAATAAAGTTAGAGGATTGAGTCATAAAACAAAAATAAAAAGAAAATAATAAAAATAAACGAAAACAAAGAATAAACAAAACAAATAACACTCCCCGGCAACGGCGCCAAAATTTGGGAGCTGTCGTTGATACTCCTAAATTAACCTCACTTTCACTTCACAATTTATAATAATTAGCACAGTAGCACGTAAGGATCGATCCCACAGAGAGTAAAGTTGTTTTAGAATTATTCTACTATTTAAACAGAAAATAAAAATGGGGGTTTTTGAAAATTATTTTTAAACTAAGAGAACAAGAATTAATGATGAAATTAACCAAATATGTAAAAAACTTCAGTTCTGCAGTTCAGTTTCGCCAAGTACAATAATTAATTAATCAAGTTATTATTATTTTTCATTCAATGAAATTATTAGCCCTAGATAACAATAAGCTCTGCTATCCGAAACTCTCCGTAGATTATCACTGTATGAAACAAGCTCTCCACCAGATTCTAACTAGCATACAACCTAGAACAAGCTCTCTAGATTTAATATGATAGAAGCATTAAGAAATAGAGAATTAGGCTAATCCAAGCAACAAACACATAAGCTCGATTTGTTTAACTTGTTTTCTGATAATCTTAGCAATAAACAAAAGTTTGTCCACAATTATTATTACCAAGTTGCTACTTATGATGAAGACAGATATCAATTACACGTAATACCAATCTTAATCTAGCATATGATAATGATCAAACTAATTCAATTGGCCATATTAAATTAATTAGATCAATTAGCATGCAATCAATGAAAACAGATTATCAGAAGAAATTTCACACAAGAAGAAATAAATAATAATACTCAATTAATCAATTACTTGTAACAAGGATTCACCTCCCTTCAGAACTGAATAAAAAGAACTAGCCTGACATGCTCTTGAGTCTGCACTCCAATAGATGATAGTTGATTATTGAATGAATAAAATCATGACTAGCATCCTCTATTTATAGTGCTAGACAAAGTCCTAAATCCTATAGGAAGTAGAAATCCAAACCCTAAAAGGAATTACAAATTACCCTAATTTCCATAAAGAAATAGAATTCAATTTGGAAATAAATCTTAGTCTAAAAGAAATCCTAATTACAATAGAATTGTAAAAATTAATCTTCTAGAATCCAAAATTCAGAGTTGAAATTGGAAATAAATTTCACAATTGCCATGTGCTTAAACTCATTGCCGTGTGAATCCAAATCCATTTATGATACTAATTGTTGAATCTTTGATTTGTTAGGAATCCCGTAAACCTCCTCCAATTTATTTTCAAAATTATGAAACCCCTTCAATTGTACCTAAAATAAAAATATAAGAATAATGAGTTTATTTAGGCACAAAATAAATACAAAAGATTAAGTATTAAGGAATAAAAATATAACATATTTCATACTCATCAAATTCCCCCACACTTATCTTTTTACACGTCCTCGTGTAAACCAAAAATTTGATTTCCAGAAAAATTCTATTCAACCATAGTGTCAAAAGAATTCAAGAAACTAATCATGACTAGCAACACTAAATTTGTAGAAATCTAATCAACGCTTTATCAATCAACTTACAATTACCAACCATACCATTTCACCAATGAATTTCATTAAATCAAACTGTAGCCACATAAGCAACTCTCCCAAAATCATCATACTTACTCAACTTAGTTACCATGGAGCAAAAACCATGCACACTAACTCTTAACCAAGAACAAATTTTTCTTGCCTTTTAATTTTTTTTTCATAGAACCTTTTTTTTTAGCACAGATGAATGTATTTTCATGCTTTTCTCGTATACTTTTTTTCATATACTTTTTTTTTTGACATGTGCAATGTCTCCTTTTCTTAGGCTTTTCAGAGTTATCCATTAGCGAACTTTCCACCAACAACTCCCAAACCAGATGATCTTAGGGCGCTAGGTGTAGAGACACCCCTAAGGGCTTACTTATTCAAGTAACAAAGGCCACAAAAGTCGACTAGTCAAACTGCTTTTATCCATCGCACTTTTCAGCGTGAATACCGATGCTTCCCGAGGCTTAGATACCCAGTTATTTCGCACAATGGACATTGAAGCAGATTTTCAATTTTCATTTTTTTTCATTCATCATTTTTTTACATGGTTCTGCACAACATAAGCAGGTTAAACAGTTCTAAGTCATGAAATCAGTGCACATAGACAACTCCACAAATAACTTAGCCAAATAAACATGATTCTCATATTCAAGTACTTATGTATCACAAATTCAATTGAAATCAATTACTATGGATCATGGCTTAGTTGTCATCATTCATTAACAAATTAAGCATCAAACAGATTCTGAATTTTAGTATTAATTTTCAATCTTTGACTTTAACCTTCGAACACATAGGCAAATAGAACCATGGAACCAAAAATTTTTAAAAATTTTCAAAAGCATTAATTTTTTTCAAATTTCCCATCAAAATCAGATCAATATTCCTAAGTAAAATAAAAACCTAAATCTTTCCCCCACACTCAAACCTTACATTGTCCCCAATGTAAGAAAATCATGCAAAGAAGAAAATACTACTAACTAACATGCAATAAAAAAAACTAAAAAGTGAAGGGATAGAAAAATCAAATCTGAGATCTTGGGTTGCCTCCCAAGCAGCTGCCCTTGTTTATCGTCATTGGCCTGACATCATCCTTCTCGTCCTATGTAATTGGAATTGTGTACTTCAAGTGGACCGGTAACAGCTTCAATTCTTCATTAGGAGCATCCTTCAGATCCTGATTTTGCTCCATTCCAGCCCCCAAATCCTCCTTGTATAATTGTATTTGATCAAAAGATTTCTGCACTATAGAGTCAACAACATCAGTAGAAAAAATAGAATTAATATTACCAAGATACCTTTTAACTTCATATATGCTGAACTGGACACGTGCCTCATCCAATTCCATAGTTAAGGTCCCATGGTATGTATCATGTAGTGTTTTTATTGTTTGCACCGATGTATCCTCTATATCCTCTTTGTAAATATCTGCAGAACTTATCAAATTGTTATCATCTTCCTCTTGTTCATCCTTTTCAGACTTTGAATACCTGATTTCTTCTTCAAATTTAGTAGTAGACTCAAGCACTTCCAACTGGTTTCCACTAGTGAACTCCTCATCATCTTTAAGTTCTTGTTCCCTATTCGCCATTTCTTCAAGGAATTTTTCATTAGACTCTGTATACCACGTTGAATTTTTTCCAACTTTCCAATTCCTTGTTAGAATTTGGGGAAAAGGTAGTTTCGGTTCATAAGTTGAAAGAGGTGAAAATTTATGCTTGAATACATCATTGTTGTTTGTTTCACTATTGTCTGACTTGTTTTGTATTGACTTTTCTTGTTGCTGATCCTCTGCACCACATCTCAATGTATGGCACTTACATTTTCAATAGTTTGAGAAAGTGACCTTCCTACTGTGGTTGCAAGTTGACCAACTTGGTCCCTCAAATCTTGAACAGAAGTTCTTGTCTCCTGCTGGAATTGTTGTGTCTGACTCATGAACTGTTGTGTTTGGTTCATGAATGCCTTAAACATATCCTTCATAGATGTCCCAGAATTGACAGGTACTTCTTGATTTTCTGTGTGGTACTGAGGTTGAGCTTGCTGAATACCTTGCGTATTCCTTGCAGCCATTTGTCGAACTAAAATAGTTAAATCAGAAATCTGCTGCTCCAAGTCTCTCGTGCTTACCCCATTTACCCTTTGTGGTGTGTGATCCATCTTAGTTCCATACTGTTGTGAGTTAGCTGCCATGTTTGCAATTAAGTTCCTTGCCGCTTCTAGAGTCTTGTCTACCAGAGCTCCTCCACTTGTTGCATCAATCATGCTTCTTTCCATAGGTAACAACCCCTCATAGAAGTACTGGATCAAGTAATGTTCATCAATTCCATGAGATGGACAGCTGGAACACAACTTCTTGAACCTTTCCCAATACTCATAGAGATTCTCTCCATTGAACTGCCTGATTCCACATATCTCCTTTCTTATATCGGTAACTCTTGATGCAGGAAAATACCTCTCCAAGAATAGCCTTTGCATATCAGTCCATGATCGTATTGATCCTGAAGGTAGATAGTATAACCAGTCTTTAGCCAAATCTGCTAATGAGAATGAAAAAAGTCTAAGCTTGATCTCCTCCTCTGCCACTCTTTGTGCTTTCATCGTCGAACACACCACATAGAACTCCTTTAGATGCTTATATGGATTTTCACCTGTAAGACCACAAAAAGTAGGCAAAAGATGAATTAGTCTAGAGTTAAGTTCAAAAGCAACATCTAAAGTAGGATACACAATACAAAAAGATGGTTGAGTCAGATCAGGAGTAGCCAATTCTTTCAAAGTTCTGTTATTTTGTGGCACCCCCATCTCTTCCACTTCAAATGATGGAACAAGAGCTTCTTTTATATTTACAGTCTTCTCTATCTCTTGATCAAAATTTAAGTCAATAAAGTTAGAGGATTGAGTCATAAAACAAAAATAAAAAGAAAATAATAAAAATAAACGAAAACAAAGAATAAACAAAACAAATAACACTCCCCCGCAACGGCGCCAAAATTTGGGAGCTGTCATTGATACTCCTAAATTACCCTCACTTTCACTTCACAATTTATAATAATTAGCACAGTAGCACGTAAGGATCGATCCCACAGAGAGTAAAGTTATTTTAGAATTATTCTACTATTTAAACAGAAAATAAAGATGGGGGTTTTTGAAAATTATTTTTAAACTAAGAGAACAAGAATTAATGATGAAATTAACCAAATATGTAAAAAACTTCAGTTCTGCAGTTCAGTTTCGCCAAGTACAATAATTAATTAATCAAGTTATTATTATTTTTCATTCAATGAAATTATTAGCCCTAGATAACAATAAGCTCTGCTATCCGAAACTCTCCGTAGATTATCACTGTATGAAACAAGCTCTCCACCAGATTCTAACTAGCATACAACCTAGAACAAGCTCTCTAGATTTAATATGATAGAAGCATTAAGAAATAGAGAATTAGGCTAATCCAAGCAACAAACACATAAGCTCGATTTGTTTAACTTGTTTTCTGATAATCTTAGCAATAAACAAAAGTTTGTCCACAATTATTATTACCAAGTTGCTACTTATGATGAAGACAGATATCAATTACACGTAATACCAATCTTAATCTAGCATATGATAATGATCAAACTAATTCAATTGGCCATATTAAATTAATTAGATCAATTAGCATGCAATCAATGAAAACAGATTATCAGAAGAAATTTCACACAAGAAGAAATAAATAATAATACTCAATTAATCAATTACTTGTAACAAGGATTCACCTCCCTTTAGAACTGAATAAAAAGAACTAGCCTGACATGCTCTTGAGTCTGCACTCCAATAGATGATAGTTGATTATTGAATGAATAAAATCATGACTAGCATCCTCTATTTATAGTGCTAGACAAAGTCCTAAATCCTATAGGAAGTAGAAATCCAAACCCTAAAAGGAATTACAAATTACCCTAATTTCCATAAAGAAATAGAATTCAATTTGGAAATAAATCTTAGTCTAAAAGAAATCCTAATTACAATAGAATTGTAAAAATTAATCTTCTAGAATCCAAAATTCAGAGTTGAAATTGGAAATAAATTTCACAATTGCCATGTGCTTAAACTCATTGCCGTGTGAATCCAAATCCATTTATGATACTAATTGTTGAATCTTTGATTTGTTAGGAATCCCGTAAACCTCCTCCAATTTATTTCCAAAATCATGAAACCCCTTCAATTGTACCTAAAATAAAAATATAAGAATAATGAGTTTATTTAGGCACAAAATAAATACAAAAGATTAAGTATTAAGGAATAAAAATATAACATATTTCATACTCATCAAATTCCCCCACACTTATCTTTTTACACGTCCTCGTGTAAACCAAAAATTTGATTTCCAGAAAAATTCTATTCAACCATAGTGTCAAAAGAATTCAAGATACTAATCATGACTAGCAACACTAAATTTACAGAAATCTAATCAACGCTTTATCAATCAACTTACAATTACCAACCATACCATTTCACCAATGAATTTCATTAAATCAAACTGTAGCCACATAAGTAACTCTCCCAAAATCATCATACTTACTCAACTTAGTTACCATGGAGCAAAAACCATGCACACTAACTCTTAACCAAGAACAAATTTTTCTTGCCTTTTAATTTTTTTTTCATAGAACCTTTTTTTTAGCACAGATGAATGTATTTTCATGCTTTTCTCGTATACTTTTTTTCGTATAGTTTTTTTTTTTGACATGTGCAATGTCTCCTTTTCTTAGGCTTTTCAGAGTTACCCATTAGCGAACTTTCCACCAACGACTCCCAAACCAGATGATCTTAGGGCGCTAGGTGTAGAGACACCCCTAAGGGCTTACTTATTCAAGTAACAAAGGCCACAAAAGTCGACTAGTCAAACTGCTTTTATCCATCGCACTTTTCAGCGTGAATACCGATGCTTCCCGAGGCTTAGATACCCAGTTATTTCGCACAATGGACATTGAAGCAGATTTTCAATTTTCATTTTTTTTCATTCATCATTTTTTTACATGGTTCTGCACAACATAAGCAGGTTAAACAGTTCTAAGTCATGAAATTAGTGCACATAGACAACTCCACAAATAACTTAGCCAAATAAACATGATTCTCATATTCAAGTACTTATGTATCACAAATTCAATTGAAATCAATTACTATGGATCATGGCTTAGTTGTCATCATTCATTAACAAATTAAGCATCAAACAGATTCTGAATTTTAGTATTAATTTTCAATCTTTGACTTTAACCTTCGAACACATAGGCAAATAGAACCATGGAACCAAAAATTTTTAAAAATTTTCAAAAGCATTAATTTTTTTCAAATTTCCCATCAAAATCAGATCAATATTCCTAAGTAAAATAAAAACCTAAATCTTTCCCCCACACTCAAACCTTACATTGTCCCCAATGTAAGAAAATCATGCAAAGAAGAAAATACTACTAACTAACATGCAATAAAAAAATAAAAAGTGAAGGGATAGAAAAATCAAATCTGAGATCTTGGGTTGCCTCCCAAGCAGCTGCCCTTGTTTATCGTCATTGGCCTGACTTCATCCTTCTCATCCTATGTAATTGGAATTGTGTACTTCAAGTGGACCAGTAACAGCTTCAATTCTTCATTAGGAGCATCCTTCAGATCCTGATTTTGCTCCATTCCAGCCCCCAAATCCTCCTTGTATAATTGTATTTGATCAAAAGATTTCTGCACTATAGAGTCAACAACATCAGTAGAAAAAATAGAATTAATATTACCAAGATACCTTTTAACTTCATATATGCTGAACTGGACACGTGCCTCATCCAATTCCATAGTTAAGGTCCCATGGTATGTATCATGTAGTGTTTTTATTGTTTGCACCGATGTATCCTCTATATCCTCTTTGTAAATATCTGCAGAATTATCAAATTGTTATCATCTTCCTCTTGTTCATCCTTTTCAGACTTTGAATACCTGATTTCTTCTTCAAATTTAGTAGTAGACTCAAGCACTTCCAACTGGTTTCCACTAGTGAACTCCTAATCATCTTCAAAAAGATGGTTGAGTCAGATCAGGAGTAGCCAATTCTTTCAAAGTTCTGTTATTTTGTGGCACCCCCATCTCTTCCACTTCAAATGATGGAACAAGAGCTTCTTTTATATTTACAGTCTTCTCTATCTCTTGATCAAAATTTAAGTCAATAAAGTTAGAGGATTGAGTCATAAAACAAAAATAAAAAGAAAATAATAAAAATAAACGAAAACAAAGAATAAACAAAACAAATAACACTCCCCGGCAACGGCGCCAAAATTTGGGAGCTGTCATTGATACTCCTAAATTAACCTCACTTTCACTTCACAATTTATAATAATTAGCACAGTAGCAAGTAAGGATCGATCCCACAGAGAGTAAAGTTGTTTTAGAATTATTCTACTATTTAAACAGAAAATAAAGATGAGGGTTTTTGAAAATTATTTTTAAACTAAGAGAACAAGAATTAATGATGAAATTATCCAAATATGTAAAAAACTTCAGTTCTGCAGTTCAGTTTCGCCAAGTACAATAATTAATTAATCAAGTTATTATTATTATTTTTCCTTCAATGAAATTATTAGCCCTAGATAACAATAAGCTCTGCTATCCGAAACTCTCCGTAGATTATCACTGTATGAAACAAGCTCTCCACCAGATTCTAACTAGCATACAACCTAGAACAAGCTCTCTAGATTTAATATGATAGAAGCATTAAGAAATAGAGAATTAGGCTAATCCAAGCAACAAACACATAAGCTCGATTTGTTTAACTTGTTTTCTGATAATCTTAGCAATAAACAAAAGTTTGTCCACAATTATTATTACCAAGTTGCTACTTATGATGAAGACAGATATCAATTACACGTAATACCAATCTTAATCTAACATATGATAATGATCAATCTAATTCAATTGGCCATATTAAATTAATTAGATCAATTAGCATGCAATCAATGAAAACAGATTATCAGAAGAAATTTCATACAAGAAGAAATAAATAATAATACTCAATTAATCAATTACTTGTAACAAGGATTCACCTCCCTTTAGAACTGAATAAAAAGAACTAGCCTGACATGCTCTTGAGTCTGCACTCCAATAGATGATAGTTGATTATTGAATGAATAAAATCATGACTAGCATCCTCTATTTATAGTGCTAGACAAAGTCCTAAATCCTATAGGAAGTAGAAATCCAAACCCTAAAAGGAATTACAAATTACCCTAATTTCCATAAAGAAATAGAATTCAATTTGGAAATAAATCTTAGTCTAAAAGAAATCCTAATTACAATAGAATTGTAAAAATTAATCTTCTAGAATCCAAAATTCAGAGTTGAAATTGGAAATAAATTTCACAATTGCCATGTGCTTAAACTCATTGCCGTGTGAATCCAAATCCATTTATGATACTAATTGTTGAATCTTTGATTTGTTAGGAATCCCGTAAACCTCCTCCAATTTATTTCTAAAATCATGAAACCCCTTCAATTGTACCTAAAATAAAAATATAAGAATAATGAGTTTATTTAGGCACAAAATAAATACAAAAGATTAAGTATTAAGGAATAAAAATATAACATATTTCATACTCATCATTTTCTTCTGGGGATATGCCCTAGAATCGGCTGCATACCTACTTAACAAGGTACCTACAAAATCCATCCCCAAGACCCCATATGAGTTATGGACAAGGAGGAAACCAAATCTTAAGCATGTTAAGACTTGGGGTTGTCTAGCTTATGTCAAAAAGTTTGAAAACAATAAGCTGCAAACTAGATTTGACAAATTAAGATTTGTGGGATACCCTAAAGAAACATCGGGGTATTATTTCTATGATCCATGCGACGCCCCCAAAATAGGCATACAACACTCATTTTGAGTCGCCAAACACATGGTACATAAAGCAAACTACAACTTCAATAATACAAATGTCGTGTGAAATACGATAATACATACTGTGAGTTTAAATACAAATATTGTCTTCTAGACAATATCCATACTCAAATAAGTCCTCATTACAATTATTCAAACACTATTTTACAGAAATAGTGAGGACTGCTAAAACATCTTTCTAGAACCATTACTCCATACCCCGACTCGATCCTGCTATGTTCTCACCTCCTGAGAAGAAAAATGGAACAAAAAGGAAAAGGGTGAGCTCAACTAGCCCAGTAAAGAATATTATGACTAAGATAATATACAACAAATTATCATTAGTCTTCAACAGGAAAAAATCTGATAAAATATAATAGACAACAAATTTTAGATCAACAACTGCAGCGGAAACAACAAACCATTAGAAGAGTCAAGTAGAGAATGAGTTCTACTAACTTCTAAGAATTAAAAGTCCATCATCAATAATTTATCCCTGTAACAACAATCAATAACCATCTTTAATCAAATATTCATCTTTGCACTACAGGCCAAAGATATTCATTTGTATCACCAGTCGGTCATGTTCATCTCAACACCTGTTCATCTTTGCACTACGGGCCAAAGATATTTGTGACGCCCCCAAAATTAGGTATACATCACCCATCTTGGGTCGTCAGATACATAGTACAGAATACAAATACAACTTACTAATACAACTGTCGTGTACAATACGACAAAACATAAACTGTGAGTTTGAATACAAATATTATCTTCTAGAGAGTATTCATACTTAAAAGGAGTCCTCGTTACATTTATTAACACACCATTACACAGAATAGTGAGGACAACTAACTAATACTATCATTCGGACCATCACTCCGTTCCCTGACTTGCCCCAGCTACGTTCTCATTTCCTGAAGAGAACAGTGAAAGAAAGGGTGAGCTCAACTAGCCCAGTAAGAAATATTATGACTAAGATAATGCAGAATAAATTATCATTAGCCTTCAACAATATTAAACTGATAAAATATAATAGACATCAAGTTTAACTGCAACGGAACAAGCAATCCATTAAAAGAGTCAAGTAGAAAATAAACTCTACTATCTTTTATGCTTTAAAAGGTTTTTCAACACTGTTATCGCTGGGACTCAGCTTAATAAAATAATCCACATCATCGAATCACCCCTGCACTACGGCCAAGGATATTCGTATATTCATTAATGGTCATGATCACGCCAACAACTGTCCATCAATGCACTACGGGCCAATGAGGACTTTTACCACATCATTTGTAACATTATGGTCATGATTATACCGAATAATCCCTGGTCATAATCATACCAAGTCCATCTATGCACTACAGGCCACAGATGACTTTCAACATTTTATAAACATGAGGATGATGACAATGATATAAGAATTCAATAAAACAAGTTCAAGAATTAATTTATCCAAGAATTAACAACGTCCAAATTGTCAACATGATACTACTTTGTGGAGTAAAATTCAAAACTACTTAGAAGAATATTTTTTGAAAAGATATTGGATGAAACGCAACTATCAAGGATATTCCACAAATTTCATGGAGTATAGAAGTCAAAACTTAACCAACTGAGTATAATAAAGAATGGAATAACAAAAGAAATCACCATGCATGCGATAGACCGCACAAACAGGTTATTCCCACAGAATAATAAATAATGGAACCAGGTCCGGCGTAAAACGCACAGACAGGATATTCCAACATAATAATAATAAAGACGGAACCATGTCCGGTGTAAAACACACAGACAGGATGTTCCAACAGAATAATAATAAAGACGGAACCAGGTCCGGTGTAAAACACACGGACAGGATGTTCCAATAGAATAATAATAAAGACGGAACCAGGTCCGGTGTAAAACACACGGACAGGATGTTCCAACAGAATAATAATAAAGACGGAACAAGGTCCGGTGTAAAACACACAGACAGGATGTTCCAACAGAATAATAATAAAAACGGAACCAGGTCCGGTGTAAAACACACAGACAAGATGTTCCAACAGAATAATAGAAGAATGTCACCAAGTATAGGGTAGACCGCGTATACAGGTTATTCCAACAGAATAATAAGAAATGGAATAACAACAGTTCTCTTCGTGAATAAGAAAGAATAATACCCCTTACCGTTTTAAAGAAGAGCTGAAATAAGGAAGTAGTTGAGTAGCAGAATACTCTTCTTCTCTCTCTCTATAATTTCTCTCTATAGTTTCTCTCTCTAGAGTTCAGTGAATTCGTAAGAAATAATGAAGGAATGAGTTGCTATTTATAGAAAAATAGAATGCATAGTAACTAATCCATGAACGATATAGATTGATTACTTTAATATGACGGTCCATATTTAAAGAAAAATCTTTTAAATAAAATATAATATATTCTATTTATAGAATAACTTTAATAAAGTATTCTGTTTTATATAAAAAGATGTTTCTGTTTTATTACGTTAATAATACGAATAAAACAGAACGTCATTATCGCTAAATAATTCATATTATTAACTGACAATAATTGAATCAAACTGAGTGACTTCTCACATAAGCATTAATAATCAATACCGTGTGCTACTATGCAACCACACGTATTACTGTACTTTTACTACCGAGTAGTTCAACAGTATCAATGGTAAAACTTCCGCCGTTATTTTTAATAAAATATTTTTGTCGTTTTCTCAATCCGACAATAATTCCGTTGTGGGGTCCACCAATGATTGTGCCATTGTACGAATATTTCCTGTTAAAACGAATATTCCCCGACCAATCGAATATTATATAACAACTTGCGTACTTTGCAAAATTTATAAATATTACGCACAACTATAACACTATATCAAATTAACTCCATAATATTCAAAAATGATAGAAAATTCATCTTTATTTATAAAAGTTGGGGTCTTACAACCTCCCATTCTTATGAAATTTCACCCTCGAAATTAGGGTACGTACCTGGTATGTCGAAGAGGTAAGGATACCTTGATTTCATTTCAGATTCTAACTCCCAAGTTATTTCCTCAACATCGTGGTTTTTCCACAAAACTTGACTTGAGGTATAACCTTGGAGCGTAGAATACGTTCCTTCTTATCTAAGATTTGAACAGGAACTTCTTCATACGTCAAATCCTCCGCTATTTCGTCCAGTTCTAACTCAATAATGTGGTTCGGGTCTTCCACATATTTGCGTAACATGGATATGTGAAAAACGTTATGAACACGAGACATACTTGGCGGTAAAGCGAGTCTATAAGCCACAGTTCCTACTCGATCGAGGATTAAAAATGGACCGATGAATCGAGGATTGAGCTTTCCTCATTTTCCAAATCTCGTAACTCCTTTCCATGGAGCAACACGCAAGAACACATGATCTCCTATATCAAATTTCACGTCCTTTGGATGAAGATCAACATAACTCTTTTGTCAATCTTGTGAGGTTTTTATACATTGTCGGATCGTTTGAATCTTTTCTGTAGTCATACGTACCAACTCCGGTCCCAACAACGTTGCTTCACCCACCTCATCCCAGTATACTGGAGAACGACATTTTCTTCCATACAATGCTTCGAATGGAGCCATGCCAATACTTGCTTGATAACTGTTGTTGTAGGTCCACCAATGGTAAGAACTTGTCCCAACTTCCCTTGAAGTCAAAGACACAGAGTCTTAATAAATCTTCTAGAGTTTGAATAGTCCTCTCTGATTGTCTGTCCGTCTGAGGATGATATGCCGAACTAAATCGTAAATCTGTGCCCATAGCTTTTTGTAAACTAACCCAAAATCGTGAAGTGAATCTTGGGTCTCGGTCAGAAACTATGGATACTGGCATACCATGTAGTCTTACAATCTCGTTTATGTACATACGAGCAAGACGTTCAAGTGTATAAGTTTCTCGTATCGGTAAGAAATGAGCAGACTTGGTCAATCTATCAACAATGACCCAAATCGCATCAATACCTTGAGAAACCCTAGGAAGACCGGTAACGAAATCCATGGTAATGTGCTCCCACTTCCATTCTGGAATTTCAAGTGGTTGCAATGGACCTTTTGGTACTTGATGCTCTGCTTTGACTCGTTGACAAGTTAGACACCTTGAGATAAACAACACTATCTCTCTTTTCATATTGCTCCACCAAAATGTATGACGAAGATCATGATACATTTTGGTATTTCCAGGATGGATTGCAAACGGTGTGTTGTGCGCCTCCATCATGATTTCATACTTTAAATCAGGGTTGTTAGGAACACAAAGTCTGGAGTTGACTCGAAGTATTCCTTCTTCATCGATTCTTGCTTCCGGCATAGCACCTTCTTGCACTTTCTTCCTCATACGCATCAGCTCCAAGTCTGTAGCTTGAGCAGCTTTAACTTTATCGATTAAAGTTGGTTCTGCTCGTATATTCGCCATCATCACATGGGTCCCTGGAGTCTTTAACTCTATCTCCATCCTTTGCGAGTCACACAAAATGGGCCTTTGTGTTGACAATATTGCACTCGTACTTGCATATGATCTTCTACTCAATGCGTCAGCTACCACGTTCACTTTTCCATGATGGTATTGAATGGTATGATCATAATCTTTCAACAGTTCAAGCCAACGTCGTTGTCGCATGTTGAGTTCCTTTTGAGTGAAGAAATATCTGAGGCTTTTATGATCCATAAAGATCTCCACCTTCTCCCCATACAAGTAATACCTCCAAATTTTAAGTGCAAAGACAACAGCTGCCAACTCTAGATCATGAGTAGGATAATTCCTCTCATATTCCTTGAGTTGTCTTGATGCATAGGCTATGACTTTTCCATGTTGCATGAGAACGCATCCCAACCCTTTGCTCGAAGCATCACTGTAGATGACAAATCCCTCCGAGCCAGATGGTATTGTTAGAACAGGTGCTGAAATGAGTCTCCTCTTGAGTTCTTGAAAACTCTGCTCACATTCTTCGCTCCAACCAAATTTTGTATCTTTCCGAGTCAGCTGAGTTAATAGAGTAGCGATTCGAGAAAATCCTTCCACGAATCTCCGATAATAACCAGCTAAACCAAGAAAGCTACGTACTTCGGTCACTAATTTAGGTTGCTCCCAGCTTTGAATAGCTTCAATCTTTGCCGGGTCAACCGATATTCCACGACTTGATACTACATGCCCAAGGAATGCTACCTCCTCCAGCCAGAACTCGCATTTCTTTAACTTGGCATAAAGCTTGTATTCACGAAGCTTTTGGAGTACCAGCCTCAAGTGTTGCTCATGATCTTCACGGCTTTTGGAATAAATAAGGATGTCATCAATAAAGACGACCACAAAATGATCCAAATATTCCTTGAATACCCGGTTCATCATATCCATGAAGGCAGCAGGAGCATTAGTCAATCCAAAGGACATGACTAGGAATTCATAATGCCTATACCGAGTTCTAAAAGCCGTCTTTGGAATATCCTCAGTTCTAACCTTCAGCTGATGATATCCAGAACGAAGATCGATCTTTGAAAAGAATTGTGCTCCTTGCAACTGGTCAAACAGGTCATCAATACGTGGCAATGGATACCTGTTTTTGATGGTGACATGCTTCAACTCCCGATAATAAATACAAAGTCGCATACTTCCATCTTTCTTCTTCACGAATAGCACAGGAGCACCCCAAGGAGAAGTACTAGGACGAATAAAGCCAATGTCTAACAATTCCTGCAATTGGATCTTTAACTCCTGAAGTTCAATAGGAGCCATTCGATATGGGGCTTTGGAAATGGGTTTTGTACCGGGTTCAAGGTCGATACAAAATTCAATTTCACGCTCTGGGGGTAGGCCAGGAAGTTCTTCAGGGAATACGTCAGGGAATTTATTAACAATAGAAATATCATTCAAAACTGACGTATTTTTGTTTAGATCCGTGACATGAGCTAAGAAAGCTTGACATCCGTTTTTCAATAAACGAATAGCTTTATGGCTTGAGATGACAGCGATTGATTTTAATGGTTTGGTTTCTTGAATTCGCATTATAGGTCGATTAGGAATATGAAAGCTAACAACCTTACGAAAATAATCAATTTTTGCATGATGAGTAGTTAACCAATCAATCCCTAGAATCACGTCAAATGCAAGTATTTTTAATGAAATCAGATAGACAGGTAATGTGTGGGTACCAACTTGAACCAAACAAGACTTATAAACCGTGGATGTAATGAAGGTTTCTCCCAATGGAGTTTCAACAGATAAATCAAAGTCTAATTTCTCCGGAGTCAAATTTAATCGATGAGCGCAAGTAGGAGAAATAAAAGAATGGATAGAACCGGTATCAAATAAAGTGTAGACTTCGTTAGAGTTTATGATAAGCTTACCCGTGATGACCTCATTCGGGTTTCTTGCTTTCTGGGAGGTCACAACAAACACTCTTCCTTGCACTACCGGTTTTGACTTTTTTGGGACGGCCTTTGGTGTCTCCATCTTGGCTGAACTTGTTTTTGGTAAACGACAAAATCGAGCTAAATGACCTTCTCTTCCACAATTATAACATGCTTTAGACGGCATCGCGCAGTTTGGACTGATGTGCCCCTCCCCTCCGCATTTGAAACATATGATAGGTGGCCGTTCTCCTTCCTTAACAACGGGTGCTGGTGCTGACGTCTTTTCATCATTGTTGAATCTCCTCTTTTTGAAATAACCATTCTTATTGTTTTGGCCCTGATTACCACCAAAGTGGTTACCATTTCTGGCCTGTTGATTCCCACCATGCTTGTTGTCACCGCTTCGATGACTGCTCTCACTGGTATTATCATTTTGTCGACTGCTCTCTTTTGGTTGCGTTGACTCGTTATCGCGCTCCACTAACTGAGCCCTATTCACAACATCTGAATACAAACACAGTTTATGAGAAATAAGATGTTGACGTATCTCAGGTTTCAAACATCGTAAAAACATTTGCGTCATTCGCTCTTCATTATCCACAAAGTGGGACGCAAACCGGGACAACTCAGCAAATTTAGCCTCATACTGCGACATGGTCATATTATTCTGCTCCAATTTGATGAACTCCACCTCCTTCATGTGATGAACACTTTCGAAAAAGTATTTGTCATTGAACAGCTCTTGGAACTTCTCCCAAAACATCTTCAGTGCGGCAGGTTGAGTACGCTTAATCGATTCCCACTAGTAATCTGCCTCTCCTCGCAACATAAAGGCGACAAAGGGAACCTTTTGCTCCTCGGAGCATCCCAAGACATCAAATATCTTGGTAATCTGCTTTATCCGTGTTTCTGCTATAAGTGGTTTTGGCTCTCCCTTAAACTCTGGTGGTCCCAGCTCCTTGAACTGTTTAGCGGTGACCGTCCGAGAGTTTTCAGTGTTTCCACCAATATTTTGGACAGGAGCCGCTCTCGCCTGCTGTTGCATGAACTGCATAAAGTTTCTGAACATTCCATCATTCATCATCTGGTCAGTGTTGTTATTTGCATGAGGATTGTCACCTTCCTGATGCACATTATCCTGATTATTTATATGTGGTGAATCAACAGTCGCCTGTGCTCCATTGCTATTCTCAACATTCTCAGATGCCATTTTCAGATACTGCCACAAAATAAAAGTTAATTGATATGTCATATATTATCCTTATATTATGACCGACCAATTAAATACCATGCAAATAAACTTAGGTAGGTCATACTAGCGAAGGAATTCCCCGTCTCTCCCCTCCTAGTTCTATTCTCATATCTTAGCCAGGGATCATATCCCTAAGCTCTGATACCAACTGTGACGCCCCCAAAATTAGGTATACATCACCCATCTTGGGTCGTCAGATACATAGTACAGAATACAAATATAACTTACTAATACAACTGTCGTGTACAATACGACAAAACATAAACTGTGAGTTTGAATACAAATATTATCTTCTAGAGAATATTCATACTCAAAAGGAGTCCTCGTTACATTTATTTGTTAGAGTTTATGCCCTAGAGGCCAATTATTTGATATAATTGCTTAACATTTGATATTATTGTTGATTGAATAAATAAATGATTTTATTATGGTTTTATTTACTGTGTAATATAATTGTTAACATAATAAAATTTTTTAGAATAGTGATAGAAATTATATAGTTTCAAGTATGTGACTTGAACATGAGATTATATAATTACAATTAGTATCATTGTTCTTAAATGTCCCTAGTCGAGTATCATTGTTGATGGGACAACAATGATGCATTGAGACTAGTATGTGGATTGACTGATGACCAAATCTCATTGGTCATAAATATATGAGATATTAAGTCAATGCATAGGTACATGTTAGAGAACAATGTACTGGACAGACCCACCATGAGAATTCTATATGGAGCATTATGCGAAGTGTCATTAGCAATTCTCATAGTGACAATGATGTAATGGTCCTCCGACCTGAAATCGCTATATTACTACACGAGAATTTATGTACTTTGATATCATCAAATGTCACCTTTAATAGGATGGACTATAAAGGTGATTATTGGGTTCATTATGAATCGTGTGAGTAATATGAGTGATCTAGATGGAATTTAACCATCCTATATTTTATAGGTGATATCCATAGGCCTCTTGATTGAGTAGGACTATGAAATGTATGGCCATGCTCAAATAGTGATTTGTTTCATATAGTCTACTCATTGATCAAGAAAACTCAGATTAAATTATGAAGAGTATGACACATTCCATGACTCGAGTTTAATCTAGGATATTAAGGTTAAAAGGATTAAATTACATTGAAACATTGATCACGACAAGGTTGCATCGAATCATCGATCTTATTATTACTTGGGTAGCAGTGATGCATTACTAGATGCCACTCACCGTTTATAACTTTATAATATGATTTTAAGGTTATTGCCAACGTAATAATAACTTATAGGGTCACACACAAAGAACGTAATTAAAAGGAAATTAATTTAAATGGTAAAGATTTAAATATGTCAATATGATTGATATAATTTTAAATTACGAATTTAAATTAATAGGATAATTTATATATAGGTATATTAATTAAGTAAGACTTAATTAAGATATATATTAAATTATGAAGAGTATGACACATTCCATGACTCGAGTTTAATCTAGGATATTAAGGTTAAAAGGATTAAATTACATTGAAACATTGATCACGACAAGGTTGCATCGAATCATCGATCTTATTATTACTTGGGTAGCAGTGATGCATTACTAGATGCCACTCACCGTTTATAACTTTATAATATGATTTTAAGGTTATTGCCAACGTAATAATAACTTATAGGGTCACACACAAAGAACGTAATTAAAAGGAAATTAATTTAAATGGTAAAGATTTAAATATGTCAATATGATTGATATAATTTTAAATTACGAATTTAAATTAATAGGATAATTTATATATAGGTATATTAATTAAGTAAGACTTAATTAAGATATATGTATATATATATATATATATATATATATATATATATATATATATATATATATATATATATATATATATATATATATATATATATATATGATTTATATAGGTTATTGCCAACGTAATAATAACTTATAGGGTCACACACAAAGAACGTAATTAAAGGAAATTAATTTAAATTGTAAAGATTTAAATATGTCAATATGATTGATATAATTTTAAATTACGAATTTAAATTAATAGGATAATTTATATATAGGTATATTAATTAAGTAAGACTTAATTAAGATATATATATATATATATATATATATATATATATATATATATATATATAAATTCGGATTTTAATAACATTAGGTTTTAATTAATTCCTCCTAACTGCTATATATATATGATGTATATCAGACTTTAGGTTTTACGTCAAAACAAAAAAAAACCCTAGCCGCTCTTAGAGAGAGACTAGAGAAAAACAGTTTAAAAATCCTCATCCTTGGTGGCTAGTACCAGTTTCCTTCTTCTGCAGATCGTAGGACGATTCGTGTGGAGCGTTCGTGTGGATACCGTAGAGACGCAGTCCGTTTGAATTGCGTTGGAGATTCGACCGCATCGATTCTAGCTTTTATAATCGGTATAATTTCTTACCACTGAATTAATTGTTTTTCGCATGGATCCTGTTTTAGGGTTTCGAAATTGCTTTAAATTTTAATTTCCGCTGTGCGTTTCTGTATCGAAACCCCAACAGTGGTATCAGAGCTACTTGCGAAAAGATTAATTCAGATTACGTGTTTTAATTATATTCGATATATATGATATATGATGATGCATGTTTACCGATATGAAATTGAATATATGATATTCCGTTGTATATGTATTCTGGTAATATATATGATGATACTGTTAATCGTATCTTTAATCGGTGGAATAACAATATAACTGTTCTAATCGGATTAGAAGCGTGAAGAATCGTTTTAATATGATTAATCGAAACTGGAAATATATGATAATTCTGGGTGTGCTGTTATTCGTTTTAATATGATTAAATCGAAACTGGACATATATGATTTGTTATTATGGGTGTTTTGGTGGATTAAAATGTATGATTCTGAAACTGTTTCAGAGATTCGTATGGAAAAATTCTGCAATTCAGCCGGACCACCGCCAGGGGGGAGACCCCCCCTTGGACCCCCCCGTCGTTGCGCACGATGGTCGTGACCCCAATTTGTTATATATTTTTCTTTAATTTTATATAAATTCTTATATGCTTATTGTGATATGCATGGTGCACAGTTATGGCCTTTTGACCCATAGGTTAGTGGTTTTGGTTTTGAAATACGGCTTGCATGTCGTGCCTTTCTATAAATTCTAATGTAATATTCTCTTCTCATCTAAATCCCCTCGAATGTAACTCGAGGTTTCTTTATGTCATGTAATAATCTGTAATCAATGAAGATGTCAAGATGGAGAACACGATGAAAGATGATGATGGAGAGGAGGCACATGCTTGAGGAAGATCCAAGGAAGCTATTTATTTTAAGATCTTTTACCACCTTAGATTGACCTTTAATCTTTCATTAGCTTGAAAAGATTGACAGTAGATTGGGCCATAACCGTGACACATTTAATTTTGCACTTTATTTATGCTTGTATGCAATATGATATGATAAATAATGTGCATGCTTAATAAGATTAAAATTGGTGAGATCTAAATTAATTAATAAAATCCCTCATTAAATTATTAAGTCTAAATCAGATGCCTTCCAATGAATAACACTCATCAAGACCTTGATTAATAGATGTATGTTTGCCAAAGCAAAGTACCCTATTTATCTAGGTAAGATGCGATAGGATAAGTGTGATATCCAAACTGTTAAAATCATTGGGCCCGACTTAACTAAGTTATCTCAATAGGATTGTGAACTTAGAGGCATAGAGTTTGGTAGGTACCATTAGATGGACTAAAAACAATTGTTGTTTACCAAACTATCCAGGAGTTATATATGATATAATTGACAAAGGGTTGTTTACCTAAATAATTATGTTTTAAGAGATTAGCCAAAGCTAACTTAAGTCATAATGAAATATGAATCTTGGCTCACTAGAAAGATTTAATAGAAAATACTTTCCGAATTAATGGTGAGGGCTATTAATTTGAATAAAATAGTGAGAGGTATATTTTGAATGTACTATTATCAATTACATAATATCAACTCTGCAATTTGACTTATTATTTTGGCACTTATAAATTGTAGATATCAATGGCAAACAACAACAACAACACAAGTAGTCTTTCACTACGATCAGTCCTTGAGAAGGACAAGCTGAGTGGGATTAATTTCCTTGACTGGCATAGGAACTTGAGGATTGTCCTCAAACAAGAGCGTAAGCTATATGTCCTTGATGGGCCCATTCCTGCAGCACCGGCTGTCACTGCACCACGTGCGGAGCATAATGCTTACAAGAAGCATCAAGAAGATGCTCTGGACGTGAGTTGTCTCATGCTAGCAACCATGAACGCTGAGCTTCAGAAGCAACATGAGTTAATGGATGCTTATGAGATGATCGAGCATCTCAAGAAATTGTTCGAAGGGCATGCTCGACAGGAGAGGTATGATACAAGCAAAGCGTTGTATCACTACAAGATGGGTGAACGTGATCCAGTTGGTCCACATGTGCTGAAAATGATTGGGTATATTGAGTACCTTGATAGGTTGGGTTTTCCAATCACTCCGGAAGCCCAAACTGATCTTGTTTTACAATCTTTGAACAACAGCTACTCTCAATTTGTTATGAACTATCTTATGAATGAAATTGAGAAACCCCTTACTGAGTTGTTGAGCATGTTAAGAACTGCCGAGAACAACATGAAAAAGGGAGGACCCGCTCCCATAATGATGGTGCAAAAGGGGAATGCTAAGGGAAATTGGAAAGGAAAAAAGAAGATAGGATCTAAGTCTGTTGCCAAACCCAATTCCAAAACCAAACAGGCTTTAAAACCTAAAGGTGGGGTGGCTAAAGAAGGTGAATGTCACTTCTGTGGAAAACCTGGACACTAGAAAAGGAACTGTCATGCTTATTTGGAAGAAGTGAAGAAAAGGAAAGGAAGTACGACTTCTGATTCAGGTATATATGTTATAGAAGTCAATTTTTCTACTTCTACATCATGGGTATTGGATACTGGATGTGGTTCTCACATTTGTGTTAATGTGCAGGGACTCCGAAGGAGTAGGACTTTGGCGAAAGGAGAGGTTGACCTACGAGTTGGGAATGGAGCAAAAGTTGCTGCACTGGCCGTAGGAACTTATCATTTATCTTTGCCCACTGGGCTAGTTTTAGAATTAGAAGATTGTTATTTTGTGCCTGCTATAAACAAAAATATTATTTCTGTTTCTTGTTTGGACAAGAAAGGTTTTTCATTTATAATTAAGAACAATCGTTGTTCATTTTACTTAAATGATATTTGCTATGGTGTTGCACAATTGTTTAACGGTCTTTATATTCTTGATTTAGAAATGCCTATCTATAACATAAACACAAAACGATTTAAATCAAATGATTCAAATCTGACATATCTCTGGCACTGTCGTTTGGGCCATATAAATGAGAAACGCATATCAAAACTCCATAAAGATGGATTTTTGGATTCATTTGATTTTGAATCATATGAAAAATGTGAATCTTGTTTATTAGGCAAGATGACTAAAGCCCCTTTCACTGGACACAGTGAACGGGCTAGCGATATATTGGGACTTATACATAGTGATGTATGTGGACCCATGAGTTCATTAGCAAGAGGTAGGTTTTATTACTTCATTACATTTACTGACGACTTCAGTAGATATGGATATGTGTATCTAATGAGACACAAATTCGAATCCTTTGAAAAGTTTAAGGAATTCAAGAATGAAGTTCAAAACCAATTTGGCAAAAGCATAAAAGCCCTTCGATCCGATCGAGGAGGTGAATACTTAAGCCAAGACTTTGATGACCTTCTAAAGGAGTGTGGTATTATATCACAACTCACTCCACCTGGAACACCACAATGGAATGGTGTGTCTGAGAGGAGGAATCGAACCTTGTTGGACATGGTACGATCAATGATGAGTCATGCAGATCTTCCAATAAGCTTCTGGGGTCATGCCCTAGAGACAACTGCATTCACACTTAACCGTGTTCCTACAAAGACGGTTCAAAAGACACCATATGAGATGTGGACTGGGAAACGTCCTAGTATGTCGTTCATGAAGATTTAGGGATGCGAGGCGTTTGTAAAACGTCTGGATTCTGATAAGCTCGGACCCAAATCTGATAAATGTTATTTTGTGGGATACCCAAAAGAAACAAAAGGGTATTATTTCTACAAACCTTCTGAGAATAAAGTGTTTGTTGCTCGAACTGGTATTTTTCTAGAAAGAGAATATTTCTCTAAAGGAAACAGTGGGAGGAAAGTAGAACTCGAAGAAATTCGAGAACCACAAAATATCATTGAACCTGAGTTGGAACGTGAGCAGGAACTACAAGAAACTGTGGAAAGTGAACCTGCTCAAATTACACAAGGAACTCGTAGATCTGGTAGGACACGCCACGAGCCCGAGAGATATTATGGATATCTTGTGACTCAAAACGGTGATGTGATGCTCATAGATCAGGATGAGCCTACTTCCTACCAAGAAGCTATGAATGGACCAGATTCTGAGAGATGGCTTGAAGCCATGAGATCTGAAATGGACTCCATGTATACTAACCAAGTATGGACTTTGGTTGATCCACCCTAAGGGGTAAAACCAATCGGGTGCAAATGGGTTTTCAAGAAGAAAACCGACATGGATGGTAATGTACAAACCTATAAAGGCCGACTGGTAGCAAAAGGTTTCAAACAAATTCAAGGTGTTGACTATGATGAAACTTTTTCTCCAGTGGCAATGGTTAAATCCATCAGGATCTTACTTGCTATTGCAGCTTTTTATGATTACGAAATCTGGCAGATGGATGTCAAAACTGCTTTCCTTAACGGAAATCTACTTGAGGATGTGTATATGACACAACCTGAGGGTTTTGTTACTCCAAAGGATGCTGGAAAGGTATGTAAGCTGCAGCGATCCATTTATGGATTGAAGCAAGCCTCTCGGAGTTGGAATCTTCGATTTGATGAAGAAGTCAAAGAATTTGGCTTTATTAAAAATGAAGATGAACCTTGTGTATATAAGAAGGTTAGTGGGAGTCACATTGTATTCCTAGTATTATATGTTGATGACATATTAATTATTGGGAATGACATTCCTTCCTTACAGGCTGTAAAAACATGGTTAGGAAAATGTTTCTCCATGAAAGATTTGGGTGATGCTGCCTATATTTTAGGTATCAAGATCTATAGAGATAGATCGAGAAAAATGCTCGGCCTAAGTCAAATTACATATATTGATAAAGTGTTGAAACGGTTCAGCATGCAAGAGGCGAAAAGAGGAAATTTACCCGTGACTCATGGTATAAAGATCTCTAAGGCCCAATGTCCTAAATCACAAGATGATGAGGAGCGTATGAGAAAGATCCCTTATGCTTCGGCAATTGGATCTATCATGTATGCAATGATATGTACTCGTCCGGATGTCTCGTATGCTTTGAGCATGACGAGCAGATACCAGTCGAATCCAGGTGAAGGTCACTGGACAGCAGTCAAGAATATCCTCAAGTACCTGAAAAGGACTAAGGATTCATTCTTGGTATATGGATGTGAAGACGAACTGGCAGTAAAGGGTTACAGAGATGCTAGTTTCCAAACTGACAATGATGACTATAAGTCTCAGTCAGGTTTTGTGTTTTGCCTTAATGGTGGTGCTGTTAGTTGGAAAAGTTCGAAGCAAGAGACAGTCACTGATTCTACAACAGAGGCTGAGTATATTGCTGCTTCTAGTGCAGCCAAGGAGGCTGTATGGATTAAAAAGTTTATCACTGAACTTGGTGTTGTTCCAACCATTGTTGATCCGGTTGCTCTATACTGTGATAATAATGGAGCCATTGCACAGGCTAAGGAACTCAGATCTCACCAACGATCCAAGCATATACTTAGGCGGTACCATCTCATCCGTGAAATCATTGACAGAGGAGATGTACATATAGGAAGAGTGCCAACAAATGATAATGTTGCAGATCCACTGACCAAGGCTTTGTCGCAGCAGAAGCACGACGGTCACATTAGTTCCATGGGTATTAGATACATGAGTGATTGGCTCTAGTGCAAGTGGGAGACTGTTAGAGTTTATACCCTAGAGGCCAATTATTTGATATAATT
The DNA here is from genome assembly GCA_016801055.1 of Panax notoginseng. Taxonomy (NCBI): domain Eukaryota; kingdom Viridiplantae; phylum Streptophyta; class Magnoliopsida; order Apiales; family Araliaceae; genus Panax; species Panax notoginseng. Next base: position 98,881,826 of record CM029022.1, on the reverse strand, counting down.
GCTTAACATTTGATATTATTGTTGATTGAATAAATAAATGATTTTATTATGGTTTTATTTACTGCGTAATATAATTGTTAACATAATAAAATTCCTTAGAATAGTGATAGAAATTATATAGTTTCAAGTATGTGACTTGAACATGAGATTATATAATTACAATTAGTATCATTGTTCTTAAATGTCCATAGTCGAGTATCATTGTTGATGGGACAACAATGATGCATTGAGACTAGTATGTGGATTGACTGATGACCAAATCTCATTGGTCATAAATATATGAGATATTAAGTCAATGCATAGGTACATGTTAGAGAACAATGTACTGGACAGACCCACCATGAGAATTCTATATGGAGCATTATGCGAAGTGTCATTAGCAATTCTCATAGTGACAATGATGTAATGGTCCTCCGACCTGAAATCGCTATATTACTACACGAGAATTTATGTACTTTGATATCATCAAATGTCACCTTTAATAGGATGGACTATAAAGGTGATTATTGGGTTCATTATGAATCGTGTGAGTAATATGAGTGATCTAGATGGAATTTAACCATCCTATATTTTATAGGTGATATCCATAGGCCTCTTGATTGAGTAGGACTATGAAATGTATGGCCATGCTCAAATAGTGATTTGTTTCATATAGTCTACTCATTGATCAAGAAAACTCAGATTAAATTATGAAGAGTATGACACATTCCATGACTCGAGTTTAATCTAGGATATTAAGGTTAAAAGGATTAAATTACATTGAAACATTGATCACGACAAGGTTGCATCGAATCATCGATCTTATTATTACTTGGGTAGCAGTGATACATTACTAGATGCCGCTCACCGTTTATAACTTTATAATATGATTTTAAGGTTATTGCCAACGTAATAATAACCTATAGGGTCACACACAAAGAACGTAATTAAAAGGAAATTAATTTAAATTGTAAAGATTTAAATATGTCAATATGATTGATATAATTTTAAATTACGAATTTAAAATAGGATAATTTATATATAGGTATATTAATTAAGTAAGACTTAATTAAGATATATATATAAATTCGGATTTTAATAACATTAGGTTTTGATTAATTCCTCCTAACTGCTATATATATGATGTATATCAGATTTTAGGTTTTACGTCAAAACAAAAAAAACCCTAGCCGCTCTTAGAGAGAGACTAGAGAAAAACAGTTTAAAAATTCTCATCCTTGGTGGCTAGTGCCAGTTTCCTTCTTCTGCAGATCGTAGGACGATTCGTGTGGAGCGTTCGTGTGGATACCGTAGAGACGCAGTCCGTTTGAATTGCGTTGGAGATTCGACCGCATCGATTCTAGCTTTTACAATCGGTATAATTTCTTACCACTGAATTAATTATTTTTCGTATGGATCCTGTTTTAGGGTTTCGAAATTGCTTTAAATTTTAATTTCTGCTGTGCGTTTCTGTATCGAAACCCCAACATTATTAACACACCATTGCACAGAATAGTGAGGACTACTAACTAATACTATCATTCGGACCATCACTCCGTTCCCTGACTTGCCCCAGCTACGTTCTCATTTCCTGAAGAGAACAGTGAAAGAAAGGGTGAGCTCAACTAGCCCAGTAAGAAATATTATGACTAAGATAATGCTGAATAAATTATCATTAGCCTTCAACAATGTTAAACTGATAAAATATAATAGACATCAAGTTTAACTGCAACGGAACAAGCAATCCATTAAAACAGTCAAGTAGAAAATAAACTCTACTATCTTTTATGCTTTAAAAGGTTTTTCAACACTGTTATCGCTGGGACTCAGCTTAATAAAATAATCCACATCATCGAATCACCCCTGCACTACGGCCAAGGATATTCGTATATTCATTAATGGTCAAGATCACGCCAACAACTGTCCATCAATGCACTACGGGCCAATGAGGACTTTTACCACATCATTTATAACATTACGGTCATGATTATACCGAATAATCCCTGGTCATAATCATACCAAGTCCATCTATGTACTACAGGCCACAGATGATTTTCAACATTTTATAAACATGAGGATGATGACAATGATATAAGAATTCAATAAAACAAGTTCAAGAATTAATTTATCCAAGAATTAACAACGTCCAAATTGTCAACATGATACTGCTTTGTGGAGTAAAATTCAAGACTGCTTAGAAGAATATTTTCTTAAAAAGATATTGGATGAAACGCACTATCAAGGATATTCCACAAATTTCATGGAGTATAGAAGTCAAAACTTAACCAACTGAGTATAATAAAGAATGGAATAACAAAAGAAATCATCATGCATGCGATAGACCGCACATACAGGTTATTCCCACAGAATAATAAATAATGGAACCAGGTCCGGTGTAAAACGCACAGACAGGATATTCCAACAGAATAATAATAAAGACGGAACCAGGTCCGGTGTAAAACACACGGACATGATGTTCCAACAGAATAATAATAAAGACGGAACCAGGTCCGGTGTAAAACACACGGACAGGATATTCCAACAGAATAATAATAAAGACGGAACCAGGTCCGATGTAAAACACACAGACAGGATGTTCCAACAGAATAATAATAAAAACGGAACCAGGTCCGGTGTAAAACACACAGACAGGATGTTCCAACAGAATAATAGAAGAATGTCACCAAGTATAGGGTAGACCGCGTATACAGGTTATTCCAACAGAATAATAAGAAATGGAATAACAACAGTTCTCTTCATGAATAAGAAAGAATAATACCCCTTACCGTTTTAAAGAAGAGATGAAATAAGGAAGTAGTTAAGTAGTAGAATACTCTTCTTCTCTCTCTCTATAATTTCTCTCTATAGTTTCTCTCTCTAGAGATCAGTGAATTCGTAAGAAATAATGAAGGAATGAGCTGCTATTTATAGAAAAATAGAATGCATAGTAACTAATCCATGAACGGTATAGATTGATTACTTTAATATGACGGTCCATATTTAAAGAAAAATCTTTTAAATAAAATATAATATATTCTATTTATAGAATAACTTTAATAAAGTATTCTGTTTTATATAAAAAGATGTTTCTGTTTTATTACGTTAATAATACGAATAAAACAAAACATCATTATCGCTAAATAATTCATATTATTAACTGACAATAATTGAATCAAACTGAGTAACTTCTCACATAAGCATTAATAATCAATACCGTGTGCTACTATGCAACCACACGTATTACTGTACTTTTACTACCGAGTAGTTCAACAGTATCAATGGTAAAACTTCCGCTGTTATTTTTAATAAAATATTTTTGTCGTTTTCTCAATCCGATAATAATTCCGTTGTGGGGTCCACCAATGATTGTGTCGTTGTACAAATATTCCCTGTTAAAACGAATATTTCCTGACCAATTGAATATTATATAACAACTTGCGTACTTTGCAAAATTTATAAATATTACCCACAACTATAACATTATATCAAATTAACTCCATAATATTAAAAAATGATAGAAAATTTATCTTTATTTATAAAAGTTGGGGTCTTACAATATTCATCAGTTAATCATTCATCTTTGCACTACAGGCCAAAGATATTCAGTAATATCATCATTTATGACTGAGGATGATGAAAAATATCTTAAAGAAAATGAATCAAGTGAGACAAAAGGACAAATAGTAGGGATTCGTATAACAGTTTATCCAAGATCAATAATACTTCATAATAATCATATGTGAAGCAGAATTCAAAAATAAAGATCAAAACATGGATACAATCAAAGATAGTAACCATAATAGACATTTTGAACAAAAAGGAAAAATTTTATTTTTTGGTGAATAGTGTCGTATTCGTGAATAGTGCCGTATACGTGAATAGTACCGTATACGTGAATAGTAACCCCGACACAAAAAGTTCTAAATTTGATAAAAAAAACTCATATCAATATTGCAGCATAATGATATTGAAGAAAATAATATCATTTAAGAAGAAAATAATATCCCTTACCTCAAAATAACTGTACTTCTGATTGAATTTTGGGTATAGTGCTGACAGAAACTTGCACCGTATATCAACACTCAAAGTATACTCACAAGAATACACTCGATAATATAGAGAGAGAAAGAGAGAAAACTTGTTTCTGGTGTGATTTTCAATTTTAACTTAGCACTCTATTTATAGAAAAATGCTAGAACGCCAAAGGAGACTAAATAATAAAATAATATTATTATTAATCAAAATTTCCTACGCATGCTATATAGACCATGACCAGCCACCACCTTAGAAAAATTTCCAGTAGCCCATGTGTTTGAAAAACCAAAAGTGGGTCCCATCCATAAATTTAATAAAAATCATTTTATTTTCCAAAACTTCAACAATTCATAGAAAATAGCCCGCTTATCAGAAAAATTCAAAACTCGCCTGTTTCCATAGGAAATTTAATTCTCTACAACTTTAAAAGTTTAAGTTTTTCCAAATTCCAAACACAAAATATCCGAAATCCACAAATGGATGGTTTTTAATACCTCTGCACTGACAAAATACTGATAAAACACCTCAGCATTAATTCTTTCATTTTTATCCACATAAAAATAAATATATCCATCATTTATATTCATATAAAATAAATATTTCCTTATCATATAAATCAATAATTAATTATTCACAAATAATATTACAGAATCACAATTATGACAACTAGGCCGTTCTCAGGAAAGAGGGGGCTTTCCAATAAGGATTTTTCCTTACTGGCGCGCAATTAGATGACCAAACCTCTCCTTAGATAGAACTTTCTAGACATTGCCAATAATTCTGTCTAATAATATTATTCAAATAATATGAATTATTGATCTGATAATAAAAAATACTGTGCAGCAACAATTATTGAAACAACAATAATATAAAATATCAACGCAGCAATTATTGAATCAATAAAATAAAATATTGACCAGTAACTACTATAACAATTATTGAGTAGTGCATTCTTATGTACGAATCAACAATTCAACTATACTGTGCAATACCGTGTGCTACTGTGCAACTACGCATATTACTGTATTTTAACCACTGAGTATTCCAACAGTGTTAACGGTAACAACTACGTCGTTATTTATAAAAACTCAAACTTGTCATTTTTTTCATCCGACAGTTATTCTGTTATGGGCCCCATAATTGACTGCGCCGTCGTACGGATAATCCTGACAAGAAGAATATTCCACGACCAAACGAATATTCCCCGACAACAATGATTATTTTATAACTACTTGCTTATTTTGTAAAATTTGCACATTTCACCGATAACAAAAGTATTATATCAAATTATCACCTTACTAATCCAATATAATAAATAGGAAAATTCAATTTTATTTATAATAAGTTGGGGTCTTGCAACCTCCACTCCTTATGAAATTTTATCCTCGAAATTGACGTACGTACCTGGTGTTTCGAACAGGTGAGGGTACCTCACTTTCATTTCTGATTCCAACTCCCAGGTCATTTCTTCAATAGCAAGGTTCCTCCACAAAACCTTAACTTGTGGTATAACCTTGGTGCGTAGGACATGCTATTTCCTATCCAAGATCTTAACAGGTACCTCTTCGTACGTTAAATCTTCGGCTATCTCGTCTAGTTCTAACGCAATACTATGGTTCGGGTCTTTCACATATTTACGAAGCATGGATATGTGAAAAACATTATGAACACGAGACATACTTGGAGGTAATGCGAGTCTATAGGCCACATTTCCTATTTGGTTAAGAATCTCAAATGGACCAACAAATCTTGGATTGAGCTTTCCTCTCTTTCCAAATCTTATAACTCCCTTCCATGGTGCAACACGTAACAGTACATGATCTCCAATATTAAACTCCACGTCCTTTCTATGAAGATCAACATAACTCTTTTGTCAATCTTGTGAGGTTTGAATACGTTGTCGAATCATTTGGATCTTTTCTGTAGTCATTCGTACTAATTCTGGTCCCAACAACGTTGCTTCTCCCACCTCGTCCCAGCATACTGAAGAGCGACTTTTTCTTTCATACAACGCCTCGAATGGAGCCATGCCTATACTTGCTTGATAACTGTTATTGTAGGAGAATTCCACCAATGGTAGGTACTTATCCCAACTCCCTTTGAAATCTAGGACACAGAGTCTTAATAGATCTTCAAGAGTTTGAATAGTCCTCTCTAATTGTCCGTTCGTTTGAGGATGGTATGCTGAACTAAATCGTAAAATCGTGCCCATAGCTTTTTGCAAGCTAACCCAAAATCGTGAAGTGAATCTTGGGTCACGATCCGAAACTATGGATACTGGCATGCCATGCAATCTCACAATCTCATTCACGTACAAACGAACAAGACGTTCAAGGGAATAAGTCTAATGTATAGACAAGAAATGGGCAGACTTGGTTAATCTATCAACAATGACCCAAATCGCATCTATGCCTTGAGAAACCTTGGGAAGACCCGTAACAAAATCTATAGTAATGTGTTCCCACTTCCATTTCAGAATCTCAAGTGGTTGCAATGGACCCTTTGGTACTTGATGCTCCGCTTTTACACGTTGACAAGTTAAACACGTCGAGATAAACTCCGCGATCTCTCTTTTCATATTGCTCCACCAAAATGTATGTCGAAGATCGTGATACATTTTGGTACTCCCAGGATGGATTGCAAACGGTGTGTTGTGTGCCTCCATCATGATTCTATGCTTCAAGTCAGAATCGTTAGGAACACATAGTCTGGAGTTAAATCTAAGTATTCCTTCTTCATCGATTCTCGCTTTTGGAATAGCACCTTCTTGCACTTTCTTCTTCATACGCATCAGGTCCATGTCCGTAGCTTGAGCAGCTTTAACTTTATCGATTAAAGTCAGTTCTACTCGTATATTTGATTCATCATGTGGGTACTTGGAGCCTTTAATTCTACCTCCATCCTTTGTAAGTCATACAGAATGGGCCTTTGCATTGACAATATCGCACTCGTACTCGCATATGATCTTCTACTCAATGCGTTAGCTACTACGTTCGCTTTTTCTGGATGATATTGAATAGTGTGTTCATAATCTTTCAATAGTTCAAGCCAACGTCGTTGCCGCATGTTGAGTTCTTTTTGGGTGAAGAAATATATGAGGCTTTTATGGTCCGTATAAATCTCCACTTTCTCCCCATACAAGTAGTGTCTCCAAATTTTCAACGCGAATACAACTGCTGCCAACTCCAGATCATGAGTAGGATAATTCCTCTCATATTGTTTGAGTTGTCGTGAGGCATAGGCTATGACTTTCCCATGTTGCATGAGAACACATCCTAACCCTTTTCCTAAAGCATCGCTGTAGATAACAAATCTATCCGTACCAGATGGTATTGCCAGAACAGGTGCCGAAATGAGTCTCCTTTTGAGCTCTTGGAAACTCTTCTCGCATTCCTCGCTCCATACGAATTTTGTATCTTTCTGAGTCAGCTAAGTTAACGAAGTAGCGATTCTAGAAAATCCTTCCACGAATCTCCGAAAATATCCAGCTAAGCCCAGAAAGCTACATACTTCGGTCACCGACTTCGGTTGCTCCCAACTTTGTATTGCTTCAATCTTCACCGGGTCGACAGATACTCCATGTTTTGACACCACGTGCCCAAGGAATGCTACTTCCTCAAGCCAGAACTCGCATTTCTTCAGTTTGGCATATAGCTTGTTTTCACGAAGCCTTTGCAGTATCAGCTTTAAATGGTGCTCATGATCTTCACGGCTTTTGGAATAGATGAGGATGTCGTCAATAAAGACAAAAACGAACTGATCTAAATATTCTTTGAACACACGGTTCATTATATCCATGAAGGCAGTAGGAGCATTAGTCAATCCAAACGACATGACTAAGAATTCATAATGCACGTACCGAGTTCTGAAAGAAGTCTTTGGAATATCCTCAGTTTTAATCTTCAGCTGATGATATCCAGAACGAAGATCGATCTTTGAAAAGAATTGTGCTCCTTGTAACTGATCGAACAGGACATCAATGCGAGGTAGCGGATACCTATTCTTGATGGTGACATGGTTCAATTCTCGATAGTCGATACAAAGTCGCATACTCCCATCTTTCTTCTTTTTGAATAAAACAGGAGCACCCCAAGGAGACGTACTAGGACGAATGAAACCGATGTCTAACAATTCCTGTAATTGGACTTTTAACTCCTGAAGTTCAATAGGAGCCATTCGATAAAGGGTTTTAGAAATGGGCTTTGTGCCAGGTTCAAGGTCAATAAAGAAATCAACTTCACGTTCTGGGGGTAGACCGAGAAGTTCTTCAGGAAATACATCGAGAAATTCTCTAACAATAGAAATATTATTCAAAACTGATTTGTCTTTGTTCAAATCCATAACATGGGCTAAGAAAGCTTGACATCCATTTTTTAATAAACGAATAGCTTTGTGGCTTGATATGACAGTGACTGATTTTAGTGGTTTAGTAGTTTAAATTCGTATGACAGGTTGGTTAGGAATATGAAAACTAACAACCTTACGAAAATAATCAATTTTAGCATGATGAGTGGTTAACCAATCAATTCCTAAAATTACATCAAAAGCAAGTATCTTTAAAGAGATAAGATCAACAGGTAATGTGATAGTGCCAACTTAGATCATGCAAGATTTATAAACTGTAGATGTAACAAAGGTTTCACCCAACGGAGTTTCAACAGATAAGTAAAAGTCTAATTTCTCCGGAGTCAAGTTTAAACATTGAGCACAAGCAGGAAAGATAAAAGAATCGGTAGAACCGGTATCTAGTAAGGTATAAACTTCACAAGAGTTCAAGATTAGCTTACCCGTGATCACCTCGTTCGGGTTCCTCATGTTTTGGCCAGTCACGACAAACGCTCTTCCAGAAACCGCTGATTTTGACTTATCCGGGACAGCCCTTGGAGTCACCATCCCCGTTAAACTTGGTTTTGCTACAGAATAATCCTGAGCTATGTGGCCTTCCTTTCCACAGTTGTAGCATACCTTGGATTGTTGTGGACAGTTTGGGCTGATATGTCCCTCTTTCCCACATTTGTAACATCTAACTGGCGATCGTTCTCCTCCTCTAGAATTTATTGTTGGTGCTGGTGCTGCTGCTGATGTCTTCCCGTCATTGTTGAATCTCCTCTTTCTGAAATTTTTACTTGACTCACCTCTCCTATTATCATGGCCACGATGACCACCCAAGTGGTTACTGCCTTTGTTCGTATTTTTCCCTCCTCGTTGGTTATCATCGCTCTGATGACTGCTGTCACCGGTATGACCCTGATTGTGGTCCCTCGGTTGCACATACTCATTATCTCGCTCTAATAATTGAGCCATGTTTACAACATCTGAATATAAAAAAATTTATGAGAGATAAGATATTGTCGAATCTCGGGTTTTAGACCTCTCAGAAACATCCTTGTCATTTGTTCCTCATTTTTGACCAAATGAGGTGCAAACCTAGATAACTCTGCAAACTTCACCTCGTACTGGGACACCGTCATATTGTTTTGTTCCAGTTTGATAAACTTCACCTCCTTCATATGACGAATAGTTTCAGGAAAGTACTTGTCATTGAACAATTTCTGAAATGTTTCCCAGGACATGTTGAGTGCGTCAGGCTAGGTACGCTTCACAGACTCCCACCAGTAGTCTGCCTCACCGCGGAACATAAAGGTGGCAAATGGAACCTTCTGTTCCTCCGTGCATCCCAAGACATCGAATATCTTGGTAATTTGCTTGACCTACGTTTTTGCCATGATCGGATCCGGCTTTCCCTTAAATTCTGGTGGTCCCAACTCTTTGAACTGCTTGGCTGTGACTGTAACAATCCAGATTTTTAGTTATATTATTTAAATATTTATTGAATTATATAAATATGTAATGGTTGTGTTTATCGTTGAATAAGTATTTATTTAATTGATTTGATGTGATTTGGTTGTTTATTTGTTTAATAAATAATTAATGAGTGAAGGAAAGTAATTATTTTGAAATAGTAATCTAATTTAATTTAATAATTAAGTTAGAGAGTTTATAATGATTAAATAAATTATTATATTATGTAATGAATTGTTATTAGAATTAATTAAATTAAGTATAAAAACTTAATTAATTAGAAGTGTGACAAATAACTATATTATAAATGGTTATTAAAATAAATTAAAGTAGTTTTAATTTATTTTATCAAACAAGGCTTAAATATATTAAGTCTTTAATTTGAAAGAGTTTTGCCAAACGGAGCCTTATGGCTTTTGGATTTTAAATTTTGAATTATTAATAATATAATATAAATAAAATATATATATTAATTTGGTAATTGATAAATTGAATAGGGGTATTGAGTAGGCGTCGATTTTGTTTTAAACGGGCGTGCGTTGGTTTTATTTTGTTTTTAACGTAAAGAGTATTTGGGTTTTGGCTTAAGAGAAAAGAAAAGGAAGATTGCAGAAATTGAGAGAGAATAAAGTAAATTGAGAGGAAAAGGTGTCTGAAGTTGCAGGGTTGTCTGTGACTAGCAAGGGTTAGCAAGAATTTCTTAACAACAAAAGGTATGTTTTAAAACCATATATATATATATATATATATATATATATATATATATATATATATATATATATATATATATATATGTTTTTACGTCTCTGTGTTCTTCTATTTCACTGTAAATATAAAGTTTTTACAAAATTCTTTAGTAGTTGTTATATAACTGAACTATGGTTGTATATATATATATATATATATATATATATATATATATATATATATATATATATGTTTTTACGTCTCTGTGTTCTTCTATTTCACTGTAAATATAAAATTTTTACAAAATTCTTTAGTAGTTGTTATATAATTGAACTATGGTGTTTTATGGGTGTATGATGTTAGAAGTAGTGTTTAAACATGAAAGATTATGTTAATTTCGTTTAAGAGGAAGGAAACTATTTTTTTCCAGTATATATTCCGGCACATGGCTGTTAACAGTCAAAATATTCATTAGTTTAGTTGTTAAGAAGATCAAAATCAGTAAATTGTTGGTAGCTAATTGGGAAATTAAAACTGTCAACAAGTTAATTCTGTTGTTAAGAAGTTCAGAGAATCGTAGTTAAAGTAAACCAATTGGTGGTTATTAGAATTTATAGTGTTTACTGTGTTAAAATATGTCAAATATGAAATTTTGATGTTTAAATCGTGCTTTCAAAATTTAAGTTTCTAGAATCATGGTTTAGTCGATGGTAATTCGTATATGCATGATTAAGTAATGTGTATGTGTAATTGGCATAAGTTATGCATGTTAATTAGTGTTAGAATTGAAGTAATAGACAAAAAAATTAGTTGTTCTGTTCTTCGTGGTTGGGTTCTGCGAGTTTCGGCACCCCAGCGTCAAAATTCACGCCCCAGCGCCAAATTTCGCGCCCTGGCCCCAAGTTTCGCGCCCCAGCGCCAAAATGGGCCAGTAGCTCGCGCCCCAGCACTGTACCTCACGCCCCAGCACTGTATCTCGCGCCCCAGCGCTGTAGCTCGCGCCCCAGCGCCACTGCTCCGCGCCCCGGCTCCGAAAAAGTGGTCTGGGTTGGATAGTTTTGACCTCCTATAGTAAAATGGTCATAACTTTCTCATACGAACTCCGATTGAGGTGATTCAAGATGATCCGGAACGAGGACGAGTAGAACTACAACTTTTGTTCTTTAAGTTTTTAAATTTGAGGTCATTAGGATGGGTCAAAATAGTTATATTTAGGACTATTGTGTTTTCGGAGGCAATCGGAGGGTGTCGGACATGCACATATGCATGTGTAGTGCTCCAGACCATAAAAGATGTTTTCCTAAGTTACAAAACATGAAAAATAGTAAATATAATGATGCTTAACATTAATATATGATGTATTAAATGAGTTATAGAAGCATAGTAAGAATACACAAGAGAGGCAAATCAGGCGTGTGACGAATGAACGTCGAAACGTCGTGCCAAGTGTTAATGAACTTTTAAAGTGTTTCAATTCAATTGAAATGAATATTATAAGATATGGAGTGGATTTAATATAAAGCTAATAAGTAGTCCTAGCAAGACTTAAGCACTTGAATGAACTGCGAATATGAAATACAATGAGATATAAGTTGAAAGTTAACACAATTAAGTTGAACATTGTGTATTTATTAATAGGAAAGATTATGAGACATAGAGTAGAGTTTACATTACAATTACTATGTGTTATTATGTGACTAATATTTGATGTGTACGATTATATAATTACGTAGGGCACGTGAAGTGCAGATAGCTGTAAGCTGTTAAACTGTTATTGGTAAACAACGATCAAGGCAAGTCTTTCGGTTCCTATTTTCTAGGTGGATTTGATGAACTGTTTTAAATTACATGATATGTTATGCATGTTGAAATCATGAAATGTTAAAGTCAATATATGACTGCATTGTTTTGGCTAAGTAATGATGATTGAGTAAGGAACTCAATCTTTATATTTATTATGTGAATTAAAAGCATGTATGCCATGTTACTTTAATGAGATGTATGTCGAGCATGTTATTAGGTGCTTTGTGATGCATGAAAACTGTTAGACTTTGTTGGGCTGTCGAGCTCACTCTTGCAAATAACCATTTTTGCAGGTCAAGATTTTAAGGTAAAGATACGTGCTATGTGAGTTATAGAGATCTATATTCACGAAGATTACTTATGTTTTATGAGAAATGTATTTCATATTTTGAACGTAACATGTTGTTGAAATGTAAGTTGAGCTATCCAATGTATATGGATATTTAGTTATGATGTAAGACTTTGTATAGTCATTTTGTTGTAACGATTCATGATATAAGATTGAATCAAAGAGATGTAATGTAATGGTTGCGATTCAGGGCAAGAAAGAAGGAAATGTATAAAAGTTTTAAATATTCTGCAATTTTATTAAGTTTAACATCGAATAATGATGTATTATTTAGAGGTTGAATGTATGGTTAACGACCGAAGTCGGGATTTAAATTGTATAGATTTTGGGGTCGTTACAGTTGGTATCAAAGCTGTAGGTTATAAACCTTAGGTAGGAGTACCGTAGGCTATAACCTTAGAGAAGAGAGGTGAAGATAATGAAAGAATAAGCTTAAATAGAGTTTGAACAATAAGAAGTAATTTAAGCAATTTATAAATAGGGGATTTAAAACTTGCGTGAAAGGATTCAAAGAAGAATCTCGCAGAGTTATCAGGAATATGAATGTGGGGTTACCCAACTCCAATAATAAGGATGTAAGGTGATAATAAATAGACAATGTCTATAAAAAGAGAATGATAAAGAAGTTATGAATAGAGAGTTATGTTTAAGTGTGGTACAATTGTACTCTTTAATAGTTGACGTATGGTATCTGGGCTAAACGATTCCTTCATGGATCGGAGGTATATACGAACTAGCAACTCAGAACCTAGTTTGTTGGTTGTTTGTGGGAAACCACTCAGCGTACCATATTGAAACCGTTAGAGACTCGATGTGTACTAAGTGTAGAAATGGACACGTATGATGAGAGTTTAGAACTTGAATGAAATTTTGAGCGATGTAAATGAAGTTAGAAATTCCTAAAGGAAGAATTGTTATATAAACAAGAAGATTCAAAGAAGAATCTTGAAGAGATATAAAGATAAGAAATGGGAGTTTCCTAACTCCAATAGCCAAGATAACGAATAATGTCGTAAATGATAGGAAAAAAGGGGGGGGGAAAGAATGAGGATCGTAAAACAAAACGATCACGAGTTAACAAAAGAATTTTAAGAGAGATGATTATAGAATAAGGTCACGACGTGATCTGTTTAAGTTATAAAAGAAAGATGGTCTGTAATGTTTGAATAATTATAGCTTAATGCTATGAAGATGGTGTACTATGAAATAGTACGGGATAAGTCATGAGGAGTTATAGATGATGTGATACGAGAAATTCGTATCGAGCAAAGAGCAAGTTAAAAGAAAGATAGAGTTAGGTGGGATTTCAATTGAGAACTCATGTGATGGCTGAGTTGTACAAACCTTTGTATGGGCGAGGGTTTTGTGCTTGCACTCAGTTTATCATATTAATAATCATTGGAATGTTTATGTAGCGCTATTTGTTATATGCCTGTTAAGAAGGTGATTCTTTTCTCATGTGTATAACAGATAGGTAGAGTATAGTTAGAGAATATTATAAGGTTAAGTGCGAGTTCTTAAAACTCATACTTATGGTAGGTTCGTGACTCATAATTATATGGTATGTTTTTGAACCCCTCAGCGAATGGACGCCTATGGTCTGACTAGGATAAGTTCTTAAACTCATATGATTGTGGCAAGTTCCTGAACTCATAACGTGTGGTAAGTTTGATGAACTAGGGTATAATTAAGTGAATGGAGTATTGAGGATGATAGGAATAGATAGACGTATTAAGCAATGGATCATTATAGAAAGTGGAGTTGATGGTGGAAGCATAAGTATTCTAAATCTACTAGCTATGCTAGACTTTCGAAATTTATTGACTTCGTGCTGATGTTTACACTTTTATTTTCTTGAAAAACATTGGATCAAATGATGGAACCAATGAGTTTTAACAACAATACTATTATTCGTATGTCTATTCTAATTACTTCGGCTAGACAAAAATGATTTGCAATATATCAAAATGTATTTTATATCATTAATGTATCATGTAACCTGGTGCAAAGATGATAAAAACGATGAAGTCATCAATGCAGTATTACCTAGTGTTGGATGTGATCTAAGGATCGTCAACCCACTATGGTATGATGTAGTATGATAAAGTCACCAAATGACGGAATCCTCAACGGACTGTAAATACAGTGCGGTATCATGACGTCATAAAAAGATTTTTTGAGATTTCTTTAAGATATGAGAATATATATATATATATGTATATGTATATTTCGATTGACGTCCGAATTGTTGTAGAAGTCTATGCTATTTGATTCAGCTAGACGAATATTGAAAGATGTTGATGAAATTCAAGAGTTTCTTGAGAAGTTATGCCAAACCAAATTATTTTGGTGCGGATTCAGATGTTGAAAAGCTGAGATGAACAACCCTTTTATAGGGGATTACGCGGAGGCGTTGAGATGTTTGTGCACAATACATTATACGAAGGGCTGATCACCCTAACTACGAGGAGTCCCTATAGTCTTCTGACTATTAAAGTTTAAGTTGAAAGATTACTTATAACTATAGACATACGCATAGCGTTTAAATGTTTGTGCACACTACATCGTACGAAGGGCTTAACACCTTAAGTACGGGGGTCCTTATAGTCTTATGACTGTTAAAGTTGAAGTTGAAAGATTACTTGGAACTGTGGACATAGTTCGTGGTCTTATGACCCTCAGCATGATTTAGAATCTTTTAAATTCCTGTTATTCATATCGCTTCCCAATTATTGAGCAATTGTGGAAGATTCTTGGTATTCTAAAAGGTGAATGTGGTAAGGATGATATTCCTTAGAAAGAAGTGAGTCATAGAATACGACACTGAATGATGAATATGTCGAATAAGTGAGAAAAGAGATTTTGAAGTCAGAAGGATATGAGTTATTAAAGAATAATGTGAAACTTTTAATAGAAAAGTTAATAACTGTAGAATGATCTTTGTGGAAAGAAAGTGGTTATAGAAACCAATGAATGAATGAAGTAGTGATGTAAAATCTACTTTGATAGAATGAATGAATAAAAATTAATAAATAAAAATTCGAGGACGAAATTCTTAGAAGAAAGGGTGAATGTAATATCCCGAGAGTTTATGATAGCGATTTCCGAGTGTTTATGATAACGATCCTTAGAAAAGGAAATGAATGAGTTAAAAGATATATAATACTCAAAATATAATTGAGTTCAAATGAAAGTTATGAAATGAAACCTAGAATTTGTTAGGTAATGAATGTAGTAGGAAATATAAAATCTATATTTAGATAAAATGATGAAAGATTTCTCTGAGTTATTTGTGTAATTTGTGTCTTCGATTCTGGGGACAGAATCTTTTAAGTAGGGAAGATTGTAACGAATGAGTGGTTTGAGTTATGATTCTGAGGACAGAATCCTTGTAAGGAGGGAATGATGTAACAATCCAGATTTTTAGTTATATTATTTAAATATTTATTGAATTATATAAATATGTAATGGTTGTGTTTATCGTTGAATAAGTATTTATTTAATTGATTTGATGTGATTTGGTTATTTATTTGTTTAATAAATAATTAATGAGTGAAGGAAAGTAATTATTTTGAAATAGTAATCTAATTTAATTTAATAATTAAGTTAGAGAGTTTATAATGATTAAATAAATTATTATATTATGCAATGAATTGTTATTAGAATTAATTAAATTAAGTATGAAAACTTAATTAATTAGAAGTGTGACAAATAACTATATTATAAATGGTTATTAAAATAAATTAAAGTAGTTTTAATTTATTTTGTCAAACAAGGCTTAGATATATTAAGTCTTTAATTTGAAAGAGTTTTGCCAAACGGAACCTTATGGCTTTTGGATTATAAATTTTGAATTATTAATAATATAATATAAATAAAATATATATATTAATTTGGTAACTGATAAATTGAATAGGGGTATTGAGTAGGCGTCGATTTTGTTTTAAACGGGCGTGCGTTGGTTTTATTTTGTTTTTTACGTAAAGAGTATTTGGGTTTTGGCTTAAGAGAAAAGAAAAGGAAGATTGCAGAAATTGAGAGAGAATAAAGTAAATTGAGAGGAAAAGGTGTCTGAAGTTGCAGGGTTGCCTGTGACTAGCAAGGGTTAGCAAGAATTTCTTAACAACAAAAGGTATGTTTTAAAACCTTAATATATATATATATATATGTTTTTACGTCTCTGTGTTCTTCTATTTCACTGTAAATATAAAGTTTTTACAAAATTCTTTAGTAGTTGTTATATAACTGAACTATGGTGTTTTATGGGTGTATGATGTTAGAAGTAGTGTTTAAACATGAAAGGTTATGTTAATTTCGTTTAAGAGGAAGGAAACTGTTTTTTTCCAGTATATATTCCGGCACATGGCTGTTAACAGTCAAAATATTCATTAGTTTAGTTGTTAAGAAGATCAAAATCAGTAAATTGTTGGTAGCTAATTGGGAAATTAAAACTGTCAACAAGTTAATTCTGTTGTTAAGAAGTTCAGAGAATCGTAGTTAAAGTAAACCAATTGGTGGTTATTAGAATTTATAGTGTTTACTGTGTTAAAATATGTCAAATACGAAATTTTGATGTTTAAATCGTGCTTTCAAAATTTAAGTTTCTAGAATCATGGTTTAGTCGATGGTAATTCGTATATGCATGATTAAGTAATGTGTATGTGTAATTGGCATAAGTTATGCATGTTAATTAGTGTTAGAATTGAAGTAATAGACAAAAAAATTAGTTGTTCTGTTCTTCGTGGTTGGGTTCTGCGAGTTTCGGCGCCCCAGTGTCAAAATTCACGCCCCAGCGCCAAATTTCGCGCCCTGGCCCCAAGGTTCGTACCCCAGCGCCAAAATGGGCCAGTAGCTCGCGCCCCAGCACTGTACCTCACGCCCCAGCGCTGTAGCTCGCGCCCCAACGCCACTGTTCCGCGCCCCGGCGCCGAAAAAGTGGTCTGGGTTGGACAGTTTTGACCTCCTGTAGTAAAATGGCCATAACTTTCTCATACGAACTCCGATTGAGGTGATTCAAGATGATACGAAACGAGAACGAGTAGAACTACAACTTTCGTTCTTTAAGTTTTTAAATTTGAGGTCATTAGGATGGGTCAAAATGGTCATATTTAGGACTATTGTGTTTTCGGAGGCAATCGGAGGGTGTCGGACATGCACATATGCATGTGTAGTGCTCCAGACCATAAAAGATGTTTTCCTAAGTTACAAAATATGAATAATAGTAAATATAATGATGCTTAACATTAATATATGATGTATTAGATGAGTTATAGAAGCATAGTAAGCATACACAAGAGAGGCAAACCGGGCGTGTGACGAATGAACGTCGAAACGTCGTGCCAAGTGTTAATGAACTTTTAAAGTGTTTCAATTCAATTGAAATGAATATTATAAGATATGGAGTGGATTTAATATAAAGCTAATAAGTAGTCCTAGCAAGACTTAAGCACTTGAATGAACTGCGAATATGAAATACAATGAGATATAAGTTGAAAGTTAACACAATTAAGTTGAACATTGTGTATTTATTAATAGGAAAGATTATGAGACATAGAGTAGAGTTTACATTACAATTACTGTGTGTTGTTATGTGACTAATATTTGATGTGTATGATTATATAATTACGTAGGGCACGTGAAGTGCAGATAGCTGTAAGCTGTTAAACTGTTATTGGTAAACAACGATCAAGGCAAGTCTTTCGGTTCCTATTTTCTAGGTGGATTTGATGAACTGTTTTAAATTACATGATATGTTATGCATGTTGAAATCATGAAATGTTAAAGTCAATATATGACTGCATTATTTTGGCTAAGTAATGATGATTGAGTAAGGAACTCAATATTTATATTTGTTATGTGAATTAAAAGCATGTATGCCATGTTACTTTAATGAGATGTATGTCGAGCATGTTATTAGGTGCTTTGTGATGCATGAAAACTGTTAGACTTTGTTGGGCTGTCGAGCTCACTCTTGCAAATAACCATTTTTGCAGGTCAAGATTTTAAGGTAAAGATACGTGCTATGTGAGTTATAGAGATCTATATTCACGAAGATTACTTATGTTTTATGAGAAATGTATTTCATATTTTGAACGTAACATGTTGTTGAAATGTAAGTTGAGCTATCCAATGTATATGGATATTTAGTTATGATGTAAGACTTTGTATAGTCATTTTGTTGTAACGATTCATGATATAAGATTGAATCAAAGAGATGTAATGTAATGGTTGCGATTCAGGGCAAGAAAGAAGGAAATGTATAAAAGTTTTAAATATTCTGCAATTTTATTAAGTTTAACATCGAATAATGATGTATTATTTAGAGGTTGAATGTATGGTTAACGACCGAAGTCGGGATTTAAATTGTATAGATTTTGGGGTCGTTACAGTGACAGACCGCACGTTGCTATCACTTCCACCCGTATTTTGTACACGAGTCTCCCTCGTCTGATTTTGCATGAACTGCAAAAAGCTCCTAAACATTTCGTCATTCATCGTTTGCTCGGTAGTGTTGTTTACAGGAGGAATATTGCCTTCCTGTTGCACGTTCTCCTGGTTTGTAACTAAAGGTTGTTCCACAGTCTCATAACTCCATTGTTAACGTTCTTAGCAGCCATTCTTAAATACTGCCATAAAACAAGGGTTAATTAAACAAATTAACATATCACATAATATCCCTATATTATGACCGACCAACAAATAAGCTTAGGTAGGACACACTAGCGAACGATTTACTCGTTTCTCCCCTCCTAGTTCTATTCTCCGATCTCCGCCAGAGACCATATCCCTAAGCTCTGATACCAACTGTGACGCCCCCAAAATAGGTATACAACACCCATTCTGAGTCACCAAATACATGGTACATAAAGTAAACTTCAACTTCAATAATACAAATGTCGTGTGAAATACGACAATACATACTGTGAGTTTAAATACAAATATTGTCTTCTAGACAATATCCATACTCAAATAAGTCGTCATTACAATTATTCAAACACTATTTTACAGAAATAGTGATGATTGCTAAAACATCTTTCTAGAACTATTACTCCATACCCCGACTCGATCCTGCTATGTTCTCACCTCCTGAGAAGAAAAATGGAACAAAAAGGAAAAGGGTGAGCTCAACTAGCTCAGTAAAGAATATTATGACTAAGATAATATACAACAAATTATCATTAGTCTTCAACAGGGAAAAATCTGATAAAATATAATAGACAACAAATTTTAGATCAACAACTGCAGCGGAAACAACAAACCATTAGAAGAGTCAAGTAGAGAATGAGTTCTACTATCTTCTAAGATTTAAAAGTCCATCATCAATATTTTATCCCTGTAACAACAATCAATAACCATCTTTAATCAAATATTCATCTTTGCACTACATGCCAAAGATATTCATTTGTATCACCAGTCGGTCATGTTCATCTCAACACCTGTTCATCTTTGCACTACGGGCCAAAGATATTCATCTGTTAATCATTCATCTTTGCACTACAGGCCAAATATATTCAGTAATATCATCATTTAGGACTGAGGATGATGAAAAATATCTTAAAGAAAATGAATCAAGTGAGACAGAAGGACAAATAGTAGGGATTCGTATAACAGTTTATCTAAGATCAATAATACTTCATAATAATCAATTGTGAAGCAGAATTCAAAAATAAAGATCAAAACATGGATACAATCAAAGATAGTAACCATAATAGACATTTTGGACAAAAAGGGAAAATTTTATTTTTCGGTGAATAGTGTCGTATTCGTGAATAGTGCCGTATACGTGAATATTAATCCCGACACAAAAAGTTCCAAATTTGATAAAAAAAAACTCATATCAATATTTCAGTATAATTATATTGAAGAAAATAATATCATTTAAGAAGAAAATAATATCACTTACCTCAAATAACCGTACTTCTGACTGAATTTCGGGTATAGTGCTGACAGAAACTTGCACCGTATAACAACACTCAAAGTATACTCACAAGAATACGCTCGATAATATAGAGAGAGAAAGAGAGAAAAATTGTTTCTGGTGTGATTTTTAATTTTAACTTAGCACTCTATTTATAGGAAAATGCTAGAACGCCATAGGAGACTAAATAATAAAATAATATTATTATTAGTCAAAATTTCCTACGCATGCTATATAGACCATGACCAGCCACCACCTTAGAAAAATTTCCAGCAGCCCATGTGTTTGAAAAACCAAAAGTGGGTCCCACCCATAAATTTAATAAAAATTATTTTATTTTCCAAAACTTCAACAATTCATAGAAAATAGCCCGCTTATCAGAAAAATTCAAAACTCGCCTGTTTCCATAGGAAATTTAATTCTCTACAACTTTAAAAGTTTAAGTTTTTCCAAATTCCAAACATAAAATATCCGAAATCCACAAACGGATGATTTTTAATATCTCTGCACCGACAAAATACTGATAAAACGCCGCAGCATTAATTCTTTCATTTTTATCCACATAAAAATAAATATATCCATCATTTATATCCACATAAAATAAATATTTTCTTATCATATAAATCAATAATTAATTATTCACAAATAATATTACAGAATCACAATTATGACAACCAGGTTGTTCATAGGAAAGAGGGGACTTTCCAATAAGGATTTCTCCTTACTGGCGCGCAATTAGATGACCAAACCTCTCCTTAGACAAAACTTTCTAGACATTGCCAATAATGCTATCTAATAATATTATTCAAATAATATGAATTATTGATCTGATAATAAAAAATACTGTGCAGCAACAATTATTGAAACAACAATAATATAAAATATCAACGCATCAATTATTGAATCAATAAAATAAAATATTGAACAGTAACTACTATAACAATTATTGAGTAGTGCATTCTTACGTACGAATCAATAATTTAACTATACTGTGCAATACCGTGTGCTACTGTGACACTACGCGTATTACTGTATTTTAACCACCGGGTATTCTAACAGTGTTAACGGTAACAACTACGCCTTATTTATAAAAATTCAAACTTGTCATTTTCTTCATCCGACAATTATTCTGTTATGGGCCCCACAATTGACTGCGCCGTCGTACGGATATTCCCGACAAGAAGAATATTCCACGACCAAACGAATATTCCCCGACAACAATGATTATTTTATAACCACTTGCTTATTTTGTAAAATTTACACATTTCACCCATAACCAAAGTATTATATCAAATTATCACCTTACTATTCCAAGATAATAAATAGGGAAATTCAATTTTATTTATAATAAGTTGGGGTCTTACAATCAAACTAATCAAAAGGTGTTTGTTGCGAAATATGATGCCTTCTTGGAAAAGGAGTTTATCCTTGAAGGGGTCAGTGGGAGTAAGATATATCTTGAAAAGGTTCAAGAATCACAAAATACTACGGATCAAAGTTAGGTACCTAACCAAGTAGAGATTCCTTCTATACCACACCCTATTAGTAAATCTGGAAGAGTACCAAAGATACCTGATAGGTATGGATTTGACATAGAGGATGACGATGAGGTACGCATTATAGATGATGATGATCCATTGAATTACGAACAGGCTGTGAGTAATAAAGACTCAGAGAAGTGGCAAGAAGCCAAGAAATCCGAGATGGACTCCATGTATAAAAACCAAGTATGGACTTTGGTTTCACCACTTGAAGGCATTAAGCCTATTGGGTGTAAATGGGTCTTTAAAAGAAAGACTGGAGTAGACGGCAAGGTAGAGACCTATAAGGCCCGACTGGTCACAAAAGGATTCAAACAAAGACAAGGAGTTGACTATGACGAATCCTTCTCACCAGTAGTAATGCTCAAGTCCATTTGGATTTTGCTTGCGATTGCAGCTTACCATGACTACGAAATCTGGCAGATGGATGTGAAAACGTCCTTCCATAATGGGAAACTTGAGGAGGATGTGTATATGACACAGCCAGAGGGATTTATTTCAAAGGTTAGAATAAATCAAGTCTATAAGCTACAACGATCCATTTATGGATTGAAGCAAGCTTCTCGTAGCTGGAACATCCGTTTTGATGAGACAATCAAAGAGTTTGATTTTATCAAAAATGAGGATGAACCATGTGTGTACAAGAAGGTTAGTGGAAGCGCTATTTCATTCCTCGTATTATATGTTGATGATATATTACTGATAGGGAATGATATTCCTATGCTACAATCAATTAAAATTTGTTTATCTAAACACTTCTCCATGAAGGACTTGGGAGAAGCATCCTATATTTTGGGGATAAAGATCTATATAGATAGATCTAAAAGGATGCTTGGCTTATCCCAAGGAACGTACATTGACTCGATGCTAAAGAAGTTTAGCATAGAAGATTCTAAAAGAGGTCTCATGCCAATGAGCCATAGAATACATCTCTCCAAGAAACATGCCCCAAAGACACCTAAAGAGAGAGACCGTATGAGTAAGATTCCTTATGCTTCAGTAATAGGATCTATCGTGTACGGTATGATATGTACTAGACCAGATGTCGCTCATGCACTTAGTGTAACAAGCAGATATCAGTCGAATCCAGGAGAAGAACACTGGAAGGTAGTGAAAAATATCCTAAAGTACTTAAAAAGAACTAAGGATGTATTTCTTGTCTACGGTGGGTTTAAATTGAAACTAGAGGGCTTCACAGACTCAAGTTTTCAGACGGACCAAGATGACAGTAAATCCGTTTTGGGGTATGTGTTTACCTTAAACAGTGGCGCAGTGAGTTAGAAGAGTTCCAAACAGCAAACAATTGCTGATTTAGTGACAGAGGTAGAACACATAGCTGCAAGTGAAGCTGCAAAGGAAGCTATTTGGATAAAGAAATTTATTACCGAACTTGGTGTGGTTCCTAGCATTACAGGACTAGTACCTTTATTCTGTGACAACACCGGAGCTGTTGCGCAGGCTAAGGAACCCATGTCTCATCAGAAATCCAAACACGTGTTGCGGCAGTTTCATTTGATCAGAGAGATCATTGAAAGAGGAGACGTCACCCTTGAGAATATGGACTCTCCAGACAATATTGTAGATCCATTTACTAAAGCGTTAACAAAATAGTAGTTCGATCGTCACTTAGAGAATATTGGTATGACATACCACGACGATTGGCTTTAGTGTAAGTGGGAGATTGAAAGTAGTATGCATACAAGCTAATCATATATGATGATAAAGCATATACTTTGTAATCAATCTTATTTATTTATTAATAAAAGAATTATTTATCAAATGCATTTTATTATCTACATGGTGCTGTTTTAATAATATGTGATAAACTCATAGTTTTAAGCAATACTTTTAGAATTATGATGAGATCATGTTAATGAGATCTAAATTCTTAGATAACTTAAAACTAAAATGTTCCCAATCAATGGATTACTAAAAAGGGGATTAGTGAATTCGAATAGATTGGTACGTACGTTGCTAGCTCATTGGATGAGGATGATTGATCTCATGATCATTTGTGTGGAGACACTAAAGCAAGTATGTAGGTGCTTATTAGAGAATAAGTTCACTAAACGTAACTCGCTAAGGAATACCTAATGGAGTTTTACTTGTCTGTCAATAGGAATTCCTATAGTGATAGTAGTACAAATGATCCTTAGACATGAGATCATCATAGTATCTTATATATAATGAATTACACTTTGACTTATTCCTTAAGACCTTTAGGGTATATCAAAGGGTATACTTGGGTGTAATAAGTTATATACAGAGATAATGAATGATCAATAAAGAATCTACCACTTCTAGTAAAAGAAAAGAAATATCCTATGTGATTCGATAAATGACAACCCAGAAATCCTTGGCCAAGGTGGAATGAAATTAGAAAGTAGTTTCTAATTTGCATTCATTAGGAGTTGTGCATTTGAGAATCGAAATACATATAATTAAATAAAATATAACTTGACAGTAATTCCATATCTTATATTTAATTGGGATATTGTATGGTGGAAGGATTGAATTGTACGGTAACTATTAACTCAAAGGTTCTTTTATGATTAATGTTAAAATCTGTATTATCTGAAAAGTCGTTGATCGCTAGGGAAGCTTATCCATATTGTAGAATAAATATTATTTATTTGAATAAATTAATCGTTTAATTTATTTATTTAAATAAGATTAGAATTGTTCTAATTGATTTATTCACAACCGGTTTAATATGGAGAACCTAAATGGTCACACCATAAAAGGAAGAATAATTATTTAAGAAGTTAATGGCATAATCGTAATAATATGTTAAGTATATTTAATTTAATCTATGGTGATAGAATAAATTAAATAACTTAATATTTATTATTTAATATTTTAGAAATATTAAATATAAATTAATAAGAGGAGTCTTATAAATTTTATTACAATTATTATTATTTTAATTTCTAAAAGAGTTTAGAAATTAATTTAATATAAGTACTCTCATTTATTCTTAATAGGATTAGGAGGAAAAATTAGTTAAAGGAGTTTAATTAATTATTCCTAATAAGATTAGGGAGTCCGTTTAATTAAAAGAGTTTAATTAAATAAATAATATCTTATTTTTAATTAAATAGGGTTACCTGATATCTTTATAAGAGGAGTCTTATATCAAATATCATATATACGTAATTCAAATAGTTGGAGAGTACACCCCTTTTTCCATAGAGATAGGAAAAACTAGGGTTTGAGCCGATGCATCCTTCTTCTTGAAAATTCTTCTTCCTTGGTGGATCACCTCTAGAGGTCATACATTTGGGTGGCTAACATTGATCAAAGGAAGGAATTTACTTGGAGATTCAAGGAGATCGCGGAGAAGTAGGAGGTGAACTCATACACGTAGAAGCTCGTATCTACAAGGGTATGATTTTATAACTTCTTGTTCTTCGTTTTAATTAATGATATGCATAAAGGATGATCCGGGTAATTGGTTTGTGAAAAAATTTAAAATCTAATTTTACTTTGCTTCCGTTATTTTTTGCAATTTGATTGCTACTTTGATTTTTACAAAACCTAATAGTTATAACCTCCACTCCATCCCTAGCCTGGTTTGCCTCCCACCAGAAGTTGGCCTCTCCTTTCATCATATATGTTGCAAAAGAAGTCTTTTGCCCCTCTTTAAAATTTGCTATTACAAATGTCTTCTCAATCTGTTTCACCCAAGTTTGGGCTTCTATAGGGTACATAGTTTCTTTGAACTCTGGTGGACCTACACTCTTGAAATCCTTAAACGTAGTAGCACGTACTATTGCAGGATTAACATGTATATTTGCACCATTTCTATTAAAGGTAGATGTTAAGAAGTTAACAAACTCTTGCATCGGGTTAATTTGTCCCTCTTCGGGTTGATTCACATTAGCTTCCTAATTCCGTTGTCTTCTTTTTGGTGACATATTTATGTTAAAATGAATAACAGTTCATTATTACTTTTTTCTTATTAATTAGTCATTATTCATTTTTTAATAGTAACCTAAAATCATTACAAAACATGTTCAATAAAATAATTATATTGATGTGCTTTCTTCTTTGTAGTATAATACTACATCGTTCACCATTACATAGCCTTAGCTAATTACATTACTTTCCCGCAATTACTTTCCAAAAATTGGGATTTACAAAAGACTACCATTTGATTATACAAAAGAGGATTTTACGTCACTACATAAATACACAAATATTTACATATCTATACCTATTCTAGTTATTAACTACATTACATCTACCTAATGGCATTTTCATAATTCGCATCGGCAAGACTGGCCAGCATATCCCTACTGATCATATGCCGAGTCTGCCATGCTTCCACAGGATACTTAGCAACTTGTCGCTGATAATCCTCATGTGAACTCGTGTGAATATAGGACATCCTTCTAATCTTATGCTTCTTGACCTTTAGCTCCTCCCTAAGCTCGAAGGCCTCATGTTTTAGCTCACGGACCTTATCCTTAGCCAAAACTTTCTCATCATGTTCAACCTCCCAAAACATCTCCATGTCCCTATTGTCCTCCAAGATGTCATGGACCTCCTCCTTCAGTTCCTTTACCTATTTACCTAACTGGATATTCCTATCCAACACAGTCATGAAAAATGCCTTCATTGAATCCCCCGATGTTATCTCCTCTGTAGGTATTACCGTATTAAACGATACTACCTCCACCTCCTTCTTGAACATTCCATCAAATAAGGATGTAAACCCTACGTTCTCAGAATCTTTTGATTCATCCACCAACACGTTTGGCACTTCAGCTACGGGTGTCAGTAAAATCTTTATCTGGTTCACTGACTCCTCGTTAACCACATGTATATCTCTATACATCACATTATCTCCTGACATATACGATAAAACATAATATCCTGATTAGTACACAATATTGGAATATTATAAACACATATCACATTTAATGCATTTTAGGGTTAACTTCATCTTTTAATTCTTCGTGTAATGAATTTCTTAAGGTTAACGCCTAAAGTTTTTCCCCCCTTAGATTTTATAACCTACATGTAAGAGCCCAATTTTTTATGAATAAAGATTTAATTTCTAAATATTATTTTGAATAATAAGGTGTTATTTGATATAATGCTATAGTTATGGGTGATATGTGCAAATTTTGCAAGTAAGAAAGTTGTCATAAAATATTCGTTTGGTCTATGAATATTATTTTGTCGAGAAATATTCGTACGACGACACAATCATTGGTGGACCCCACAACAGAATGATTGTCGGATATAGAAAGTGATAGAAATAACTCTTTTATAAAAATAACGGCAAAATTTTTACCGTTAACTGTTGAAATACCAGTGATAAAAGAACAGTAATACGCGTGGTTGTATAGTAGCACACGGTAGTGTACAATATCTCTGATTAGTGATGCTTACGTAAGAAGTCACTCAGTTCATTTAATAATTGCCACAGCAGTTATTGCATAGTATCTCATATTATTAATTCAATTATTGTCACAATATCATCTACAAAATATTTTATATTATTAAATCAATAATTGAGACGATACAGTTATTCATATTATTATTTATATTATTGACAATGTCTAAAAAGTTTTGTCGAGGAAAGGGGTTATGTTATTTAATTGGGCTCCAATAAGGAGAAATCCTTATCGGAAATCCCCATCTTTCT
This sequence comes from Panax notoginseng, assembly GCA_016801055.1. Lineage (NCBI taxonomy): Eukaryota > Viridiplantae > Streptophyta > Magnoliopsida > Apiales > Araliaceae > Panax > Panax notoginseng. Next base: position 98,854,056 of record CM029022.1, on the reverse strand, counting down.
TGAGAATGATCTGGTTGTCAATATTGTGAGTTATTAATAATGAATAATTGTTGAAAGATTAAAATGTGTTTATTGAAGATAAGTGATTTGTGATAAATATTTATTCAATTTTTGATAAAAATAGAGGGGTTTTGTTAGAAGGTATTTGTTGTAAGTATGACTTATTACATGGACCCCCATTTACTCATTTTTCAAAATCGCCGGTAGAAAGTTGTCTCAATTTTATTTTATTATTAGTATAATAGTAATACAACAGAAAACTTTTTATATAAAACAGAATACTTTATATATTATACATAAAGTTATTTATTTTATTAGATTATAATTAGAATATATTATATTTTATATAAAATTTTTGTTTTATTAGAATATTTTATTGCACAGGGATGAATAGTGAAATCAAATTTTCGCTGAATTCTTCACCCGTAAAAATGTTACTGTGCGTCCGTGATTATTTTTGTAAATAGTGCCCTTCCATTCTCCTATAAATAGGATGCTTAGTTAAGAAATGAAAATCACACCAGAATCAGAGAATTCTTCTTCTATAATATTGTGCGTATTTCTTTCTACTATAAGAATACTTTGAGTGTTGCTAATAGTGAAAGATTTCTTCAAGAATATATCCCCTATAGTAGTCATATTTAGTCTCCTACTTAGGTAAGGGATATTATTTTCGTTAAATATTCGTAAGGAATATTATTTTCGTTCAATATTCATAAGGGATATTATTTTTGTTCAATATTCGTAAATGATATTTTTTTTCGTTCAATATTCGTAAAGGATATTATTTTCGTTCAATATTCGTAAGGAATATTATTTTCGTTCAATATTCGTAAGGGATATTATTTTCGTTAAATATTCGTAAGGAATATTATTTTCTTCCATACTCTATAGTATGTAAGGGATATTATTTTCGTTCAGTATTCTTAAGGAATATTATTTTCATTCAATATTCGTAAGGGATATTATTTTCGTTCAATATTCGTAAGGAATATTATTTTCTTCCATACTCTATAGTATGTAAGGGATATTATTTTTGTTCAACATTCGTAAGGAATATTATTTTCGTTCAATATTAGTAAGGAATATTATTTTCTTCCAATAATCTATAGTATGTAAGTAATATTATTTCGTTTCATATTCCTAAATCTACAGTTATTTTGATAAGTATTGCTTCTATAATCCCTGAAATTAGTAGAATATCCTTTAATTTTGTGCTTCATCTAGTATCGTTTTATTGGAATATTGGTCTGAACTTTCTTATTAAATTTTAATATTTTCATTCGGAATACTATTCACGGGGGTACTATTTACTCGGGTACTATTCATTCGAATACTATTCAGAGGGTACTATTCATGACAAAATTGGTTTTTTTTTTTGTCCAAATTATTTTTGATACATGAATATCTTTCTTGAATTTTACTCTACAATTAGTTATCATGTTGACAATTTAGACATTCTTGAGCTCTAGATAAATTAAATTATAAATCTCTAATATTTATCATGGATCTCACTTGATTCATTCTTTATATCATTGTCATCATCCTCATGATTATATTATGCTAAAAGTCATCTTTGGCCCGTAGTACATAGATGGACTATTGATTGGTATGATTATGACCAGAAATTGTATATTGGTATAATCATGACCTGTAATGTTACATACAAAGGTTGTGGTTAATGTTCTATTTGGCCCGTACTGCATTGATGGACAGTTGTTTGGGATGACCATGACCACTGGTGATACTAACGAATATCTTTGGCCTGTAGTGCATGAATAATTCGTTGATTTGAAATATTTATTTATTGGTGTTACAGAGATAAAATATTGATGATGGACTTTTAAATCATAGAATATAGTAGACATCATGCTCTACTTGACTGTTCTAATGGATTGATTGTTTCACTGCAGTTGTTGATCTAAAACTTGTTGTCTATTGTATTCTATCAGATTTCTCACCGTTGAGGACTAAGGATAATTTATTCTACATTATCTTAGTCATAATATTCTTTACTGGGCTAGTTGAGCTCACCCTTTTCTTTAATTGTTCTCTTCAGGAAATGAGAATACAGTTGGGACTAGTCGGGGAATGGAGTGATGGTCCAAGATGGTTGCTATAGTAGTTCTCACTATTCTATAAAATAGTGTGATAATAATTGTAATAGGAACTTTATTTGAGTTTGGATATTGTCTACGAGACAATATTTGTATTAAAACTCACAGCTTATATTTTGTCGTATTTTACACGACAGTTAATGATTGTATAAATAAAGTTTGTATTTGAATTCTGTACCATGTATTTAGCGACTCAGAATGGGTTGTGTAGACCTATTTTGGGGGCGCCACATACAGCTTTGATACCAACCTGTGGCACCCCCAAATTTGGGTATTTTCCAACCCGATAGATGGTGTTACACAGTGCTACTCTTCACACATTTATTCCGTTGAAATACTGTAGACACTCGAAATTTTGCATTCCTGTTACTAACCCTGCAGGAGGGAAAAATCATCTTCTAGAGATAACCCTGGAAGTCAAATTAGTTTCAACCCCGGAGACAACCCTAAGAAGTCCAGTTCTCAATCTCGGAGATAACCCCGAGAGACTCAGTTTCAATCCCGGAGATAACCCCGGGAGATTCAGTCCCAACCTCGGAGATAACGCCGAGGGATCCAGTCCAAGTTCCTGAGATTACCCTGAAAAAGTAAGTTTCAACCTCGGAGACAACCCCGGGATACTTAGTTCAACCTCGAAGATAACCCCAGGAGGTCAAGCCAACCTCAGAGATAACTCTGAGGACATTCAACATCCACAGCAACCCAATCTCAAAGATAACCTTGAGAAATGACTGCGCAAAAGATGGAGATAACCCCGGTGGGGGAAAAATCATCATTTTGCCACCTCAGCATCACATCAACGTCATCTCCACACATTTCAATCCACACTGCATATCAAGGTATCCCACAAGAGCCATAGCTCAAAATCCTGAGTAACAACTGCACAAGACAGTACAACAGATAGACTTTGAAGACTATGAGATCTGGCCATGGACCCATCTTCCCGGCTTTGTAAAACCTCTAATCCCATGTCATTGTGTAGCTCTCGACAACAGCTTTCTGAAAAGGTACACCACTCCTTTATCGGAAGCCCAGATTGAAAGTTATGAAGGTTTGAGCGGACAACGTGTAGCCCAAGTGCATGTACTTCGAGACGATGGGACAAGCATAGCATGGGGCAGCCTGGGCAGCAGCAGGTAGACTCGCGGCCATTTGGTCTTTAAATATGACCTCTTGGCAGCTCATTTGAAAAAAAAGAAAGAGAAAAGGACAGAAAACTCTGTCCATTTCAGCATGTAACCCTTACTAGAGTGCTCTAAACTGAGTGATTCTTCTTTCTAAACACTTGTAACCTCGTGTTTTGTAACATACTGAAGTTTAACTGGTGGAAACCTAGTTTTCAGGTGTCAAATGCTATATGAAGTCTTCTTGGCAGCCCACTGTAAGATTTTTCAGATTTTAAATCTTTTTACTACTTTTATACGTAAATATTTACTAACTTTGAGAGTCGCGTTGTGTGGGTATGCCTGGATCATTGATCCATGGCTTTTTATTGCTTATATATATACATATATATATATTGGCGAACTCAAACTCAAACTCGAACTCGAATGAGCCTGGATAGAACATTCGGTGCATTTACTACTTTTATATAATATGATGGGTTGGGAGATCCTTACATGCATTTAAAAGTGTTCATTGGAGAGCTCGAATCCTACGCTAAGAATGAAAAGCTCACAATGCAGCTATTTTAGAAAAGTCTGACCAGAGAAGCCAGAGCATGGTACACCAGGTTAGATAACTCCAAAATCCACAGTTGGGAGGAGTTAGCCAATGCTTTCCTCAGTCAATACAGCTTTCAAACTCAGATGGCTCCAGACAGGTATCAAATTACCAAAGTCAAGAAGCAAGTCAATGTGTCATTCAGAGATTATGCCCAAAGATGGAGGCGTCTGGCTGCTCAAGTAATCCCATCAATGACAGAGACTAAGATGGTGATAACCTTCATAAATATTCAAAAAGCTCCATTTTATGAGATGGTCCTAGCAGGCATAGGAAAACCATTCTTCAAAATGATTAAGCACCAAGAAATGGCAGAAATGGGATTGAAGTCTATGAAGATTCAAGACCTCACCGATTTAAAAGTCATAGCTGAGCATATCCAATCTAGAAGTTATGGGAACAACCCCAGAGGGTCCATAAGAAGAAAGAAGAGGATGTTTCAGTGATACTGCAAGGACAAACTCAAAAAGGCAATCAAAACTTGCCTATTCAAAGGAGAAACTATTCCCCTTTTCAAGCACAATCCTCAAATCCTCCCTTGCCAAAGAGTGGAGAAGTCAGACGCTCAAGAGTGTTCACACACTTATGGGACTCACTCAAAAACATTTTCAAACTTCTGACAGCTCAGGAGAAAATCACTCATCTCCTTCCACCAACCAATCCAAGTGGAAAGGGCTTCAATACAAGCAAGAAGTGTGCTTACCATTCTGGAGCTCCAGGCCATGACACTCAGGATTGTTGGGCCCTCAAGCATAAGATCCATGACTTAATAGACAGTGGTAAGATCGTGGTAACTAAGCCCGAATAACCACATGTTCAAGATAACCCTCTCCCCCAACACAAGGAATATGATGTTAACATGATCAATAGAAGCAGTGGAGAGTGCTCCAAATACCTCAAATATATGGGTGGTTCTCCCCAAACCAGCAAATATAATTCTGACAAGTGGGATTATTCAGAGTTCCAGTTTATAATGGAACGGGAGTTGAAGTTTATTGATGAACAAGTCAATCAACTGGCGAAACTGCTGGTACGTCAACACCAAGTCACACGACAATTGTTTAATCAGGAGTATACAAGTCTCCTTTCCCTTATCACAAAGACTCCACCACAGACCCAAGAAAGTGAAAACTTGGAGGAAAAGCTTTCTAGAAAAGCAAGAGCCCAAGCCCGTCAGGAACAAAAGGGAGTTCACCTATTTAGGCCAACCGATGGAAGAAATATTGCAGATGCTGATCAATGAGGGTACAACACTGTTACCTCCAGTCAACCCACACTCAAAAAGATTTGATGTTACCGGAGTCTTTCAATATCACTCCCATTCTCGTGGTCACTGCACTAAAGAATGATGGGCACTTCGTCATCTTATCTAAAATATGATTGACAGTAGTGACCTGTAAATGGCAGACGATAACACCGTATCACTTGAGAGTGGACATACATTTCCTCCAAGATCACAAAGATGGAAGGAAATCATAGTAGTCATATCCTCTGAGGGAGACCTGACTGCAACATCTCTTACAATTTAACCCATCAAGCTCAAAGAAGTTGAAAACCCTTTGAAAGTGGTTGTACCAGAACCACTTGTACTACCATTCAGACCGCAGTATCCTATCATCAACCTTAAGAAAGTCCCATAGAACTATGGAGAGGTTAAAGGATCAACGTATAACACCACTACTGCGGTATCCAAGGAAAATCTACTATATCTCCCTCAATGAGTGATGAAGCCAGTCATCAAATCTCAAGGGAAAGTGCCCAAGGAGAAAATTGAATAATTCCTTCACCAAATGGTATATAATAAAGCCAAGGTGGTGCAAAGCTTGAAAGAAACACCGCAACAGATATCTATTCTGGACTTGGTATTGTATTTAGAAGATCCTCGGAAGGTCTTACTGAAGATATTAAAAGAAGCCCACTTGCCAAAGACAGTGGATGTAAAGAAGTTTCATCATTTGGTAGATCACATCTTCAACAACATTGTGATATCTTTCACTGATGAGGACATACCTCCTGAAGGGACGGGTCATTGCAAGCCATTATACATAGCAGTGATGTCTTCCAGATATGTGGTCGGAGGCGTGCTAATAAATAGAGGATCATCCCTCAACATCTGGCCCTATGCCACATTCGAAAGAATGAAGATCAATCTCAATCGAATACGAAGCAGCCACACAATCATCAAAGCCTTTGATGGATCTCAGCAAAATGTTATCGGAGAGATTGAATTACTAGTGGAAATTGGTCCACATACATTCTACATATCCTTCCAAGTACTCAAAATCACTACATGATATAATTTACTATTAGGAAGACCTTGGATCCATATGGCGGGAACCATCCCATCCACTCTTCATCAACAACTCAAGTATATCATCAACGGTAATCTGGTCACTATCAATGCTGAACCAGAGTATCATGTCTAAAGAGATATACCTCTAATCAGTTTCAATGAACAAGTTGAACCTGTGAGCTTCCAAGCCCTTGAGGTGAGCAACACTCACTATCAACCCATCGAGCCTCCAGCACTAAAACCCTGAGTTTCTGCCGAGGTAATGTCGGTCAGTCAACAAATGATATCCTTGGGTTTCCAACCAGGACACATGTTAGGAAAAAATTAGCAAGGAATCAAATGCCTAATTTAAATTCCCAACCAGACAGAGAAGGCTGGACTAGGATACTCCTCTAGGTCAAGTCACAGGAACCCGCACAAGCATACACGAGTTCCTTCATCTAAAATGTTATTGCTTAAACCTAAAGATACAGATTATGTACGGCCTCTAAGGAAAATTCTTGTCTCTATGGCGGGTATGTTGTTTCCCAAGCTGAGATCGACTAAAGGGAAAGAAGTCCTAATTCCAGACCAAGACATTGAGGAAAGGAAATAAAGGCGCAAACAAGACATAAAGAGGCGATTATCCAAAGATGTACGTCCTAGTACATACAGAGGGTATGAACGATGATATCCCAGATGATGACTGTCCAGACATCATGGTCATTATTCAAGAGGAGGAGGATGATAACCGCCCCTTCTTTATAGCTGTCCACTAGGACTTGACCCTCGGCAATTGGAGCAGCACTCCTTGCATTTGCTGAAAATGGTAAAAAGGGCAGAAAATCCCTCTGCCCTAGATAGCAATAACTGCTTACTTTTGTTGCATAGTATTAGTAGTTATTTTTGTCATGCCATGCTAACACTCTATATGATCAAGCAATTTCATATATTAAGTGAAAGCATTTTGTTTCAAGACTCTAGAGTTAGATTTGTCTAAACTTGCTGATGGAGTGCCTATTCTTCACAAGGATTGCAACTTTGATGTAAAGTTAGACTCTGACTTGTTGGAGATTGAGCAGGAGGACTATGAGGTGCCTGAGGGGATCAAAGAATGGGCCGAAGACAAACGCAAGCCAAATCTTGATCAAACCAACTCTTTTAACCTTGGAACCTCAGAAAACCCCAAACAGATCCAGATTGGTATGAACCTTACCCCAAGCCAAAGGAATGACATGGTTACTTTACTGACCCAATTCCAGGATGTCTTTGCATGGTCTCATGAAGACATGATCGGATTATCCACTGACATCGTCATTCATTGCCTACCCATTAAAGAGGGATTCAAGCTAGTTAAATAGAAACTCAGGCGATTAAAACCTGAGTGGAGTTTGAAAGTCAAGGAAGAAATTCTAAAACAATTTCAAGTTGGCATCATCATGGTATCAACATACCCTGAGTGGCAATTGTAATACCCGGGAATTTTATAAAAAAAATTAGTAATAAAATAAAGGTATTTGCAATTATTTGTGTGATATATATATATATATATATATATATATATATATATATATATATATATGTATATGTGATATGGGACTAATAATTCAATACAAATTGAATCATGTATGAAAGGATTAAGAAATATATTGATAATGTTGATAAGCTTGGTTATGATTAATTAAGCTTAAGTGTTAAGCCTTTTGTGGCACAATTAATTTCGTAATAAGATTAATTGATGGATACCTTAATGAAGTGTTGGATCTAGGATATATTCAAGCCCAACATTAATAATGTAACATACTTACATAAGTTGGGAGTTTAGCCCAAGAAATTGAATTGGTAGACTAATGTTTAGCCCAATGTGTATAAGTATTTGTGCCTAGCCCAAACTTAAATTAACTTGGGAATAACCCAATGTGTAGTTTGGAATAAAGAGGGATAATATACTTACATTATATGTGGGTGTGTAGGTATATATATATATATGTATAGAGAATTATATGTATATATACAATTAGCAAGCAAATAAGCTAGCATGTTGTATAAAAGAGCAAAAATATAAAATGTAACATAAGGCAATACGCCCCATAACAGACCATGCCCTTTCCCCTTGCCAAAATACTGATATTTTTTAGCTAATTGAGCTCACAAGCAAAGTCCATGTGTGGGAAATGATGGTGCAAGTACTAGGAATAGTGTAGGAATAGTGTGGGTTGGTAGAACTTTGCACCAACTCCACTTTTACCCTTGGTTAATACCCCAGTTATTGGATTATGATTTTCCTATAAATAGGAGCCTTAGAGTGTTGATGGAAGTTTGCCACATTTCATTTGCTAAGTTTTAGTATAGAGAGAGCTAGAGAAATTGAGAGAAAAAAAGAAACCTAAGGGAGCTCTTGCATTTTGGTGGAGTTCAAGAAGGAGAAGCAAAGGTGGAGAGCTACTTGAGGTTCCTAGCTAAGAGGAAGAAGCCTTCAAGAAGTAAGTTTATAATCTAGCTTTATTTTTGTCAAGCTAAGTTAGTATATGTAGATATAAGTAACAAATGCATGTTTGATTGTGGGAGGTTTGTGTGTTGTGTGAACATGATGGATCCAAAAGTATAAGGATGAGTATTAGAAAGAGTATATATGATATACATGCCTTGTATGAGATAATGAAACCAAATGAATAAGAAAAATGCATGTGAGCATGAAACCTAGCTTAATATGCTTGAAAGTTTGATAAATGTGATAAATGTGTAAGATATGTTTATAATCCTAAAATGTTATATTAAGCATATATGAAATACAATCATAACACAAGTTGAATCATCGGATTCGGGCGTAAAACGAACTCATAGAAAAATAATTGGTAAAACATGTCCAAGTGTGAACCCTAACTTGGAAAAATCAATAATTTGATAAAATAAATATTTTGCAAAAATTGTTCAAGATATCAAATATTGAAGATATGTAAGTTTGTGAGATAATGGAAGTAGTTTAAACTTATTTGGATATAAAATAAACAAGTTATGGAAGATTGAATCAAACAGGGTCAAAAAATCAAAGTGTTAAAAAATCAAATTTTTGAATTCTGCTGGAGAGCGCCTAGGCGCTCAACCCATGCTTATTTCAAGCGCCTAGGCACTAGGCCATTTTTTGAGTTATGTCGGTCCGGTTCGGGTCGGGTCAAACGGGTCAAAGCTTATTTTTTTTAAGATAAAATGAGATAAAATAAGATTAATAACAAGATAACATAAAATAACAATTAATATTAATTGTGAGTTACTAATGTAGACAATCGAAATTTTGTTTTCCTGTTACTAAATATGTAGGAGGACAAAAGCGTCTTTTTCACACTCCAGAGATAACCCTGGAGGACCACAACATGAATTCCAACCCCAGAGATAGCCCCAGGAGATTCAGTTTCCAACCCCGGAGATAACCCTAGGAAATCAGTTTCCAAACCTGGAGATAACCCCGGAAAAATCAAATCCAACCCCGGAGATAACCCCGGGAGATCAAGTTTAATGCCCGGAGTCAACCCCGGGAGGTGTTGCCTCTTTTTTTTAGTTCTAACAAAAGAGCTCTAACTCATACAAGCACACATGTGTCAACAAGCAATACAGAGTAAGTCGAGTATCGATCCACGGAGAAAGTTGTCTAAATTAAACTATTATGCATCAACTAAATCACTATTTTTATATGCTTAAACGATGTTTATAATTGTGAATTGCTTTAAATACAAATAATAACTAAAATAAGAATAGTAATGTAATAAATCAAATCTGGAGATAATGGGATCCTAACTTTATTTAATTGTTCATCTAATTACAACCGTCATGCAAGATTATTCACGTATCACAGAAAAGTAGCCAAGAGCCCTAATGTAGACATAACCATTTTTTAATGCATTATGACTTATTTACATAACATCCACATGTAATAGGCACTATATAATCATCAATAAAACCAACATCACTATATTTCTATGTGAAATTGCAGCAATATTGAATTTAAGCACAAGCCCTTATATAACTCATACGGTGAAGCAATATATGTCTATCTGGTTCACGAAATACAAAGCTAAGCAAAACATCCCCATATACGCATGCTATCATGATTACAATCCATACTCGCATATTATTTTTCAATTCCATACAAGCACATAAAACGAATGGTGATCAATCATTCATGCATTCAAATCAACCATGATAGAAATTCCTTATGATACACAAACAGTCCAGCAATCAGGCCATAAGTTAGACTACGTATTAAAATCCATTAGAATCCCATAATGTAGTTTAGTTCATGACTGAAACAAAAGCCATTATTGGATCAAAGCAACACATGGAAAATAAATAAACAATTGAAAGAGAAAAGATAGAGTTGATCAAACCCAATTGCTGATTACAATCCCAACGTAACGTTCAAATCCTCACTAATATCCAGCAACATAAAAGTGAAGCATCCACAATGATTGAATTCCCAAAGAAGAAATAGAAAATAATAAGTCGATGCTTGATTCTCCAATGAAAATCTCTCAAAGTGTAAAACCTAGATTTTTTCTCTGAAAACATGTAAAAACTGATGAATAATACGTCTAGTACCAACCAGAATTGTTTTAACCAACTCAAACTCTTACAATTTAAAAATTAAAATAAAATTAATTAACAGCTGCAGATGTCGCGTGCGGGCGCGCGAGTTCCCTGTGTATTCATCGTGCGGGCGCGCGTGTTCAAAATCTATTCAATCCGGATGATCGCGCGGGCACGCATGTGTTAACCTGTGTAGCCACGCGGCTTCTGCATTTTAACTTTTGTGCTCTGCTGCTGCTACTACTTTTGTATCCAGCTACTAATTCTTTGACATGCCACTCTTCCTTCATCCATCCTCATTTGGATATCTCCAATTGTTCCTTGCGTCATGCTTCCATTAGCCTCATGCCATCTACTATTGCCGAGCTCATGCCATTTCCTGCACTTTTGCACCAAAAGAGTTCTTAATACATGCAATGCGAAATATTATGAAATGCAACTAAAAACACACTAAAATGTACTTGAGATGGGCATAGTTCTCGTGAATTGATATTAAATAAGTAGGTATAAAACCCACTTATCAAATACCCCCAAACTTAAATTGTTGCATGCCCTCAAGCAATGCATACTATAGAAAACACTGAAAATGCAACTACATGCTATGCAACTAAATCATGATGCAAACTAGTCTCACATTGTTCCAGCTATAACAGAATTTCAGTCCAAAATGCCTCATCGAATTATCCAGATTCGAGAATACAAATTCAAACCAAACTATAGGCATAATATCATAAACTCAACTAATTCATATATGCTATAAAGATGATGTGTGTGTGTGTGTGTTATGTTCACCAAAACTTGATTTAAGCAAAGAATACACATGCTAAACTGCTCACAACAGAAAATTATAGTCTAAATCAAGACTCATGTATACTTATGCATCAAAGACTGTTCCAACATATCAAAACAACCTAAGGTTCGACAATGGGCTTAACTGCTTTATTGCTACTCACGAGGGCTATTTTCGCTCTTTCTCGCGGTGTTTATTGCTATTTTTTCTTTTCTTTTCTTTTTTTTTCACATGACTGTCCAATGCCTCATTTCATTAGGCAAACACTGCTACCCCTTAGCGAGCTTTCAACCAATGACTCCCAGACCATGAAAGACCTTAGGGCGCTAGGTGTTAAGACACCCCTACGGGCGTACTTACTCAAGTAGCCAGGGCCCCGAAATAAGACTAGCCACGTTATTGCTATTTTTTATTTTTTTTATTTTTATATATAGCATACCCAAGTTTTCCCAAAGTTTGATTATCAATGCTTTGTACAATCTAAGTCCATTTTCCACATAATTCTCTTTTTACAACTACATTTTCTACCGAGCAATGCAACACATAATTCTTATACCTACAAGCAATTGTGAACATGTCAGTGCAAACCGAAAGCATCTAAACAGCATCATGAATTACATTATGTAAAACATTATATCTAAGCTCATGTTATCCAACATATTCAATAATCCTTCAAAATTCACATTCATCATAGGCTAGACAAAATTTCCATAAAGCTAGAATTTGTGAGACATGCACTAAACATAAACTAACACAGATAATGATGACTAAAAATAAAACAATATAACATGCAATTATTAACTAACATATAAACATGCAAACTTTTAAACTAAACATGAAACTTTAAACTAAACATGCAAATGCTATATGCAACTACACAACTACCCCAATAACCCCAAACTTAGAATATTCATTATCTCAATGAATGGAGATATAGGGTTAGAGAAACTCCCCTAATGCTAAGCTGCACCACCCTCATCGGATGGTGAATTCGGTGGTGGATATGGCATGGTAGTCCCGAACTGTGGCCACTCAAATGTTGTCCCTTGTTGTGCAAATGCCTTCGCCAACGACCTCGTGAGACCCGTAGCAAATGTTGCAAAGTTGGCATACATCGCGTCGACCTTTCGCTCCAACCTTCGGAGCTGTCTATCCCCAGTGGCAGCAGTTACTTGAGTTGACGGGCCCGCTTCTTCTGTCTGAGAAGGCTGCGGTAGTGGCTCTGAGAATGTGGGCTGGATGATAAAACCTTTTCCTCGCGGGTGCGGTGCACCTCCTGCTTAATCCTCGAATTTTGCAATTGTTACGTGAGTGATATATTGGCGAGGGTTCTACATTTGTTCATTATCCCAATGGCATCCTTTAGTGGCACACATCATAGCTACAACAGACGTGTGTGGAATACTCCCCGTCGTGCTTCCCTACATATAACATAGCATTTTTTGATGAATTAGATGGCCCACATCAATGTACTTGCCCGTGACTATACCCCACAGAATGATTGCCCTCTCCGCTGTGATTTCATGCTGATGAGACGATGGAATGAGCTTGGCACATATAAACGAATTCCACGCCATTGCATATCAATTCAAAGGTGAGGCTGGGAATATGCGAGGCTGATTCGTGTCGGCTTTATAAGTCCACTTCGTTCATGGAACGCACAACTCAGTAATGACCATTTCTAGATTCGTTTCCAAATGTGCACCTTCAACCGAATTAGTAGACCCAGTCGGTGGTGTGTCAGTTATCCTAAAAATTTCTCGAATTGCAGGTAGGCTGTAATCTATTTGAAATCCGCGAACCACAGATAGACCACTAATTGTCTCTTTAGCATTGGCATAGAATTCTAGGACTATACTCATCGGAACAGGCATAGGAGTGGCAATCAATCCAAACCATCCCCTCTCATGAATCATATTCCATAATTGACCATCTTGTTGCTCAGGCTTGAATCCCCTCTCCTTCACAAATGTTTTTGCTACGATTCTGTAATACTCCATTTGGGCGTCTAAACTGAGAAACTTAGTATGATCCACAACATCTTCCCCTTGACTGCTAGAGGAAGATGAGGAAGATGGAGTAATAGAGCATTCTCTTTTAGGACCTATGTGCAATTGAATGTTGAAGATGAAGATTTGATAATGAGTGATAGTCAAAGAGTGGATTACCCCCAAACTGATTTTCGCACAACCCACTCTAGAACCCTAGTTTATATCAGTGTATCTGATGGTCGTGGGTAGGAGGTAACTGATGTACATGATATAGAGGGAGATGACAGATGGAGACGTGGTGCTTCAATTTGTAACTGTTGGGAGAGTAGGAATCGTGCGAGGTGTAGAGACTAAAGGAGCACAACTTATGTTATTTCAAATGAGGAAGAGATGGGTCAGAACACATTTTAAAAACTTAAAAAACATTTCCACCTCCGGTGTCGCGCGCGGCCGCGAGGCTTGTCAATGGTAATTAGGTGCGGGCTCGTGAGTTGACTGTTAACTCGTGCAGGCATGCAGCGTGGGCGCGTGGCTTCTATAGTGCCAACCTTACATGGCTACACGGCCCTGTGTTCTGCACTTCTAGTTTTCATTTCCACTACTGCTAAACAGTGATGCCTTCTGATCATTTCACCTGCACTAACACCAATTACTCATGTCACAGTGTAAACTTCGGAATAAGCATAAATGACCAAATAAACTCTACCCTATACTCAAACACAGTCCAATGCAAATTCAGCTACACACTCACTTATGCAAAACACAATAATATATCACGATTAAAAATGAAGAAGAACTAACAAAAACAAACGAAACTGAATAAATAAAAAGTAAAGATAGAAATAATGGGTTGCCTCCAATCAAGCGCTAAGTTATAGTCAATTAGCTTGACTGTCTCTAGATCTCATGTCAAAGATAGAATTGAGGTGACTTTTTATCTGTCCACCTCGCCACCAAAGTAATGCTTCAATCGCTGCCCATTCACTTTAAAAGGCTGATCCGAGTATTTATCGAACACTTCTATCGCACCATGTGGGAAGACAGTCTTCACTGTGAATGGCCCTGACCATCTTGATTTTAGCTTCCCGGGAAAAAGTTTAAGTCTGGAGTTAAAAAGCAAAACTCTTTGTCCCGGTTCAAATGTTTTCTCTATGATCTTTCGATCATGCCATTTCTTCATCTTCTCCTTGTACAACTTTGAATTCTCATATGCTTGTAATCTGAATTCATCCAACTCATTGAGTTGGAGTAGGCGTTTCTCCCCTGCAGCTTTTAAATCAAAATTGAGCTTCCGAATTGCCCAATATGCCTTATGCTCTAGCTCCATAGGAAGGTGACAGGCTTTTCCATAAACTAGCTGAAAAGGTGACATGCCCAATGGTGTTTTGTATACAGTCCTATATGCCCACACAATATCATCCAGCTTTAAAGACTAGTCCTTTCGCGTGGGATTCATAACTTTTTCAAGGATTCTTTTGACTTCTCCATTTGACACTTCAACTTGGCCATTTGTTTGTGGGTAGCAATACGATGGTTCACCCCATACTTGACCAACAAAGTTGTAAACTGCCTGTTGCAGAAATGACTGCCTTCGTCATTGATGATGGCCCTAGGAGTCCCAAACCTCGTGAAGATACTTCTATGTAAAAACCTGTGGACTACCTTGGCATCATTTGTCGGAAGAGCTGCCACTTCTACCCATTTCGACACATAATCCACTGCGAGCAAAACGTAGAGATTTTCACAAGAAGAAACAAAAGGGCCCATGAAATCAATCCCCCACACATCAAAGATTTCTACTTCGAGGATCGTATTCAATGGCATTTCATTTCTTTTCGAGATGTTCCCAACTCTCTGACATCTATCACACCTCTGGACGAAACTGTAGGCATCCTTAAAAATTATTGACCAGTAAAATCCTGCTTGTAGCACTCTAGCCAATGTTCGTTCTCCACCATAGTGACCCCCATACACGGAAGAATGACAATCTTGCAGAATCCCTTCGGTCTCGCTATACGGGATACACCTTCTTATCATTTGATTAGCACACTGTTTAAATAAGTATGGCTCATCCCATATAAACCATTTGACATCATGCATAAATTTTTTCTTTTGATAACCCACCAAGTCAGAAGGTACCATCTTACTCACCAAATAGTTCACGTAGTCTGCAAACCATGGCACTTCCCCTTTCACCACAAACAAGTGCTCGTATGGAAAGGATTCATTAATAACAACCTTCTCGTCCTATTCTCTTTCCGGATTCTCTAGTCGACAGTCTGTCCTGGAGTTTACTTCGTGGCCTTTTACTGCTTTATTTATATTTAGTCCCGTCTAGAGTTTACTTCATGGCGGTTGATTGTATTTATTGCTTTATTTACATTTCTGATCCCCCATAGAGGTGCTTCGTGATGGTTGATCATGTATATATATATATATATATATATATATATATATATTTACCTCTTTTATATATTTACATTTTTGATCCCCCATGGAGGTGCTTCTTGGTGGTTGATCATGTCTGTATATATATATTTACAGCTTTTATATATATAATTGCTTATAGCTTTCGTATAAATTGCTACATCATGTGAGCCTAGAAATCATGTGATCACAGATTCAGTCTATTGAACCTAGATTCGGTTCCCGTGATGGACATTTTCAACTGTACATGGCTTGTAAATTATTCGCGTTGTTCGAATTACCTTAGATGGCTCTCATGCCCACAAGGAGTTCGGCATTGCTATGCATATTATTTTCTCGAAGATGCTTCGCATCTCGAAAATAAAAGCAATCAAGCCGAACATTTAATAAAAATGGAAGTATCAAAGGCCTTAATTACAATTGAGCACAGGGTTTGAAAAACCTCTTTTTACAAAACATCATTTCTATATCTTGTTAAAACTGAATTTTATATAAAATTCAAACCCTGTGTATATAGGTGCGAACGAGACATAGCACTACTTTCAGATAATTGCACATTGACCCACACACACATACATATTCATATAACAGTTTCTTGAAAAGTGACGGTCACCGTGGCAACATGGATGTCGGGGGGTGCCTAACACCTTCCCTCCGCATAAGCAAGTCCCCGGACCCTAATGAATCTCGATTTCACAGACCCGTTTAGCAGTGTCACATCATTGGGTCAATGTGCAAACCTTTTCTCAGTTGTGTTGGTACGACCAGTTAAAAAACCAACTGGCGACTCTTATAGTCCAATCGTCGACATATAAATGTCGGAACTTTTCACAACTTGTTTTTTCAAACAAATCTCACCTAACATGAGAACACCAAAAGACAAGAACAGAAAAGGGACAAATAAAATCCCGACGTCGACAGGTGGCGACTCTGCTGGGGACATCCAGTAAGAGGACTTAAGCCGCTACTACAAGCTTTTTAAAACTGTTATATACTTGTGTGTGGATGCTGCATTTACATTTGATGGATGTGTACGAATGCATTTACTTACTGTACTTATCTACTTATGATATTAGTGCTTCGCACATGTCATCATTGTCATAAAATGGTGAGACACATTGTATGTGAATGTACGTTGTGTGGTTCCTCTATCAGGAGGCTATCCTGTCGGTGTTTGATTACTGGACTCATAGGAAGACTAATTCCAACGAGGCTCAGGAAAGGCACCACCCAAATTTGCTCTAGTTGAAAGACCAGATTAACTTCTCGTCGAGTAAATTGCGATGATTTAGGAACCTTCATGCCAAAAAGCCACGAGAGTTGCCCAAGATAGGTCAGCCTCTGATAAACCAAATGTGAAGAAAAGTCTCTTCATGCTCTCTCATTGCAAAATTGCTTGTAAAGTAAATTACTTGTAATTTCATTCCATATTAATCTCCATGTAATGAGAAATATGATGAAATATGTGCACATGTATATTTTACAAATATTAACATGCTATCCTGTATTACAAATAGATAACATCCATTTTGCAGGATAAATATTCCTAAAACGGATACATCATATAGCATGTCAACATTTATACATTCCCTAAAACTAACTGCGTCAGCTTTTCGTAGGGAAACAATCGGACCTATTACCCGTTCAAATTCCAATAAGGCCACGAGCCTACAGCCAATTATGTCTTCATCTGACCAGGTTAATCTTAATCCTATCTCCCGCGAGGAATTCGACCGATTAAGTAAACAAATCACAGATTTGGCTATTCTGCTTAAAGAACCACACCAATCTACTTAGGGTACAAGGATACCCATACGTACTGAATCCTCTACACATGGAGGAACACAAGGTGCAAACAAAGAAGCTCCTGTACCTGATGCTCAGTTAGATACAACCAGCAAAATTCGTGATACCACCCATCTTAAAGAAGATCTAGACAACGGTGATATCAGAAAGAAAGTCCTTCAAATGGAAGAGACCATCCGTTCTATCAAAGGGATTGGAGTACATGGGAGTGTTTCATATGCAGACCTTTATATATTCCCTGGTGTGTATTATCCAGAGAAGTTCAAGACTCCTGACTTTGAAAACTATGACAGGTTAGGAGATCCTTATACACATTTGAAGGTATTCATTGGAGAACTCGGACCTTATGCCGAGGATGAGAAGCTCAGGATGCAGCTGTTCCAGAAGAGTCTAATTGGAAAAGCTCGTTCGTGGTATACCAGATTAGACAACTCCAAGATTCATAGCTGGGAGGAGCTAGCTCATGCCTTCCTCAGTCAGTACAGCTTCCAATCTTAGATGGCCCCTGACCGGTACCAAATTACTAAAGTCAGGAAATAAACCAATGAATCTTTCAAAGAATATGCTCGAAGGTGGAGACGCTTTGCTGCTCAAGTTGTTCCCTCTATGAATGAGTCAGAAATGGTTATAACCTTCATAGACATACAAGAAGCTCCTTTCTATGAGAGGGTTTTAGCTGGTATTGGCAAAGCATTCTCTAAAATTATTAAACATGGGGAGATGGCTGAGATGGGATTAAAGTCAAGAAAGATTCAAGACCTAGCTGCCCTCAAAGTTGTCGCTGAGCACATCCAATCCGAAAATTATGGAAACAACCCCCGGAGGGTCCATAAAAAGAAAGAGGAGGATGTTTCCTTCATACAACAAGGTCAGAAAGGCAGTCAGAATATGCCTATCCAAAGGAGAAATTACACTCCCTTTCAAGCATAGTCTCCAAACCCTCCATTGCCTAAAGGTGGAGAAGTCAGACGCACTCGAGTGTTCATACCCTTAGGTGACTCACTTGAGAACATTCTCAATCTTCTGACCACTCAGAAGAAAATTACACATCTTCTTCCACCAGCCAACCCGAATGGGAGGGGTTTCAATAATACTCGGAAGTGTGCTTATCATGCCGGGGTACTGGGACATGATACTCAAGATTGTTGGGCCTTGAAACACAAGATCCAGGATTTAATTGATAGCGGTGAGATTATGGTCACCAAGCCCGATCAACCCCATGTGCAAGACAACCCTCTTCCTCAACATAAAGAAGAAGAGGTCAATATGATTAATTAGAGCAGTGGACAGAGTTCCAACTTTAATGGTGGATCTTCCCAGCCCAGCAAGGATAATGCTGACAAGTGGGACTATGCAAAGTTCCAGTTTATGATGGAACAAAAAATGAATGCTCTGCGTGAGCAACTCAACCAATTGGCAGAACTGGTGGTCCATCAGCATCAAGCCACCTGCCAATTATTTAGTCAGGAGCGTGCCAGTCTCCCCCCTCTTGTTACAAACATTCCACTGCGCGCTCCAAAAAATGAAACACTAAAGGATAAAATTGTAAAGAGAACAAATGTCAAAGCTCGTCAGGATTTTGCCAACAAAAGGGAATTTACATACCTAGGCTAATCGATGGAAGAAATATTACAGATGCTGATAATTGAAGGAAGAATCATAAATCTACTACCTCCAATCAGCCCGCGTTCAAGACGGTTTGATTTCAATGGGGTGTGCTAGTATCACTCCCAATCTCGCGGTCACAGCACAGAAGAATGTTGGGCACTCTGCCACCATATTCAGAATTTAATTGACAGCGGTGTTCTGCAGATGGTAGACGATGATGTTGTGATACTAGAAAGTGAGGACGCATTTTGTAAGACCCCGAATTTTATGAAATAAAATTATTCAATTTTAATTATAATTATTATTCGGTAAATGGTTAAATTGATAAAAGTTTAAAGTTATGGGTGAAATATGCAAATTTTACAAAATACGCAAGTGGCTATAAAATATTCATTGTTGTCGGGGAATATTCGTTTGATCGTGAAATATTCTTTTTGTCGGGAATATCCGTACGACAGCGCAGTCATTTGTGGGCCCCATAACAGAATAACTGTCGGATGAAGATAATGATAAAATTGAGTTTTTATAAATAATGACGTAGTTGTTACCGTTAACACTGTTAGAATACCCGGTGGTTAAAATACAGTAATACGCGTGTTTGCACAGTAGCACACGGTTTTACACAGTATTTTTGAATTATTGATCCTTACGTAAGAAGGCACTACTCAATAATTGTTACAGTAATTACTGTTCAATATTTTATTTTATTGATTCAATAATTACTGCGTTGATATTTTATATTATTGTTGCTCAATAATTGTCACTGCACATCATCTCCATTATCAGATCAATAATTCATATTATTTGGAATAATATTATTAGATAGCATTATTGGTAATGTCTAGAAAGTTCTGTCTAAGGAGAGGTTTGGTCACCTAATTACGCGCCAGTAAGGAGAAATCCTTATCGAAAAGCCCCCTCTTTCCTGGGAACGGCCTGGTTGTCATAATTGTGATTCTGTAATATTATTTGTGAATAATTAATAATTGATTTATATGATAAGAAAAAATTTATTTTATGTGGATATAAATGATGGATATATTTACTTTTATGTGGATAAAAATGAAGGAATTAATTCTGAGGTGTTTTATCAGTATTTTGTCGGTGTGAAGGTATTAAAAATTATCTGTTTGTGGATTTTAGATATTTTTGGTTTGGAATTTGGAAATACTCAAAGCTACAAAGTTGTAGAGAATTCGATTTCAGGCAGAATGGACATAAAATTCGTATTTTTCTAATTAACGGGCTATTTTCTATGAATTGTTGAAGTTTCAGAAAAAAAATAATTTTTATTAAAATTATGGGTGGGACCCACTTTTACTTTTCAAACCATGTGCTATAATTGTTGTGTCAAGTGTGGTGGCTGCTAATTTCTCAAATATGGCTGCGTAGGAGAAAGGAGAAAATAATAATATAATTTATTATTTTAGTCTCCTTTGGCGTTCTAGCATTTTCCTATAAATAGGTACTTAAGCTAGAATTGAAAATCACACCAGAATTCATAAGTTTTCTCTCTAAATTATCGAGTATATTTTGTGAGTATTTAGATACTTGGTGAGTTGCTATTCATCAGTGCATGTTTCCTTCAGCGTCATATCTGATATCCAGTTAGAAGTGCTGCTCTTTTGAGGTAAAGGATAGTAATGGATTTTAAGGGTTGTTATATTTTTTAGTTTCGTAATTTTTCTGACCTTCAAAAATTCTAGAAAATTTGAAATGATAATTTGATGAGTTTTCTTAATTGTGTCCAAAAATGGCGATTTTTGGATGTATAGATTAAGAGTTATGAATTTTATGAGAAAAGACTATTTTAAAAGTAACCGCTTATAACTCCTTGTGGTTAACTCCAAAATTAGTGAAATTTTTATTGGGAGTACATGTATATGATAGAAGTATACTCTGTAAATTTCGGAATTTTTGGATAAAAGTATAATTTTTGATAAATATCTAAATATTCGGCTGTTTTGGCCATATGAAAAATAGTAAATGATTTTTAAAAATTTGGAAAAAATATATGTTCAATATGGGACTATATTATGCTAAATCCCAGAAAAGAAATATTTTTGGGACTGATTTGGTATTTTTCATGAAAATGGACTAGTTATGAATAAATGAATTAAATATGTTATGTGAAGTAAGAAAATTGAAAAATAGGATTTTATGGCTTGAGAATCCTATATGAGGTATATGCAGATTTTTGATGAGGGTTTTGGTTATTGGTGATGAAATCTTATGAGTTAGGAGTTTTAGGATTATTAAATGCATTATTTAGTAAAGTGTAAACAATTAAAATAAATTATTTATAAGTTTAAGAAATGTTATTTCAATATCATTATACCGAAATATTGGTATAGATTTTATTATGAAATTTTTACCTTTTTGTGTCGGGTTTATTATTCATGAGTTACTATTCACGAGTTACTATTCATGAGTTACTATTCACGAAGTTACTATTCATGGGTTACTATTCACGAGTTACTATTCATGACAAAATTAATTTCTTTTTCTAACCAAATTATAGTTGATTTATGAATATTACTCTTGAGATTAAATCTAGATGTTTTGATTATATTGATTTTACTATTATATATAACATTTTTATAACCCTAATGATGATATTTCTATTTGACTTGAGTGTAAAGATGGGTAAATTTTTGATATGATCATGACTATGGGTTCCCTTTGGCCAGTAGTGCAAAGTTAAATTGTTGACTGGTATGATCATGACCATTGAATTTATAATTGAATATCTTTAGCTTAAGTACAAAGGTGAAATGATCAACATGGTTATAATTATTGTTTATATAAATTTTGAAATGATTATATATTTCTTTGAGATATTAATATATTTGGCCTGTAGTGGAAATATGAACTGTTGATGAATATATTTGGCCTGTAGTGCAAATATGAACTGTTGAGGAATATCTTTAGCCTGTAGTGCAAAGATGAATTGTTGGTAAATATCTTTGGCCCGTAGTGCAAAGATGACCTGTTATTGAATATCTTTGGCCTGTAGTGCAAAGATGATCTGTTGATGAATATCTTTGGCCGTAGTGCAAAGATGAAATTGTTAGTATGATTATAAACAGGAACAGTGATTTGGTATAACCATGATCTTTGATGTTTTAAGTAAAGACATGTGATGAAAATTATCTTCGTCCTCGGTGCGAAGAGGAATTTAGAATCACAATTATGATTATGAGTTATTCATATGATTGTGGACCAGGACTGTTGATTGATGTTACAGAGATAAATTATTGTTAGTGAATTTTTAACATGGAGAAGATAATAGACTTTATGGTCTATTTGACTCTTCTAATGGATTGCTCGTTCCGCTGCAACTATGGTTGAAAATTTTTATCATCTACCATATGTTCTAAATCTCTGATTTAATTCTGTTGAAGGCTATTGATAATTTATTTATCTTTAGTCATGATATTCTTTACTGGGCTAGTTGTGCTCACCCTTGTGTTTCACAATTCCTTTCAGGTAATAAGAGTGTAGCTGGGTCGAGCGGGGGTAACAGGGGAATAGAATGGTGGTCATCAATTAGTAGTTATATTTGGTGAATCATCTAGGGTGAGGCGAACCCAACGTTGGAAGGGTGTTTTGCCACTATCATACAAGATGTCTAATGACATACAACCTCGTGTCATCATAAGACACGGTTGTACACATCCACTTGCTGAGTATATTTATGAGCACTACCTATATAATCTTGGTGTTTGTTTGAAGCATAATTCTCAATTAGAGACAGTGGAGATAATGATAAGTCAAGAGAAGACTCACCATTGGGAAGAATATGATAGTAATCTTCTTATTTTTCTTTGAGGTCTATTGGGTCAACCAAGGATAATTCTGTAGACATATGATATCTATCATAACCTAGACGCATGGCCTCCCATGTACGAAGGTTTCCTTGAGCACTTCCCAAAGATTCTAATTTCTAAAACAGTTTTTGACTATACCTTTATGTAGGTATCAATGTGAGGTGTTGTCCACTGATGGGACATTTGTCACATTACGGTTGGGACACGAGTCACAGTTGGTATATATTTGTATCCAAACTCACAGCATATGTGTTGTTGTATTTTGTACGACAATTGTTGTAATAAAGTTGTAGTTATTTTCTGTACCATGTATTTGGCGACTCAAAATAGGTTGGGTGAAATGGACCTATTTTGGGGTTCTCACATATTTCCTACACAGTGGAAGGAAGTTGTAGCAGTCATATCTTCTGAGACAGATGCAGCTACTCCCTCATATACAATCCAACCAATTCAACTCAAAGGAGTTGACAATCCTTTGAAAGTGGTTGTGCCAGAGCCAATTATCCTGCCAATCAGACCATAATATCATGTTGTCAGCCTACAGAAAGTTCCATGGAATTATGGAGGGGTTGAAGGATCCACATCTCACATAACTGCTGCAGTGCTGAAGAATAACCCACAGTATCTCCCCCAATGGGTGATGAAGCCTACCATCAAGTCAAAGGGGAAGATTCCTACGGAAAAAATGGAAGAATTTCTCCGTACTATGGGTCATAATGAAGCTAAGGTGGTTTTAAGCTTAAGAGAAGCTCCACATCAAGTTTCCATACTAGACTTGGTTTTCTCTTCCAAAGATCACAAGAAGGTATTGCTTAGGGTTTTGGAAGAAGCCCAACTACCTAAGTCAATAGATGTTAAGAAATTCCAGCATCTGGTGGATCACATTTTCAACAACAATGTGATATCTTTCACTGACGATGATATACCTCCCGAAGGGACCGGTCATTGCTAGCTGTTGCACATAGCGGTTTTATCTTCCAGATACATGGTGGGAGGAGTTTTGATAGACGGAGGGTCATCTTTGAATATATGTCCTTATGCCACTTTGGTGAAGATAAACATCAATCTCAATCGGATCCGAAGCAACCATACTGTTATCAAAGCTTTTAATGGATCCCGACGAAACTCTACTGGAGAGATTGAACTGCCAGTGGAGATCGATCCACATACATTCTGCGTGTCTTTTCACATTCTCAAAATAGATACAGGATACAACCTGCTTTTAGGAAAATCGTGGATTCATATGGCCGGGGTCGTCCCCTCCACTCTTCACCAATAATTTAAATACATTATCAACAACAGCCTAGTCACCGTCGACATTGCGCCAGAATGTCCTGAACAAGGTTACATACCACTCATCAGCTTCAATTCAGAAGTTGAGCCGATCAGTTTTTATGCCCTGGAGGTGAGCAACACTCACTACCATCCTGTTGGGGCGCCACCTCTCATACCCTAGATTTTTGTCGAAGTAATGTCAGCCACTCAAGAAATGATGTCATTGGATTATCAACCTGGACAAGGGTTGGGCAAAGATCATCAGGGCATCAAGCGCCCCATCCAAGTTCCCAATCAAACAGGGACAGCCGGACTAGGCTATACTGCTAGTTCCAATCGCAGGAATCCTCAAAAGCACAAACAGATTGTTACAGCTTCAGCCATACGGCGATTATCTTCACCTACAGCTCCTAAGCATGTACGATCTCCAGTAAAGGTGCCTGCCCATGTAATGGCCATATTATTTCCCAAGTCGATACCGGTAAAGGGAAAAGAAGTCCTAGTTCCAGATCCAAAAGTGGAAGAAAATGAACGGAGACGTTAAGAGGACATCGTCCGGATGATGTCAAACATACGCATCATTGTCCATGATGAGCATACAAATAGATGCACCCCAGACGATGATTGCCCAGATGTAATGGTCATCATTCGAGAGTAGGAGGATGATGACAGCCCCTCTATCATTGCAATCCATCAAGACTTCACTCTTGAAAATTGGAGCAGCACTCCTTTCATTGGTCAACAAGGGTAAATGTGACACCCCCAAATTCGGGTTACTTGACCCCCGAGTTTGGTGTTCACGATTCACAATATAATACCATTTAACTACCCATTCATATAAAAATAGGAATACATAAGTCATTAACATATGTTGTTAATACATAAGTCCCAGGTCCACTAACCTTAACATTATAGAAATACCCCTTAGATATACAAAAAGGGTTTATAATATATTACAACATAATAATAATATTGTTCATTAAATTATTCCAGCATCTTGCCACTGCCTTTATTCTTCTTTGATCCGCTGGCCTCTTCGATTCTAACTGAAATGTTTTATATATAGCAAGGGTGAGCAACAAGTTTGCCCCATAAGTTAAGACATACAATAAATGTATACGAATCAATAAGAACAGACTATCTATTTTAATAGAATGAAACCAAAGTTCGGGAAACTTTGAAATAGCTGAACAAATCGTTAATCAATAACAAGTCTTCTCGCATTCTAGGCAACACAATAATTTGATAATGAAAGAGTACAACACTTTCAAAGTTTCTGCGATATTCTAATGAATAATCAAGAATCAATTCTACGCAATTACAAAGTGGAATGTTTTTCAGATTTATGTTGAGCGATCCATTGGATCTAGAACTTCTATTTTCTCTGGTATCTATCAAAGATTTACTTTGATACATACGCAGGAGTATCAGATAACTATAAAGATTAAATCATACCCTTCTACAAGTACTTAGAGCCGGCCAACTCCTTGTATCCTATATTATGTATAATACTTAGGTCGCGCGCAATGGTCGAATATACGACTTAAAAATGTTCCCTTTATATAAAAGGTTGTTCTTCTCAGTCTCAGAATCAAGATTTGATTTAACAACAAAATTTAATGATTTCAATTTCTATTTACTTATCGATCTAGCCGAAATAATTGGCATCGATCTATCAATAACAATTGAATTCTCTTCTCGAATCTATTAAGTTCTAACAAATGTTCGTCTAGCCAGAATAATTAGCTAAGACATTTCTCAACATAATTTGACAATAAATAGGAATTATTTGTACTGTCAATTCTATCTTCTACGAATATGAATATCGAACAACCGTTATTCTATAAATGTATATTCTCTGAATCAGTAATTTAATTTAAATTATTAATCATGCACTAACTGTGAATAATCAACAATAAATTCCCTGGACATGGTATAATTAGCAATAATTAACCATTATAATAATTGAATGAATATAACTCAAGGTTGAGTTAGGAAACTTGCCTTTTTCGCTGATTACAGCTACATAATAAACTTATCTGCGTTTGAAAGATCTATAACCAATAATATCGGTCTCACAATTAACACAAGAATTCATAACATGTAACACTGTAATTCACAGTCAAACTTTTCCTAGGCACATTACCACATAGTCACATCAGTATTTATAACCTATATAAACACTTAACAAGTCTAACTAGTTCGGTCTTGTTGGATTTCGGTCCATTCTCGGTGTTCTGGTAACCCTATCCGACAATTAACACATTTATTGTCAATTAAATTAGGTTTCTAAGCTTCAATATTATTTTAGATAAGTCAAATATCATTTATAATATTTTTCGGAAGCTTTTAATAATTTATAAACAATTATTATAATTTATAATAATTTTTTAAACACTTAAATCATTTTTAAATGATTTAAGTATCAAATAATCTTATCATTATTAATATTTAATAATATTAAAATATTAATAACATACTTGTCAAAATATTAGAGTTATTTTTAATAACTTAAAATATTTTTAAATCATCAATATTCTACTTAAATGATTTTTAAATTAATTAAAATTATTTTTATATCATCACCATTAATATTTTAATATTAATGAAATTATTACCAAAATATTAAAAGTCATTAAATATAACTTAAAATATTTTTAAAATATTTTTCTCATTTTTAAATGATTTTTAAATCAATAAAACTATTTTTAATTCATTTATTTAATATAATAATTAAATAAATCTAATATCATTAATATTAATTTATTAATGAGAATTCTTCAAAAATATTGAAAATTATATTTTATAATTCAAAATATTTTCTAACATTTTATTCTTATTTAAAATGATTTTTAAGTCAATAAAATTATTTTTATCTTTTTTATTTAATTTAATAATTAAATAAATGTAATATCATTAATATTAATTTATTAATGTAAATTCTCCAAAAATATTAAAAGTCACATTTTATAACTTAAAATATTTTTAAATACATTATTCTTATTTAAAATAATTTTTCATAATTAAATCATTTTTCTCTAATTAATTTAATATACTAATTAAATAAATTAAATATCATTTTTATTCAAATAATTATAATTATTAAATAAAAATGTCCCAAATAATTAAAAGTTATTTTTCAGAATTTAAAATAATTTTTAAAACCATTTTTTAGTAATTTTATAATTTATTTCTAATTTTAAATAATTTTCAGAATATTCAGAAATTAGAAAATAATAAAACCGTCGCTAAAGACCTTTAGCGACACAAAGCGTCGATGTTGGTGTTCTTGAGCTCAAGAACACTAACAGCATCATGTTTAAGGATCATCGTTTGACTGCCTTTATCTTCCAATAGAAAATGTTTCTGGTTCAGGTTAAGTATTGATCATGTAGTGTTTATGTAACACTACATGAAACAATCTTCGTCTCGGTCATACAACAAACTAACAAGACGATCTGTGCTTTCAAAATCATTGTCAGACGGTTTCTGGGTTTTCCAGAAACCCAGTCTGTTCAACCAGTCACTTTCATGCTTGATTTTATATATGATCTGGTCATATTTCTTGTGATCTAAATGTTTAAAGTTATAGTCCTAATGTCAAGGAACATCATTACAACAACAGATCAGCTCAATAACAACAGAATCATAAATTATAAGACGGTTAAATGCTGTCAGAAATTTTGCTCAAACTGTTTAGGGGAATTCCCAGAAATGCAAATCAGTGCTAGGGGCTTACTTTGACCACTTTCTACGATCGACATGTTGATTGATTTTTGAGATCTTAAGGCATGGGTCTACAGTACATATTACAGGCTACAACATGTATACAAAAAAAATCCACAAACAACTTAAACACTTACAGATCTATGCCTTAGAACTTCTTGTCAGACTCGGTTTTAATATTTCTGGGTTACCTAGATTTTAGCCGGTCAAGCTCGGTCAACGATGTTTGACCGATTATAACTCACGATCTATATATCTGATGGTTGTAATACCACTTGTAGAATAAAGCCCTCATACCAGACTACCAATCCAAAACATCAAACAAGACAAATCAAAAACAGACACGGATCTGTGGCTCCTGACATTAGCTTGTCATACCACAAATCATGTTCTTGACAGTTCTAGAAAAACACCAAATTAAGGCACTTTGATGCTATGGATTCATGATAGATCATCATAGATCTTCATAAAACATCCATTAGCAAGATTCTAAACACAAAAACACAAAGTTTATCTAAGCATACAAGATCAAATTAAAAATTAGCTTTATACCTTTCTTGTTCTAAATCTTGATCTTTGATCTCCAATCTGAACTTGATGTTTCTAGAGGTGTTTAACTGACTGATCTACTATAAAATTTCGGAGGTTCTTGTGGGAGAGAGAGTTGGTAAGAGCTTGGTTGAAAAATAAGAAAATTATGTGATTTTTCTCTCTAAATCTCTTATATAACTTGACATGTTGCTAGAATCTGATGTGTTGGACGATTTTGGCTGAATTTCTATGTCACAAGTCAATGTGTTAGGTCACCTACTAAAGTTATTAGCCATTTTTACAAGTTACAATTTAAAGAAAGTAAAAAGGGAATTTTTATCATTTGCTAGATACATTTAATGGCATTCTTGACATTTGTTCAAACCCTTAGGGTTTAACCCTTAGGTTTTAACCCTTAGAGTTTAACCCTAAGGTTCTAACCCTTAGGTTTTAAAATCATTAACTACTAAAAATTTTCTAATTAGGGTTTTAATTAAAAATAAAATTTCGAAATTACAATTAGGGTTTGTAAAATAGAAATTAAGATAACTAAAATATAATTAGGGTTTTCTAATCATATTTAAGTTTAATAAACACATTAAGCTTACTAATTAGGATTAGGGTTTCCTAATTAGGGTTTTAGGATTCCCAAATTTAAAATTAGGGTTTTACAGCTTTTGATTAGGGTTTCCAACGACATGTTAGGATTTCTAATCTCTTATTAGGGTT
Organism: Panax notoginseng; assembly: GCA_016801055.1. Classification (NCBI taxonomy): domain Eukaryota; kingdom Viridiplantae; phylum Streptophyta; class Magnoliopsida; order Apiales; family Araliaceae; genus Panax; species Panax notoginseng. The sequence continues at coordinate 98,824,651 of CM029022.1, read as the reverse complement.
TACTAATTTTAAACCTTATCCGATCAATCATTGATCATTATCAACATACAGTACAAACACATTCTCATCGATATAATTATTTTAATTATATTTTCTTCCGAATCCCTATCCAGAAATTAGGGTTAGGGTTTCTTAAGCTGTTAAGCACAACTCTACTCTAATTTTATTAGTTAATACACAAATTGACTTGAATCTATAAAAGAAAACAATTCAAAGTAATATTTAAATCATTTTACTCGCGTAATTAAATTTCTAGTCGAAATCATTACCTGCTGCCACCTCCTGAGTAGCCACTGCATCCTGCGCCGTCATATTAAATGTACGGGTTGTTGGTCTCCCTGGCTATGCAGGTCCTCGAGTTGCCAAGGTTTCGTTACTGGGTCCCTTGTTGACACTTTCCTTCTCAGCATTCCTCTTTGGACAGTTCCGTACCATATGGTCAGTTGATTCAAAGGCATAACAACCTTGTATCTTTTTTGGACTGGGACAATTGGGCGACATGTGCCCCTCTTGCCCGCAGTTATAGCAAACTCCCTTTTTCTTTAGGCAAACTCCAGCATGGTTCTTCCCACAATTTGCACATGGTTCCCTCCCTTGCTTATTTCCTTCAATTTTGCTACCCGATTGGGTATTCTCACTCCACTTCCTCTTATTTAGGTTACTAACACCACTGCTTCCACCATCATTTATCTTCTTCTTCTTATCTTGATGAAATCGAGACGTAGCTTCACTCCCTCCTTCCGCAATTAACGCTTTCTCCATCAACGCCGCGAACGTATTGATCTGTAATACCGCTACCTTGTTGAACATCCCCGGCTTCAGCCCATTCTCAAATCTTCTCGCTTTTCTTGCTTTTGTGTCCACCTGATGAGGTGCAAATCTCGCTAACTCGTTGAATTTGGCAGCGTATTCTATTACCGACATGTTCTCCTACTTTAATTCTAGAAATTTAACTTCCATCCTGGATTGCATACTCGGCGAGAAGTAGTTCTCAAAGAATAACTCCTTGAATCTTGTCCACAACACCACCGATGTACCAGCTCTGGCCTGATTTTTCTCCCACCAGTAATTAGCTTCTCCCTTCATTAAGTATGTCGCAAAAGCCGTCTTCTGCTCTTCTGCCACTCGCGCAATGACGAATGCTTTCTCCATCTCTTTTACCTAAGTTTGGACTTCAATCGGATCTGTGCTCCCTTTAAATTCAGGCGGTCCTACCGCTTTAAAGTCTTTGAAGTTAACTAATCTGTCAGCTGGCTGATTCCTCACTCTTCCTCTTGCTGGAGCCCTGTTTTCCATAGCTTCGGCTATCATATTTGCAAAGTTTTGCATCGGGTCAGCTTGACCTCCTTCGTTATTCACTGACTGTTCTTCCCGTTGATTTCGATTCTGTCGTCTAGGCTGCATGATCTGATTTAAATAAAAATCTTATATTAATTCTCACATAGTCGCATATTTATTCAAATAGCACATAGTACATTTAATACTTCACATATTACTATCCCTTTAAAATAATTTTAGGATTAACATTCTCAACTTTAAAAAAAGTTGTAATTCTCCAACTTTACACAAAAAGTTGTCATTTACCATATTCACATATCTAATACCAGTTCATCAAACTTACCACACTTATGAGTTCAGTAACTTGCCACAAATATATGAGTGTATGAACTTATCATAGCCAGACCTTTGGCATCCATTCGCTGAGGGGTTCAGAACATTTCATACAATTATGAGTCATTACTTTACCATAAGTATGAGTTTTAAGAACACACAAAATAATTTTAATCTTATAATCATATAGAAAATAAAGATTTCATTCATAAAATATATATATTTATATATGCGTAAACATCATTCTCGATATTACAACACTTAATATCAGAAACTTCTACCAAAAGATATTATCACATATATCTAAGTTATCTACCGACCACTCCCTTCACCAGTCTTCTTCATGTTGGGACACTTACTGAATCCGTGACCCGTTCTCCCACATGAGAAACACTTCCTCATATTCGGCTTAGGACAATGCAAAGAAATATGTCCCTCCTACTTACAATTGAAACAAACATTCTTGCACATCATGCATTCTCCAACGTGAGTCTTTCCACACTTCATACAGGCTTGCTTCTTCTTCGGGTTTGAATTTCTAGAATTAAGGCTGTCGTTGTCCCTCTTTCTCTTTTTCTTGTCTTTCTGTTGCTTGATTGTCCCTTCAGACGATCCACCACCTTCTGCCTTCATCATTTCTACCTGCGCCTTGAGCTCGTTCCTTTCTTCAGTCATTTCACGTAACGCTCGCTCCATCTTCCACAGTTCCTCCAGGAGAAATGTCTTACTCTGGAGTTCTTGAACTTCTGCAGCTAGTTAATCTTGTTCTTCAACTTTAGTCTTATTCTTTAACTCTACCTTAGCTGGCTCAGACTCTGCCTCCTCATCTCCACTCAGATACATCTCAGGATAATCGTCATGATCGCTCCCCAGATTGACCATGGGTTCATCTTCTCCCACCTTCTCCACTGATTCATTTTGCGCTAGCACCTCGGCTTCTGGCATTGGTGCAACAACCGCTAGCATCTCTGCACTCTTTTGATCTTCTCCAGACATCCTACAATCAGTTTAAATAACTTGATTAGTACTTTACCAGTACAACATTCTCACACTATGTGTCCACTTATCTCACTAATGATGAACTTCGGCAATCCCTCAGTTAGAACTCTAAATGAGTTTTCTCTATCTCGTGTATGGTTATAATCCTAGGGTTTTCCCCCACCCCACTTAAAGTTTATAACCTATAGCTCTACTACCAACTTGTGACACCTTGATCTCTACAGCTTTGATACCAACCTGTGACACCCCCAAATCTGGGTTACCAGACCCCCGAGTTTGGTGTTCACGATCCACAATATAATACCATTTAACTACCTATTCATATATAAATAGGAATGCATAAGTCATTAACATATGTTGTTAATACATAAGTCCCAGGTCTACTAACCTTAACATTACAGAAATATCCCTTAGATATATAAAAAGGGTTTACAATACAATACAACATAATAATAATATTGTTCATTAAACTATTCCAGCATCTTGCATTTGCCTTTGTTCTTCTTTGATCCGTTGGCCCCTTCGATTCTAACTGAAATGTTTTATATATAGCAAGGGTGAGCACCAAATTTTTCCCACAAGTTAAGACATACAATAAATGTATACGAATCAATAAGAACTGACTATCTATTTTGATAGAATGAAACCAAAGTTTGGGGAACTTTGAAATAGCTGAACAAATCGTTAATCAATAACAAGTCTTCTTGTATTCTAGGCAACACAATAATTTGATAATGAAAGAGTACAATACTTTCAAAGTTTCTGCGATATTCTAATGAATAATCAAGAATCAATTCTACGTAATTACAAAGTGGAATGTTTTTCAGATTTATGTTGAGCGATCCATTGGATCTAGAACTTCTATTTTCTCGGGTATCTATCAAAGATTTACTTTGATACATATGCAGGAGTATCAGATAACCATAAAGATTAAATCATACCCCTCTGCAAGTACTTAGAGCTGGCGAACTACTTGTACCCTATATTATGCATAATACTTAGGTCGCGCGCAATGGTTAAATATACGACTTAAAAATGTTCCCTTTATATAAAAGGTTGTTCTTCTCAGTCTCAGAATCAAGATTTGATTTAACAACGAAATTTAATGATTTTAATTTCTATTTACTTATCGATCTAGCCGAAATAATTGGCATCGATCTATCAATAATAATTGAATTCTCTTCTCGAATCTATCAAGTTCTAACAAATATTCGTCTAGCCAGAATAATTAGCTAAGATATTTCTCAACATAATTTGACAATAAACAGGAATTATCTGTACTGTCAATTCTATCTTCTACGAATATGAATATCCAACAACCGTTATCCTACAAATGTATATTCTCCGAATCAGTAATTCAAATTGAATTATTAATCATGCACTAACTACGAATAATCAACAATAAATTCCCTGGACATGGTATAATTAGCAATAATTAACCATTATAATAATTGAATGAATATAACTCAAGGTTGAGTTAGGAAACTTGCCTTTTCCGCTGATTACAGCTACACAATAAACTTATCTGCGTTTGAAAGACCTATAACCAATAATATCGGTCTCACAATTAGCACAAGAGTTCATAACACGTAACATTGTAATTCACTGTCAAACTTCTCCTAGGCACATTACCACATAGTCACATCAGTATTTATAACCTATATAAACACTTAACAAGTCTAACTAGTTCGGTCTGGTTGAATTTCGGTCCATTCTCGGTGTTCTGGTCACCCTATCCGACAATTAACACATTTATTGTTAATTAAATTCAGTTTCTAAGCTTCAATATTATTTTAGATAAGTCAAATATCATTTATAATATTTTTCGGAAGCTCTTAATAATTTATAACTAATTATTATAATTTATAATAATTTTTCAAACACTTAAATCATTTTTAAATGATTTAAGTATCAAATAATCTTATCATTATTAATATTTAATAATATAAAAATATTAATAACGTACTTGTCAAAATATTAGAGTTATTTTTAATAACCTAAAATATTTTTAAATCATCAATATTCTACTTAAATAATTTTTAAATTTATTAAAATTATTTTTAAATCATCGCCATTAATATTTAAATATTAATAAAATTATTATCAAAATATTAAAAGTCATTAATTATAACTTAAAATATTTTTAAAACATTTTTCTCATTTTTAAATGATTTTTAAATCAATAAAACCATTTTTAATTCATTTATTTAATATAATAATTAAATAAATCTAATATCATTAATACTAATTTATTAATGAGAATTCTCCAAAAATATTGAAAATTATATTTTATAATTCAAAATATTTTTTAACATTTTATTCTTATTTAAAATAATTTTTAAATCAATAAAATCATTTTTATCTTTTTTATTTAAATTAATAATTAAATAAATTTAATATCATTAATATTAATTTATTAATAAAAATTCTCCAAAAATATTAAAAGTCACATTTTATAACTCAAAATATTTTTAAATACATTATTCTTATTTAAAATAATTTTTCATAATATTAAATCATTTTTCTCTAATTTATTTAATATATTAATTAAATAAATTAAATATCATTTTTATTCAATTAATTATAATTATTAAATAAAAATGTCCCAAATAATTAAAAGTTATTTTCAGAATTTAAAATGATTTTTAAAACTATTTTTTAGTAATATTATAATTTATTTCCAATTTTAAATAATTTTCGGAATATTCAAAAATTAGAAAATAATAAAACCGACGCTAAAGACCTTTAGCGACACAAAGCGTCGTTGTTGGTGTTCTTGAGCTTAAGAACACTGACAGCTTCGTGTTTAAGGGTCATCGTTTGACTGCCTTTATCTTCCAATAGAAAATGTTTCTGGTTCAGGTTAAGTATTGATCATGTAGTGTTTATGTAACAATACATGAAACAATCTTCGTCTCGGTCATACAACAAACTAACAAGACGATCTGTGCATTCAAAATCATTGTCAGACGGTTTCTGGGTTTTCCAGAAACCCAGTCTGTTCAACCAGTCACTTTAATGCTTGATTTTATATATGATCTGGTCATATTTCTTGTGATCTAAATGTTTAAAGTTATAGTCCTAATGTCAAGGAACATCATTACAACAACAGATCAGCTCAATAACAACAGAATCATAAATTATAAGACGGTCAAATGCTGTCAGAAATTTTACTCAAACCATTTATGGGAATTCCCAGAAATGCAAATCAGTGCTAGGGGCTTACTTTGACCACTTTCTACGATCGACATGTTGATTGATTTTTGTGATCTTAAGGCATGGGTCTACAGTACATATTACAGGCTACAACATGTATACAAAAAAAATCCAAAAACAACTTAAACACTTACAGATATATGCCTTAGAACTTCTTGTCAGACTCGATTTTTATATTTCTGGGTTACCCAGATTTTAGCCGGTCAAGCTCGGTCAACGATGTTTGACCGATTATAACTCACGATCTATACATCTGATGGTTGTAATACCACTTGTAGAATAAAGCCCTCATACCAGACTACCAATCCAAAACATCAAACAAGACAAATCAAAAACAGACACGGATCTGTGGCTCCTGACATTAGCTTGTCAGACCACAAATCGTGTTCTTGACAGATTTAGAAAAACACCAAATTAAGGCACTTTGATGCTATGGATTCATGATAGATCATCATAGATCTTCATAAAACATCCATTAGCAAGATTCTAAACACAAAAACACACAGTTTATCTAAGCATACAAGATCAAATTAAAAATTAGCTTTATACCTTTCTTGTTCTAAATCTTGATCTTTGATCTCCAATCTGAACTTGATGTTTCTAGAGGTGTTTAAGTGACTGATCTACTATAAAATTTCGGAGGTTCTTGTGGGAGAGAGAGTTGGTAAGAGCTTGGTTGAAAAATAAGAAAATTATGTGATTTTTCTCTCTCTAAATCTCTTATATAACTTGACATGTTGCTAGAATATGATGTGTTGGACGATTTTGGCTGGATTTCTATGTCACAAGTCAATGTGTTAGGTCACCTACTAAAGTTATTAGCCATTTTTACAAGTTACAATTTAAAGAAAGTAAAAAGGGCATTTTTATCATTTGCTAGATACATTTAATGGCATTCTTGACATTTGTTCAAACCCTTAGGGTTTAACCCTTAAGTTTTAACCCTTAGAGTTTAACCCTAAGGTTCTAACCCTTAGGTTTTAAAATCATTAACTACTAAAAATTTTCTAATTAGGGTTTTAATTAAAAATAAAATTTCTAAATTACAATTAGGGTTTGTAAAATAGAAATTAAGATAACTAAAATATAATTAGGGTTTTCTAATCATATTTAAGTTTAATAAACACATTAAGCTTACTAATTAGGATTAGGGTTTCCTAATTAGGGTTTTAGGATTCTCAAATTTAAAATTAGGGTTTTCCAACTTTTGATTAGGGTTTCCAACGGCACGTTAGTGTTTCTAATCTCTTATTAAGGGTTTACTAATTTTAAACCTTATCCGATCAATCATTGATCATTATCAACATACAGTACAAACACATTCTCATCAATATAATTATTTTAATTATATTTTCTTCTGAATCCCTATCCAGAAATTAGGGTTAGGGTTTCTAAAGCTATTAAGCACAACTCTACTCTAGTTTTATTAGTCAATACACAAATTGACCTTCTCGAGACTCGTATCACAGAAACTTGTCACAAAAATGATAATTAATATTAATATTAATAAAAAAAATATTCGTAAAATTTTGATTATTCGAAATCCTGGGTTATCATAATAAAACGGGCAGAAACTCCTTCTGCCCTATAGACAATAATAATTGCTTACTTTTCTGTACAGTATTAGCAGTTGTTTTGTCAGTACATGCTAACACTTTGTATGATTGAACAGTTTCATATATTGAGTGAAGCATATTTTGTTTCAGAACTCTGAATTTAGTTGTGCCTATACTTGCTGATAAGGTGCCTTTTCTCCACAAGGATTGTAACTTTGATGAAAAGTTGGACTCCGACTTGATGGAAATACAAGAGGACATTGAGATACCTCATGAGATCCGAAGACAAACCTAAACCCAACCTTGATCAAACCACCTCCTTCAATCTCAGAACCTTAGAAAGCCCTAAACTAATCTAGATTGGTACAGACCTCACTCCAAACCAAAGGAATGACATGGTTACGCTATTAACCCAATTCCAGGATGTGTTTGCATAGTCTCATGATGACATGGTGGGTTTGTCCACTAACATTGTCATTCATCGCCTCCCCATCAAAGAGGGATTCAAGCCAGTCAGGCAGAAGCTCAGGCAGTTGAAACCTGAGTGGAGTTTAAAGGTTAAAAAGGAAATTGTGAAACAATTTCAAGCATGCATCATCATGGTGTCTTCATATCCTGAATGGCTATCAAACATAGTCCCCGTGTCTAAACCAGGAGGAAAGGTGCGAGTTTGCGTGGATTACCGAGATCTAAATAAAGCTTGCCTTAAAGATAGCTTTCCCGTGCCATTTATCCACATTCTCATTGACAATACTGCTCAATACGACATGTACTCCTTTGCTGATTGCTTCGCGGGGTACCATCAAATCATGGTTGCTGAAGAGGATCGTGAGAAAACTGCATTCATCACGCCTTGGGGAACCTTTTGTTATAGAAGGTTGTCATTCGGCTTCATCAATACCGGAGCTACCTACCAGTGAGCCACGATGGCTCTTTTTCACGATTTAATGCATAAGGAGATAAAGATCTATGTGGATGACATCATTGTCATGTCCCAGAGGGAGGAAGACCACCTAGACCATCTCAAAAAGCTCTTCAACAGGTTACGTAAGTATAACTTGAAGTTGAATCCATCCAAGTGCGCCTTTGGCGTTAAATCAGGCAAGTTGCTAGGATTCCTAGTCAGCCACAAGGGGATTGAGTTGGATCCCACCAAAATTCAGGCTATTACGGAAATGCCCATTCCTCAGACAGAGAAGGAAATACGGGGATTTTTGGGAAGAATCAACTTCATTAGTAGGTTCATCTCCCAACTCACAGCAACCTGTAAGCCTATTTTCAAGTTGTTAAGGAAGAACTCCTCCATGAAATGGAATGATGAGTGCTAGAAGACCTTCCTTACAATCAAAGAGCAGCTAGTCAAAGCTCCTATTTTGGTACCACCCAGGGATGATGTTCCCCTATTTATGTACATGTCCATAAGTGACAATGCCATGGGCTGCATGTTGGGACAGAAAGATAATAGAGGCCAAGAGCTAGCTATCTACTACCTCAGCAAAAGATTCAGCAGCAGTAAACACAAGTACACTCTGATTGAGAAGATTTGTTATACTTTAGCATGGGCTTCCATGAGGTTACAGCATTACCTCCATGGTCACACAACCCATCTCATATCCCGCGTGGATCCTCTCAAGTATGTGTTCAGTAAACCCATGCTGAACTGTCGACTGTCCAGATGGCAGTTGATACTACAACAATTTGACATCATCTATGTGACGCAGAAGTCCATTAAAGGTCAAGGAATTGTGGATCAACTGGCCGCGTCACCTTCAGGGGATTTCAATCCCTCGGAAACATACTTCCCCGATGAAGGGGTAATGGCAATTAAGTAACACCATCAGTACGATGCACACCAATCATGGAAGATGTATTTTGATGGAGCTGTAAACATGGAAGGTTCTGGGGCTGGAGCAGTTCTAGTATCCGTTACGGGGTAGCAGCATCCCGTCGCCATCAAATTGCAGTTTATCAACACCAACAACACAGCTGAGTATGAAGGTTGTATAATGGGGCTAAAACTTGCCCAATCAATGGGCATCAAACGGTTAACTGTCTTTGGAGATTCCGAGTTGGTAATCAGACCAACCACAAGAATCTATCACACCAAAGGTCTACGCTTACTGCCTTACCATTGGCAGGTTCTACAGATGGCTTCGGAGTTTGAAGAAATATCCTTCCTCCACATTCCTCGAAATAGGAATAATTTTGCAGATGTGCTAGCAACCTTGGCCTCCTTGATCAGCATACATGATAAGGAAAACATGCCAACCCTCACATTTGCCCAACAAAAGGCTCCAGCCTATGGGAATTATATCAGAGAAGTATCAGATGAGCTACCTCCCATCCAACACCCTTGGTATCAGCATATCAAGGAGTACTTGCAAGATGGATCTACACCCACTGAGGCGAGCCAGACTGAAAGAAGGCGGATCCATCGACTGGCTATGAAATTCTACCTGAGCGGAGATGCACTCTACAAAAGAGATGCAGGATTAGGTCTCCTCATATGTCTGGACAAGGACCAAGCTCAGAGGCTCATGGATGAGATCCATGGTGGAGTATGTGGCCCACACATGAGCGGCCCTCTACTTGTAAAGAAAATCCTCAAAATAGGGCATTACTGGTTATCTCTTAAAGCAGACTATGAAGATCACATTAAGAGATGTTATCGGTGCCAGATTCATGGGAATGTTATCCACGCCCCTCCGAGGGAGCTCCACAATATAAGTTCGCCTTGGCCCTTCTCAATGTGGGGAATGGAAGTGATCGGGCTCATCAAGCCCAAAGCCAGTAATTGGCATTGGTTTATCTTCACCATGATCGACTATTTCACCAAGTGGGTAGAAGCAGCCTCCTTCCCCAGGGTTATCAAAGAAGTCATCATTGCTTTCATCAGAAACAATGTCATTTGTCAATATGGACAACCAGATGTAATTGTATCATACAATGCTAAGAACCTCAACAACAGAATGATGGAGGATTTGTGCAGTAAATTCCATATCAAACATCTCAACTCCGTCATCTACCATCCAAAGATGAATGGTGCTGTTGAAGCGGCTAACAAAAACATCAGGAAGATCATGCAAAAGATGTCCTCCAACCACAAAGGATGGCCTGACTTGTTGCCTCTGACTCTGTTAGCCTATAGAACAACAATGTGCACTTCCACTAGGGTAACCCCCTATGCATTAACCTGTGGGAAGAAGCAATGCTCCCCATAGAAGTGGAAATGGAATCCCTCAAAGTGTTGATAGATGCTCAGCTGGATGAAGACCAATGGGTACAAGATAGGTATCACCAATTGTCTCTAATAGACGAAAAGTGAGCCGCTGCTATCTCCCACGGTCAGTTATATCAACAAAGGATCGCCAGGTCCTACAATTGAAAAGTCCAGCCACGGTAGTTTAAACAACACAAATTGGTTTTGAAGAAGATCATTGACAACCAAGATCAATCTAAGGGAAAATTCACCCCAAAATGGGAAGGCCCATTTATTGTCAAGGAGGTATTGACAGGAGGTGCTCTCAGATTACAGGAAATGGATGGCTATGAATTTCCACAGCTTATCAACTCGGACACCGTGAAACGGTACTATGTCTGTGGTTACCGTCAAACAAACATCCTAGTTTTGGATCAATAGATCCCCAGTCATTTCAGGTTTTCTAACCCTTCACTACCTACAACTTCTCTTCACACTCATCTGCCCCATTAAGGACAAACACACTTTTTTAACCAGCAGCCTGGTTTCGGATCGCCAGATCCTCTCTCTCCACTTGGTTTTGAACCCTTACTCAACTTCGGTTATCCCACCAGGAATTAAACCTTTCACACCCACAGTTTTACCCCACTAGGTATAAGACTTTTCACACCCGCAGTTTATCCTATACATGGGATTAAACTTTCTCACCCGCAATTTATCCTGAATATGGGATCAAACTTTTCATTGGCTTTAAATCGTCCTGAACATGGGGTAAACTACGCCGACCTGATCTCCTTGATACACGGGAGTACGTAGGAAGCCATATTTTATATAGTTCGGTCGCAATAAAATAAAAACAACAAAAACATTTCTACACCCTTCTCATTACAAAAATCAAAAACAACAAAAACATATTTACACCCTTTTTGCCACATACAGCGTTGAACCTCTTACATCAGGTTCAAACTATGCAGACCTGATCTCCTCTTCAATAGGAGTATGTAGGAAGCCATTCATGGTTCGGTCTAACCCCCTACTAAAACACAAACACTTGTCAACGGTACTGGGATCATCCTTCAACCCATCACATTTCATCGACTTCAGACCAAAGGGATGGAACTACCTGACCTCCCCATGTAAATGAGAGAGTCGGCGACCATCTAAGCTGCGATTCATTCCTCAAAGAGGAACACCAATCCATAAGAGATGGAACTAACTAGGCTCCTCTTAAATAGGAGTACTGGTGACTATCTATGGTGCGGTCAACCTCAGAGAGGAAAGCCACATTCCTCTCCACATCTACGTACAGAAACCAATCCCAAGACACCAAAGATGGTAGGGAATACACACAGATCAACAATCCATTTTGAAATATCTTGAGAAAACTCAATGTCTATCCATCAAGGAGGAGTTCAGAATACATCGAGATCATAAACCCTAAAGAAATAGGCAAATATCAAGCAAGCAACAAGGCATAACTAAAAGGAAAATGATCAAAAATATTTTTTCATGCTATATATAATGTTGTTTGATATATACAATATGAACTGGACATGACAAAATGGCTAAGCTAGTCTGTGCGAGAAAATATAAGCTCATCTACAAATCAGTGTATATGCGAGCTATCAAGCCCAACATGGCATCTCTCTCAAAAGAATGAGGAAGTGTTATGGTCTCCTACACAAGGGTATCCACGCGAGCTAACAGATCTATAGCCATCTGCATGGTGATACTATGCCCATCAATATATGCACTCATCTCTTCAATCATGCCAGTAGTAAGGGACCTCACTGTGGTACTATCTATAACGGCTACATCCCGAGCAGATATAGCGCCATCCTGCTCAACTATCACGACATCTCTGGCTGATCTGGCCTCATCCCGCTCCTCAATAGCGGCATCTCTATGTGCCAATGCCTTATCTCTCTCTAATAGAGCGGCATCTCTCCCATCAAGAGCAGTCAACATCATGGCTCTAGCCTGATCCCACTCAAAGGTCATCAGATGAAGACTCTGCTCGAAGTACTGTGCTGAATGCTGGATCACGACAGTGCTAGTACTGGGAGAATCTACAAGAGCTACTAGCAACCTAGTGAATGGCTTCTCCTCGGTGTGGGTATCAATATCCTCATAGGCTCCCCATCATCAGAATCAATACCCGGCACTGTGGATACTGTCACAGCCGATGAAGTCTCTATCTCCATCCACGCAGAATACTCTGGCGAACAGCCCGGATGGCTAACAGAAAACTCAGCACTCTGATGTTGATCGCAACAAGCATACACCCGGGATAGGTCCTCTGCTGATAAGTGGCGAGAAGCTAAATGCTGACCTAACACCCCCTCAAAAGGATGGAAGTCCTGAAACTGGTCAAACTGTGACCTCATAGCCAGTGGGTGATAGGTAGTCATGACCCTCAAACCAGCCAGAGGGAGATAATCCATGCTCGGAGCGTGAGTAATGAAATTATAGGGTGAGTTAAGCCCTGAACACGGCAGAATGCCAAACGGATCTCTGATCCCTGATAAGAATACTGACCAAGACATAGCATCTGTACACTCCGATGGCTGAAAGGAGTAAGACATAGCTATATCATGGGTAAAGTAGTACCCATGTCAGCAGAAAGTACCAATCGGTCTCAAGTGTGACATAAAACCACACGTATAACATGACTGAACTACCGGTAAAGACCCCTATAGGGTAGGTACTGCAGAACGTGGCCGACCTCAACGTCTCCACCACAATCATCAGGATGATGGTATGACCCTCCCTGAGAGCTCTCACCGCCATGATGACACCTATGTCCATCTCATCCATATACCATAGCATGTATACATACGCCACTATGCACATCACGAGTACATCCACTCTAGCCACATGCCACTAATCCTCTGGTGTGGTAAAATCTCCAGAATGTCGTGCGTAGCTGTCCACTGAGCCAAATTGGTCTATTAGGAAACGTTGGGCCAATACATGGCCGGATGTAATCTCATCCTCTACTACTCTACGTCGTAACCCGGTGAGGGTCATGAACTGTCGGCGCATATCTCTGACAGCCATACAGGCGCATGGTCTATCTAAGGGCAAAGCTGTCAACCGCTCATACTCCTCCAATATAGGAGTCAACTCCTGGGTACCAAATCGGAAAACCTGTCTCTCCGGTATCCAATGCTCCAATATACCCTTTACAAAGCCTGCGGGAACCTGAAACATCAAGAGGGTCATAGAATGCTATAATAGCTGATCTACAGTCACCCTATCTGTAGGTGATATACTATCATACCACGACCTCAGACGGGAAGCTACCAACACTGGTAGGGTGTGATCTATGCGGTTGACTATCGAATAAGACATCTATGTAGGTTGTATCATAAGACCATCCAGGGGTCAATGCTGAATATCTCTGGACATACGTACATATGCATAACATGATACATGCATGACAAATAATATATGGCAATATGATGTAGGGAATGGAAAACAGTACATACATTCCTAAGTACATCATCATCTACATACATCATCTCTATACAGCTAAAAATATAGGGAAATGGGGCACAGACGGCCTACTACTAACAGAGGCCTATCAAAAGATATAGCGAGAATGGGGCACAACCACCCAATATCTAACAGAGGCCTATCAAAAGAGATAACGAGAATACACGTCAGAAGAAGACAATGGTGTCAATCTCTACATCATCAATCTTGTCCACCTGATGTAACTCCTCCTGAGTCACTGGATCTTTATCAACAGGGATGTCAGGCCTATACAAGGGAGGATCTGCACTGGCAAAGCTATATGGGTCACCTGAGGGGCCAGCGCCTAAGCTGGAAGGATCAAAAGTATCTACCTTTGAAGGATCTCTACCCAAGTGTCGGATGAAAAAATGTGCCCGGTCCAACTGCCGGGTCAAACGATCAATCTGTGTCACATGAGTCGGATCTCAGATGCAGGTCAGCCAATCCATCATCATCACGGATCTAGGAACCATATCCCCCATAAACTGAGTGGCGTGGGTCTGGGCTCTAATGGTACGAGGGGACCACCAGTGATGGAATGTATCCTAAGTATATGAACCCTCTAACAAAGTATATCCGTCAATCCCCATCAATGGGATGTCATCGACGGATGACTGTAACACAGGCCAATAACGCCTGGCATGAGGTAAGATCAGTATACGAATCTCTCATGTGGTGCTCCTAATAGCACACTCTCCTAAATAGAGCTCCCATCCTCCATCCGTGAAGAGAGGAATCCTACGAGTGGATATCACGTGCTCGACCCCAGTCAGAAATCCATCCTCAAACCCAATGGTCAAATATTTCCCAGAGTTGGAAACCCAAGTGATGACATCAGCTGTCAGCAGCTCCAACTGTAAGCAAAAATGGGTGAAACCCTCCACTACAGGAACCTCCGCCAAAATGGAGTGATGCCATCGCCGTCCTCATGGATAGGTATCTAAACCTAACACGCTCATAGGACACAAACATGGAAGCCTCTCATAGGCCCAAAACTATCAACACAAAGGCAAAACACCTGTTGTCAGTGAATACTCTCAAACCTATACATGGGAAATCAAAAGAGAAATACTCACCAGCAGAAACGGGTAAAATCCTAGCCAAGCCTTGGTCAAGCCCTGCGAACGCATGCGCATCCCCCTGAGGAAATAGGAAAAGGTGTAGGAGCCCCAATCATACTCTCCACTATGGTCCACCTCTCGTATGGCGCTGATCAAAGCGAATGACACCGTAGAAGAGTTATCTACTATGAAACAACCCCTGATGATAACCAGGAATAATCGCCGAAGAATGCGATCCCTGACTCTCACATCAATGGGCATGGGCTCACTCAATAGCCCACTCATATCATCTACGCTCAAAGGACCCATACAGACGGTCCTTCCCTTGAGCGCCTCAGTCGGAACTCCCAACAAGGATCTGACGGCAGTCGGGATAATATCCGTCGTACATGGCACTGGCGCCCCTCCAAACTCCATACCAGTGATAAATCGCCAATCCATCGGCGTCATCATCACCTCACAATCCAACAAATGGAGAGATTAAGTCTGGTGAAACCAGCGTTCAAACAATGCCCTGAGGTAACCCCAGGGACAATGATGGGGAAGAATGGAAAAGAACGCCCCAATGCCCCAATCATGCATAATACCTCGGTAATCTGGATGCAGAGCCTGGTACAGGGAGTGTATGCTAAACCAGTTCCCTCGAGGTTGTGTAAAGTCGGGAACCTACATCACATGCAAATTAATGTCAAAATCCTTGCTCTTCCTTAATAGGAAAAAGGAAGATTAAATCTAGCTTTTACCTCATTTGCATGCAAGTAAACTGAGGGGTGGCGACTCAAATCACCCAGAAGATCTGGAATAGCCATCTGACTGCCTGGGAAATCCCTACGGGGGATATGAGTAGCTGGAGCTGAAGCCTATATGTACATCCTCCTCCTCGTCCTTGATATCCGGTACATCAACCCGGATAGGATGAATCATCGCCTCCGCCAGACGACGAGGCTGTCTAACTGAACGAGGTCGAAGCACTTCAGAAGCCCTCCTCCGCACACCTGAAGTGGTCCTGCGGGAACTACTCGACTGATCCGGATCCATATATCTGGACAACAAGTCTCCAAATCACCTCAGAAAGGGTGTGGTATTCTCAAACCTGAAACTTTTCAAAATGCATTTTATGACTACATGCATGCATGCATTATTTTAACATACGTCTATAGTGGAGTTAAAAATGCATGACTACTCAATGCTTACATTTTCGAAAAATTTTATCATAGTTTCCTCTATAAATAGGACTATCCACATGCACTTAGGCATGATTAGGTGGTCATTCAGTAGTACACCTGCCCACAGTCATATACATACTATATGCATTAAAATATCAAAGTTATTAATCCATAAGGGTAGCCTAAATGTGACGCCCCCAAAATAGGTATACAACACCCATTCTGAGTCGCCAAATACATGGTACAAAAAGCAAACTACAACTTCAATAATACAATTGTCGTGCAAAATACGACAACACATACTGTGAGTTTAAATACAAATATTGTTGCTAGACAATATCCACACTCAAATAAGTCCTCGTTATAATTATTCAAACACTATTTTATAGAAATAGTGAGGATTGCTAAAACATCTTTCTAGAACCATCACTCCATACCCCGACTAGATCCTGCTATGTTCTCACCTCCTGAGAAGAAAAATAAAATAAAAAGGAAAAGGGTGAGCTCAACTAGCCCAGTAAATAATATTATGACTAAGATAATATACAATAAATTATCATTAGTATTCAACAGGGAAAAATCTGATAGAATATAATCGACAACAAGTTTTAGATCAATAACTACAGCGGAAACAGCAAACCATTAGAAGAGTCAAGTAGAGAATGAATTCTACTATCTTCTAAGATTTAAAAGTCCATCATCAATATTTTATCCCTGTAACATCAATTAATAATCATCTTTAACCAAATATTCATCTTTGCACTACAGGCCAAAGATATTCATTTGTATCACCAGTCAGTCATGTTCATCTCAACACTTGTTCATCTTTGCACTACAGGCCAAGATATTTGTAAGACCCCGAATTTTATAAAATAAAAGTATTCAATTTTTCTTATAATTACAATTCAGTAAATGGTTAAATTGATAAAAAGTTAAAGTTATGGGTGAAATGTGAAAAATTTTCAAAATAAACAAGTGGTTATAAAATAATAATTGTTGTCGGGAATATTCGTTGGTCGTGGAATATTCTTTCTGTCGGGGAATATTCGTACGACGGCGCAGCTATTTGTGGGCCCCATAACGGAAAACGGTCGGATGAAGATAATGATAAAAATTGAGTTTTTATAATTAACGGCGTAGTTGTTACCGCTAACACTGTTAGAATACCCGGTGGTTAAAATATAGTAATATGTGTTATTACACAGTAGCATACGGTTTTGTACAGTATTTTTAAATTATTGATTCTTACGTGAGAAGGCACTACTCAATAATTGTTACAGTAATTACTGTTCAATATTTTATTTTATTGATTCAATAATTGCTGCGTTGATATTTTATATTATTGTTATTTCAATAATTGTCACTGCACAGTATTTTCCATTATCAGATCAATAATTCATATTATTTGAATAATATTATTAGATAGCATTATTGGCAATGTCTAGAAAATTCTGTCTAAGGAGAGGTTTGGTCACCTAATTGCGCGCCAGTAAGGAAAAATCCTTATTGGAAAGCCCCCTCTTTCCTGGGAACTGCCTGGTTGTCATTATTATGATTCTGTAATATTATTTGTGAATAATTAATTATTGATTTATATGATAAGGAAATATTTATTTGATGTGGATATAAATGATGGATTTATTTATGTGGTTATAAATGAAGGAATTAATGTTGAGGTATTTTATCAGTATTTTGTCGGATTTGAGGTATTAAAAGATCAAATCGGTGTTCTTACAGCTTTATTGTGTGAGTTATAATATTTAATCCGACCGTTGGATCGTTGTAATTTTTGGATATGTTATACATATATAAGTTGAGTATATGTCCACAAATTTTGAACCGTTAAAAATGAGTGTATAATTTGTTATGAATTTTAAGAGGTATCTGATTCGGAAATTAGGTTTTGGTGGAAAATTCTAGAGTTGAGTGGGCCCCACTCTTGGTTGTTGGGGGAGATGACTGATTTTTGGTGGGTGAAATAGTAGCAGGTAAAGTCATCAGGTAGCAGGTCAAGTATGCTTCGGCGTGCTAACATTTTTCTATAAATAGAGGGCTAAGTTAGAATTGAAAAATACACCAGAATTCATAAGTTTTCTCTCTTTTTCTCTCTAGATTATTGAGTGTATTTTGTGAGTATTTAGATACTTGGTGAGTTGATATTCATCAGTGCAAGTTTTCTTCAGCGTCATATCCGATATCCAGTCAGAAGTGCTGCTCTTTTGAGGTAAGAGATAGTAAGGGATTTTAAGGGTTGTTATGTTTTTCAGTTCGTACTTCTAACGACCTTCGGAAAATTCTGGAAAAATTTAAAATGATATTTTGATGAGTTTTATTGATTGTGTCCAAAAATGGTGATTTTTAGATGTATAGATTAAGAGTTATGAATTTTACGGGAAAAGACTATTTTAAAAGTAACCGCTTATAATTCCTTGTGGTTAACTCCAAAATTGATGAAATTTTTATTGGAAGTATATCTATATTATATCAGTATACTCTGTTAATTTTGGAATTTTTGAATAAAAGTACAATTTATGATAAATATCTAAATATTCGACGGTTTTGGCCATATGAAAAATAGTAAATGAATTTTAAAAATTCTGAGAAAAATATATGTTCACTATGGGACTATATTATGCTAAATCCCATAAAAAAAATATTTTTTGAACCGATTTGGTATTTTTCATGAAAATGGACTAGTTATGAATAAATGAATTAAATATGTTATGTGAAGGAAGAAAATTGAAAAATAGGATTTTATGGCTTAAGAATCCTATATGAGGTATATGCAGATTTTTTATGAGGGTTTTTGATTATTGGTGATGAAATCTTATGAGTTTGACATTTTAGGATGATTAAATGCATTATATAGTAAACTGTAAAACAATTAAAATAAATTGTTTATAAGCTTAAGAAATATTATTCTTTCAATATCATTATACCGGAATATTGGTATGGATTTTATTGTGGAATTTCTACCTTTTTCATGTCGAGTTACTATTCACGAGTTACTATTCACGAGTTACTATTCTTGAGTTACTATTCACGAGTTACTATTCACGACAAAATTGGTTTCTTTTTCTGACCAAATTATAGTTGATTTATGAATATTACTCTTGAAATTAAATCTATATGTTGATTATATTGATTTTATTATCATATATAATATTTTTATAACCCTAATGATGATATTTCTCTTTGACTTGAGTGTAAAGATGGGTAGATTTTTGGTATGATCATGACTATGGGTTCCCTTTGGCCAGTAGTGCAAAGTTGAATTGTTGACTGGTATTATCATGACCATTGAATTTATAATTGAATATCGTTATCTTAAGTGCAAAGGTGAATTGATCAACATGGTTATAATTATCGTTTATATAAATTCTGAAATGATTATATATTTCTTTGAAATATTAATATATTTGGCCTGTAGTGCAAATATGAACTGTTGATGAATATATTTGGCCTGTAGTGCAAATATGAACTGTTGTTGAATATCTTTGGCCTGTAGTGCAAAGATGAACTGGTGATGAATATCTTTGGCCCATAGTGCAAAGATGACCTGTGGTTGAATATCTTTGGCCAGTAGTGCAAAGATGAATTGTTGATGAATATCTTTTGCCCGTAGTGCAAAGATGACATATTGTTGAATATCTTTGGCCAGTAGTGCAAAGATGAACAGGTGTTGAGATGAACATGACCAACTGGTGATACAAATGAATATCTTTGGCCGTAGTGCAAAGATGAAGTTATTAGTATGATTATGAACAGGAAATGTGATTTGGTGAACCATGATCTTTGATGTTTCAAGTAAAGATAGGTGATGAAAATTATATTCGTCCTGGATGAGAAGAGGAATTTAGAACTACAATTATGATTATGAGTTATTCATATGATTGTGGATCAGAATTGTTGATTGATGTTACAGGAATAAAATATTGTTGGTGGATTTTTAACATGGAGAGAATAATAAACTTTGTAGTCTATTTGACTCTTCTAATGGATTGCTCGTTCCGCTGCAACTATGGTTGAAATTTTTATCATCTACCATATGTTCTAAATCTCTGATTTATTGTTGATGAAGGCTATTAATAATTTAATTATCTTTAGTCATGATATTCTTTATTGGGCTAGTTGTGCTCACCCTGCTGTTTCACAATTCCTTTCAGGTAATAAGAGTGTAGCTGGGTCGAGCGGGGGTAACAGGGGAATAGAACGGTGGTCATTATTTAGTAGTTATATTTGGTGAATCAAATAAGGTGAGGCGAACCCAACGTTGGAAGGGTGTTTTGCCACTATCATACAAGATGTCTAATGACATACAACCTCATGTCATCATAAGACAGGGTTGTGCTCATCCACTTGCTGAGTATATTTACGAGCACTACCTATATAATCTTGGTGTTTGTTTGAAGTATAATTCTCATTTAGAGACAGTGGAGATAATGATATGTCAAGAGAAGACTCACCATTGGGAAGAATATGATAGTAATCTTCTCGTTTTTCTTTGGGGTCTATTGGGTAAACCAAGGATAATTCTGTGGCCATATGATATCTATCATAACCTAGACGCATGGCCTCCCATGTACGAAAGTTTTCTTGAGCACTTCCCAAAGATTCTAATTTTTAAAACAGTTTTTGACTATACCTTTATGTAAGGTGTCATTGTGGCGTGTTGTCCACGGTTGGGACATGTGTCACATTTGGTATATATTTGTATCCAAACTTACAGCATATGTGTTGTTGTATTTTTCACGACAATTGTTGTAATAAAGTTGTAGTTATTTTCTGTACCATGTATTTGGCGACTCAGAATAGGTTGGATGGAATGGAGCTGTTTTCGGATTGTCACAATATTCATCAGGTAATCATACATCTTTGCACTACAGGCCAAAGATATTCAATAATATCATAATTTAGGACTGAGGATGATGAAAAATATCTTAAAGAAAACGAATCCAGTGAGACAGAAGGACAAATAGTAGGGATTCGTATAACAGTTTATCCAAGATCAATAATACTTCATAATAATCAATTGTGAAGCAGAGTTCAAAAATAAAGATCAAAACATGGATACAATCAAAGATAGTAACCATAATAGACATCTTGGACAAAAATAAAAAATTTTATTTTTCGGTGAATAGTGTCGTATTCGTGAATAGTGTCGTATACGTGAATAGTGCCGTATACGTGAATAGTAACCCCAACACAAAAAGTTTCAAATTTGATAAAAAAAAACTCATCAATATTTCAGCATAATGATATTGAAGAAAATAATATCATTTAAGAAGAAAATAATATCCCTTACCTCAAAATATCAGTACTTCTGTTCGGAATATCAATATAAGGCAGAAGGAAACTTGCACTGATGAATAGAAACTCACAAAGTATCTAAATACTTCCAAAATATACTCAATAATCTAGAGAGAAAGAGAGAAAACTTGTTTCTGGTGAGATTTTCAATTCTAACTTAGCCCTCTATATATAGGAAAATATTAGCACGCCGAAGCAGACTTAACCTGCAACCTGATGGCTTTACCTACTACTATTCCCACCCACCACATTTGAATAAAAATCTTAGCACATTTTCACCAACCAAAAGTGGGGCTCACCAATTCTAGAATTTTCTGCCAAAATGACAAATTTCGTAACTTCTACAATTTGTAAACCAGTCATCTCGTAAAATTCATAACAAATCATACGTTCATTTTAACGGTTCAAAATTTGTGGACATATACTTAACTTATATATGAATAACATATCCAAAAATTACCACGATCCAACGGTCGAATTAAAAATTATAACCCCCGCAATATTTTTCAAAAACCCTGATTTGATTTTTAATACCTTCATTCCGATAAAAATACTGATAAAACACCTCAACATTAACTCCTTCATTTTTAACCACAATAAATATATCCAACATTTATATCCACATAAAATCAATATTTCCTTATCATATGAATCAATAATTAATTATTAACAAATAATATTACAGAATCACATTTATGACAACCAGGCCATTCTCAGGAAAGGGGGAGCTTTCCAATAAGAATTTCTCCTTACTGGCGCGCAATTAGATGACCAAACCTCTCCTTAGACAGAACTTTCTAGACATTGCCAATAATGCTATCTAATAATATTATTTAAATAATATGAATTATTGATCTGATAATGGAAAATACTGTGCAGCAACAATTATTGAAACAAAAATAATATAAAATATCAACGCAGCAATTATTGAATCAATAAAATAAAATATTGAACAGTAACTACTGTAACAATTATTGAGTAGTGCCTTCTTATGTAAGAATCAATAATTGGTGCAATACCGTGTGCTACTGTATTTTAACCACCAGGTATTCCAACAGTATTAACGGTAACAACTACGTTGTTAATTATAAACAACTTATACTTGTCGTTTTCTTCATCCAATCGCTTTCCGTTATGGGGCCCACACAAGGCTACGCCGTCGTACGAATATTCCTCGACAGCAAGAATATTCCACAACCAAACG
The DNA here is from genome assembly GCA_016801055.1 of Panax notoginseng. Lineage (NCBI taxonomy): Eukaryota > Viridiplantae > Streptophyta > Magnoliopsida > Apiales > Araliaceae > Panax > Panax notoginseng. The sequence continues at coordinate 98,801,810 of CM029022.1, read as the reverse complement.
AATATTCACCGACCAAAAATGAATATTTTATAACCACTTGCTTATTTGAAATATTTGCGCATTTTACCCATAACTAACCACATTAATCAAATCAACCCTTTCTATTTCAAAATAATAAATAGAGGAAATTTAATTTCATTTATTAATAAGTTGGGGTCTTACAACCTCCCCTCCTTATGAAATTTCGTCCTCGAAATTGACGTACGTACCTGGTGTTTCGAAAAGGTGAGGATACCTCACTTTTATTTCTGATTCCAACTCCCAGGTCATTTCTTCAATAGCATGGTTTCTCCACAAAACCTTAACTTGTGGTATAACCTTCGTGCGTAGAACATGTTCTTTCCTATCCAAGATCTTAATAGGTACCTCCTCGTACGTTAAATCTTCAGCTATCTCGTCTGGTTCTAACTCAATTATGTGGTTCGGGTCTTTCACATATTTACGAAGCACAGATATGTGAAAAACATTATGAACACGAGACATGCTTGGAGGTAATGCGAATCGATATGCCACATTTCCTATTCGGTCAAGAATTTCAAATGCACCAACAAATCATGGATTGAGCTTTCCTCTCTTCCCAAATCTTGTAACTCCTTTCCATGGTGTAATACGTAACAATACATGATCCCCAATACTAAATTCTACATCCTTTCGATGAAGATTCGCATAACTCTTTTGTCGATCCTGTGACGTTTGTATACGTTGTCGAATCGTTTGGATCTTCTCTGTAGTTATGCGTACCAATTCTGGTCCCAACAACGTTGCTTCACCCACCTCGTCCCAGCATATTGGAGAACGACACTTTCGTCCATACAAGGCTTCAAATGGAGCCATACCTATACTTGCCTGATAACTGTTGTTATAGGAGAATTCCACCAGTGGCAAGTACTTATCCCAACTTCCTTTGAAATCTAGAACACAGAGTCTTAATAGATCTTCAAGGGTTTGAATAATCCTCTCTTATTGCCCGTCCGTTTGAGGATGGTATGCTGAACTAAATCGTAAATCCGTGCCCATAGCTTTCTGCAAGCTAACCCAAAATCGTGAAGTGAATCTTGGGTCACGATCCGAAACTATGGATACTGGCATGCCATGCAATCTCACAATCTCATTCACGTACATACTAGCAAGACGTTCAAGGGAATAAGTCTCACGTATAGGTAAGAAATAAGCAGACTTAGTTAATCTATCAACAATGACCCAAATCGCATCTATGCCTTGAGAAACCTTGGGAAGACCCGTAACAAAATCCATAGTAATGTGTTCCCACTTCTATTTCGGAATCTCAAGTGGTTGCAATGGACCCTTTGGTACTTGATGCTCCGCTTTTACACGTTGACAAGTCAAGCACCTTGAGATAAACTCCGCGATCTCTCTTTTCATATTGCTCCACCAAAATGTATGTCGAAGATCGTGATACATTTTGGTACTCCCAGATGGATTGCAAACGGTGTGTTGTGTGCCTCCATCATGATTCTATGCTTCAAGTCAAAATCGTTAAGAACATAAAGTCTGGAGTTGACTCGAAGTATTCCTTCTTCATCAATTCTTGCTTCTTGAATAGCACCTTCTTGCACTTTTTTCTTCATACGCATCAGCTCCATATCCGTAGCTTGAGCGGATTTAACTTTATCAATTAAAGTCGGTTCTACTCGTATATTTGATATCATCATGTGGTTACTTGGAGCCTTCATCTCTATCTCCGTCCTTTGCAAATCATACAAAATGGGCCTTTGTGTTAACACCATTGCACTCGTACCCGCGTATGATCTTCTACTCAATGCGTCAGCTACTACGTTCGCTTTTCCAGGATGATATTGGATGGTATGATCGTAATCTTTCAGTAGCTCAAGCCAACGTCGTTGCCGCATGTTGAGTTCCTTTTGGGTGAAGAAATATTTGAGACTTTTATGATCCGTATAGATCTCCACTTTCTCCCCATACAGGTAGTGTCTCCAAATCTTCAACGCGAAAACGACTGCTGCCAACTCCAAATCATGAGTAGGATAATTCCTCTCATATTCTTTGAGTTGTCGCGAGGCATAGGCTATGACTTTCCCATGTTGCATGAGAACACATCCTAACCCTTTGCCTGAAGCATCGCTGTAGATAACAAATCCATCCGAACCAGATGGTATTGTCAGAACAGGTGCCGAAATGAGTCTCCTCTTGAGTTCTTGAAAAATCTCCCCACAATCCTCGCCCCAACCGAATTTTGTATCCTTCCGAGTCAGCTGAGTTAACGGAGTAGGGATTCTAGAAAATCCTTCCACGAATCTCTAGTAATACCCAGCTAAGCCCAGAAAGCTACGTACTTCGGTCACCGACTTCAGTTGCTCCCAACTTTGTATGGCTTCAATCTTCGCCGAGTCGACAGATACTCCACGTTTTGACACCACGTGCCCAAGGAATGCTACTTCCTCAAGCCAGAACTCGCATTTCTTCAATTTGGCATATAGCTTATTTTTACGAAGCCTTTGTAGTACCAGCTTCAAATGGCGCTCATGATCTTCACGGTTTTTGGAATAGATGAGGATGTCATCAATAAAGACAACAACAAACTGATCTAAATATTCTTTGAATACACGGTTCATCATATCCATGAAGGCAGCAGGAGCATTAGTCAATCCAAAAGACATGACTAAGAATTCATAATGCCCGAACCGAGTTCTGAAGGCAGTCTTTGGAATATCCTCAGTTTTAATCTTCAGCTGATGATATCCGAAACGAAGATCGATCTTTGAAAAGAATTGTGCTCCTTGCAACTAGTCAAACAGGTCATCAATGCGAGGTAGCAGATACCTATTCTTGATAGTGACATGATTCAATTCTCGATAGTCAATACAAAGTCGCATACTCCCGTCTTTCTTCTTTACGAATAACACAGGAGCACCCCAAGGAGATGTAGTAAGACGAATAAAACCGATATCCAACAACTCCTGTAGTTGAAACTTTAACTCCTAAAGTTCAATAGGAGCCATTCGATATGGGGTTTTAGAAATGGGCTTTGTACCAGGTTCAAGGTCAATAAAGAATTCAACTTCACGTTCTAGGGGTAGACCGGGAAGTTCTTCAGAAAATACGTCAGGAAATTCACTAACAACAGAAATATTATTCAAATCTGACGTGTTTTTGTTCAAGTCCATAACATGGGCTATGAAAGCTTGACATCCGTTTTTCAATAAACAAATGGCTTTATGGCTTGATATGACAGCGATTAATTTTAGTGGTTTGGTTACTTGAATTCGCATAACAGGTTGGTTAGGAATATGAAAACTAACAACCTTACGAAAATAATCAATTTTGGCATGATGAGTAGTTAACCAATCAATTCCTAAAATCATATCAAAATCAAGTATCTTTAAAGAGATAAGGTCAACAGGTAATGTGATTGTGCCAACTTGGATTAAGCAAGATTTATAAACTATAGATGTAATGAAAGTTTCTCCTAACGGAGTCTCCACAGATAGGTCAAAGTCTAATTTCTCCGGAGTCAAGTTTAAACGTTGAGCACAAGCAGGAGAGATAAAAGAATGGGTAAAACCGGTATCTAATAAGGTATAAACTTTGCAAGAGTTTATGATTAGCTTACCCGTGATCACCTCGTTTGGGTTTCTCGCGTTTTGGGCAGTCACGACAAACGTCCTTCCAAGAACCACTGACTTTGACTTGTCCGGAACAGCCTTCAGAGTCACTATCCCCGTTGAACTTGGTTTCGAACAAGACAATCTTTAGCTATATGACCTTCCTTTTCACAGTTATAACATACCTTGAACTATTGTGGGCAGTTTGGGCTGATGTGTCCCTCCTTCCCGCATTTGTAACAAATGTCCGGTGCTCGTTCTCCTCCCCTAAAAGAAGTTGATGTTTGTCCTGACGTCTTCACGTTATCATTGTTGTACCTTCTCTTCTTGAAATCTCCTCCCGACTCGCTCCTTCTATTATCACGGCCACGATTACCACCAGAGTGGTTACCGCTTTTGTCCGAATATTTTCCTCCCTGCTGGTTTTCATTGCTTCGATGACTGCCGCCACCGGTATGACCCTGGTTGTGGTCCCTCGGTTGCACATACTCATTATCTCGCTCTAATAATTGAGCCCTGTTTACAATATCTGAATATAAAGAAAATTTATGAGAGATAAGATATTGCCGAATCTCGGGTTTTAGACCTCTCAGAAACATCCTTGTCATTCATTCCTCATTTTTGACCAAATGAGGTGCAAACTTGGATAACTCTACAAACTTCGCCTCGTACTGGGACACCGTCATGTTGTTTTATTCCAGTCTGATAAACTCCACCTCTTTCATATGACGAATACTTTCAGGAAAGTACTTGTCATTGAACAGTTTCTGAAATGTTTCCCAGGACATGTTGAGTGCGTCAGGCTGGGTACGCTTCACAGACTCCCACCAGTAGTCTGCCTCACCGCAGAACGTAAAGGTGGCGAATGGAACCTTATGTTCCTCCGTGCATTCCAAGACATCGAATATCTTGGTAATTTGCTTGACCCACGTTTTCGCCATGATCGGATCCGGCTTTCCCTTAAATTATGGTGGTCCCAATTCTTTGAACTGCTTGGCTGTGACAAACCGCACGTTGTTATCATTTCCACCCGTATTCTGCACACGAGTTTCCCTCGTCTGATTTTGCATGAACTGCAAAAAACTCCTAAACATTCCATCATTCATTGTTTGCTCGGTAACGTTGTTTACAGGAGGAATATTGCCTTCCTATTGCACGTTCCCCTGGGTGGTGATCAAAGGTGTCTCCACGGTCTGATTTACTCCATTATTAACGTTCTCAGCTGCCATTCTTAAATACTGCCATAAAACAAGGGTTAATAGTCATGTCATATATTATCCTTATACTCTGACCGACCAAATAAATACCAAATAAACTTAGTCAGGTCATACTAGCGAAGGAATTTTCCGTCTCTCCCCTCCTAGTTCTTGTCTCACATCTCAGCCAGGGATCATATCCCTAAGCTTTGATACCAACTATGACGCCCCCAAAATAGGTATACAACACCCATTCTGAGTCGCCAAATATATGGTACAAAAAGCAAACTACAACTTCAATAATATAATTGTCGTGCAAAATACGACAACACATACTGTGAGTTTAAATATAAATATTGTCTGCTAGAGAATATACACACTCAAATAAGTCCTCATTACAATTATTCAAACACTATTTTACAGAAATAGTGAGAACTGCTAAAACATCTTTCTAGAACCATCACTCCATACCCCGACTAGATCCTGCTATGTTCTCACCTCCTGAGAAGAAAAATGAAACAAAAAGGAAAAGAGTGAGCTCAACTAGCCCAGTAAAGAATATTATGACTAAGATAATATACAACAAATTAGCATTAGTATTCAACAGGGAAAAATCTGATAGAATATAATCGACAACAAGTTTTAGATCAACAACTGCAGCGGAAACAGCAAACTATTAGAAGAGTCAAGTAGAGAATGAATTCTACTATCTTCTAAGATTTAAAAGTCCATCATCAATATTTTATCCCTGTAACATCAATTAATAATCATCTTTAACCAAATATTCATCTTTGCACTACAGGCCAAAGATATTAATTTATATCACCAGTCAGTCATGTTCATCTCAACACATGTTCAACTTTGCACTACAGGCCAAAGATATTCATCAGGTAATTATACATCTTTAAACTACAGGCCAAAGATATTCAGTAATACCATCATTTAACACTGAGGATGATGAAAAATATCTTAAAGAAAACGAATCCAGTGAGACAGAAGGACAAATAGTAGAGATTCGTATAATAGTTTATCCAAGATCAATAATACTTCATAATTCAAAAATAAAGATCAAAACATGGATACAATCAAAGATAGTAACCATAATAGACATCTTGGACAAAAAGGGAAAATTTTATTTTTCGGTGAATAGTGTCGTATTCGTGAATAGTGCCGTATACGTGAATAGTGCCGTATACGTGAATAGTAATCCCCACACAAAAAGTTCTAAATTTGATAAAAAAAAACTCGTATCAATATTTCAGCATAATGATATTGAAGAAAATAATATCATTTAAGAAGAAAATAATATCCCTTACCTCAAAATATCAGTACTTATGTTCGGAATATCAGTATAAGGCTGAAGGAAACTTGCACTGATGAATAGAAACTCACAAAGTATCTAAATACTTCCAAAATATACTCAATAATTTAGAGAGAGAAAGAGAAAAAACTTGTTTCTGGTGTGATTTTCAATTCTAACTTAGCCCTCTATTTATAGAAAAATGTTAGCACGCCGAAGCAGACTTAACCTGCAACCTGATGGCTTTACCTGTTACTATTTCCACCCACCACATTTGAATAAAAATCTTAGCACATTTTTACGAACCAAAAGTGGGACCCACCAATTCTAGAATTTTCCTCCAAAATGACAAATTTCGCAACTTCTATAATTTCTGAACCAGGCATCTCGTAAAATTCATAACAAATCATACGTTCATTTTTAACGGTTCAAAATTTGTGGACATATACTCAACTTATATATTAATAACATATCCAAAAATTACCACGATCCAATGGTCGGATTAAAAATTATAACTCCCGCAATATTTTTCAAAAACCCTGATTTGATTTTTAATACCTCCATTTCGATAAAAATACTGATAAAACACCTCAACATTAACTCCTTCATTTTTAACCACAATAAATATATCCAACATTTATATCCACATAAAATAAATATTTCTTTATCATATGAATCAATAATTAATTACTCACAAATAATATTACAGAATCACATTTATGACAACCAGGCCGTTCTCAGGAAAGAAGGGGCTTTCCAATAAGGATTTCTCCTTACTAGCGCGCAATTAGATGACCAAACCTCTCCTTAGACAGAACTTTCTAGACATTGCCAATAATGCTATCTAATAATATTATTTAAATAATATGAATTATTGATCTGATAATAGAAAAAATTGTGCAGCAACAATTATTGAAGCAACAATAATATAAAATATCAACACAGCAATTATTGAATCAATAAAATAAAATATTGAACAGTAACTACTGTAACAATTATTGAGTAGTGCCTTCTTACGTAAGAATCAATAATTGGTACAATACCGTATGCTACTGTATTTTAACCACCAAGTATTCCAACAATATTAACGGTAACAACTACGCCGTTAATTATAAACAACTTATACTTGTCGTTTTCTTCATCCAATCGCTTTCTGTTATGGGGCCCACACAAGGCTGCGCCGTCGTACGAATATTCCCTGACAGCAAGAATATTCTACGACCGAACGAATATTCACCGACCAAAAATGAATATTTTATAACCACTTGCTTATTTGAAATATTTGCGCATTTTACCCATAACTAACCACATTAATCAAATCAATCCTTTCTATTTCAAAATAATAAATAGAGAAAATTTAATTTCATTTATTAATAAGTTGGGGTCTTACACTAAATACCAGGATTACTTTGCACTACCACCTTTGCTCATTTGTCCTCAAATAGGATAAGAAATAGCAGAATAAGGTGCCAATTTGACTGTTTTAAAAGTCAAATTTTTTCAGATCATTATGTTCAACATAGTTTAATACTAACATTTACTATGTTGAATATTTTTTATCAAGTCAAATGGGCATGCATATTCACTACTATGTGTTTATACGCATTTCATATAAAAAGTCATTTTCTAACGGATAGAAACTTGAAAAAAGGACATGCATACGTTACCAGGACAATGTAGAACACTTGTACGGTGACAGAATTTGCAGAAAGACGCCCGAACTCAGCATATCTGATGAAGAGCTCTCGGATTTCTTGTACGGCGCAACGTAAAATGACTTGAGAAAGTAACGTGTAGCCTTTAAAGCCATCCATGGCTAGCTACAGGTCCACCTGTGGCTCCCCTAGGTGGGGCCCACCCCTCTGGCTCGGTCCAATTTGAGTTGTAAAGGAGTTCTCACAAGCTGAAAAGGCTAAATCATGGATAAAAACGCTATGCAATTGAGCAGAATAGCCTGAAACTCTGGTTTTCCCGGGTCAAATTGTGGCTTTTCATATCATTCATTGGTATCCCAAACACAGGGTACACTATACTGATGATCTCAACGGTTGCTAATCACACTCGGCAATACCTCACAAAGGTCCGATGCCGTCAGTTTGGGGTCGCAACTCCAAAGCACAGATCCCCGGCGGGGGCGTCACACATTTTCATCCGTTGATGTACATGTCAATGGATCCCCAGCGGGGGCGTCATGCATTTTCATCCATTGATGTATATGTCAATGGATCCCCAGCAGGGGCATCACGCATTTTCATCTGTCGATGTACATGTCAAAGGATCCCCGGCGGGGGCATCACGCATTTTCATCCATTGATGTACATGTCAATGGATCCCAGGAGGGGGCATCACGCATTTTCATCCATTGATGTACATGTCAATGGATCCCCGGCGGGGGCGTCACGTATTTTCATTCGTTGATGTACATGTCAATGAATCCCCGGCGGGGGCGTCACACATTTTCATCCGTTGATGTACATGTCAATGGATCCCCGGCGAGAGTGTCATACATTTCATTTATTAAAGCACAGATCCCCGGCGGGGGTGTCACGCATTTTTATCTGCCAAAGTATAGAGTCCCCGACAGGGGTATCACACATTTTCATCCATTGATATACATGTCAATGAAGGTCAAGCAACCTTGACTTTTTTTCAGCCGATGGCAGGTAAACCCATCGAGGCATCGAAAGCCATCCAATGATTTCATCCATTGATGCATACGTCAACAAAGGTCAAGCAGTCTTGGCATTATCCCCAACAGGGATTTCATCTATTAATGTACATTTCAGCGAGGGTCAGGCAATCCTAACAACACAGACTGTTGGCAGTAACTCCGACAGAGCATCCTCATCAGGGAAGACTGATGATGGAATATGTTATACACTTCCTCAACAGACAAAACACATCCCCACAGAGTTTCTTGTACATGAGAGATACATCTTCAGTGAAAGTCTATACCAAGGGTTAAGGGCTTTGGTGATAATCCCAACGTCAACATCCTAGAAGTTCATGGTAGCTTTGGATCACACGTCCAGATAGTTTACCAAAGTGGTCGTGAATCACCCCGCTTCTGGTAGAAGTCAAAGGGAGCTGGCAATTATCCCACCATGTTGGAGAACAATCCAACAAACCACATACATTTGCATCATGCTGTTGTACATTGCATCATGATGATCTTGTTACATTTCAGGTGTCTAGTATTCTTTATCCTATCCATATTGCATTGCATGAATATGATAAAGAGGGGCATCTGAAGACACTCGAAATTTTTTGCATACCTGTTACTAACATTGCAGGAGGGCAGAATTATCTTTCAGAGATAACCTTGGAAGACAGCTCAGTTCAATCCCAGAGACAACCCTGGGATATTCAGTATTATCATCTCAGAGATAACCCCGAGACATCCAGCTCAGTCCCAAAAATACCACCGGATGTTTCAACCTCAACCCCGGAAACAACACCGAGAGTTTCAGTTTCAACCTCAGAGGTAACCCCGAGGAATGCAGTTTAAATATCGGAAAGCACACCGGAGAAGACCGTGTCATCTCAGAGATAACCCCGAGATACTCAGTCTGAGTCCCGAAAAAAATACTGGGAAAGATAGTATCAACCTCGGAGACAACCCCGAGGTATGCAGTTGCAGTTACGGAGATAACCCCGGAAATGCTCATTTCGAATCCATGCAATCAGCTTCAACACTCAGCAATTGTAAGACCCCAAATTTTATGAAATAAAAGTATTCAATTTTTCTTATAATTACAATTCAGTAAATGGTTAAATTGATAACAAGTTAAAGTTAAGGGTAATATATAAAATTTTTCAAAATACGCAAGTGGTTATAAAATATTCATTGTTGTCGGGGAATATTCGTTTAGTCGTGGAATATTCTTTCTGTCGGGAAATATTCGTACGACGACGCAGCCATTTGTGGGCCCCATAACAGAATAACTGTCGGATGAAGAAAACGACAAATTTGTGTTTTTATAAATAACGACGTAGTTGTTACCGTTAACACTGTTGGAATACCTGGTGGTTAAAATACAGTAATACGCGTAGTTGCACAGTAGCACACGGTATTGCACAGTATTTTTTTTCAATTATTGATTCTTACGTGAGAAGGCACTACTCAATAATTATTACAATAATTACTATTTAATATTTTATTTTATTGAATCAATAATTGCTGCGTTGATATTTTGTATTATTGTTGTTTCAATAATTGTTGTTGCACTGTATTTTTCATTATCAGATCAATAATTCACATTATTTGAATAATATTATTAGATAACATTATTGGCAATGTCTATAAAGTTCTGTCTAAGGAGAGGTTTGGTCACCTAATTGCGCGCCAGTAAGGAGAAATTTTTATTGGAAAGCCCCCTCTTTCCTGGGAACGGCCTGGTTGTCATAAATGTGATTCTGTAATATTATTTGTGAGTAATTAATTATTGATTCATATGATAAAGAAATATTTATTTTATGTGAATATAAATGAGGGATATATTTTTGTGGTTAAAAATGAAGGAGTTAATGTTGAGGTTTTTATCAGTATTTTTGTCGGAATGGAGGTATTAAAAATCAGGATTTTTGAGATATTTTGCGGGGGTTATAATTTTTAATCCGACCGTTAGATCGTGGTAATTTTTGGATATGTTATACATATATAAGTTGAGTATATGTCCACAAATTTTGAACCGTTAAAAATAAACGTATGATTTGTTATGAATTTTAAGAGGTGACTGATTCGGAAATTGGGTTTATAAAAGATTTTGGTGGAAAATTCTAGAATTAGTGGGCCCCCCTCTTGGTCGGTGAAGAAATGTGCTGAGATTTTTATTCAAATGTGGTGGGTGGGAATAGTAGCAGATAAAGCCATCAGGTTGCAGGTTAAGTCTGCTTCGGCGTGCTAACATTTTCTATAAATAGAGGGCTAAGTTAGAATTGAAAATCACACCAGAAACATAAGCTTTCTCTCTTTCTTTCTCTATATTATGAAGCATATTTTGTGAGTTTTTAGATACTTTGAGAGTTGATATTCAGTGTAAGGTTCCTTCGGCTTTACATTCCGGTCAGAAATACTGTTCTTTTGAGGTAAGGGATAATAAGGGATTTTAAGGGTTGTTATATTTTCCAGTTTCGTAATTTTTCTGACCTTCAAAAATTCTGGAAAAATTTGAATTGATATTTTGATGAGTTTTCTTGATTGTGTCCAAAAATGGTGATTTTTGGATGTATAGATTGAGAGTTATGAATTTTATGAGAAAAGACTATTTTAAAAGTAACCGTTTATAATTCCTTGTGGTTAACTCCAAAATTGATGAAATTTTTATTGGAAGTACATGTATATGATAGAAGTGTACTCTATAAATTTCAGAAATTTTGGACAAAAGTACAATTTTTGATGAATGTCTAAACATTCGGCTGTTTTGGCCATATGAAAAATAGTAAATGACTTTAAAAAATTTTGAGAAAAATTTATGTTCACTATGGGACTATATTATGCTAAATCCCAGAAAAGAAATATTTTTGGAACTGATTTGGTATTTTTCATGAAAATGGTCTAGTTATGAGTAAATGAATTAAATATGTTTTGTGAAGTAAGAAAATTAGAAAATATGATTTTATGGATTGAGAATCATGTATGAGGTATATGCAGATTTTTTATGAGGGTTTTGGTTATTGATGATGAAATCGTAAGAGTTGACATTTTATGATGATTAAATGCATTAATTAGTAAAGTGTAAACAATTTAAATAAATTGTTTATAAGCTTAAGAAATATTATTCTTTCAATATCATTATACCGAAATATTGGTATGTATTTTATTGTGGAATTTCTACCTTTTTGAGTCGGGGTTACTATTCATGAGTTACTATTCACGAGTTACTATTCATGAGTTACTATTCATGGGTTACTATTCACGACAAAATTGATTTATTTTTTCTAACTAAATTATAGTTGATTTATGAATATTTCTCTTGAAATTAAATCCATGTTTTGATAATATTATTTTTAATATCATATATAACATTTTTATAACCTTGATGTTGAAATTCTCTTTCGCTTGAGTGTAAAGATGGGTAAATTATTGGTATGATCATGACTATGGGTTCTCTTTGGCCAGTAGTGCAAAGTTAAATTGTTGACTGGTATGATCATGACCATTGAATTTATAATTAAATATCTTTAGCTTAAGTGCAAAGGTGAAATGATCAACATGGTTATAATTATTGTTTATATAAATTCTGAAATGGTTATATATTTCTTTGAGATAATAATATATTTGGCATGTAGTGCAAATATGAACTGTTGATGAATATATTTGGCCTGTAGTGCAAATATGAACTGTTGAGGAATATCTTTGGCCTGTAATGCAAAGATGAATTGTTGATGAATATCTTTGGCCCGTAGTGCAAAGATGACCTGTTGTTGAATATCTTTGGCCAGTAGTGCAAAGATGAACAGGTGTTGAGATGAAAATAACCAACTGGTGATACAAATGAATATCTTTGGTCGTAGTGCAAAGATGAAGTTATTAGTATGATTATGAACAGGAAATGTGATTTGGTATAATCATGATCTTTGATGTTTCAGGTAAAGAGATGTGATGAAAATTATCTTCGTCCTGGTTGAGGAGACGAATTTAGAACTACAATTATGATTATGAGTTATTCTTATGATTGTGGACCAGAATTGTTGATTGATGTTACAGGGATAAAACATTGTTAGTGGATTTTTAACATGGAGAAGATAATAGACTTTATAGTCTATTTGACTCTTCTAATGGATTGCTCGTTCCGCTGCAACTATGGTTGAAATTTTTATCATCTACCATATGTTCTAAATCTCTGATTTATTACTGATGAAGACTATTGATAATTTATTTATCTTTAGTCATGATATTCTTTACTGGGCTAGTTGTGCTCACCCTTTTGTTTCACAATTCCTTTCAGGTAATAAGAGTGTAGCTGGGTCGAGCGGGGGTAACAAGGGAATAGAACGGTGGTCATCATTTAGTAGTTATATTTGGTGAAGAAAATAAGGTGAGGCGAACCCAACGTTGGAAGGGTGTTTCGTCACTATCATACAAGATGTCTAATGACATACAACCTCGTGTCATCATAAGACAGGGTTGTGCTCATCCACTTGCTGAGTATATCTACGAGCACTACCTATATAATCTTGGTGTTTGTTTGAAGTATAATTCTCAATTAGAAACAGTGGAGATAATGATAAGTCAAGAGAAGACTCGCCATTGGGAAGAATATGATAGTAATCTTCTCGTTTTTCTTTGGGGTCTATTGGGTCAACCAAGGATAATTCTGTGGCCATATGATATCTATCATAACCTAGAAGCATGGCCTCCCATGTACGAAGGTTTCCTTGAGCACTTCCCAAAGATTCTAGTTTCTAAAACAGTTTTTGACTGTACCTTTATGTAAGGTACCTTTGTGAGGTGCTGATACATGATGGTGTCCAATGTCACATTTGGTATATATTGTATCCAAACTCACAGTATATGTGTTGTTGTATTTTGCACGACAATTGTTGTAATAAAGTTGTAGTTGTTTTTTGTACCATGTATTTGGCGACTCAGAATGGGTTGGATGGAATGGACCTATTTTGGGGTCGTTACAGCAATGGCCCCGAGGCTCTCATTCCCCAAGCTAGGAGATAACATTGGGAATTCAGGCACACCTCAAAGACAACCCTGAGGACGGTCAACACCTGAAGCAGTCCAATCTCAGAGATAACCCTGAGCAACGACTACTAAAACAGCTCAAACCGGAGATAACCCCGGTGAAGGGCAGAATCGTCATTTTGCCATCCCAATCCCATATTGCGTCGTCTCAACAACATTCAAACATACATACAAACATGTCCTACAAGAACCAAAAAGTTCCAATCCCGAGTGACTACTGCACAAGACAGCACACCGGATAGAATTTGAAGCTTGAAGACCAAGAGCATGGTCCCATCTTCCTGACCTCGTACAACCTCTAATCCCTTGTCATTCTGTAGCTCTCGACAACAGCATGCCATAAAAGGTCTTATACACCTCGATCGGATGCCTGGATTGAAGTTCTGAAAGTTCGAGCGGACATCACATTGCACGAGTGCACGTACTTTGAGATGACAGGACCCGCGGAACCCGGAGCACCCCGGGCAGCCGCAGGTACACCTGCGGCTCCCCCCTCTATAAATAGAGGGCTTGAGGCAGCCATTTTGTAAAGGAAAAATGCGAGGAAGCCATGTCCAATTTGCTCTGTAAACACCCTAAACTGAGTGATTTCTCATTTTAAACACTCGTGAGCTTATATATTGTTATATCTTTACCGGTGGGAGCCGAATGTTCATCCATTTAAAGTCATTGAAGTCTTCTTTGACAATCCACTGTAAACCTTCTTACACTTTCTAAAGCCTTTCTCCACTACTGTGCACACACAGTTCTGCGCGTTGAGAGTCATGTTGCGTGTGTATGCCCGGACTTCGGTCTGTGGCTTTTATTTTATTTATATATATTATATATATATATATGGAATAACATTATCGAGTTATGCCTCGATTGAGCATGGATTCACATCTGGAGCGTTTATTTACTTTTATATATATATATACTTATATATATGAACTGTTGTCGAATTCTATTCAATGAGCCTGGATTTTATATCTGGAGCGTTTACTGCTTTTATATATATATAGCGACAAATCGCTGAAATGATAAACCGAGCAGGGATCGATATATACCATGTGCGTTTATCACTTATATATATATATATATATATATATATATATATATATATATATATATATATATATATATATATATACATTTTTGTCAAGCCTGGAGTTTACTTCGTGGCCTTTTACCGTTTTATTTACATTTCAGTCTAGCCTGGAATTTACTTCGTGGCCTTTTACTGCTTTATTTACATTTAGTCCCGCCTGGAGTTTACTTCGTGGCGATTGATGGTATTTATTGCTTTATTTACATTTCTGATCCCCCATGGAGGTACTTCGTGGTGGTTGATCATGTCTCTATATATATATTTACCGCTTTTATATATTTACATTTCCGATCCCCCATGGAGGTGCTTCGTGGTGGTTGATCATGTCTATATATATATATATATATATATATATATATATATATATATATATATATATATATAGCTTATATATTTATATATAATTGCTTACAGCTTTCGTATAAATTGCTACATCATGTGAGCCTAGGAATCATGTGATCACAGATTCAGTCTATTGAATCTAGATTCGGTTCCCGCGATGGATATTTTCAGCTATACATGGCTTGTAAATTATTCGCGTTGTTTGAATTTCCTTAGATGGCTCTCATGCCCATAAGGAGTTCGGCATTGCTATGCATATTATTTTCTCGAAGATGCTTCGCATCTTGAAAATAAAAGCAATCAAGCCGAACATTTAATAAAAATGAAAGTATCAAAGGCCTCAATTACTATTGAGCACATGGTTTGAAAAACCTCTTTTTACAAAACATCATTGGTATATCTTGTTAAAATTGAATTTTATATAAAATTCAAACCCTGTGTATACAGGTGCGAACGAGACATAGCACTACTTCCAGATAATTGCACATTGACCCACACATACACACACGTTCATATAACAATTTCTTGAAAAGTGGCGGTCACCGTGGCAACACGGATGTCGGGGGGTGCCTAACACCTTCCCTCCGCATAAGCAAGTCCTCGGACCCTAATGAATCTCAGTTTCACAGACCTGTTTAGTAGTGTCACATCACTAGGTCAATGTGCAAACCTTTTCTCGGTTGTGTTGGTACAACCAGTTAAAAAACCAACTGGTGACTCTTATAGTCCAATCGTCGACATATAAATGTCGAACCTTTTCACAAGTTATTTTTTCAAACAAATCTCACCTAACATGAGAACACCAAAAGACAAGAACAGAAAAGGAACAAATTAAATCCCAACGTCGACAGGTGGCGACTCTGCTGGGGACATCCAGTAAGAGGACTTAAGCCGCTATTACAAGCTTTTCAAAACTATTATATGCTTGTGTATGGATGTTGCATTTACATTTGATGGATGTGTACGAATGCATTTACTTACTGTACTTAATGTTTTACACTATATCTGCTTATGATATTAGTGCTTCGCACATGTCATCATTTTCATAAAACGGTGAGACACGTTGTATGTGAATGTATGTTGTGTGGTTCCTCCATCAGGAGGCTATCCTGTCGGTGTTTGATTACTGGACTCGTAGGAAGACTAATTCCAACGAGGCTCAAGAAAGGCACCACCCAAATTCGCTCAAGTTGAAAGACTGGATTAACTTCCCGTCGAGTAAATTGCGATGATTTGGGAGCCTTCCTGCCAAAAAGCCGCGAGAGTAGCCTAAGATAGGTTAACCTCTGATAAACCAAACGCGGAGGAAAGTCTCTTCATGCTCTCTCATTGCAAAATTACTTGTAAAGTAAATTACTTGTAATTTCATTTGATATTAATCTCCATGTAATGAGAAATATGAAGAAAAATGTGCACATGTATATTTTACAAATATTAACATGCTATCCTGTATTACAAACAGCTAACATCCATTTTGCAGGATAAATATTCCTAAAACGGATACGTCATATAGCATGTCAACATTTATACATTCCCTAAAACTAAACTACGTCAGTTTTTCGCAGGGAAACAATTGGACATATTACCCGTTCAAAGTCCAAAAAGGCCACGAGCCTACAACCAATTATGTCTTCATCTGACCAGGCTAATCTTAATCCTGCCTCCTGCGAGGAATTCGATGGATTAAGTCAAAAAATCACAGATTTGGCTGTTCTGCTTAAAGAACTACACCAATCTACTCAGGGTATAAGGATACCCATACATACTGAATCCTCTACACATGGAGGAACACAAGGTGCGGACAAAGAAGCTCCCGTACCTAATGCTTAGTTAGATACAACCTACAAAATTCGTGATACCACCCATCTCAAAGAAGATCTAGACAACGGTGATATCAGAAAGAAAGTCCTTCAAATGGAAGAGACCATCCGTTCTATCAAAGGGATTGGAGCACATGGGAGTGTTTCATATGCAGACCTTTTGTATATTCCCTAGTGTGTATTATCCAGAGAAGTTCAAGACTCCTAACTTTGAAAAGTATGATAGGTTAAGAGATCCTTATACACATTTGAAGGTATTCATTGGAGAACTCGGATCTTATGCCGAGGACGAGAAGCTCAGGATGCAACTGTTCCAGAAGAGTCTCACTGGAGAAGCCCGTTCGTGGTATACCAGATTAGACAACTCCAAGATCCATAGCTGGGAGGAGCTAGCTCATGCCTTCCTCAGTCAGTACAGCTTCCAGTCTCAGATGGCCCCTGACCGGTACCAAATTACTAAAGTCAGGAAACAAACCAATGAATCTTTCAAAGAGTATGCTTAAAGGTGGAGGCGCCTTGCTGCTCAAGTTGTTCCCTCTATGAATGAGTCAGAAATGGTTATGACCTTCATAGACATACAAGAAGCTCCTTTCTATGAGAGGGTTTTAGCTGGTATTGGCAAACCATTTTCTAAAATTATTAAACATGGGGAGATGGCTGAGATGGGATTAAAGTCAGGAAAGATTCAAGACCTAGCTGCCCTCAAAGCTGTCGCTGAGCACATCCAGTCTGAAAATTATGGAAATAGCCCCCGGAGGGTCCATAAAAAGAAAGAGGAGGATGTTTCCTTGATACTACAAGGTCAGAAAGGCAGTCAGAATATGCCTATCCAAAGGAGAAATTACACTCCCTTTCAAGCACAATCTTTAAACCCTCCATTGCCTAAAGGTGGAGAAGTCAGATGCACTCGAGTGTTCACACCCCTAGGAGACTCACTTGGGAACATTCTCAATCTTCTGACCACTCAGAAGAAAATTACACATCTTCTTCCACCAGCCAACCCAAATGGGAGGGGTTTCAATGCTGCTCGAAAGTGTGCTTATCATGCCGGGGCACCGGGATATGATACTCAAGATTGCTGAGCCTTGAAACACAAGAACCACGATTTGATCGATAGCGGTGAGATTGTGGTCACCAAGCCCGATCAACCCCATGTGCAAGACAAACCTCTTCCTCAACATAAAGAAGAAGAGGTCAATATGATTAATTGGAGCAGTAGACAGAGTTCCAACTTTAATGGTGGATCTTCCCAGCCCAGCAGGGATAATGCTGACAAGTGGGACTATGCAAAGTTCCAGTTTATGATGGAACAAAAAATGAATGCTCTGCGTGAGCAACTCAACCAATTGGCAGAATTGGTGGTCCATCAGCATCAAGCCACCCGCCAATTATTTAGTCAGGAGCGTGCCAGTCTCCTCCCTCTTGTTACAAACACTCCACCGCGCGCTCCAGAAAATGAAACACTGGAGGATAAAATTGTAAAGAGAGTAAATGCCAAAGCCCGTTGGGACTTTGCCAACAAAAGGGAATTTACATACCTAGGTCAACTGATGGAAGAAATACCGTAGATGCTGATAAATGAATGAAGAATCACAAATCTGCTGTGACGCCCCCAAAATAGGTATACATCACCCATTCTGAGTCGCCAAATACATGGTACGGAAAGCAAACTACAACTTCAATAATACAATTGTCGTGTAAAATACGACAACACATACTGTGAGTTTAAATACAAATATTGTCTTCTAGACAATATCCACACTCAAATAAGTCCTCATTACAATTATTCAAACACTATTTTATAGAAATAGTGAGGACTGCTAAAACATCTTTCTAGAACCATCATTCCATACCCCGACTAGATCCTGCTATGTTCTCACCTCCTGAGAAGAAAAATGGAACAAAAAGGAAAAGGGTGAGCTCAACTAGCCCAGTAAAGAATATTATGACTAAGATAATATACAACAAATTATCATTAGTATTCAACAAGGAAAAATCTGATAGAATATAATCGACAACAAGTTTTAGATCAACAACTGCAGCGGAAACAGCAAACCATTAGAAGAGTCAAGTAGAGAAAGAATTCTACTATCTTCTAAGATTTAAAAGTCCATCATCAATATTTTATCCCTGTAACATCAATTAATAATCATCTTTATCCAAATATTCATCTTTGCACTACAGGCCAAAGATATTCATTTGTATCACCTGTCAGTCATGTTCATCTCAACACCTGTTCATCTTTGCACTACAGGCCAAAGATATTCATCAAGTAATCATACATCTTTGCATTACAGGCCAAAGATATTCATTTGTATCACCTGTCAGTCATGTTCATCTCAACACCTGTTCATCTTTGCACTACAGGCCAAAGATATTCATCAAGTAATCATACATCTTTGCACTACAGGCCAAAGATATTCAGTAATATCATCATTTAGGACTGAGGATGATGAAAAATATCTTAAAGAGAACGAATACAGTGAGACAAAAGGACAAATATTAGGGATTCGTATAACAGTTTATCCAAGATCAATAATACTTCATAATAATCAATTGTGAAGCAGAATTCAAAAGTAAAGATCAAAACATGGGTACAATCAAAGATAGTAACCATAATAGACATCTTGGACAAAAAGGAAAAATTTTATTTTTCGGTGAATAGTGCCGTATTCGTGAATAGTACCGTATACGTGAATAGTGTCGTATACGTGAATAGTAACTCCGACACAAAAAGTTTTAAATTTGATAAAAACTCATATCAATATTTTAGCATAATGATATTGAAGAAAATAATATCATTAAGAAGAAAATAATATCCCTTACCTCAAAATATTAGTACTTCTGGTCGGAATACCGGTATAAGGCTGAAAGAAACTTGCTCTGATGAATAGAAACTCTCAAAGTATCTAAATAATCACAAAATACACTCAATAATCTAGAGAGAGAAAGAGAGAAAACTTATTTCTGGTGTGATTTTCAATTCTAACTTAGCCCTCTATTTATAGGAAAATGTTAGCACGCCGAAGCAGACTTAACCTGCAACCTGATGGCTTTACCTGCTACTATTCCCACCCACCACATTTGAATAAAAATCTCAGCACATTTCTTCACCAACCAAGAGTGGGGCCCACCAATTCTAAAATTTTCCATCAAAATGATAAACTCCGAAAATTCAACAATTTCTGAACCAGTCATCTCGTAAAATTCATAATAAATCATACGTTCATTTTTAACGATTCAAAATTTGTGGACATATACTCAACTTATATATGTATAACATATCCAAAAATTACCACGATCCAACGGTCGGATTAAAAATTATAACCCCCGCAAAATATCTCAAAAACCCTAATTTTTTAATACCTCCATTCCGACAAAAATACTGATAAAAACCTCAACATTAACTCCTTCATTTTTAACCACAAAAATATATCCCTCATTTATATCCACATAAAATAAATATTTCCTTATTATATGAATCAATAATTAATTATTCACAAATAATATTACAGAATCACATTTATGACAACCAGGCCGTTCCCAGGAAAGAGGGGGCTTTCCAATAAGAATTTCTCCTTACTGGCGCGCAATTAGATGACCAAACCTCTCCTTAGACAGAACTTTTTAGACATTGCCAATAATATTATCTAATAATATTATTCAAATAATATGAATTATTGATCTGATAATAGAAAATACTGTGCAGCAGCAATTATTGAAACATCAATAATATAAAATATCAACGCGGCAATTATTGAATCAATAAAATAATATATTGAACAATAACTACTGTAACAATTATTGAGTAGTGCCTTCCTTCGTAAGAATCAATAATTGGTGCAATACCGTGTGCTACTGTATTTTAACCACCGGGTATTCCAACAGTATTAACGGTAACAACTACACCGTTATTTATAAATAACTTATACTTGTCGTTTTCTTCATCCAATCGCTTTCCGTTATGGGGCCCACACAAGACTGCGCCGTCGTACGAATATTCCCCGACAGCAAGAATATTCTACGGCCAAACGAATATTCCCCGACAAAATGAATATTTTATAACCACTTGCTTATTTTGCAAAATTTGCACATTTCACCCATAACCAAAGTATTATATCAAATTAACCCCTTATTATTCACAATAATATTTAGAGAAAATTTGATTTTTATTCATTAATAAGTTGGGGTCTTACAACATCCCCTCCTTATGAAATTTCGTCCTCGAAATTGACGTACGTACCTGATGTTTCAAAAAGGTGAGGATACCTCGCTTTCATTTCTGATTCCAACTCCCAGGTCATTTCTTCAATAGCATGGTTTTTCCACAAAACCTTAACTTGTGGTATAACCTTCGTGCGTAGGACATGCTCTTTCCTATCCAAGATCTTAACAGGTACCTCCTCGTACGTTAAATCTTCAGCTATCTCGTCTGGTTCTAACTCAATAATGTGGTTCGGGTCTTTAACATATTTACGAAGCATAGATATGTGAAAAACATTATGAACACGAGACATGCTTGGAAGTAATGCGAGTCTATATGCCACATTTCCTATTCGCTCAAGAATCTCAAATGGACCAACAAATCTTGGATTGAGCTTTCCTCTCTTCCCAAATCTTGTAACTCCCTTCCATGGTGCAACACGTAATAATACATGATCCCCAATATTAAATTCCACGTCCTTCCGATGAAGATCCGCATAACTCTTTTGTCGATCCTGTGCCGTTTGTATACGTTGTCGAATCGTTTAGATCTTCTCTGTAGTAATGCATACCAACTCTGGTCCCAACAATGTTGCTTCACCCACCTCGTCCCAGCATACTGGAGAACGACATTTTCTTCCATACAACGCCTCGAATGGAGCCACACCTATGCTCGCCTGATAACTGTTGTTGTAGGAGAATTCCACCAATGGTAGGTACTTATCCCAACTCCCTTTGAGATCTAGGACATAAAGTCTTAATAGATCTTCAAGAGTTTGCATAGTCCTCTCTGATTATCCGTTCGTTTGAGGATGGTATGCCGAACTGAATCGTAAATCTGTGCCCATAGCTTTCTGCAAGCTAACCCAAAATCGTGAAGTGAATATTGGGTCACGATCCAAAACTATGGATACTGGCATGCCATGCAATCTCACAATCTCGTTCACGTACATACTAGCAAGACGTTCAAGGGAATAAGTCTCACGTATCGGCAAGAAATGAGCGGACTTGGTTAATCTATCAACAATAACCCAAATCGCATATATGCCTTGAGAAACCTTGGGAAGACCCGTAACAAAATCCATAGTAATGTGTTCCCACTTCCATTTCCGAATCTCAAGTGGTTGCAATGGACCCTTTGGTACTTGATGCTCCTCTTTTACACGTTGACAAGTTAAACATCTCGAGATAAACTCCGCGATCTCTCTGTTCATATTGCTCCACCAAAATGTATGTCGAAGATCGTGATACATTTTGGTACTCCCAGGATGGATTGCAAACGGTGTGTTGTGTGCCTCCATCATTATTCTATGCTTCAAGTCAAAATCGTTAGGAACACAAAGTCTGGAGTTGACTCGAAGTATTCCTTCTTCATCGATTCTTGCTTCTGGAATAGCACCTTCTTGCACTTTCTTCTTCATACGCATCAGCTCCATGTCCGTAGCTTGAGCAGCTTTAACTTTATCGATTAAAGTCGGTTCTACTCGTATATTTGATATCATCATGTGGGTACTTGGAGCCTTCATCTCTATCTCCATCCTTTGCAAGTCATACAAAATGGGCCATTGTGTTAACAACATTGCACTCGTACCCGCATATGATCTTCTACTCAATGCGTCAGCTACTACGTTTGCTTTTCCAGGATGATATTGGATGGTATGATCGTAATCTTTCAACAGCTCGAGCCAACGTCGTTGCCGCATGTTGAGTTCCTTTTGGGTGAAGAAATATTTGAGGCTTTTATGATCTGTATAGATCTCCACTTTCTCCCCATACAGGTAGTGTCTCCAGATCTTCAACGCAAAAATGACTGCTGCCAACTCCAAATCATGAATAGGATAATTCCTCTCATATTCTTTGAGTTGTCGTGAGGCATAGGCTATGACTTTCCCATGTTGCATGAGAACACATCCTAACCCTTTGCCTGAAGCATCGCTGTAGATAACAAATCCATCCGAACCAGATGGTATTGTTAGAATAGGTGCCGAAATGAGTCTCCTCTTGAGTTCTTGGAAACTCTTCTCGCATTCCTCACTCCATACGAATTTTGTATCTTTCTGAGTCAACTGAGTTAACGGAGTAGCGATTCGAGAAAATCCTTCCACAAATCTCCGATAATAACCAGCTAAGCCCAGAAAGCTACGTACTTCGGTTACCGACTTCGGTTGCTCCCAACTTTGTATGGCTTCAATCTTCGCCGGGTCGACAGATACTCCATGTTTTGACACCACGTGCCCAAGGAATGCTACTTCCTCAAGCCAGAACTCGTATTTCTTCAATTTGGCATATAGCTTATTTTCACGAAGCCTTTGCAGTACCAGCTTCAAATGGCGCTCATGATCTTCACGGCTTTTGGAATAGATGAGGATGTCATCAATAAAGACAACAACGAACTGATCCAAATATTCTTTGAATACACGGTTCAACATATCCATGAAGGCAGCAGGAGCATTAGTCAATCCAAAAGACATGACTAAGAATTCATAATGCCCGTACCGAGTTCTAAAGGCAGTCTTTGGAATATCCTCAGTTTTAATCTTCAGCTGATGATATCCAAAACGAAGGTCGATCTTTTAAAAGAATTGTGTTCCTTGTAACTGGTCGAACAGGTCATCAATGCGAGGTAGCGGATACCTATTCTTGATGGTGACTTGGTTCAATTCTCGATAGTCAATACAAAGTCGCATACTCCCGTCTTTCTTCTTTACGAATAAAACAGGAGCACCCCAAGGAGACGTACTAGGACGAATAAAACCGATGTCCAACAACTCCTGTAGTTGGACTTTTAACTCCTGAAGTTCAATAGGAACCATTCGATATGGAGTTTTAGAAATGGGCTTTGTACCGGGTTCAAGGTCAATAAAGAATTCAACTTCACGTTCTGGGGGTAGACCAGGAAGTTCTTCAGGAAATACATCAGGAAATTCTCTAACAATAGAAATATTATTCAAATTTGACTTGTCTTTGTTCAAATCCATAACATGGGCTAAGAAAGCTTGACATCCATTTTTCAATAAACGAATAGCTTTGTGGCTTGATATGACAGTGACTGATTTTAGTGGTTTAGTAGTTTGAATTCGTATGACAGGTTGGTTAGGAATATGAAAACTAACAACCTTACGAAAACAATCAATTTTAGCATGATGAGTGGTTAACCAATCAATTCCTAAAATCACATCAAAAGCAAGTATCTTTCAAGAGATAAGATCAACAGGTAATGTGATAGTGCCAACTTGGATCATGCAAGATTTATAAACTGTAGATGTAACGAAGGTTTCACCCAACGGAGTTTCAATAGATAAGTTAAAGTCCAATTTCTCCGGAGTCAAGTTTAAACGTTGAGCACAAGCAGGAGAGATAAAAGAATGGGTAGAACCGGTATCTAGTAAAGTATAAACTTCGCAAGAATTCAAGATTAGCTTTCCCGTGATCATCTCGTTTGGGTTTCTCGCGTTTTGGCCAGTCACGACAAACGCCCTTCCAGGAACCGTTGATTTCTACT
This sequence comes from Panax notoginseng, assembly GCA_016801055.1. Taxonomy (NCBI): domain Eukaryota; kingdom Viridiplantae; phylum Streptophyta; class Magnoliopsida; order Apiales; family Araliaceae; genus Panax; species Panax notoginseng. The sequence continues at coordinate 98,777,077 of CM029022.1, read as the reverse complement.
TATCCGGGACAACTTTTGGAGTCACCATCCTAGCTGAACTTGGTTTTGCTACAGAACACTCTCGAGCTATATGACCCTCCTTTCCACAGTTATAACATACCTTGGATTGTTGTGGGCAGTTTGGGCTGATATGTCCCTCTTTCCCACATTTGTAACATACGACCGGTGGTCGTTCTCCTCCCCTAGAAACAGTTGATGTTTGTGCTGACGTCTTCACGTTATCATTGTTATACCTTCTCTTCTTGAAATCTCCTCCCGACTCGCTCCTTCTATTATCACGACCACGATTACCACCAGAGTGGTTACCGCTTTTGTCCAAATGTTTTTCTCCCTGCTGGTTTTCATTGCTTCGATGACTGCCGCCACCGGTATGACCCTGGTTGTGGTCCCTCGGTTACACATACTCATTATCTCGCTCTAATAATTGAGCCCTGTTTACAACATCTGAATATAAAGAAAATTTATGAGAGATAAGATATTGCCGAATCTCAGGTTTTAGACCTCTCAGAAACATCCTTGTCATTCGTTCCTCATTTTCGACCAAATGAGGTGCAAACCTGGATAACTCTGCAAACTTCGCTTCGTACTGGAACACCGTCATGTTGTTTTGTTCCAGTCTGATAAACTCCACCTCCTTCATATGAAGAATACTTTCAGGAAAGTACTTGTCATTGAACAGTTTTTGAAATGTTTCCCAGGACATGTTGAGTGCGTCAGGCTGGGTACGCTTCACAGACTCCCACCAGTAGTCTGCCTCACCGCAGAACATAAAGGTGGCGAATGGAACCTTCTGTTCCTCCGTGCATCCCAAGACATCGAATATCTTGGTAATTTGCTTGACCCACGTTTTCGCCATGATCGGATCCGGCTTTTCCTTAAATTCTGGTGGTCCCAATTCTTTTAACTGCTTAGCTGTGACAAACTGCGCGTTGTTATCATTTCCACCCGTATTCTGCACACGAGTCTCCCTCGTCTGATTTTGCATGAACTGCAAAAAGCTCCTAAACATTCCATCATTCATCGTTTGCTCGGTAATGTTGTTTACAGGAGGAATATTGCCTTCCTGTTGCATGTTCCCCTGGGTGGTGATCAAAGGTGTCTCCACGGTCTGATTTACTCCATTATTAACGTTCTCAGCTGCCATTCTTAAATACTGCCATAAAACAAGGGTTAATAGTCATGTCATATATTATCCCTATACTCTGACCGACCAAATAAACACCAAATAAACTTAGTCAGGTCATACTAGCGAATGAATTCCCCGTCTCTCCCCTTCTAGTTCTTGTCTCACATCTCAGCCAGGGATCATATCCCTAAGCTCTGATACCAACTGTGACGCCCCCAAAATAGGTATACAACACCCATTCTGAGTCGCCAAATACATGGTACAGAAAGCAAACTACAACTTCAATAATACAATTGTCGTGCAAAATACAACAACACGTACTGTGAGTTTAAATACAAATATTATCTTCTAGACAATATCCACACTCAAATAAGTCCTCATTACAATTATTCAAACACTATTTTACAGAAATAGTGAGGACTGCTAAAACATCTTTCTAGAACTATCATTCCATATCCCGACTAGATCCTGCTATGTTCTCACCTCCTGAGAAGAAAAATGAAACAAAAAGGAAAAGGGTGAGCTCAACTAGCCCAGTAAAGAGTATTATGACTAAGATAATATACAACAAATTATCATTAGTATTCAACAGGGAAAAATCTGATAGAATATAATCGACAACAAGTTTTAGATCAACAACTGCAGCGGAAACAGCAAACCATTAGAAGAGTCAAGTAGAGAAAGAATTCTACTATCTTCTAAGATTTAAAAGTCCATCATCAATATTTTATCCCTGTAACATCAATTAATAATCATCTTTATCCAAATATTCATCTTTGCACTACAGGCCAAAGATATTCATTTGTATCACCTGTCAGTCATGTTCATCTCAACACCTGTTCATCTTTGCACTACAGGCCAAAGATATTCATCAAGTAATCATAAATCTTTGCACTACAGGCCAAAGATATTCATTTGTATCACCTGTCAGTCATGTTCATCTCAACACCTGTTCATCTTTGCACTACAGGCCAAAGATATTCATCAAGTAATCATACATCTTTGCACTACAGGCCAAAGATATTCAGTAATATCATCATTTAGGACTGAGGATGATGAAAAATATCTTAAAGAGAACGAATACAGTGAGACAGAAGGACAAATATTAGGGATTCGTATAACAGTTTATCCAAGATCAATAATACTTCATAATAATCAATTGTGAAGCAGAATTCAAAAGTAAAGATCAAAACATGGATACAATCAAAGATAGTAACCATAATAGACATCTTGGACAAAAAGGAAAAATTTTATTTTTCGGTGAATAGTGCCGTATTCGTGAATAGTACCGTATACGTGAATAGTGCCGTATACGTGAATAGTAACCCCGACACAAAAAGTTTCAAATTTGATAAAAACTCATATCAATATTTCAGCATAATGATATTGAAGAAAATAATATCATTAAGAAGAAAATAATATCTCTTACCTCAAAATATTAGTACTTCTGGTCGGAATACCGGTATAAGGCTGAAAGAAACTTGCTCTGATGAATAGAAACTCTCAAAGTATCTAAATACTCACAAAATACACTCAATAATCTAGAGAGAGAAAGAGAGAAAACTTGTTTCTGGTGTGATTTTCAATTCTAACTTAGCCCTCTATTTATAGGAAAATGTTAGCACGCCGAAGCAGACTTAACCTGCAACCTGATGGCTTTACCTGCTACTATTCCCACCCACCACATTTGAATAAAAATCTCAGCACATTTCTTCACCAACCAAGAGTGGGGCCCACCAATTCTAGAATTTTCCATCAAAATGATAAACTCCGAAAATTCAACAATTTCTGAACCAGTCATCTCGTAAAATTCATAATAAATCATACGTTCATTTTTAACGGTTCAAAATTTGTGGACATATACTCAACTTATATATGTATAACATATCCAAAAATTACCACGATCCAACGGTCGGATTAAAAATTATAACCCCCGCAAAATATCTCAAAAACCCTGATTTTTTAATACCTCCATTCCGACAAAAATACTGATAAAAACCTCAACATTAACTCCTTCATTTTTAACCACAAAAATATATCCCTCATTTATATCCACATAAAATAAATATTTCCTTATTATATGAATCAATAATTAATTATTCACAAATAATATTACAGAATCACATTTATGACAACCAGGCCGTTCCCAGGAAAGAGGGGGCTTTCTAATAAGAATTTCTCCTTACTGGCGCGTAATTAGATGACCAAACCTCTCTTTAGACAGAACTTTTTAGACATTGCCAATAATGTTATCTAATAATATTATTCAAATAATATGAATTATTGATCTAATAATAGAAAATATTGTGCAGTAGTAATTATTGAAACAACAATAATATAAAATATCAACGCAGCAATTATTGAATCAATAAAATAAAATATTGAACAATAACTACTGTAATAATTATTGAGTAGTGCCTTCCTTCGTAAGAATAAATAATTGGTGCAATACCGTGTGCTACTGTATTTTAACCACCGGGTATTCCAACAGTATTAACGGTAACAACTACGCCGTTATTTATAAATAACTTATACTTGTCGTTTTATTCATCCAATCGTTTTCCGTTATGGGGCCCACACAAGACTGCGCCGTCGTACGAATATTCCCCGACAGCAAGAATATTCCACGACCAAACGAATATTCCCCGATAAAATGAATATTTTATAACCACTTGCTTATTTTGTAAAATTTGCACATTTCACCCATAACCAAAGTATTATATCAAATTAATCCCTTATTATTCACAATAATATTTAGAGAAAATTTGATTTTTATTCATTAATAAGTTGGGGTCTTACATCTGCTACCTCCAATCAGCCCGCGTTCAAGACGGTTTGATTACAATAGAGTGAGCCAGTATCACTCCCAATCTCGCGGTCACAGAACCGAAGAATGCTGGGCACTCCGCCACCATATTCAGAATTTAATTGACAATGGTGTTCTGCATATGCCAGACGATGGTGATGTGATACTAGAAACTGAGGACAAGTTTCCTACAAAGTGGAAGGAAGTCGTAGCAGTCATATCTTCTGAGACAGATGCAGCTACTCCCTCATATACAGTCCAACCAATTCAACTCAAAGGAGTTGACAATCCTTTGAAGGTGAATGCGCTAGAGCCAATTATCCTGCCAATCAGACCACAATATCCTGTTGTCATCCTACAAAAAGTTCCATGGAATTATGGAGGGGTTAAAGGATCCACATCTCACATAACTGCTACAGTGTCGAAGGATAACCCATTGTATCTCCCCCAACAGGTGATGAAGCCTACCATCAAGTCAAAGGGGAAGATTCCCATGAAAAAAATGGAAGAATTTCTCCGTACTATGGGCCATAATGAAACCAAGGTGGTTTTAAGCTTAAGAGAAGCTCCACATCAAGTTTCCATACTGGATTTGGTTTTCTCTTCCAAAGATCACAGCAAGGTATTGCTCAGGGTTTTGAAAGAATCCCAATTGCCTAAGTCAATAGATGTTGAGAAATTCCAGCATCTGGTGGATCACATTTTCAACAACAATGTGATATCTTACATTGACGATGATATACCTCCCGAAGGGACCGGTCATTACAAGCCGTTGCACATAGTGGTTTTATCTTCCAGATACATGGTGGGAGGAGATTTGATAGACAGAGGGTCATCTTTGAATATCTGTCCTTATGCCACTTTGGGGAAGATGAACATCAATCTCAATCGGATCCGAAGCAGCCATACTGTTATCAAAGCTTTTGATGGATCCCGACGAAACTCTGTTGGAGAGATTGAACTACTAGTGGAGATCGGTCCACATACATTCTGCGTGTCTTTTCACGTTCTCAAAATAGATACAGGATACAACCTACTTTTGGGAAGACCGTGGATTCATATGGCTGGGGTCGTCCCCTCCACTCTTCACCAATAATTTAAATACATTATCAACAACAGCCTAGTCACCGTCGACGCTGAGCCAGAATGTCCTGAACAAGGTGACATATCACTTATTAGCTTCAATTCAGAAGTTGAACCGGTCAGTTTTCATGCCCTGGAGGTGAGCAACACTCACTACCATCCTGTTGGGGCGCCACCTCTCATACCCCAGATTTCTGCCGAAGTAATGTCGGCCACTCAAGAAATGATGTCATTAGATTATCAACCTGGACAAGGGTTGGGCAAAGATCATCAGGGCATCAAGTGCCCCATCCAAGTTTCTAGTCAAACAGGGACAGCCGGACTAGGCTATACTGCTAGTTCCAATCGCAGGAATTCTCATAAGCACAAATAAATTCCTGCTACTTCAGTCATACGACGATTATCTCCACCTACAGTTCCTGAGCCTGTACGGTCTCTGGTAAAGGTGCATGCCCATGTAATGGCCATGTTATTTCCCAAGCCGATACCGGTAAAGGGAAAAGAAGTCCTAGTTCCAGATCCAAAAATGGAAGAAGAGGAACGGAGACGCAAACAGAACATCGCTCGGATGATGTCAAACATACGCATCATTGTCCATGATGATCATACAAATAGATACACCCCATACCATGATTGCCCAGACGTAATAGTCATTATTCGGGAGAAGGAGGACGATGACAGCCCCTCCATTATTGCAGTCCATCAGAACTTCACCCTTGAAAATTGGAGCAGCACTCCTTTCATTGGTTGACAAGGGTAAAACGGGCAGAAACTCTTTTTGCCCTGTAGATAATAATAACTGCTTACTTTTCTGTACAGTATTAGCAGTTATTTTGTCAGTACATGCTAACACTTTGTATGATTAAACAGTTTCATATATTGAGTGAAAGCATATTTTGTTTCAGGACTCTGAATTTAGATGTGCCTATACTTGCTGATAAGGTGCCTTTTCTCCACAAGGATTGTAACTTTGATGAAAAGTTGGACTCAGACTTGATGGAAATACAAGAGGACATTGAGATACCTCAGGAGATCAAAGAATGGGTCAAAGACAAACCTAGACCCAACCTTGATCAAACCACCTCCTTCAATCTAGGAACCTTAGAAAGCCCTAAACTAATCCAGATTGGTACAGACCTCACTCCAAACCAAAGGAATGACATGGTTACGCTTTTAGCCCAATTCTAGGACGTGTTTACATGATCTCATGAAGACATGGTGGGTTTGTCCACTGACATTATCATTCATTAAGAACTTGTCTTCATAATATGTAATCTAAGAACAAATCAAAGACTATCCATAGTTTAGGGCTCAGAAACATAGCATATAACTATGAGTCACAAACTTTTCATAAGTATGAGTTTCAAGAACTCGCACATATCTTATCATTCTCTACCTATCAAATATATATATGAGTAAAGATTTACTTTCTCGCCATATACATATTGATAGCATGACATACTATTCCAATGATTATCACTATAATAAACTAAGCAGTTGTTACACCAAAGCACAAACCTCTGCCCATAACAAAGGTTTATACAACTCAGCTATCACATGAGTCCTCAATTAAAATCTTAGAACTTCTTACTTTCTCTTTACTTAATACGAATTTTCTTTAATTCGTATGCTATCCTTTACAACTCAATCTGAGTTCTTCTTCCCATACTACTTCATAGTATCATTCATTTATAGCATTAGCTATAAATCATCCATCGTTTAATAGAACAACTGTTATTACGATTCAATATGATCACGTGGTGATCTTCTTCCTTAATCGTTTAACTCAACGATCTTCTTATTATTCTCTCTACGATTATAGTCTTAGGTACTCATGCCTAAGATTTATAACCTATCAGCTCTAATACCATAATATAACGCCCCAAAATCCGGTCTATCTTCACACCCGGATTTCGTACGTCACGGTTCCATCCTCTTCCAAACATACATCATTATATAGTTAAATATAACAACATACATTCTCAAATCCCAGGTTCTATTACCTTATAACCTCGTTCATTACAAATAATGATAATTACATTCTTCTTTACATCTTACAAGAGTGACTTTTATCCGCCACCAAGGATACATAACAGTTCATTAAACTAGTCTATAGTTTAATTAAACTATTCTACATTACAAGTCTCGCTTGATCTTCACGCTCATTCATATACTGAATGGCACTTCATATGGATTCCGGTCAGTTTGATCTTTACTTGATACTTAAGTTCTTTCTACTCGTATGCTGAAAATATTTTTCATTTAAAGCAAGTGTGAGCATTCAATTGCTCAGCAAGTCATAACTGTTGAATAAACAACTTCAAGAATTTAAACATTCTTTTAAGACTTCAATAACCGAACAAAGGTTATGAAGCAGCTTGAATAATAGGAATAATCTCGATTCCTATCATTTTAAAACATTAGTCACATTCACTTTGAAATACTTCTTCTTCTACCTTTTCATACACATTCTATCTGGCTAGAATCATTAGCACAGACTTAACAATAACGGTTCATGTATAAACAAAACATTCTCATGTTAAACAGTTCAATCACCGAACAGTTCATCTCATAGAAACACCGAAGTGTTCAAATTATGGCACAAGACCTCATACATTCTACCACCTTGTACATATATCGCACACATGCACGTAGATAAAACTTCTCATGTTTAACATATGAGAAGTTTAAGAAACTAGCATTCATTTAAAATATGAATGAAGTTAGGAAATTTACCTTACGCACAGCTACAACTTAAAGTTTACGCTGAGCTGCTCATTGCAACCCCTATATAACACATAAGGAAATAGCACATACCCCAATTAGTCAAATACTTGACTTATGCATTGGTTTAATTAACTTTACTTCTTAGGGTTCGCGTTCTTGCAATCTAAGTTTACGCGACCAACTTTTTTTACCATTTTACGGCGTTATGACATACGGAGATGTCTTAACTTATACGATCATCACCTTTGACGATTTACATTCTTATCTTCTCCTTATAACTCTTCTAGGACTCACCACACATCGCATCTCTACTAGTAGTCCATATGGTACTCTGAGTGGTTTCCAACAAACAACCAACAAACAAGTTCTCGTCTCATCTACATTGTCTTTCACAGTGAGTTAGATCTGTTGCCAGTTTCGTATATACCTCCGCTCTCTGAAGGAATTATTTAGTCCAGCTCTCATAAGTCAACCATTAAATATTACGATTGTACCACAACCTAAACTTTACTTAACTTACCCGAACCATTAAACTATAATGTTCATTAAGTTAATTTCTCGCTCCTTATGGCTTTCTGGCAACTAAATGCCATACCTCAGGATTCATTCCTTATCGTCTAAGTCATACAGTCTTTTGTATACTTGGGATGATCATTCAATGTTAATACTATGCATTCATAACGTTAAGCATTTTACATTACCTTTTTCATATCTTACAACGTCCGGTTCATTCGACTCGGAACGTCATCTAAGTTATTATACTAACTCGGCTTCTTAACGTTATACGACATTGTCTTTAATTCAATTTCTTCCCCGTTCACGGGTTTAGTCATCATTCTTCATTACCTTACGGTTAAACCATACACGGGGTGTAGGTTCTACCCATTTAATATTCGCGTACACTCAACACTTGCATCGGCTAAAGTGTTTAACGCTTACGTTTCTTTATAACATTCTCTATCCGACTCACCCTCGGACTTTCATTATTCTTATTACCGTTTGTTACGACTTTCTTGATAATTCATATCTTACTTACTACTTTCATCAATGTCTAAGTCATACAACCAATGTATACTTAGATCGTTAGTCTGACGCGGATACGAGTCACGGGAATTGTTTATGTATTCAACGTTCACATTGTTCGTTTCCTAATCTCTCATTCAACCTTTACCCAAGGTTTTAGTTACTCTCATTCGTTACCCATTACATGAACCCTACGTTCATTATTCTTTCTTAATGTCGAAGCCATACGGTTCGTTGTATGCTAAGACCAATCGTTCATCGCAACTGCGTTGCATTCACAGCATCTATACGCTTTACACTTAATTCTCATTATGACATCACAACATCGAAATGTTATTCATCACCCTCATCACTCAACATCAAAGGAATCACAATCATAGCAATCCCCCACGTTCGTTTTATCGCGACCACGGTCCCCGGATATCGGTTACGTATTTCGCATTAACATTCTTTATCCTTTTTTTCAATCTTTCCATTAAAGGTTTAAATCAGTTCATTAAGTGTTACATTAGGTGAACTACACGTTCATTATCTTTTCGTACACTTCCCCTACGAGTTGAGCAATTAAAAGCTCATCATTGGGCCTTGCCCTGCACCGGCGCTGCAGCACCGGTTCCTTCTCTCTTCCTCGTGCTGCAGCGCGACTAAGCAGTAGTGGAATTCCTGGGTTGGCACTGTGGCTCCGCCTCCCAAGGCTTAACTGGCGCTGTGGTGCCAGGCTTAAAATTTCTAAAAATTTTCTAAGTCTTGAATCAAGTTTGAGACGCTTACTTCACAATCTCATAACTTATTCGTTATAACTTGGAACGAGGTTGTTCCAAAGTCATTCTCTTCCATATCTTATGTACTTCAATTTTCCTCAGATAGAAATTCATTCTGAATCCGTTAACATGCCATTCAATTGGGTTAAATTCCATCCTTCATTCGTTTTACTTTATTAACGTTCTTCGTTCGTGCCTCCGTAATTCGATCATCCGAACTCGAAACTCGTTCGTTCTTGAGTCCACGACTCACGTTTTCTACGTTCTCTTACATTCTTATAAAACCCTACACTTTCGGGTTCATTTACATACTTTCTACTTCTCGTTCATTTTTCATAAAATTTTCGCCATAACTTCGTTATAGCTAAGTTCAATCCGTTCTTCATGAACGTTTCTACCATTCCTAACCAAGCAATAAGCAACTAACTTATACGTGATGGTTTTAAACTTGTCCATCAACAAAAACTTATACTACGATGGTTTTAAATTTATCCATCAACAATGTTCTTCGTGTGTTCTTCGCGTTCTTCGCGTGTTTTTCGCGTTCTTCGTTCGTTCTTTATTTTTAATCCATACTTTGATTATGATTTCACTTTTTCTTGGAATTTGATGTTATAAGACACCATTCCTTACTAATTTCACTGAATCGTTCATATGATTAATTCATTCGGATCGTTCAAATTCATTACGAAACTTATACTTCCTTAAGAAATTTATAAACTAAATTTCTAATTCTTATTTCTTCATTTTCTCATGATTTCAACCATATGAATCATTCTTAACATCCTCTTCTCTTATTTTCATTAAGCTATGATCTTAACATAGAAAACTTAAAGAAAATTTATATTAGACTAGATTTTGGATTACCTTTCTTCTTTAATCTTCCTCCGTTGGACAAAGCTTGCACTCGGGCTAGCTTTTCCTCTTCCTTTTCCTCTTCATCCGACTTCTCTCTCTCTCTCAAGTGTTGGTGAATTTTTTCATTATCCAACAAATGAGCTTAAGCTTCTCTTATATAGAAAACCAAGGCTAGGGGAAAAATAGTCATTTTACCCCAAAGTTACTATTCCCACCTCTTTACTATTCACACATCCTTACTATTCACGAAGCTTTGTGCTTCTGTCTTGCAGAATTTGTCCAACAGTTTGAAAAACTACGATTCTCGGAATCCAAATATTTTTGGATATTTCGTCTTTCCTCTACACATTAACTTTTACGCATTCTTCAAAACTCTGAAAAACTAAAAAAAACTTTTTGATGATAAGCGTTTTCCTTCACGTTTTTCTCTAACGTAGTTAAACGAATGAAAAGTATATAACAATACTTTTTGTCGTTTTTATTTCGTCCGATTTTTACACGTTTTTTTAGAAAAACTTTTATCGGCTTACTTAACTTTTCATGATATATTATCATCAAATCTTTCGACGAAATGTCATTTCGACGTACCGAACTCTCGAAAAGGCTTAGATTATTCAAACCTTAGGTTTCGTCGAGTGAATAGTGCTTATTTCGTCTTTTTCCCCGAAAATTTTTTTATTTTCGTCTTGAAAATTCTTACTCGTTCAGTCTAGCTCGTAGCCAGAATCCTCCCGTCTTATAATCATTCTAGGTTCTAGAACGATTAATAAACACATAGCACAGAATAGTATTAATAAAAATTCATTTTATTAATAACTCATTCTTTAAACTTAAATTCTGAACAATCCGATTTTCCTCAGGTTGTCACATGCACAATACATGGTACGAAGGGCTGATCACCCTAAGTACGGGGAGTCCCTATAGTCTTATTACTGTTTAGGTTTAAGTTGAAAGAAATACTTATAACCTTTGACATAGTTCATGGTCTTGTGACCCTCAGATAATTTCCAGTATCAGTTATTGATTATCGATGTTAAGATATGTTATTCAATTCAAATGAGTTTATTTATTGCCAGTCATTGTACTCTTTCAAGTGAGCATTTGTTTTGCTCACTCTTGTATATATATAACCATTGCAGCTAAAGTTGAGAAGGTTGATGAACCAACCACTAGCAAAAGGGAAAGGAAAGATGAACAAGTGTTGAAGACTTGTAAATCAATTGATATTTATGTTTTCAGACTTGGTTTAATTATGTGATTTAATTATTTATTTTTTCCCGCATTTGATTAATGTTTTTTAAAAGGTTAGATAACCTAGAGTTTATCAGTTTAAGTTATGTAATCCATTTAACGGGAAGATTTATTGTTTAAGTTTTATTATATTTGGGTAGTTAGAAATAAATGTTTGGATAGTGAACACCAAATCCTGTGGAAATGAAGCACCCAGATTTGGGGGTGTCACAAGTTGGTATCAAAGCTTTAGGTTATGAACCTTAGGTGGGGGGAAAAAACCTTAGGTAGTAACCTTATAGGAGATTGAAAAGATAGTAGTGATAAATTCTTATTGAGTTTTAAGGAAGAATTAATAAAACACTCTCTATGCTTATGTGGTTGCAACCTATGTGCTCATGAGTGTCAAGTAGTGATGGTTAGTAATTAAAAACTTAAAATTTTTGTTGTCAAGATGGCTAGTATGGGAGAATCCAGTCAGGGTAGGGAGGAGGGACCTCCGATGCCTAGAGAGGAGGAGCCTCGAGATGTTCAGGTAGTCTGGGAACAACTGGTGCCAAAGGAGTTATCTCTGTTAGTCACAATGGTTGGTTATGCCCCAAAGTTAGAGCAGAAGGGGATACCTGATGATGAGGATGTGGTAGAGACGGATGAGGAAGACCCCGTGGAGCTGCCACAGACGGATGAGGATGAGGATGAGGAAGAGTTTCCACCAAAATCTATCGCAGCTCAAATGTATGACGAAGTATACGATCGTAACATTGAGCTTCAAGATAGAGTCGAGGAGTTGGAGGAGCTAGTAGCTGAACATCAGACTTTGATGGCACAGAAGGACGAAGAGATCCGGGATCTTGATGAACGTCTCATCAATGTGGAATGGAAGTTGGTTCACGCAGAGGGGGAGAATGAGCAGTTGATGGAGGAGGTTGCAAAACTGAAGGATAACTTGAAAGAAGAATTCGCCAAGAGAGCAAGAGTTGAAGATGCATACGGGAAAGCTTCTCAGCGTACAGAGGGAGAGGTACAAGCAAAGAAGATCAAGATGGAAGATATGGACTGTGCTTTTCACATTACGATGAACCGATCTCAAGACCAAGTCATTTACTATCTGACTCAGTTCGAAGAATTGCCATGGTATATATTAGATCGTAGAACGATGTTTCGTCTTAGTAGGCCATAATAGGAAGTGTAATTATTGAATGAACTATTATATAATAAAAAAAATGTAAATCCCAAGTGTTATGTAACCAATAGGATATGATGATGTTATCCTGAAACTTTATTAGTTCAGGAAAGTGGTGTAGATAGTAGGGATTTTATCATTCCTATGCTTTCTTTAAAGATGATGAATGAATAAAATGTTAGTATTTATTCAAGATGTTATGTGTTATGTGATGATCTATTATGATGTGCAAGTTAGGTAGAAAATACTTAAGAAATTGAGTAATAATCTAATAAGTGTATTTTAACAGAAAATGCCTCCAAGACGTCAACCAAGACAAAGAACCCCTGAGGGGTCTACCAATAATAATGACGCCAATGCTAACCCAGTTCATCAATTGGTGACATTATTAACGGGAGCACTGCAGAATCAGCTGTAGAACCAAGCTACGACTTTTAAGGATTTCAAGGCGGTTGGACCACCAGAATTTCATGGGTCCATGAATCCGGTTGAGGGACAGACTTGGATCATGGAAATAGAAATAATTTTCGCCATTGCTAGAGTCGGTGAGGACCAAAAGACTACTTTTGTGACATTCATGTTGAACGCAGAAGCCAGTTATTGGTGGCAGGCAAACAAAACCCGAGTGGGACATGGAGTGATGGCATGGGATAGGTTTAAAGAAATATTTTTGGAGACCTATTTTCCAGAAAGCTCAAAGAATCAGATGGAGGTTCAATTTTTAGAGCTGAAGCAGGGTGCGATGACGGTGTCGAAATATGCGGCAAAATTTAATGAGTTGGCAAAGTTTGCGCCGTATCAAGTTAACACAGACGAGCGTAAGGCAAGAAGGTTTGAATAGGGACTGAAGCCCTGGTTGTACAAGAGAGTCTCTGTGACGCCCCCAAAATTAGGTATACATCACCCATCTTGGGTCGCCAGATACAGGGTACTGAATACAAATACAACTTAATAATACAACTGTCGTGTACAATACGACCAAACATAATCTGTGAGTTTGAATACAAATATTATCTTCTAGAGAGTATTCATACTCGAAAGGAGTCCTCATTACAATTATTATCACACTATTTCATAGAATAGTGAGGACTACTAATGCTATCCTCTGGACCATCACTCCGTTTCCTGACTCATCCCAGCTATATTCTCATTTCCTGAAGAGAACAGTGAAAGAAAGGGTGAGCTCAACTAGCCCAGTAAGAAATATTATGACTAAGATAATGCAGAATAAATTATCATTAGCCTTCAACAGTGTTACACTGATAAAATATAATAGACATCAAGTTTAACTGCAGCGGAACAAGCAATCCATTAAAAGAGTCAAGTAGAAAATAAACTCTACTATCTTTTATGATTTAAAAGGTTTTTCAACATTGTTATCTGGGACTCAGCTTAATAAAATAATCCACATCATCGAATCACCCATGTACTACAGCCAAGGATATTCGTGTATTCATTAATGGTCATGATCATGCCAACAACTGTCCATCAATGCACTACGGCCCAATGAGGACTTTTACCACATCATTTGTAACATTACAGTCATGATTATACCGAATAATCCCTGGTCATAATCATACCAAGTCCATCTATACACTACAGGCCACAGATGACTTTCAACATTTTATAAACATGAGGATGATGACAATGATATAAGAATTCAATAAAACAAGTTCAAGAATTAATTTATCCAAGAATTAACAACGTCCAAATTGTCAACATGATACTGCTTTGTGGAGTAAAATTCAAGAATACTTAGAAGAATATTTTCATGAAAAGATACTGGATGAACCGCAATTATCAAGGATATTTCACTAATTTCATAGAGTATAGAAGTTAAAACTTAACCAACTGAGTATAATAACGAATTGAATAACAAAAGAAATCACCATGCATGCGATAGACCGCACAGATAGGTTATTCTAACAGAATAATAACTAATGGAACCAGGTCCGGCTTAAACGCACAGACAGAATATTCCGACATAATAATAAACAATGGAACCAAGTCCGGCGTAAACGCACAGACAGAATATTCCGACAGAATAATAATAAATAATGGAACCAGGTCCGGTGTAAAACACACAGACAGGATGTTCCAACAGAATAATAACAAGATGGAACCAGGTCCAGTGTAAAACACACAGACAGGATGTTCCAACAGAATAATAATAAAAATAGGACCAGGTCCGGTGTAAAACACACAAACAGGATGTCCCAACAGAATAACAGAAGAATGTCACCAAGTATAGGGTAGACCGCGTATACAGGTTATTCCAACAGAATAATAAGAAATGGAATAACAACAGTTCTCTTCATGAATAAGAAAGAATAACACCCCTTACCGTTTTAAAGAAGAACTGAAATAAGGAAGTAGTTAAGTAGCAGAATACTTTTCTTTTCTCTCTCTATAATTTCCCTCTATAGTTTCTCTCTCTAGAGTTCAGTGAATTCGTAAGAAATAATGAAGGAATGAGCTGCTATTTATAGAAAAATGGAATGCATAGTAACTAATCCATGAACGGTTCAGATTGATTACTTTAATCTGACGGTCCATATTTAAAGAAAAATCTTTTAAATAAAATATAATATATTCTATTTATAGAATAACTTTAATAAAGTATTCTATTTTATATAAAATGATGTTTCTGTTTTATTACGTTAATAATATGAATAAAACAAAACTTCATTATCGCTAAATAATTCATATTATTAACTGACAATAATTGAATCAAATTGAGTGACTTCTCACATAAGCATTAATAATCAATACCGTGTGTTACTATGCAACCACACGTATTACTGTACTTTTACTACCGAGTAGTTCAACAGTAACAATGGTAAAACTTTCGCCGTTATTTTTAATAAAATATTTTTGTCGTTTTCTCAATCCGACAATAATTCCGTTGTGGGGTCCACCAATCATTGTGTCGTTGTACGAATATTCCCTGTTAAAACGAATATTCCCCGACCAATTGAATATTATATAACAACTTGCGTACTTTGTAAAATTTATAAATATTACCCACAACTATAACATTATATCAAATTAACTCCATAATATTCAAAAATGATATTTATAGAAAATTCATCTTTATTTATAAAAGTTGGGGTCTTACAACCTCCCCTTCTTATGAAATTTCGCCCTCGAAATTAGGGTACGTACCTGGTATGTAAAAGAGGTAAGGATACCTTGATTTTATTTCAGATTCTAACTCCCAAGTCATTTCCTCAACATCGTGGTTTCTCCACAAAACTTTGACTTGAGGTATAACCTTGGAGCGTAGAATATGTTCCTTCTTATCCAAGATTTGAATAGGAACTTCTTCATACGTCAAATCTTCTGTTATTTCGTCCGGTTCTAACTCAATAATGTGGTTCGGGTCTTCCACATATTTACGTAACATGGATATGTAAAAAACGTTATGAACACGAGACATACTTGGCGGTAAAGCGAGTCTATAAGCCACAGTTTCTACTCGATCGAGGATTAAAAATGGACCGATGAATCGAGGATTGAGCTTTCCTCTCTTTCCAAATCTCGTAACTCCTTTCCATGGAGCAACACGTAAGAACACATGATCTCCTATATCAAATTCCACGTTCTTTCGATGAAGATCGGCATAACTCTTTTGTCGATCTTGTGAGGTTTTTATACGTTGTCGGATCGTTTGAATCTTTTCTGTAGTCATACGTACCAACTCCGGTCCCAACAACGTTGCTTCACCCACCTCATCCCAGCATACTGGAGAACGATATTGTGACACCCCCAAAACAGGTATACAACACCCATTCTGAGTCGTCAATAACATGGTACAGAAACAACTACATCTTTACTATTACAACATAAGAACTGTGAGTTTAAATACAAATATTGTCATCTAGATAATATCCACACTCAAATAAGTCCTCATTACAATTATTGATACATTATTTCACAAAAATGGTGAGTACTACTAAAATAACTTTTAGAACCATCATTCCATACCCCGACTAGTACTCGCTACATTCTCGCCTCCTGAGAAAAATAGAACAAAAAGGAAAAGGGTGAGCTCAACTAGCCCAGTAAAGAACATTCTGACTAAGATAAAATAGAACAAATTATCGTTAGTCTTCAACAGGGAAAAAATATAATAGAACACAATAGACAACAAGTTTTAAATCAATATTCGCAGCGGAAAATAATAATTCATAGAAGAGTTACGTAGAGAATGAAATCTACTATTATCTATGAATTTAAAAGTCCATCATCAGCATTTTATCCCTGTAACATCAATCAATATTCATCTTCGCACTACAGGCCAAAGATATTCACCAGTTGGTCATGTTCATCTAAACACCTGTTCATCTTTGCACTACGGGCCAAAGATATTCATCAGAAATTATTAATCTTTGCACTACAGGCCAAAGATATTCAATTATATCATCATTTAGGACTGAGAATAATGAAAAATATTTTAAAGGAAACGAATCCAGTGAAATAAAATAATAAATATTAAAGATTCGTATTTCAGCTATTCCATGTCCAAAAATACCTCATAAATAATCATAGTGGAGTAAAATTTAAGAATGATCAAAATATGGATACAATCAAAGCTAGTATCCAGAATAGATATTTTGGATGAAAAGAAAAAAAATTCATTTTTCGGTGAATAGTAACTCGTTAATTGTAACTCGTGAATAGTAACTCATGAATAGTAACCCCGACATGAAAAGTTCCAAATTTGATAAAAAGTTCAGATCAATACTTCGGCATAATGATATTGGAGAAAATAATATCATTTAAGAAGAAATAGCATCCCTTACCTCGGAAAGACGGTACTTCTGACTGGAATACTAGATATAGTGCTGAAGGAAACTTGCACCGTATAGCAACACTCAAAGTATCAAATACTCACAAGAATACGCTCGATATAGAAAGAGAAACAGAGAGAAACTTGTGTTTCTGATGTGATTTTTAATTCTAATCTAAGCACCCTATTTATAGGAAAATGCTTAGAACACCAAAGCAGAAAATTTAATATAATATTAATATATTTATCAAATTTTCCTTAGCCCACCTCTAGACATCTGATCTCAGCCCATTTATATCACATGCTAGCCCACTTAAATGCCAAAAAATGTTTTTCTTCAAAATAATAAATAAAACTTCCAAAAATCAATTATTTCGGAACTTCAGAACTTCAATAATTCATAATAAATAGCCCTTTTATCAGAAAATTCGAATCTCACAAGTTTTTATAGGAAATTCAATTCTCTACAACTTTACAGAAGAAAGTTTTTTTAAATTCCAAACAAAAATTGACCGAAATCCACAAACGGGCGATTTTACAGTCAATAATAAATTTTCGGTCAAGAATTGTGTCCACCAACACACAAAACATGTGTTAATCATTTAATGCCACAAAAATACTCTTCCTCCTCATATACTCGTATATCCCACATTCATTGTAAAAATATCACCATCAATATATTATTAAAATAATATATTTAAATGAATTATTTTATCAAAAAAAGATAAAATATTAATTTTCAACAATTGTCATATTAAAAATTTTCTCCATCTGTATCCACATAAAATCAATATTTTTCTCATCATATAAATTAATCATTAATTATACACAAATAATATTACAGAATCACAGTACTGGCAACCAGGCCGTTCCCAGAAAAGAGGGGGCTTTCCAATAAAGATTTCTCCTTACTGGCGCACAATTAGATGACCAAACCTCTCCTTAGACAGAACTTTCTAGACATTACCAATAATGTTATCTAATAATATTATTCAGATAATATGAATTATTGCTCCGATAATGAAAAATACTGTGTAGTGACAATTATAAAATATTAACGTAGCAATTATTTAATCAATAAAATAAAATATTGAACAGTAATTACTGTAACCATTATTGAGTAGTTCCTTCTTACGTAAAAATAAATAATTGGTGCAATACCGTGTGCTACTGTGCAACAACGCGTATTACCGTGCTTTAACCACCGGGTATTCCAACAGTATTAACGGTAACAACTGCGCCGTTATTTGTAAACAACTTATTTTTGTCGTTTTCCTCATCCAATCGCTTTCCGTTATGGGGTCCACAAAAGACTGCGTCGTCGTACGAATATTCTCCGACAGTAAGAATATTCCACGACCAAGCGAATATTCCCCGACAACAATGAATATTTTATAACCACTTGCTTATTTAAAATATTTGTGGATTTTACCCATAACTAACCACATTAATCAAATCAACCCTTACTATTTCAGAATAATAAATAGAGGAAATTAAATTTCATTTATTAATAATTTGGGGTCTTACAACCTCCCCTCCTTATGAAATTTCGTCCTCAAAATTGACATACGTACCTGGTGTTTTGAAAAGATGAGGATACCTCGCTTTCATTTATGTTTCCAACTCCCAGGTCATTTCCTCAATAGCATGGTTTCTTCACAAAACTTTAACTTGTGGTATGACCTTCGTGCGTAGGACATGTTCCTTCCTATCCAAGATCTTGATAGGTACCTCCTCGTACGTTAAGTCTTCGGCTATCTCGTTCGGTTCTAACTCAATAACGTGGTTCGGGTCTTTCACATATTTACGAAGCACAGATATATGAAAAATATTATGAACACGAGACATACTTGAAGGTAACGCGAGTCTATAGGCCACATTTCCTACTCGGTCAAGAATCTGAAATGGACCAATAAATCGTGGATTGAGCTTTCCTCTCTTCCCAAATCTTGTAACTCCTTTCCATGGAGCTACACGTAATAATACATGATCCCCAATATCAAATTCCACGTCCTTTCGATGAAGATCCACATAACTCTTTTGTCGATCATGTGCCGTTTGTATACGTTGTCGAATCGTTTGGTTCTTCTCTGTAGTCATTTGTACAAACTCTGGTCCCAACAACGTTGCTTCTCCCACCTCATCCCAACATACTGGATAGCGACACTTTCGTCCATACAATGCTTCAAAGGGAGCCACACCTATACTTGCCTGATAACTGTTGTTGTAGGAGAATTCCACCAATGGTAGGTACTTATCCCAACTTCCTTTGAAATCTAGGACACAAAGTCTTAATAGATCTTCAAGAGTTTGAATAGTCCTCTCTGATTGCCCGTCCGTTTGAGGATGGTATGCCGAACTGAATCGTAAATCCGTTCCCATAGCTTTTTGCAAACTAACCCAAAATCTTGAAGTGAATCTTGGGTCACGATCCGAAACTATGGATACTGGCATGCCATGCAACCTTACAATCTCATTCACATACATACTAGCAAGACGTTCAAGGGAATGAGTCTCCCGTATCGGTAAGAAATAAGCAGACTTGGTTAATCTATCAACTATAACCCAAATAGCATTTATGCCTTGAGAAACCGTGGGAAGACCCGTAATGAAATCCATGGTAATGTGTTCCCACTTCCATTTCGAAATCTCAAGTGGTTGCAATGGACCCTTTGGTACTTGATGCTCCGCCTTTACACGTTGACAAGTTAAACACCTCGAGATAAACTTTGCAATCTCTCTCTTCATATTGTTCCACCAAAATGTATGTCGAAGATCACGATACATTTTAGTACTTTCAGGATGGATTGCAAATGGTGTATTGTGTGCCTCTATCATGATCTTGTACTTCAAATCAGAATAGTTAGGAACACAAAGTCTGGAGTGGACTCGAAGTATTCCTTCTTCATCGATTCTTGCTTCTGGAATAGCACCTTCTTGCACTTTCTTCTTCATACGCATCAGCTCCGGGTCTGTAGCTTGAGCAACTTTAGCTTTATCGATTAAAGTTGGTTCTACGCGTATACTTGACATCATCGCACTCGTTCCTGCATATGATCTTCTACTCAACGCGTCAGCTACCACGTTTGCTTTTCCAGGATGGTATTGAATAGTGTGGTCGTAATCTTTCAACAGCTCGAGCCAACGTCGTTACCGCATGTTGAGTTCTTTTTGAGTGAAGAAATATTTGAGACTTTTATGGTCTGAATATATCTCCACTTTCTCCCCATATAGATAGTGCCTCCAAATCTTCAGCGCGAAAACGACTACTGCCAACTCTAGATCATGAGTAGGATAATTCCTCTCATATTCTTTAAGTTATCGCGAGGCATAAGCTATGACTTTTCCACGTTGTATGAGAACACATCCTAACCCTTTGCTTGAAGCATCGCTGTAGATCACAAATCCATCCGAACCAGATGGTATTGTCAGAACAGGTGCCGAAATGAGTCTCCTCTTAAGCTCTTGGAAACTCTTCTCGCATTCTTCGCTCCATACGAATTTGATATCCTTCTGAGTCAGCTGAGTTAACGGGGTAGCGATTCGAGAAAACCCTTCTACGAATCTCCGATAATAACCAGCTAAGCCCAGAAAGCTACGTACATCGGTCACCGTCTTCTGTTGCTCCCAGCTTTGTATTGCTTCAATCTTCGCCGGGTCCACAGATACTCCATATTTTGACACCACGTGCCCTAGGAATGCTACTTCCTCAAGTCAGAACTCGCATTTCTTCAACTTAGCATATAACTTATTTTCACGCAGCCTTTGGAGTACCAGCTTCAAATGGTGCTCATGATCTTCACAGCTTTTGGAATATATGAGGATGTCATCAATAAAGACAACAACGAACTGATCCAAATAATCCTTGAATACTCGGTTCATCATATCCATGAAAGCCGCAGGAGCATTAGTCAATCCAAAAGACATGACTAAGAATTCATAATGCCCGTACCGAGTTCTAAAGGTAGTCTTCGAAATATCCTCAGTTTTAACCTTCAGCTGATGATATCCAGAACGAAGATCGATTTTTGAAAAGAATTGTGCTCCTTGTAACTGGTCAAACAGGTCATCAATACGAGGTAGCGGATACCTATTCTTGATAGTGACATGGTTTAATTCCCGGTAATCGATACAAAGTCGCATACTCCCGTCTTTCTTCTTTACAAATAAAATAGGAGCACCCCAAGGAGATGTACTAGGACGAATGAAACCGATGTCCAATAACTCTTGTAGTTGGACCTTCAACTCCTGAAGTTCAATAGGAGCCATTCGATATGGGGTTTTAGAAATAGGCTTTGTACCAGGTTAAAGATCAATAAAGAATTCAACTTCACGTTCCGGGGGTAGACCGGGAAGTTCTTCAGGAAATACGTCAGGAAAGTTACTAACAACAGGAATATTATTCAAATTTGACGTGTCTTTATTCAAATCCATAACATGGGCTAAGAAAGCTTGACATCCGTTTTTAAATAAACGAATGGCTTTATGGCTTGATATAACAGTGATTGATTTTAATGGCTTAGTTGCTTAAATTCGCACAACAGGTTGATTAGGAATATGAAAACTAACCACCTTACGAAAATAATCAATTTTGGCATGATGAGTAGTTAACCAATTAATTCCTAAAATCACGTCAAATGCAAGTATCTTTAAAGAGATAAGGTCAACAGGTAAGGTGATGGTGCCAACTTGGATCAAACAAGATTTATAAACAGTGGATGTGATGAAAGCTTCCCCTAACGGAGTCTCCACAGATAAATCAAAGTCTAATTTCTCCGAAATCAAGTTTAAACGTTGAGCACAAGCAGGAGAAATAAATGAATGGGTAGCACCGGTATCTAGTAAGGTATAAACTTCACATGAATTTATGATTAGCTTACCCGTGATCACCTCGTTTGGGTTCCTCGCATGTTGACCAGTCACGACAAACGCTCTTCCAGGAACCGTTGACTTTGACTTTTCTGGGGCAGCCTTTTGAGTCATCGTCCCCGCTGAACTTGGTTTCGCTACCGTACAATCTCGGGCGATATGTCCTTCTTTTCCATAATTATAGCATATCTTGAACTGTTGTGGACAGTTTGGGCTGATATGTCCCTCTTTTCCACATTTATAGCATATGACCGGTGGTCGTTCTCCTCCCTTGGAACCAGTTGCTGCTGGTGCTGACGTCTTCGTATTGTTATTGTTGAATCTCCTCTTTTTAAAATCTCCTCCCGACTCGCTTCTTCTATTTTCATAGCCACGATTACCACCAGAGTGGTTGCCGTTCTTGTCTGTATTTTTCTTTCTCCACTAGTTATCATTGTTCTGATGACTGTTGTCACCGATATGATCCTGGTTGTGGTCCCTCGGTTGACCGTACTCGTTATCTCGCTCTAATAATTGAGCCTGTTGACAACATCTGAATAGAGAGAAAATTTATGAGAAATGAGATATTGACGTATGTCGGGTTTCAAACCTCTCAGAAACATCTGCGTCATACGTTCCTCATTCTCCACCAAATGAGGTGCAAACCTGGACAACTCTGCAAACTTCGCCTCGTACTGGGACACCGTCATGTTATTCTGCTCCAGTCTAATAAACTCTACCTCCTTCATATGACGAATACTTTCAGGAAAGTACTTGTCATTGAATAGTTTCTGAAATGTCTCCCAAGACATGCTGAGTGCAGCTGGATGGGTACGCTTCACTGATTCCCACCAGTAGTCTGCCTCACCACAGAACATAAAGGTGGCGAATGGAACCCTCTGTTCCTCCGTGCATCCCAAGACATCAAATATCTTGGTAATTTGCTTGACCCATGTCTCCGCCTTAATCGGATCCGGCTTTCCCCAGAATTCTGGTGGTCCCAACTCTTTGAACTGATTGGCTGTGACCAGCTGTGCGTTGCCATTGTTTCTTCCTATATTTTGAACAGGAATCTCCTTCGTCTGGTTTTTCATGAATCGCAAAAAGCTTCTAAACATCTCATCGTTCACTGTCTGCTCAGTGGTGTTATTCACAGGAGGAACATTGTCAGCCTGTTGCACGTTCTCCTCGTTGGTGAGTATAGGCATCTCCACCGTCTCATTTACTCCACTGTTAACATTCTCAGTCGACATTCTCAAATACTGCCATAAAACAAAGGTTAATTTAATAAATTAACATATCACATAATATCCCTATATTATGACCGACCAACAAATAAGCTTAGGTAGGACATACTAGCGAAGGATTTACTCGTCTCTCCCCTCCTAGTTCTATTCCCCGATCTCCGCCAAAGATCATATCCCTAAGCTCTGATACCAACTGTGACGCCCCCAAAACAGGTATACAACACCCATTCTGAGTCGTCAATAACATGGTACAGAAACAACTATATCTTTACTATTACAACATAAGAACTGTGAGTTTAAATACAAATATTGTCATCTAGACAATATCCACACTCAAATAAGTCCTCATTACAATTATTGATACATTATTTCACAAAAATGGTGAGGACTACTAAAATAACTTCTAGAACCATCATTCCATAACCCGACTAGTACTCGTTACATTCTCGCCTCCTGAGAAAAATGGAACAAAAAAGAAAAGGATGAGCTCAACTAGCCCAATAAAGAACATTATGACTAAGATAACATAGAACAAATTATCGTTAGTCTTCAACAGGGAAAAAATATAATAGAATACAATAGACAACAAGTTTTAAATCAATATTTGCAGCGGAAAATAATAATTCATAGAAGAGATCTACTATTATCTATGAATTTAAAAGTCCATCATCAGCATTTTATCCATGTAACATCAATCAATATTCATCTTCGCACTACAGGCCAAAGATATTCACCAGTTGGTCATGTTCATCTAAACACATGTTCATCTTTGCACTACGGGCTAAAGATATTCATCAGAAATTATTAATCTTTGCACTACAGGCCAAAGATATTCAATTATATCATCATTTAGGACTGAGGATGATGAAAAATATTTTAAAGGAAACGAATCCAGTGAAACAAAATAATAAATATTAAATATTCGTATTTTAGCTATTCCATGTCCAAAAATACCTCATAAATAATCATAGTAGAGTAAAATTCAAGAATGATCAAAACATGGATACAATCAAAGCTAGTATCCAGAATAGATATTTTGGACGAAAAGAAAAAAATTTCATTTTTCGGTGAATAGTAACTCGTGAATAGTAACCCTGACATGAAAAGTTCCAAATTTGATAAAAAGTTCAGATCAATACTTCGGCATAATGATATTGGAGAAAATAATATCATTTAAGAAGAAATAACATCCCTTACCTCGGAAAGACGGTACTTCTGACTGGAATACTAGATATAGTGCTGAAGGAAACTTGCACCGTATAGCAACACTCAAAGTATCAAATACTCACAAGAATACGCTCGATATAGAAAGAGAAACAGAGAGAAACTTGTGTTTCTGATGTGATTTTTAATTCTAATCTAAGCACCCTATTTATAGGAAAATGCTTAGAACACCAAAGCAGAAAATTTAATATAATATTAATATATTTATCAAATTTTCCTTAGCCCACCTCTAGACATCTGATCTCAGCCCATTAATATCACATGCTAGCCCACTTAAATGCCAAAAAATGTTTTTCTTCAAAATAATAAATAAAACTTCCAAAAATCAATTATTTCGGAACTTCAGAACTTCAATAATTCATAATAAATAGCCCTTTTATCAGAAAATTCGAATCTCACAAGTTTTTATAGGAAATTCAATTCTCTACAACTTTACAGAAGAAAGTTTTTTTAAATTCCAAACAAAAATTGACCGAAATCCACAAACGGGCGATTTTACAGTCAATAATAAATTTTCGGTCAAGAATTGTGTCCACCAACACACAAAACATGTGTTAATCATTTAATGCCACAAAAATACTCTTCCTCCTCATATACTCGTATATCCCACATTCATTGTAAAAATATCACCATCAATATATTATTAAAATAATATATTTAAATGAATTATTTTATCAAAAAAAGATAAAATATTAATTTTTAACAATTGTCATATTAAAAATTTTCTCCATCTGTATCCACATAAAATCAATATTTTTCTCATCATATAAATTAATCATTAATTATACACAAATAATATTACAGAATCACAGTACTGGCAACCAGGCCGTTCCCAGAAAAGAGGGGGCTTTCCAATAAAGATTTCTCCTTACTGGCGCACAATTAGATGACCAAATGTAAGACCCCAACTTTTATAAATAAAGATGAATTTTCTATAAATATCATTTTTGAATATTATGGAGTTAATTTGATATAATGTTATAGTTGTGGGTAATATTTATAAATTTTGCAAAGTAAGCAAGTTGTTATAAAATATTCGTTTGGTCGGAGAATATTCTTTTTGTCGGGGAATATTCGTACGACGGCACAATCATTGGTGGACCCCACAACGGAATTATTGTCGGATTGAGAAAACGACAGAATTATCTTTCTATAAAAATAACGGCTGAGGTGTTACCGTTAAAATCGTTAAAACTGTTGAACTACTCGGTAGTAAAAGTACAGTAATACGCGTGGTTGCATAGTAGCACACGGTATTGATTATTGATGCTTACGTGAGAAGTCACTCAGCTATACTTAATTATTGCTACAGTAATTGCTGCATCATATCTCTTAAATTATTGTCATAGTATCATCTGTATAATATGTTATATTATTAAATCAACAATTGAGACGTTGTGGTAAGTTTGGTTATTTTATGGGGGGCCATATGTCATCATCTAAGAGTCTCTTCGTCAATAGTAATTACCGTCGTCAATAGTAATTACCGTCGTCAATAGTATTTACCTTGGTCAATAGTAATTACCTTCGTCAATATTATTTACCTTGGTCAATAGTATTTACCTTGGTCAATAGTAATTACTTTCGTCAATAGTAGTTGTCCCTTCAATATTACCAAGAGTCATTTGACCCTTCGTTAAGACCAAGAGTCATTTGACCCTTCGTTAAGACCAAGAGCCACCCTCAGTTTTTCTATAAATAGAGGCCTAGGGCTTCATTATTTTTCACGAATTCATTCAAGCTATAGAGAGAGAAAGTATAGAGAGAATAAGATAGAGAGAATAAAAGTATTCTGCTACATCACTTTTCCAATATCCAGTTCTTTTAAGGTAGGGAATATTATTTCTTTTATATTCATGAAGAGAACTTCTGTTATTCCATTTGTTATTATTCTGTTGAAATAACCAGTATACGCGGTCTACCCTATACTTGGTGACATTCTTCTATTATTCTGTTGGAACATCCTGTCTGTGTGTTTTACACCGGACCTGGTTCCGTTTATTATTCTGTTGGAACATCCTGTCTGTGTGTTTTACACCGGACCTGGTTCCGTTTTATTATTATTCTGTTGGAATATCCTGTCTGTGTGTTTTACACCGGACCTGGTTCCATTATTTATTATTCTGTCGGAATATCCTGTCTGTGCGTTTACGCCGGACCTGGTTCCATTATTTATTATTCTATTGGAATACCTGTCTGTGCGGTCTATCGCATGCATGGTGATTTCTTTTGTTATTCCATTCTTTATTGTACTCAGTTGGTTAAGTTTTGACTTCTATACTCCATGAAATTTGTGGAATATCCTTGATAGTTGCGTTTCATCCAGTATCTTTTCAAGAAAATATTCTTCTAAGCATTCTTGAATTTTACTCCACAATGCAGTATCATGTTGACAATTTGGACGTTGTTAATTCCTGGATAAATTAATTCTTGAACTTGTTTTATTGAATTCTTATATCATTGTCATCATCCTCATGTTTATAAAATGTTGAAAGTCATCTGTGGCCTGTATTGCATAGATGGACTTGGTATGATTATGACCAGGGATTATTCGGTATAATCATGACCGTAATGTTACAAATGATGTGGTAAAAGTCCTCATTGGCCCGTAGTGCATTGATGGACAGTTGTTGGCATGATCATGACCATTAATGAATACACGAATATCCTTGGCCGTAGTGCAGGGGTGATTCGATGATGTGGATTATTTTATTAAGCTGAGTCTCAGCGATTACAGTGTTGAAAAACTTTTTAAATCATAAAAGATAGTAGAGTTTATTTTCTACTTGACTCTTTTAATGGATTGCTTGTTCCGCTACAGTTAAACTTGATGTCTATTATATTTTATCAGTTTAACATTGTTGAAGGCTAATGATAATTTATTCTGCATTATCTTAGTCATAATATTTCTTACTGGGCTAGTTGAGCTCACCCTTTCTTTCACTGTTCTCTTCAGGAAATGAGAACGTAGCTGGGACAAGTCGGGGTACGGAGTGATGGTCCGAATGATAGTATTAGTTAGTAGTCCTCACTATTCTATGTAATGGTGTGTTAATAAATGTAATGAGGACTCCTTTTGAGTATGAATACTCTCTAGAAGATAATATTTGTATTCAAACTCACAGTTTATGTTTTGTCGTATTGTACACGACAGATGTATTAATCAATTGTATTTGTATTCTGTACTATGTATCTGACGACCCAAGATGGGTGATGTATACCTAATTTTGGGGGCGTCACAGTTGGTATCAGAGCTTAGGGATATGATCCCTGGCTAAGATGTGAGAATAGAACTAGGAGGGGAGAGACGGGGAATTCCTTCGCTAGTATGACATACCTAAGTTTATTTGCATGGTATTTAATTGGTCGGTCATAATATAAGGATAATATATGACATATCAATTAATTTTTATTTTGTGGCAGTATCTGAAAATGGCATCCGAGAATGTTGAGAATAGCAATGGAGCACAGACGACTGTTGATTCACCACATATCAATAATCAGGATAATGTGCATCAGGAAGGTGTCAATCCTCATGCAAACAACAACACTGACCAAATGATGAATGATCAAATGTTCAGAGGCTTTATGCAATTCATGCAACAACAGGTGAAAGCGGCTCCTGTCCACAACGTAGGTGGAAATACTGGAAACTCTCAGGCGGTCACCGCTAAACAGTTTAAGGAGCTGGGACCACCGGAGTTTAAGGGAGAACCCAAACCACTTGTAGCTGAAACATGGATAAAGCAGATCACCAAGATATTTGATGTCTTGGGTTGCTCCGAGGAGCAAAAGGTTCCCTTTGCCGCCTTTATGTTGCGAGGAGAGGCAGATTACTGGTGGGAATCGATAAAGCGTACTCAACCTGCCGCACTGAAGATGTCTTGGGAGAAGTTCCAAGATCTGTTTAACGACAAATACTTTCCCGAGAGTATTCGTCACATGAAGGAGGTGGAGTTCATCAAATTGGAGCAGAATAATATGACCGTGTCGCAGTACGAGGCAAAATTTGCGGAGTTATCCCGGTTTGCGTCCCACCTGGTGGATAATGAAGAAAGAATGACGCGGATGTTTTTAAGAGGTTTGAAGCCGGAGATACGTCAACATCTTGTTTCTCATAAACTGTGTTTGTATTCAGATGTTGTAAATAGGGCTCAGTTGGTGGAGCGCGATAACGAGATAACGCAACCAAAAGAGAGCAGCCGGCAAAATGATAATACCAGTGAGAGCAGTCATCGAAGCGGTGACAACAAGCGTGGAGGGAATCAACAGGCCAGAAATGGTAACCACTTCGGTGGTAATCAGGGCCAAAACAATAAGAATGGACATTTCAAGAAGAGGAGATTCAACAATGATGGAAAGACGTCAGCACCAGCACCTGTCGTTAAGGAAGGAGAACGACCACCTATCATATGTTTCAAATGCGGAGGGGAGGGGCACATCAGTCCAAACTGCGCGATGCCGTCCAAAGCATGTTATAATTGTGGAAGAGAAGGTCATTTAGCCCGATTTTGTCGTTTACCGAAGACAAATTCAGCTAGGATGGAGGCACCAAAAGCCGTCCCAGAAAAGTCAAAACCGGTTGTGCAAGGGAGAGCGTTTGTTGTGAACTCCCAGAGAGCAAGGAACCCGAATGAGGTCATCACGGGTAAGCTTATTATAAACTCTAAAGAAGTTTATACTTTATTTGATACCGGTTCAACCCATTCTTTTATTTCTCCTACTTGCGCTCATCGATTAAATTTGATTCCGGAGAAATTAGACTTTGACTTATCTGTGGAAACTCCGTTGGGAGAAACCTTCATTACCTCCACTGTTTATAAGTCTTGTTTGGTTCAAGTTGGTACCCACACATTACCTATCGATCTGATTTCATTAAAAATACTTGCATTTGACGTGATTCTAGGGATTGATTGGTTAACTACTCATTATGCAAAAATTGATTGTTTTCGTAAGGTTGTTAGTTTTCATATTCCTAATCGACCTATTATGCGAATTCAAGCAACCAAACCATTAAAATCAATCGCTGTCATCTCAAGCCATAAAACTATTCGTTTATTGAAAAATGGATGTCAAGCTTTCTTAGCTCATGTCACAGATCTAAACAAAAATACGTCAGTTTTGAATGATATTTCTATTGTTAATAAATTCCCTGACGTATTCCCTGAAGAACTTCCTGGCCTACCCCCAGAGCGTGAAATTGAATTTTGTATCGATCTTGAACCCGGTACAAAACCCATTTCCAAAGCCCCATATCGAATGGCTCCTATTGAACTTCAGGAGTTAAAGATCCAACTGCAGGAATTGTTAGACATT
The DNA here is from genome assembly GCA_016801055.1 of Panax notoginseng. Lineage (NCBI taxonomy): Eukaryota > Viridiplantae > Streptophyta > Magnoliopsida > Apiales > Araliaceae > Panax > Panax notoginseng. The sequence continues at coordinate 98,746,853 of CM029022.1, read as the reverse complement.
GGCTTTATTCGTCCTAGTACTTCTCCTTGGGGAGCTCCTGTTCTATTCGTGAAGAAGAAAGATGGAAGTATGCGACTTTGTATTGATTATCGGGAGTTGAATCATGTCACCATCAAAAACAGGTACCCATTGCCACGTATTGATGACCTGTTTGACCAGTTGCAAGGAGCACAATTCTTTTCAAAGATCGATCTTCGTTCTGGATATCATCAGCTGAAGGTTAGAACTGAGGATATTCCAAAGACGGCTTTTAGAACTCGGTACGGGCATTATGAATTCCTAGTCATGTCCTTTGGATTGACTAATGCTCCTGCTGCCTTCATGGATATGATGAACCGGGTATTCAAGGAATATTTGGATCATTTTGTGGTCGTCTTTATTGATGACATCCTTATTTATTCCAAAAGCCGTGAAGATCATGAGCAACACTTGAGGCTGGTACTCCAAAAGCTTCGTGAATACAAGCTTTATGCCAAGTTGAAGAAATGCGAGTTCTGGCTGGAGGAGGTAGCATTCCTTGGGCACGTAGTATCAAGTCGTGGAATATCGGTTGACCCGGCAAAGATTGAAGCTATTCAAAGCTGGGAGCAACCTAAATCAGTGACCGAGGTACGTAGCTTTCTTGGTTTAGCTGGTTATTATCGGAGATTCGTGGAAGGATTTTCTCGAATCGCTACTCCATTAACTCAGCTGACTCGGAAAGATACAAAGTTTGGTTGGAGCGAAGAATGTGAGCAGAGTTTTCAAGAACTCAAGAGGAGACTCATTTCAGCACCTGTTCTAACAATACCATCTGGCTCGGAGGGATTTGTCATCTACAGTGATGCTTCGAGCAAAGGGTTGGGATGTGTTCTCATGCAACATGGAAAAGTCATAGCCTATGCATCAAGACAACTCAAGGAATATGAGAGGAATTATCCTACTCATGATCTAGAGTTGGCAGCTGTTGTCTTTGCACTTAAAATTTGGAGGCATTACTTGTATGGGGAGAAAGTGGAGATCTTTACGGATCATAAAAGCCTCAAATATTTCTTCACTCAAAAGGAACTCAACATGCGACAACGACGTTGGCTTGAACTGTTGAAAGATTATGATCATACCATTCAATATCATCCTGGAAAAGCGAACGTGGTAGCTGACGCATTGAGTAGAAGATCATATGCGGGTACAAGTGCAATATTAACAACGCAAAGACCCATTTTGTGTGACTTGCAAAGGATGGAGATAGAGTTAAAGACTCCAGGGACCCATGTGATGATGGCGAATATACGAGTAGAACCGACTTTAATCGATAAAGTTAAAGCTGCTCAAGCTACAGACCTGGAGCTGATGCGTATGAGGAAGAAAGTGCAAGAAGGTTCTATGCCGGAAGCAAGAATCGATGAAGAAGGAATACTTCGAGTCAACTCCAGACTTTGTGTTCCTAACAACCCTGATTTAAAGTATGAAATCATGATGGAGGCGCACAACACACCGTTTGCAATCCATCCTGGAAGTACCAAAATGTATCATGATCTTCGTCATACATTTTGGTGGAGCAATATGAAGAGAGAGATAGCGTTGTTTATCTCAAGGTGTCTAACTTGTCAACGAGTCAAAGCGGAGCATCAAGTACCAAAAGGTCCTTTGCAACCACTTGAAATTCCAGAATGGAAGTGGGAGCACATTACCATGGATTTCGTTACCGGTCTTCCTAGGGTTTCTCAAGGTATTGATGCGATTTGGGTCATTGTTGATAGATTGACCAAGTCTGCTCATTTCTTACCGATACGAGAAACTTATACACTTGAACGTCTTGCTCGTATGTACATAAACGAGATTGTAAGACTGCATGGTATGCCAGTATCCATAGTTTCTGATCGAGACCCAAGATTCACTTCACGATTTTGGGTTAGTTTACAAAAAGCTATGGGCACGGAGTTACGATTTAGTTCAGCATATCATCCTCAGACGGACGGACAATCAGAGAGGACTATTTAAACTCTTGAAGATCTATTAAGACTCTGTGTCTTTGACTTTAAGGGAAGTTGGGACAAGTTCTTACCATTGGTGGAGTTTTCCTACAACAACAGTTATCAAGCAAGTATTGGCATGGCTCCATTCGAAGCATTGTATGGAAGAAAATGTCGTTCTCCAGTATGCTGGGATGAGGTGGGCGAAGCAACGTTGTTGGGACCGGAGTTGGTACGTATGACTACAGAAAAGATTCAAACGATCCGACAACGTATAAAAACCTCACAAGATCGACAAAAGAGTTATGCTGATCTTCATCGAAAGGACGTGGAATTTGATGTAGGAGATCATGTGTTCTTACGTGTTGCTCCATGGAAAGGAGTTACGAGATTTGGAAAGAGAGGAAAGCTAAATCCTCGATTCATCGGTCCATTTTTAATCCTCGATCGAGTAGGAACTGTGGCTTATAGACTCGCTTTACCGCCAAGTATGTCTCGTGTTCATAACGTTTTCCACATATCCATGTTACGCAAATATGTGGAAGACCCGAACCACATTATTGAGTTAGAACCGGACGAAATAGCGGAGGATTTGACGTATGAAGAAGTTCCTGTTCAAATCTTGGATAAGAAGGAACATATTCTACGCTCCAAGGTTATACCTCAAGTTAAAGTTTTGTGGAGAAACCACGATGTTGAGGAAATGACTTGGGAGTTAGAATCAGAAATGAAATCAAGGTATCCTTACCTCTTCGACATACCAGGTACGTACCCTAATTTCGAGGGCGAAATTTCATAAGAAGGGGAGGTTGTAAGACCCCAACTTTTATAAATAAAGATGAATTTTCTATAAATATCATTTTTGAATATTATGGAGTTAATTTGATATAATGTTATAGTTGTGGGTAATATTTATAAATTTTGTAAAGTAAGCAAGTTGTTATAAAATATTCGTTTGGTCGGAGAATATTCTTTTTGTCGGGGAATATTCGTACGATGGCACAATCATTGGTGGACCCCACAACGGAATTATTATCGGATTGAGAAAACGACAGAATTATCTTTCTATAAAAATAACGGCTGAGGTGTTACCGTTAAAACCGTTAAAACTGTTGAACTACTCGGTAGTAAAAGTACAGTAATACGCGTGGTTGCATAGTAGCACACGGTATTGATTATTGATGCTTACGTGAGAAGTCACTCAGCTATACTCAATTATTGCTACAGTAATTGCTGCATCATATCTCTTAAATTATTGTCATAGTATCATCTGTATAATATGTTATATTATTAAATCAATAATTGAGACGTTGTGGTAAGTTTGGTTATTTTATGGGGGGCCATATGTCATCATCTAAGAGTCTCTTCGTCAATAGTAATTACCGTCGTCAATAGTAATTACCGTCGTCAATAGTATTTACCTTGGTCAATAGTAATTACCTTCGTCAATATTATTTACCTTGGTCAATAGTATTTACCTTGGTCAATAGTAATTACCTTCGTCAATAGTATTTACCTTGGTCAATAGTAATTACTTTCGTCAATAGTAGTTGTCCCTTCAATATTACCAAGAGTCATTTGACCCTTCGTTAAGACCAAGAGTCATTTGACCCTTCGTTAAGACCAAGAGCCACCCTCAGTTTTTCTATAAATAGAGGCCTAGGGCTTCATTATTTTTCACGAATTCATTCAAGCTATAGAGAGAGAAAGTATAGAGAGAATAAGATAGAGAGAATAAAAGTATTCTGCTACATCACTTTTCCAATATCCAGTTCTTTTAAGGTAGGGAATATTATTTCTTTTATATTCATGAAGAAAACTTCTGTTATTCCATTTGTTATTATTCTGTTGGAATAACCAGTATACGCGGTCTACCCTATACTTGGTGACATTCTTCTATTATTCTGTTGGAACATCCTGTCTGTGTGTTTTACACCGGACCTGGTTCCGTTTATTATTCTGTTGGAACATCCTGTCTGTGTGTTTTACACCGGACCTGGTTCCGTTTTATTATTATTCTGTTGGAATATCCTGTCTGTGTGTTTTACACCGGACCTGGTTCCATTATTTATTATTCTGTCGGAATATCCTGTCTGTGCGTTTACGCCGGACCTGGTTCCATTATTTATTATTCTATTGGAATAACCTGTCTGTGCGGTCTATCGCATGCATGGTGATTTCTTTTGTTATTCCATTCTTTATTGTACTCAGTTGGTTAAGTTTTGACTTCTATACTCCATGAAATTTGTGGAATATCCTTGATAGTTGCGTTTCATCCAGTATCTTTTCAAGAAAATATTCTTCTAAGCATTCTTGAATTTTACTCCACAATGCAGTATCATGTTGACAATTTGGACGTTGTTAATTCCTGGATAAATTAATTCTTGAACTTGTTTTATTGAATTCTTATATCATTGTCATCATCCTCATGTTTATAAAATGTTGAAAGTCATCTGTGGCCTGTATTGCATAGATGGACTTGGTATGATTATGACCAGGGATTATTCGGTATAATCATGACCGTAATGTTACAAATGATGTGGTAAAAGTCCTCATTGGCCCGTAGTGCATTGATGGACAGTTGTTGGCATGATCATGACCATTAATGAATGCACGAATATCCTTGGCCGTAGTGCAGGGGTGATTCGATGATGTGGATTATTTTATTAAGCTGAGTCTCAGCGATTACAGTGTTGAAAAACTTTTTAAATCATAAAAGATAGTAGAGTTTATTTTCTACTTGACTCTTTTAATGGATTGCTTGTTCCGCTACAGTTAAACTTGATGTCTATTATATTTTATCAGTTTAACATTGTTGAAGGCTAATGATAATTTATTCTGCATTATCTTAGTCATAATATTTCTTACTGGGCTAGTTGAGCTCACCCTTTCTTTCACTGTTCTCTTCAGGAAATGAGAACGTAGCTGGGACAAGTCGGGGTACGGAGTGATGGTCCGAATGATAGTATTAGTTAGTAGTCCTCACTATTCTATATAATGGTGTGTTAATAAATGTAATGAGGACTCCTTTTGAGTATGAATACTCTCTAGAAGATAATATTTGTATTCAAACTCACAGTTTATGTTTTGTCGTATTGTACACGACAGATGTATTAATCAGTTGTATTTGTATTCTGTACTATGTATCTGACGACCCAAGATGGGTGATGTATACCTAATTTTGGGGGCGTCACACCAAACATCTCCTTAGACAGAACTTTCTAGACATTGCCAATAATGTTATGTAATAATATTATTCAGATAATATGAATTATTGCTCTGATAATGGAAAATACTGTGTAGTGACAATTATAAAATATTAACGTAGCAATTATTTAATCAATAAAATAAAATATTGAACAGTAATTACTGTAACCATTATTGAGTAGTGCCTTCTAACGTAAGAATCAATAATTGGAGCAATACTGTGTGCTACTGTGCAACAACGCATATTACCGTGCTTTAACCACCGGGTATTCCAACAGTATTAACGGTAATAACTACGCCGTTATTTGTAAACAACTTATTTTTGTCGTTTTCTTCATCCAATCGCTTTCCGTTATGGGGCCCACAAAAGACTGCGCCGTCGTACAAATATTCTCCGACAGTAAGAATATTCCACGACCAAGCGAATATTTCCCGACAACAATGAATATTTTATAACCACTTGCTTATTTAAAATATTTGCGCATTTTATCCATAACTAACCACATTAATCAAATCAACCCTTACTATTTCAGAATAATAAATAGAGGAAATTAAATTTCATTTATTAATAATTTGGGGTCTTACAGATATTTTCTTCCATACAATGCTTCGAATGGAGCAATGCCAATACTTGTTTAATAATTGTTGTTGTAGGAAAACTCCACCAATGGTAAGAACTTGTCCCAACTTCCCTTAAAATCAAGGACACGGAGTCTTAATAGATCTTCAAGAGTTTGAATAGTCCTCTCTGATTGTCCGTCCGTCTGAGGATGATATGCTGAACTAAATCGTAAATCCATACCCATAGCTTTTTGTAAACTAACCCAAAATCGTGAAGTGAATCTTGGGTCTCGATCAGAAACTATGGATACTGGCATACCATACAGTCTTACAATCTCGTTTATATACATACGAGCAAGACGTTCAAGTGTATAAGTTTCTCGTATCGGTAAGAAATGAGCAGACTTGGTCAATCTATCAACAATGACCCAAATTACATCAATACCTTGAGAAACCCAAGGAAGACCGGTAACGAAATCCATGGTAATGTGCTCCCACTTCCATTCTGGAATTTTAAGTGGTTGCAATGGGCCTTTTGGTACTTGATGCTCCGCTTTGACTCGTTGACAAGTTAGACACCTTGAGATAATTAGCGTTATCTCTCTTTTCATATTGCTCCACCAAAATGTATGACGAAGATCATGATACATTTTGGTACTTCCAGGACGGATTGCAAACGGTGTGTTGTGCGCCTCCATCATAATTTTATACTTTAAATCAGGGTTGTTAGGAACACAAAGTCTGGAGTTGACTCGAAGTATTCCTTCTTCATCGATTCTTGCTTCCGGCATAGCACCTTCTTGCACTTTCTTCCTCATACGCATCAGCTCCAGGTCTGTAGCTTGAGCAACTTTAACTCTATCGATTAAAGTTGGTTCTACTCGTATATTTGTCATCATCACATGGGTCCCTAGAGTCTTTAACTCTATCTCCATCCTTTGCAAGTCACACAAAATGGGCCTTTCTGTTGACAATATCGCACTCGTACTTGCATATGATCTTCTACTCAATGCGTCAGCTACCACGTTCGCTTTTCCAGGATGGTATTGAATGGTATGATCATAATCTTTCAACAGTTCAAGCCAACGTCGTTGTCGCATGTTGAGTTCCTTTTGAGTGAAGAAATATTTGAGGCTTTTATGATCCGTAAAGATCTCCACCTTCTCCCCATACAAGTAATGCCTCCAAATTTTAAGTGCAAAGACAACAGCTGCCAACTCTAGATCATGAGTAGGATAATTCCTCTCATATTTCTTGAGTTGTCTTGATGCATAGGCTATGACTTTTCCATGTTGCATGAGAACACATCCCAACCCTTTGCTCGAAGCATCACTATAGATGACAAATCCCTCCGAGCCAGATGGTATTGTTAGAACAGGTGCTGAAATGAGTCTCCTCTTGAGTTCTTGAAAACTCTTTTCACATTCTTCGCTCCAACCGAACTTTGTATCTTTCCGAGTCAGCTGAGTTAATGGAGTAGCAATTCGAGAAAATCCTTCCACGAATCTCCGATAATAACCTGCTAAACTAAGAAAGCTACGTACTTCGATAACTGATTTAGGTTGCTCCCAGCTTTGAATAGCTTCAATCTTTCCGGGTCAACAGATATTCCACGACTTGATACTACGTGCCCAAGGAATGCTACCTCCTCCAGCCAGAACTCGCACTTCTTCAACTTGGCATAAAGCTTGTATTCACAAAGCTTTTGGAGTACCAACCTCAAGTGTTGCTCATGATCTTCACGGCTTTTGGAATAAATAAGGATGTCATCAATAAAGACGACCACAAAGTGATCCAAATATTCTTTGAATACCCGGTTCATCATACCCATGAAGGCAGCTGGAGCATTAGTCAATCCAAAGGACATGACTAGGAATTTATAATGCCCGTACCGAGTTTTGGAAGCCGTCTTTGGAATATCCTCGTTTCTAACCTTCAGCTGATGATATCCAGAACGAAGATCGATCTTTGAAAAAAATTATACTCCTTGCAACTGGTCAAACAGGTCATCAATACGTGGTAATGGGAACCTGTTTTTGATGGTGACATGATTCAACTCCCAATAATCAATACAAAGTCGCATACTTCCATCTTTCTTCTTCACGAATAGCACAGGAGCACCCCAAGGAGAAGTACTAGGACGAATAAAGCCAATGTCTAACAATTCCTGCAGTTGGATCTTTAACTCCTGAAGTTCAATAGGAGCCATTCGATATGGGGCTTTGGAAATGGGTTTTGTACCGGGTTCAAGGTCGATACAAAATTCAATTTCACGCTCTGGGGGTAGGCTAGGAAGTTCTTCAGGGAATACGTCAGGGATTCAAAACTGACGTATTTTTGTTTAGATCCGTGACATGAGCTAAGAAAGCTTGACATCCGTTTTTCAATAAACGAATAGCTTTATGGCTTAAGATGACAGCGATTGATTTTAATGGTTTGGTTGCTTGAATTCGTATAATAGGTCGATTAGGAATATGAAAGCTAACAACCTTACGAAAATAATCAATTTTTGCATGATGAGTAGTTAACCAATCAATCCCTAGAATCACTTCAAATGCAAGTATTTTTAATGAAATAAGATCGACAGGTAATGTGTGCGTACCAACTTGAACCAAACAAGACTTATAAACCGTGGATGTAATGAAGGTTTCTCCCAATGGAGTTTCAACAGATAAGTTAAAGTCTAATTTCTCCGAAATCAAATTTAATCGATGAACGCAAGTAGGAGAAATAAAAGAATGGGTAGAACTGGTATCAAATAAAGTATAGACTTCGTTAAAGTTTATGATAAGCGTACCCGTGATGACTTCATTCAAGTTTCTTGCTTTCTGGGAGGTCACAACAAACGCTCTCCCTTGCACTACCGGTTTTGACTTTTCTAGGACGGCCTTTGGTGTCTCCATCTTGGCTGAACTTGTTTTTTGTAAACGACAAAATTGAGCTAAATGATATTCTCTTCCACAATTATAACATGCTTTAGACGGCATCACGCAGTTTGGACTGATGTGCCCCTCCCCTCCGCATTTGAAATATATGATAGGTGGTCGTTCTCCTTCCTTAACAACGGGTGCTGGTGCTGACGTCTTTCCATCATTGTTGAATCTCCTCTTCTTGAAATGATCATTCTTATTATTTTGGACCCGATTACCACCGAAGTGGTTACCATTTCTGGCCTGTTGATTCCCTCCACGCTTGTTGTCACCGCTTCGATGACTGCTCTCACTGGTATTATCATTTTGTCGACTGCTCTCTTTTGGTTGCGTTGACTAGTTATCGCGCTCCACTAACTGAGCCCTATTCACAACATCTGAATACAAACACAGTTTATGAGAAATAAGATGTTGACGTATCTCAGGTTTCAAACCACGCAAAAATATTCGCGTCATTCGCTCTTCATTATCCACTAAGTGGGACGTAAACCGGGACAACTCAACAAATTTAGCCTCATACTGCGACACAGTCATATTATTCTGCTCCAATTTGATGAACTCCACCTCCTTCATGTGACGAACACTTTCGAAAAAGTATTTGTCATTGAACAGCTCTTGGAACTTCTCCCAAGACATCTTCAGTACGGAAGGTTGAGTACGCTTAATCGATTCCCACCAATAATCTGCCTCTCCTCGCAACATAAAGGCGGCAAAGGGAACCTTTTGCTCCTCGGAGCATCCCAAGACATCAAATATCTTGGTGATCTGCTTTATCCATGTTTTCGCTATAAGTGGTTTTGGCTCTCCCTTAAACTCCAGTGGTCCCAGCTCCTTGAACTGTTTAGCGGTGACCGTCCGAGAGTTTTCAGTGTTTCCACCTACATTTTGAACAGGAGCCGCTCTCGCCTGCTGTTGCATGAACTGCATAAAGCTTCTGAACATTCCATCATTCATCATTTGGTCAGTATTATTGTTTGCATGAGGATTGTCGCCTTCCTGATGCACATTATCCCGATTATTGATATGTGGTGAATCCACAGTCGCCTGTGCTCCATTGCTATTCTCAACATTCTCGGATGCCATTTTCAGATACTGCCACAAAATAAAAGTTAATTGATATGTCATATATTATCCTTATATTATGACCGACCAATTAAATACCATGCAAATAAACTTAGATAGGTCATACTAGCGAAGAAATTTCTCGTCTCTCCCCTCCTAGTTCTATTCTCACATCTTAGCCAGGGATCGTATCCCTAAGCTCTGATACCAACTGTGACGCCCCCAAAATTAGGTATACATCACCCATCTTTGGTCGCCAGATACAGGGTACTGAATACAAATATAACTTAATAATACAACTGTCGTGTACAATACGACCAAACATAATCTGTGAGTTTGAATACAAATATTATCTTCTAGAGAGTATTCATACTCAAAAGGAGTCCTCATTACAATTATTATCACACTATTTCACAAAATAGTGAGGACTACTAATGCTATCCTCTGGACCATCACTCCGTTTCCCGACTCGTCCCAGCTATATTCTCATTTCCTGAAGAGAACAGTGAAAGAAAGGGTGAGCTCAACTAGCCCAGTAAGAAATATTATGACAAAGATAATGCAGAATAAATTATCATTAGCCTTCAACAGTGTTACACTGATAAAATATAATAGACATCAAGTTTAACTGCAGCGGAACAAGCAATCCATTAAAAAGTCAAGTAGAAAATAAACTCTACTATCTTTTATGATTTAAAAGATTTTTCAACACTATTATCGCTGGGACTCAGCTTAATAAAATAATCTACATCATCGAATCACCCCTGTACTACAGCCAAGGATATTCGTGTATTCATTAATGGTCATGATCCTGCCAACAACTGTCCATCAATGCACTACAGCCCAATGAGTACTTTTACCACATCATTTGTAACATTACGGTCATGATTATACCGAATAATCCCTGGTCATAATCATACCAAGTCCATCTATGCACTACAGGCCACAGATGACTTTCAACATTTTATAAACATGAGGATGATGACAATGATATAAGAATTCAATAAAAACAAGTTCAAGAATTAATTTATCCAAGAATTAACAACGTCCAAATTGTCAACATGATACTGCTTTATGGAGTAAAATTCAAGAATACTTAGAAGAATATTTTCATGAAAAGATACTGGATGAACCGTAATTATCAAGAATATTTCACTAATTTCATGGAGTATAGAAGTTAAAACTTAACCAACTGAGTATAATAACGAATGGAATAACAAAAGAAATCACCATGCATGCGATAGACCGCACAGATAGGTTATTCTAACAGAATAATAACTAATGGAACCAGGTCCGGCTTAAACGCACAGACAGGATATTCCAACAGAATAATAAACAATGGAACCAGGTCCGGCGTAAACGCACAGACAGGATATTCCGACAGAATAATAATAAATAATGGAACCAAGTCCAGTGTAAAACACACATACAGGATGTTCTAACAAAATAATAACAAGACGGAACCAGGTCCGGTGTAAAACACACAGACAGGATGTTCTAACAGAATAATAATAAAAATGGGACCAAGTCCGGTGTAAAACACACAGACAGGATGTCCCAACAGAATAATAGAAGAATGTCAGCAAGTATAGGGTAGACCGCGTATACAGGTTATTCCAACAGAATAATAAGAAATGGAATAACAACAGTTCTCTTCATGAATAAGAAAGAATAACACCCCTTACCGTTTTAAAGAAGAACTGAAATAAGGAAGTAGTTAAGTAGCAGAATACTTTTCTTTTCTCTCTCTATAGTTTCTCTCTATAGTTTCTCTCTCTAGAGTTTAGTGAATTCGTAAGAAATAATGAAGGAATGAGCTGCTATTTATAAAAAAATAGAATGCATAGTAACTAATCCATGAACGGTCCAGATTGATTACTTTAATCTGACGGTCCATATTTAAAGAAAAATCTTTTAAATAAAATATAATATATTCTATTTATAGAATAACTTTAATAAAGTATTCTGTTTTATATAAAAAGATGTTTCTGTTTTATTACGTTAATAATACGAATAAAACAAAATTTCATTATCGCTAAATAATTCATATTATTAACTGACAATAATTGAATCAAACTGAGTGACTTCTCACATAAGTATTAATAATCAATACCGTGTGTTACTATGCAACCACACGTATTACTGTACTTTTACTACCGAGTAGTTCAACAGTAACAATGGTAAAACTTCCGTCGTTATTTTTAATAAAATATTTTTGTTGTTTTCTCAATCCGACAATAATTCCGTTGTGGGGTCCACCAATGATTGTGCCGTTGTACGAATATTTCCTGTTAAAACGAATATTCCCCGACCAATCGAATATTATATAACAACTTGCGTACTTTGTAAAATTTATAAATATTACCCACAACTATAACATTATATCAAATTAACTCCATAATATTCAAAAATGATATTTATAGAAAATTCATCTTTATTTATAAAAGTTGGGGTCTTACAGTCTCTATGTTTCAACTGAAGACTTTTGCAGCAGTGCTTGAGAAGGCGATTATCGCGGAAGATGGAAGCCATGACTTAACGAAGTACAATCAGGAACAGAAAAAGAAGAAGAGTGAGAATGAAGGTAAAACTAGTGGTAGCAGTGGTGGGAATAACAATAACCCAAAAAGGAAGTGGGATGTGAGTGTAGGTGCTGGAAGTCAACAGAGTAGCCAGTAAAAAAGGAAATTTGAAGTGTCTGCTACCTGTGGGAGAAATCACACTGGCGTGTGCTTGAGGGGTAAGCGAGTGTGCTTTAACTGTGGCCAAGAGAGTCATGTTACTCTGAATTGTCATCAACCGAAGAAGAATGCTTGTTACACATGCGGGTCGAAGGATCATTTAGCTCGTGAGTGCCCTAGAAAGAAATTTGGAAAGGTAACTAGAAGCAAGGGAGGTGGCAGTGGAGGTACGTTGGCTATTGCTAGACCAACGTCATTAAGCAGACCCACAGCCAGAACCTTCAATATGACTGTGCAAGATGCGGTACAATCAAAAGATGTTGTGTCAGGTATTATCCCAATTAATGATATAAATGCATATGTATTATTTGATTAGGGTGCAACTTGCTCGTTTATATCTGATGAATTTGCTAAGAGTCTAGGGTTGCCTAGTGAAGAGTTGAATTTCCCTTTGAATATAAAAATTGCGAGTAGGGAGGTGATTCTTGTTAGATTAGTATATAGGAATTGTAGGGTGAATATTAAGGGAAATGTTATGACAGTAGATTTAATCTCGATTAAACTTGGAGAGTTTGATGTCATATTGGGAATGGATTGGCTATTCAATTATGGAGAGATAATTGATTATCAAAAGAAATGTGTAAACCTTATGACTCCGTCAAAGGTAGTCTTCTATGGTAGCAAATAGCCTAGACAAGCAAGATGTCTGACGATTATGCAGGCCAAGAAGTTATTTAGACAAAGTTGTATAGGATATTTAGCTTACATACTACACAGCCGATACTCAGAGAAAAGGCATGAAACTAGAAGAGATACCAGTTGTTAGGGATTTTGAGGACGTATTTCTGGAAGATTTGCCAGGACTTCCGCTTGACAGAGAGATCTAGTTCATTATCAATTTAGCACCAGGGGCTGCTCTAATATCGAAGGCCCCGTACAGGATGGCTCCGGTAGAGATGAAGGAATTGATGGTACAATTGCAAGAGCTGCTAGACAAGAATTACATTCAGCCGAGTGTATCGCCGTGGGGGGCGCCAGTGTTATTCATGAAGAAGAAGGATGGGTCAATGCGTCTTTGCATTGATTATAGAGAGTTAAACAAAATCATTATTAAGAATAAATATTCGTTGCCAAGAATAGATGACTTGTTTAATCAATTGAAGAGAGCTAGATACTTCCTAAGATAGATTTGAGAAGTGGGTATCATCAACTAAAGGTAAGAAAGGAGGATGTACCAAAGATGGCATTCAAAACTCAATATGGGCACCATGAGTTTTCGGTAATGTCTTTTAGTTTGACCAATACCCCTGCAGCATTCATGGATTTGATGAACAGGGTGTTTAAACCATTCTTAGATAAGTTTGTGGTGGTATTCATTGATGATATCCTGGTGTACTCCAAATCTCAAGAGGAACGTGTGGAACATTTACGTTTGATGTTGGAGATGTTAAGAAGGGAAAAGTTGTACGCGAAATTCTCTAAGTGTGAATTCTGGCTAGAACGTGTGCAATTGCTTGGGCATCTAATTGACAAAAATGGGATTTCAGTGGATCCACCAAAGGTGGAAGCTGTAATAAATTGGGAACAACCAAGGACTCCATCACAGGTGAGAAGTTTCTTGGGATTTATAGGCTACTACAGACGATTTATTCAAGACTTTTCCAAGATTGCCACTCCGTTGACAAATTTGACAAGAAAAGCTATAAAATTTATTTGGACGGAGAAGTGCGAAGAGAGTTTTCAGGAATTGAAGAAGAACCTAAGCATGACACATGTGTTGTCATTACCGGATAATACGGGAAATTTTGTGGTGTATAGTGATGCATCACATAAAGAACTAGGCTGTGTGTTTATGCAAAACAGAAAAATCATTGCATATGCATCAAGGTAACTGAAGGACTATGAGAAAGGAAACCCGACTCATGATTTAGAGTTGGCTGCGGTGGTATTTGCTCTGAAGATATGGAGACACTATCTCTATAGGGAGAAATGTTAGATATACACGGACCATAAAAGTCTGAAGTATATTTTCACACAGAAGGATCTGAACATGCGTCAGAGGTGATGGCTAGAATTGATAAAAGATTATGATTGTGAAATCTTTTATCATCCGGGTAAAGCAAATGTCGTTGTTGATGCCTTGAGTAGGAAGGGTCGGGAGAAGTTGATGTTATTAACCGCCCATGAGGAGCTCATTTTAGTAATGGAAAAACTAGAATTGGAAGTAAAACTTCCGAAAGAATCGGATGAAAGATTGTTTTAGATGGCAGCTGGTTTAACTTTAGTGGACAAAGTGAAGAACACTCAACTACAAGATGAAGGATGTGACAAAATTAAAGAAAATGTGTCTGAGGGTAGTGAGGTGAAGTTTAAGATTGATACTGAGAGATTGCTAAGGTTTGAGGGAAGAATTTGGGTTCCATTAGTACCTGAAATTAAAGATGAAATCTTGACTGAAGCTCATAACTCAAGATATTCAATTCACCCGGGGAGTACGAAGATGTATCAGGATTTACAACAGCATTTCTGGTAGCAGAATATGAAAAGAGATGTTGAAGAATGTGTTGCGAAATGCTTGACAAGTCAAAAAGTCATAGCCGAGCATCAGAGACCAAGCGGATTACTTCAATCATTGGAAATACCAAAATGAAAGTGGGAACATATCACAATGGATTTTGTGGTAGGTCTTCCGACTACTCAGAAAAGGTACGATGCAATTTGTGTAATAGTGGATAGGCTTACGAAATCAGCACACTTTTTACCGATAAAGATTAGATTCAATGTTGATCAGTTGGAAAAGTTGTACGTCAAGGAGATCGTTTCGAGACATGGAGTTCCATTGTCAATTATGTCAGACAGAGATCCGTGATTCAAGTCAAACTTCTAGAAGAAACTACAAGAATGCATGGGAACACAGTTGAGAATGAGTACGGCATACCATCCTCAAACAGATGGCCAAAGAGAACGAACAATCCAAGACGTTAGAAGATATGCTAAGAGCGTGCATTATGGATTTAAAAGGAAATTGGGACAATCATTTACCGTTGGCTGAATTTGCCTACAACAACAGTTACCACGCGAGCATTGGCATGCCGCCTTATGAAGCATTGTATGGCAGAAAGTGCAGAACTCCACTATGTTGAGATAAAGTTGGTGAACGTCAACTGTTAGGACCGAACCTGGTACAGCAGACCGTTGAGGTTGTCAAACTCATCAGGGCAAGATTGGTAGCTGTTCAAGACAGACAGAAGAAGTATGCTGATCAACACAGATAAAATCGCGAATTTGACGTTGGAAATTTCATTTTCCTAAAAGTTTCTACTTAGAAGAGGAAGATCCAATTTGGTAAGTGTGACACCCCCAAATCCAGGTACTTCGATTCCACGGGATTTGGTGTTCACTGTACAAACATCATCTATCTATCTACCCATAAATAATATCAAACTATACAATAGATAGAAATCATAATAAAATCTCTTCCCTTAAGGGTTACATCAACTGAATCATAAATAAATCCCAGGTTACTCTAACCTTAAAACATCTATGCGGAATTCTAAACAAATAAGTCTAAAACAACAACATAAGTCTTAAACATAAATACATCATCAATTAAAATAACAAGTCTTCATCACTTGCTAACTTTGCCCTTGCCCTTACTAGTGGAGGGTTCATCGCTTCTTTCATTCTTAACTGCAATGTTATTATTAAGTAAGAGTGAGCACAAATGCCCACAAGTATAAAAAAAATGAAATAACAGTATAATAACATGCGAATAATCAAAGACATCTGAATAAAGCTCAACTTTTGAATCATGAATCAAAAGAATACTGAGGGTCATAAGACCTTGAACTATGTCCTAGGTTAACAAGCGTTATACTTGAAACCTTTAACAGTCATAAGACTATGGACCTCCTTCTCGTACTTAGGAGGATCAGCCCTTAGTACCATACTGTGCACAATATCTTAACGCTAAAGCGTAAATAATCCCCTATACAGGGTTGTTCATCTCAGTTTGACATTCGAGTCCGCACCAAAGGAAGTTTGGTTTGGATAATTCATCAAGGGTTCTGAAATTTAGAACGCTCATCAACTATGGACTAGTTGAATCAATAAGGTTCACTAGTCTAATAAGGTTCAACAATAATTGATATTCGATTTGAATAATAACCTCAAAAGTATACAATAGGACAATTATTGTATAACTGAATCATGCTTTGGAAAGATAATTAATCTTTAATATCATGCTTGAACTTGAATAATAACAAGGATAATTTATTCAAGGTAAATAATAAACTTGAACAATAATGACAAGTAGGGTTAGGGAAACTTGCTCAACATAAAAGTAACGTTTAAGTTTAAATAAACTTGCTCAATAGAATGGAGTTAGGGATAGGATACTTGCCTCATGCGTAGATTACACTTTAACTATGCACGTGCTTTGAATTAAATCCTACATATCATTCATATACACAATACTTGTTAATTAATAATTAATCAACATGAGCTCATTCTCGTTGTCTACTTTAATTATTGACTAAACTTAGTCAAATTATCACCTTGTCACATAATTTATACTTCATGAATTATCAAACTAATTATGTATTTAATAATTCAATTCACATATAATATTTTATTACATGTTAAACAACTATTTTATCATCTCATAATACCTCTAACATGATTACATGTTCATTACATCAATCCACTAACACTTGTTAGACTTTAACATTTTAAAAATACATTTCTGACATTTTCTGGAGAGTGGCGCTGCGGCGCCACTAATGTACTAAGGAGTCGTGCTGCGGCACGGTGGCGCTGTGGCCGGGCCCTTAGCGCTGCGGCGCTGTGGCGCCGTGACTCGAGTCTCTGGCGATGCGGCACGTGGCGCTGCGACGCGGGAAAAGAACAGGCAGCCGGCGCTGCGGCGCGGCGTACCAGGTACAGAAATGGCAGTTCGCGAAAATCGCAGAACTTGCCAATTTCTCCCAATTTCTTAAAGTTCTACTCGAAATTAAACATACCCATATGCTATAATTTATATATAATCATTACCCAACATTTATATACTAACAAAACCAATTTTAAACACTTATTAACAGATTTAAAGCCTAACAAAATTACTGACTTTGATGTTCGTGAAGTTTAGAAAACTTTATATGAAAATTCTCCCTACGGATTCGTTATAACACCGAATCCGTTCATTTAAACTCCGATCTCTCCGTATCGACATGCTCAATAATGTAAGAGTGTAAATTTTAGGGATAATATATAATCAATACATCAATTATCACATATAAGGCCATATGGCCATATCACGTACTTTGTTTATTTTGAAATAACATATGTACGACATGTTTTCACAACACTGATGTTATGGTTTGCAACATATATATAACTAAACACGATTTGATACATATTAACCCATACATAAAATTATAATCATCTCATATCTCCCAAATACAGAGATTTACAAAAATATGAAAGCCAATTTATGAAACTAAAAAGACGTAACTTAAAATTGGGTTGGAGAGAATTACCCAGAGTATAAGATGATCAGATAACCCTTTTTGCAATAACTTGTAAACACACACTCACAAATTCTCTCAAAAATTCTCACCTTCTCTCTGAACTCTCTCTGAAAATAATGTCAGACTTAGGAAATTATGAAGAAGAAGGAGGAAGCGTCGAAGAAATAAAACTGACGCGATGTGGTCAGTTGCCCAGTCATGGGTTAACTGCCCATAACCTCCCTTAGTGCCATATTTGGCTTAGCAAGAAAATAACTCAAAGCTCTTTATTTTAATAAAACCTTTATCATATAGTTCAATAATGTCAATTTATTAAATTTCCAATTAATAATTTAATTTAATTAAAATAACATCATGCTTAATTAAATATTCATTTAATTCAATAAGCTCAATTAATCACATACGTGAATAATAAAAATTCTCTACATTAATTTAATAATGTAACATATATGATTAAATTAATCTACCACAATTGCATCAATTAATTATTAAATCTAATAATTAAATCATCGAAAATATTTATTTAATTCAATAAATATTAAAATAAGTTACAGAATTCTCGTTCGTCACATCTTTCCCCCCTTAAAAGGATTCTGTCCCCAGAATCACGACTCAATATATTTTGACCCGTTACATTCTCCCCCCCTTACAAAGATTCTGTCCCCAGAATCGCTTACAAATAATTAAGTAAATAAATGAGGGTAATTCTTCATCATATTCTCTTCGAGTTCCCACGCAGCTTCTTCAGCGTTGTGGTTCCTCCAAATTACCTTAACAGAAGGTATTACTTTATTTCTCAGAACTTGTTCTTTCAGTCGACAATCTGGACAGGAATCTCTTCGTAAGATAAGTCTTTCTCAAAATACAGGGGTTCGTATTCAATTACATGCTTGTAATCAGGTTTGTAAGGTCGTAACACAGAAACATGGAAGACGTTGTGGATATTCTCGAGTGCTGGAGGTAAGTCTACCTCGTACGCAACTTTTCCAATTCTTCGCAGTACCTCAAAGGGTCCAATAAATCTTGGGCTCAATTTTCCTTTCTTTCCGAACCTGATCTTTCCCTTCCAGGGAGAGACCTTCAAGAAAATATAACTACCTGGTTCAAACTCGATATTTTTACGATGTGGATCAGCGTATTTCTTCTGTCGATCTTGAGCTGCTACCAGTAGTGCTCGGATCACTTTGACTATTTCTACCGTTTGTTGTACTAATTCTGGTCCTAACAATTTTCTTTCACCAACTTCATCCCAATAAAGCAGAGTTCTGCACTTTCTGCCGTATAACGCTTCGTAAGGCAGCATACCAATACTAGCGTGGTAACTGTTGTTGTAGCCGAACTCTACCAACGGTAGGTGATCATCCCAATTTCCTTTGAAGTCCATTACACAGGCTCGTAACATATCTTCCAGTGTTTGAATCGTTCGTTCGCTCTGTCCGTCTGTTTGAGGGTGGTAAGCTGTACTCATTCGCAGTTGTGTACCCATGCATTCCTGAAGACGTTTCTAGAAATTTGATATGAAGCGTGGATCCCTATCAGAAATAATAGACACCGGCACTCCGTGCCTCGAAACAATCTCTTTCACATATAATCTTGCCAACTGATCTAAGTTAAATCTGATTTTGATAGGAAGGAAGTGCGCGGATTTCGTCAGTCGGTCAACGATAACCCATACTGCGTCGTAGCCTTTCTGAGTCGTCGGAAGGCCAACCACGAAGTCCATCATAATATGTTCCCATTTCCATTCTGGGATCTCCAACGGTTGTAGCAATCCACTCGGTCTCTGATGTTCTGCTTTTACTTTCTGACATGTCAAGCATTTGGCAACACATTCTGTAACATCACGTTTCAAATTCGGCCACCAGAAATGTTGTCGAAGATTTTGGTACATTTTTGTACTACCAGGGTGAATCGAATATCTTGAACTATGAGCCTCACTCAAAATTTCTTCCTTAATTTCTTGTACTGGCGGAACCCAAATTCTGCTTTTAAATCTCAATATTCCTTCCTTATCCATCTTCAATCTTGGTTCGGTTCCTTCAGATATCTTCGATGTTACCTTTTTGCATTCATCATCCTGAAGTTGAGCCTCCTTCACTATATCTAGTAGAGTTGTACCATATTGCATCTGAAATAGCTTCTCATCAATCTCCATAGGATACTTCACTTCTAACTCCAGTTTCTCCATATCTGCAATTAGCTCCTGTTGAGCAGTCAACATCATCAATTTCTCACGACCCTTTCTACTTAAGGCGCCGGCAACCACATTAGCCTTACCCGGATGGTATAAAATCTCACAGTCATAATCCTTGATTAATTCCAACCATCTTCTTTGACGCATATTCAAATCTTTCTGTGTAAAAATATATTTCAGACTCTTGTGGTCCGTATATATTTCACACTTCTCCCCGTATAGATAGTGCCTCCAAATTTTCAAAGCAAAAACAACTGCAGCTAACTCCAAATCATGAGTTGGGTAACCCTTCTCGTAATCCTTCAACTGTCGTGATGCATACGCAATGACTTTGCCGTTTTGCATCAGCACACAGCCAAGTCTTTTATGCGACGCATCGCTAAAAACAACAAAATTTCCTGTATCATCCAGAAGAGATAACACAGGCGCTGTACTCAACCTCTTCTTTAATTCTTGGAAACTCTCCTCACACTTCTCCGTCCAAACAAATTTCACAGCTTTTCGAGTTAAATTCGTTAACGGAGTTTCGATTTTAGAAAAATCTTGTATGAATCTTCTATAATATCCTGCTAATCCAAGAAAACTTCTTACTTCTGACGGCGTTCTCGGTTGATCCCAGTTAATCACAGCTCCTACTTTGGATGGATCTACTGAAATTCCATCTTTATCGATTACGTGACCAAGAAATTGTACTCTCTCGATCCAGAATTCGCATTTCGAAAATTTAGCATACAACTTCTCCCTTCTCAATACTTCCAATGTTAACCTCAAGTGTTCTTCATATTCCTCTTTGGTTTTGGAATATACCAAAATGTCGTCTATAAATACCACCACGAATTTGTCCAAAAACGGCTTGAATACACCATTCATTAGTCCCATAAATGCTGCAGGAGCATTCGTAAGACCAAACGACATTACTAAAAACTCATAATGACCATATCGCGTTCGGAACGCTGTCTTCGGTACATCCTCTGGCCTCACCTTCAGTTGGTGATAACCACTCCTCAAGTCAATCTTGGAAAAGTATTTTGCTCCCTTTAATTGATCAAACAGATCATCGATCCTTGGTAATGGATATCTGTTCTTAATCGTGACCTTATTTAATTCTCTGTAGTCAATGCAGAGCCTCATCGATCCGACCTTATTTTTTACGAACAACACCGGCGCTCCCCACGGCGATACGCTCGGTTGAATGTACTTTTTGTCCAACAATTCTTGTAGTTGTACCATTAATTCCTTCATCTCTACTGGCGCCATTCGGTATGGTGCCTTCAATATTGGAGCTGTTCCGGGCGCCAAATCAATCACAAAGTTTACTTCTCTATCTGGTGGAAGTCCTGGCAAATCGTCTGGAAATACATCGACGAAGTCCCTCACAATCGTTATCTCCTCTACCTTCGGGTTCTCTTTTCGACTGTCGACTATGTAAGCTAAATATCCTACACAGCCTTGTCTTAATAACTTCCTGGCCTGCAACATCGTCAGACAACTCGCTTGTCTAGGCGACTTGCTACCATAAAACACAATCTTTGACGGAGTCATAAGGTTAATACGCTTCTTTTGGCAGTCAATTACAGCCCCATAATTGGATAGCCAATCCATACCCAATATAACGTCGAATTCCCCCAATCGAATAGGGATAAGATCTACATTCATGATATTACCCTTAATATCCACCCTACAGTTCTTAAACACGTACTTAACATGGATTATTTCTCTATTCGCAATTTCTATGTTCATGGGGTAATCCAATTCATCCATAAGCAAATCTAAACTATTAGCAAAGTCTTCGGATATAAAGGAACAAGTAGCACCCGAATCAAACAAAACATAAGCATTAATTTCATTGATCGGAATGATACTTGACACCACATCACGAGACTGGATTGCATCCTACACCGTCATATTGAAAGTTCTGGCGATTGGTCGGTTTGTTGCAGGTGGTCCGGTGATGGTTAAGGTATTTCCACTGCTATTTTCCCGGTTTCCTCCTTGTCCTGATCCTCCCGATCCCTTCTTGGGACAGTCTCTTGCTAAATGATCTTTCGAACCACAGTTGAAACAAGCACCCTTCTTTGGGTTTGGACAATTTGGTGCTATGTGGCCTTCCTGACCACAATTGTAGCACACTCTCTTTCCCTTCAAACAAACTCCTAGATGTGCCTTGCCGCAAGTCGTACATGCTTCTATCTTCTTTTTCTGCCCTCTGTGTTGACTTCCAGCTGTCGAGTTATCCGTCCACTTCCTCTTCTGATTATTATTATTCCCAATATTACTTCCACCAGTCTTGTTATTACCTTCATTCTCACTCTTTTTCTTTTTCTGTTCTTGGTTGTACTTAGTCACTGCATCACTTCCTCCTTCCGCGAGAATGGCCTTTTCCAAAACTCCCGCAAACGTGTTAAGTTGAAATATTGATACCTTGCTATATACCCAAGGCTTCAGTCCTTGTTCGAATCGTCTGGCTTTCCTCTCGTCAGTGTGTACTTGATACGGGGCAAACCTTGCCAACTCATCGAATTTAGCCGCGTATTCAGGCACGCTCATGTTTCCCTGTTTCAGTTCCAGAAATTGCACCTCCATCTGATTCTGCGAACTAGCTGGGAAATACATTTCGAAAAACATCTCTTTGAATCTCTCCCACGTAATTACACCTTCACCTCCTCGCATCTTGTTTGCCTGCCACCAGTAGCTAGCCTCAGACTTCAGCATAAATGTCGCAAAAACGGTCTTCTGATCTTCTCGAACCCTAGCAACGTCGAAAACCTTCTCCATTTCCATCACCCACGTTTGAGCCTCAATCGGGTTTCTGGAACCTTTGAACTCTGGCGGTCCCACTGCCTTAAAATCTTTAAACGTTGTGCTAGGTGAAGCTTGCGGTTGGTTATTCATGACTCCAGTTAGTAAATTAACTAGCTGTTGAACTGGATTAACGTTGGCATTATTGTTATTATTGGTTGACTCTTCCTGAGTCGGTTGACGTTGTTGTCTTCTCCTTGGCGGCATTTTTCTGTTTATTAGAACTTTATTTATTTCTCTACATAGTTAAGACATTACTCAACAATTTAACATATCACTTAACACATCATCTCAAACAACTTGATATCTTTTCATTCAAATAAAAATTTTAACATTAAACTATAGCATACTGCTATTTACATCATCTATCCTGGAATAAAGAATCCATAGGATTTAAAACATTCAAATATTAACATATTCCTTAGTTCATAAACACATCGGAATTTACATAAAACTATATAAGTCTTTCACATAAATAAATAGATTCTATTCCTGTCTTCCAAGGTGCTTAATAGCCTTGCCACGCTCCTCATTCATGATACGAGACATCGTCCTGCGATCCAACATATACGATGGAAGTCCTTCAAATTGGATGGGGTACCTTAACACTCGCTCTTGAACCTCATCCATCGCATGATTAAGTGTGGCGTACGTGTCTTCAAGCTTTGCCTTCTTTGCACGACTATCATTTTCTGCACGATCTGCTCGATGTGATTCTCTTACCCATCCTTCCTTTGCTAATTTCAGTCTTCCGGAGGTTTCCTTCAGTTCCTTCTTCAGCTTCTCTATCTCCTCGGTCTTATCTTCGGTTTGACCCTTCTCATGAACCAGATCCCACTCCACGTTTCCTAAACGTGTATGAAGGGTCACAATCTCTCTATTCTTCTCCTCTAAAGTAGACTGCTGAACAGTCTCTCGCTCAGTCAATTCCTGAACCTCATCTTGTAACTCCACGTTACGATCATATAGTGTGTCATACATCTCAGCATCAACAGTGTACCATGGTAGCTACTCTTCTTCTTCCTCCTCGTCAAACTCCTCCCCTCCTCAGGATCAATCTCAGGTTCATGCTCCTGACCAACAACGGTGATCAATGGAGATGAAACCCTCTGCACCAGCTGCTCCCTAACGACATGAATGTCTCAGGGCTCCTCCTCAGTCGGTCCTATAAGTACACGAGATCCCTCCTCAGTAGGTACTATAGGTAAATGGGGTCCCTCCTCAGCTTGACTAGCTTCTCCATCATTCGTCATCCTGACAACAAAATTTTAAGTTTTAGTTACTAAGTTGTACTAACGAGCACATAAATTAACACATAGACACATAATGTATTTTATTATCTTCAATGAATTACCAAAAATTCATTTCTTAAAACTCGATAAGAGTTTTCCTTTACTATCTTCTTTCTATAAGGTTACTACCTAAGGTTGTTCCCCCACCTAAGGTTCATAACCTACAGCTCTGATACCAACTTGTGACACCCCCAAATCCGGGTACTTCGATTCCACGGGATTTGGTGTTCACTGTACAAACATCATCTATCTATCTACCCATAAATAATATCAAACCATACAATAGATAGAAATCATAATAAAATCTCTTCCCTTAAGGGTTATATCAACTGAATCATAAATAAATCCCAGGTTACTCTAACCTTAAAACATCTATGCGGAATTCTAAACAAATAAGTCTAAAGCAACAACATAAGTCTTAAACATAAATACATCATCAATTAAAATAGCAAGTCTTCATCACTTGCTAACTTTGCCCTTGCCCTTACTAGTGGAGGGTTCATCGCTTCTTTCATTCTTAACTGCAATGTTATTATTAAGCAAGAGTGAGCACAAATGCCCACAAGTATAAAAAAAAATGAAACAACAGTATAATAACATGCGAATAATCAAAGACATCTGAATAAAGCTCAACTTTTGAATCATGAATCAAAAGAATACTGAGGGTCATAAGACCTTGAACTATGTCCTAGGTTAACAAGCGTTATACTTGAAACCTTTAACAGTCATAAGACTATGGACCTCCTTCTCGTACTTAGGAGGATCAGCCCTTAGTACCATACTGTGCACAATATCTTAACGCTAAAGCGTAAATAATCCCCTATACAGGGTTGTTCATCTCAGTTTGACATTCGAGTCCGCACCAAAGGAAGTTTGGTTTGGATAATTCATCAAGGGTTCTGAAATTTAGAACGCTCATCAACTATGGACTAGTTGAATCAATAAGGTTCACTAGTCTAATAAGGTTCAACAATAATTGATATTCGATTTGAATAATAACCTCAAAAGTATACAAAGGACAATTATTGTATAACTGAATCATGCTTTGGAAAGATAATTAATCTTTAATATCATGCTTGAACTTGAATAATAACAAGGATAATTTATTCAAGGTAAATAATAAACTTGAACAATAATGACAAGTAGGGTTAGGGAAACTTGCTCAACATAAAAGTAACGTTTAAGTTTAAATAAACTTGCTCAATAGAATGGAGTTAGGGATAGGATACTTGCCTCGTGCGTAGATTACACTTTAACTAAGCACGTGCTTTGAATTAAATCCTACATACCATTCATATACACAATACTTGTTAATTAATAATTAATCAACATGAGCTCATTCTCGTTGTCTACTTTAATTATTGACTAAACTTAGTCAAATTATCGTTGTCACATAATTTATACTTCATGAATTATCAAACTAATTATGTATTTAATAATTCAATTCACATATAATATTTTATTACATGTTAAACAACTATTTTATCATCTCATAATACCTCTAACATGATTACATGTTCATTACATCAATCCACTAACACTTGTTAGACTTTAACATTTTAAAAATACATTTCTGACATTTTCTGGAGAGTGGCGCTGCGGCGCCACTAATGTACTAAGGAGTCGCGCTGCGGCGCGGTGGCGCTGTGGCCGGGCCCTTGGCGCTGCGGCGCTGTGGCGCCGTGGCTCGAGTCTCTGGCGATGCGGCACGTGGCGCTGCGGCGCGGGAAAAGAACAGGCAGCCGGCGCTGCGGCGCGGCGTACCAGGTACAGAAATGGCAGTTCGCGAAAATCGCAGAACTTGCCAATTTCTCCCAATTTCTTAAAGTTCTACTCGAAATTAAACATACCCATATGCTATAATTTATATATAATCATTACCCAACATTTATATACTAACAAAACCAATTTTAAACACTTATTAACAGATTTAAAGCCTAACAAAATTACTGACTTTGATGTTCGTGAAGTTTAGAAAACTTTATATGAAAATTCTCCCTACGGATTCGTTATAACACCGAATCCGTTCATTTAAACTCCGATCTCTCCGTATCGACATGCTCAATAATGTAAGAGTGTAAATTTTAGGGATAATATATAATCAATACATCAATTATCATATATAAGGCCATATGGCCATATCACGTACTTTGTTTATTTTGAAATAACATATGTACGACATGTTTTCACAACACTGATGTTATGGTTTGCAACATATATATAACTAAACACGATTTGATACATATTAACCCATACATAAAATTATAATCATCTCATATCTCCCAAATACAAAGATTTACAAAAATATGAAAGCCAATTTATGAAACTAAAAAGACGTAACTCGAAATTGGGTTGGAGAGAATTACCCAGAGTATAAGATGATCAGATAACCCTTTTTGCAATAACCTGTAATCACACACTCACAAATTCTCTCAAAAATTCTCACCTTCTCTCTGAACTCTCTCTGAAAATAATGTCAGACTTAGGAAATTATGAAGAAGAAGGAGGAAGCGTCGAAGAAATAAAACTGACGCGATGTGGTCAGTTGCCCAGTCATGGGTTAACTGCCCATAACCTCCCTTAGTGCCATGTTTGACTTAGCAAGAAAATAACTCAAAGCTCTTTATTTTAATAAAACCTTTATCATATAGTTCAATAATGTCAATTTATTAAATTTCCAATTAATAATTTAATTTAATTAAAATAACAGCATGCTTAATTAAATATTCATTTAATTCAATAAGCTCAATTAATCACATACTTGAATAATAAAAATTCTCTACATTAATTTAATAATGTAACACATATGATTAAATTAATCTACCACAATTGCATCAATTAATTATTAAATCTAATAATTAAATCATCGAAAATATTTATTTAATTCAATAAATATTAAAATAAGTTACAGAATTCTCGTTCGTCACATCTTTCCCCCTTTAAAAGGATTCTGTCCCCAGAATCACGACTCAATATATTTCGACCCGTTACAGTAAGAAAGGAAAGCTAAGTCCAAGGTTTATTGGATCCTTTGAGGTGCTGCGAAGAGTAGGTGAAGTGGCTTATAAGGTAGCTCTACCTCCAGAATTAGAACATGTTCACAATGTTTTTCATGTTTCGATATTACGACTGTATAAACCCGATTACAATCATGTGATCGAGTATGAACCGTTACAATTCGATAAAGATTTGTCTTATGAGGAGATTCCTATCCGGATAGTTGAGAGGAAAGAACAAGTGCTCAGGAATAAAGTGATACCTTCTGTGAAGGTGATATAGAGGAACCACAATGTCGAGGAAGCTACGTGGGAACTTGAAGACAAAATGATGAAAAGTTATCTTGAGTTATTTATTTGATCTGTGTCTTTGATTCTGGGGACAGAATCCTTGTAAGGAGGGAAGAATGTGATGAATGAATTGTTTGAGTTTTGATTCTAGGGACAGAATCCTTGTAAGGAGGGAAGAATGTGACAAATGAATTGTTTGAGTTGTGATTTTGGGGACAGAATTCTTGTGACACCCCCAAATCTGGGTACTTTATTCCCACAAGACTTGGTGTTCACTTCCCATTCATTCATTTTTAACTACCCAAACATAATAGAATTAAACAATAAATCCTCCTATTAAAGGGTTACATAACTTAATAAATCAATTCCTCATGTTATCTAACCTTTAAGAGCATTAATAACGGTTTCCCTAATCAACTCTCTATCCCCAATTTTGAAGAATACATCAACAAATCATTATTCAACAGTTTCCTTATCCTTATTTGACTCTCTATTTTATTCCCTATATAGGATTTTACTCCCCAGTGTGAGGGAATCAAAAGACCACTCTCTATATATACAAAATGATATTTTACACTCTCATTTAAGTGGACAACTCATCAATCATACACATATTAACATTTTTTTAGTACTTCATTTTCAAATTATAAACTTAATATTGACTTTTAAAAAAAAAATCAAACGTATTCAAATTTAAAATTGATATAAATTTATTTAATTTATGTCAATATAATTATAAATATTATAAAAGTACTATTAATTATAAATTTATTATTTTCAAAATTTAAATGAATCATATTAAATTTAAATTTAAAAATATCACAAATTAACTTTTTAAAAGTTAATAATGATCTTATGTACATTTGCAACTACAATCCATTCAATACTTTCTCCATAAATTACTTAAAATTTAAAATAAAATAAAATTTATTTTACAATGGAATATAGTTGATAAATTATACTCTCTCTTTTATAAATTATAAGATTATTATTAATTTGATGTTTTGGCTGTTGGAACTTTTAAATTTCAAATTTCATTATTTAAGAAATCAATATAAGGAACCTGTTGGGTACATAGTGAAAAAATTGAATTCCTATTTTGCAGAATGACCCAATAACACTGTAGAGTAGGGATAAAAATAAGAAAACTGTTGTAAATGCTCTAAACATTCATCAATCGTGGAAAAGTAAATAATTACATCACAATAGTTAATATAAAGTCTGCCAACATAGAATTCAATAAATTACAAGTATTCAACATTTGTTCAATTTTTCTTTCCCTTTGCTAGTGGTAGATTCATCAACCTTCTCAACCTTAGTTGCAATAAGTATATATGCAAGAGTAAGCAAAACAAATGCTCACTTGAAAATGACAATGAATAATAACAGCATAATAACTGCCAATGAATAGGCTCAACAGAACTGAATAATATTTTCTATCAATGATATTCAAGAATTGAAATCAAAATGTGAAATTTATATGAAGGTCACAAGATCACGAACTATGTCCAAGGTTATAAGTAATCTTTCAACTTAAACCTAAACAGTCATAAGACTGTAGGGACTCCCCGTACTTAGGGTGATCAGCCCTTCATACCACGTATTGTGCACAAACATCTAAATGCATCGCGTAAATAATTCCCTTATAATAGGGTTGTTCTTCTCAGTTTTAGAGTACAAGTCCGCACCAAAAAAAGTTTGATTTGGATTGGATAAGTTTCAAGGGAAATTTGGGGTTTAACGATCATCAACTAAGGATTAGTTGAATCAATATAGTTCGATGTCATTTCAAATGTTCGATAACAACATGATGTGGAATAGTCATGAATCATAGGTGAATCAACATTATATAACGAAGTCATGCTTAGAAATAAACTAGAAAGCATAAGCATTGAGTAATACAATAAACTTTGCTTGAAAAATATTAAGCTAAGACTATAATCTTGTCTAATAAAAGAATTGAATTATTGAACAAGCATTAATTGATAACAAGCTGAGAACAAAACTTTCTCATCGTAAGAATAATGAAATTCAAAAATTTGCATAACAGGAAACAAATTAAAAATAGGAAACCTTCTCCAAATAAGAGTCAGGTTAAAGAGCTTGCAAGAATATAACGAAGTTATATAAGTAAGATTAGCTCTACATAACAATAAGGATTAGAAACTTGCATAAAGTAAATGAGATAGGACAACTCAATTAGAGATTAGAGTTCAGGAACTTACCTTGTGCGTAAGCTATTAAATTACAACTCACGTTCACCTACACATATCATATGTATTACAACATCTATTAGTTATACTAACATCAACTTTATAAGTTACATCCCATTTAGTTGAACTTGTTATTTAGTACAAGTTCCAATCACTTAACACCATACACAATTTTGAAATCACAAGTTTTAGTATTATCACACTTAATCACCATCTCTAAATTTTAACAACTCACAACATAAAGTTTTTACACTTACTAATTTACAACTTTGAAACTATAACATACATGATACAAATCTGTTATAGCATCTTTATTCCATGCTCACCACATTAACATTTCTATTAGACTAGGTTAAAATGAGTTTTTAAAGTATGCACAATCAACAGGTATCACTGCCACTGTTCTGGCTATGGCGCAGCTGCACCGTTTATAGCCCTAGTGTAAGACCCCGAATTTTATGAAATAAAAGTATTCAAGTTTTCTTATAATTACTATTTAGCAAATGGTTAAATTGATAAATGTTAAAGTTAAGGGTGATATATGAATTTTTTTTCAAAATACACAAGTGGTTATAAAATATTCATTGTTGTCGGGGAATATTCGTTTGGTCGTGGAATATTCTTTCTGTCGGGGAATATTCGTACGACGGCGCAGCCATTTGTGGGCCCCATAACAGAATAACTGTCGGATGAAGAAAATGACAAATTTAAGTTTTTACAAATAACGGCGTAGTTATTACCGTTAACACTGTTGGAATACCCGGTGGTTAAAATACATAAATACGCGTTATTGCACAGTAGCACACGATATTACACAGTATTTTTGAAATTATTGATTCTTACGTAAGAAGGCACTACTCAATAATTATTACAGTAGTTACTGTTCAATAATTTATTTTATTGATTCAATAATTGTTGCGTTGATATTTTATATTATTGTTGTTTTAATAATTATTGATGCACAGTACTTTCCATTATCAGATCAATAATTCATATTATTTAAATAATATTATTAGATAGCATTATTGGCAATGTCTAGAAAGTTCTGTCTAAGGAGAGGTTTGGTCATCTAATTGCGCGCCAGTAAGGAGAAATCCTTATTGGAAAGCCCCCTCTTTCCTAGGAACGGTCTGGTTGCCATAAATGTGATTCTGTAATATTATTTATGAATAATTAATTATTGATTCATATGATAAGGAAATATTTATTTTATGTGGATATAAATGAGGGATATATTTTTGTGGTTAAAAATGAAGGAGTTAATGTTGAGGTGTTTTATCTGTATTTTTGTCGGAATAGAGGTATTGAAAATCAAATTAGGGTTTTTGAGATATTTTGCGAGGGTTATAATTTTTAATCCGACTGTTGGATCGTGGTAATATTTAAATATGTTATACATATATAAGTTGAGTATATGTCCATAAATTTTGAACCGTTAAAATGAACGTATGATTTGTTATGAATTTTACGAGATGACTAGTTCAGAAATTGTTGAATTTTCGGAGTTAATTATTTTGGTGGAAAATTCTAGAATTGGTGGGCCCCACTCTTGGTTGGTGAAGAAATGTGCTGAGATTTTTATTCAAATGTGGTGGGTGGGAATAGTAGCAGGTACAGCCATCAGGTTGCAGGTTAAGTCTGCTTCGGCGTGCTAACATTTTCCTATAAATAGAGAGCTAAGTTAGAATTGAAAAACACACCAGAAACAAGTTTTCTCTCTTTCTCTCTCTAGATTATTGAGTCTATTTTGTGAGTATTTAGATACTTGGTGAGTTGCTATTCATCAGTGCAAGTTTCCTTCAGCGTCATATCCGATATCCAGTCAGAAGTGCTGCTCTTTTGAGGTAAGGGATATTAAGGGATGTTATATTCTTCATAATGATGTTATTCTTTCAATATCATTATACTAAAATATTGGTATGGATTTTATTATGGAATTTCTACCTTTTCGAGTCGGGGTTACTATTCATGTATACGGCACTATTCACGTATACGGCACTATTCATGTATATGGCACTATTTACGTATATGAAATTATTTACGTATACGGTACTATGTACGAATACGGAGTACTATTCATGAGTTACTATTCATGAGTTACTATTCACGAGTTACTATTTATGAGTTACTATTCACGAGTTACTATTCACGGGTACTATTCACGACAAAAATTGGTTTCTTTTTTTGACCAAATTATCGTTGATTTATGATTGTTGCTCTTGAAAATAAGTGCAGTTGCTGATCATATTGTTTTTATTATCATATATAACATTTTTATAACCCTGATGTTGAATTTCTCTTTAACTTGAGTGTAAAGATAGGTAACTTATTTGTATGATCGTGACTGAGGAATATCTTTGGCCTGTAGTGCAAAGATGAATTGTTAACTGGTATGATCATGACCATTGAATTTATAATTGAATATCTTTAGCTTAGGTGTAAAGATGAATTGATTAACATGGTTATAATTATTGTTTATATAAATTCTGAAATGATTATATATTTCTTTGAGATATGAATATATTTGGCATGTAGTGCAAATATGAACTGTTGAGGAATATCTTTGGCTTGTAGTACAAAGATAAACTGTTGATGAATATATTTGGCCTGTAGTGCAAATATGAACTGTTGAGGAATATCTTTGGCCTGTAGTGCAAAGATGAATTGTTGGTGAATATCTTTGGCTCGTTGTGCAAAGATGATCTGTTGTTGAATATCTTTGGCCTGTAGTGCAAAGATGGTCTGTTGATGAATATCTTTGGCCCGTAGTGCAAAGATGAATTTATTAATATGATTATAAACATGAAATGTGATTTGGTATAACCATGATCTTTGATGTTTCAGGTGATGAAAATTATCTTTGTCCTGGATGAGAAAAGGAATTTAGAACAACAATTATGATTATGAGTTATTCATATGATTGTGGAAAGGAACTGTTGATTGATGTTACAGGGATAAAATATTGTTGGTGGACTTTTAATGTGGAGAAGATAATAGACTTTAAGTCTATTTGACTCTTCTAATGGAATGCTCGTTCCGCTGCAACTATGGTTAAAATTTTTTATCATTTACCATATGTTCTAAATCTCTGATTTATTATTGATGAAGGCTATTGATAATTTAATTATCTTTAGTCATGGTATTCTTTACTGAGCTAGTTGTGCTCACCCTTTTGCTTCACAATTCTTTTCAGGTAATAAGAGTGTAGCTGGGTCAAGTGAGGGTAACGGAGAAATAGAACGGTGGTCTCTAGCTGTGGAGGTTCTCCCAAAGCAGTATAGAAAAGTTCATTTAGTAGTTTTATTTGGTGAATCCAATAGGGTAAGGTGTACCCAACGTTGGAAGGGTGTTTTGCCACTATCATACAAGATGTCTAACGACATACAACCTCGTGTCATCATAAGGCAGGGATGTGCTCATCCACTTGCTGAGTATATATACGAGCACTACCTATATAATCTTGGTGTTTGTTTGAAGTATAATTCTCAATTAGAGACAGTAGAGATAATGATATGTCAAGAGAAGACTCACCATTGGGAAGAATATGATAGTAATCTTCTCGTTTTTCTTTGGGGTCTATTGGGTCAACCAAGGATAATTCTGTGGCCATATGATATCTATCATAACCTAGACGCATGGCCTCCCATGTACAAAGGTTTCCTTGAGCACTTTCCAAATATTCTAATTTCTAAAATAGTTTTTGACTATACCTTTATGTAAGGTATCATTGTGAGGTGCTGTCCACGGTTGGGACATGAGTCACATTTGGTATATATTTGTATCCAAACTCACAGCATATGTGTTGTTGTATTTTGCACGACAATTGTTGTAATAAAGTTGTAGTTATTTTCTGTACCATGTATTTTGTGACTCAGAATAGGTTGGATGGAATGGACCTATTTTGGGGTCGTTACACCTAGAACCAGCGCAGCTGCACCGTTTCTGCCTTTGACACCAGCGTAACTGCGTTGCTGCGCAGACATAAACTACGCAGGCAGTTTGCTTACTCTATTCAGACCCAAATATCACGAACTTCATCAATTAAGCAGCAAATTACACACACCCAAATGATATAGACTTCATATAAACATTACCCATCAAATATATATTGATTTAGAACAATTAAACAACAACTACAATCAAATTAAGTCCTTTGAATTCCATATTTTTGCCAAAACTTCATTTTTTGATATCTTTAGCAAATATCATCACTGAAACTTCGTTACTACACCAAATCAATTCATTCAAACTGTATTCTTTTTGTTTCTTAATGAATTAACACATTCAATAATCAAATTACAATTTAGTTCACAAATCAACTATCAATATTGGACTCCAACAAGCCATATTCATACACACACTCATTGTAATCAGTTTCTTTTCATTTTGAACGTAATTTCCCTAAATTAATATACCAAATCCTTGTCTAGATGTTAGTTATAACATCACAATTACATATAAACACAATTAATCACTTTATATATCAAAAGTTCATCAAAATTGCATTACAGAGAGTTGGAAAACAATTTTTTTATTTTACAATGAAAATCAAGAAAACTTTTCATATATAGGAATTAAAGCTTATGGAAACTAGAATTATACCTTCACTCGCTTGATTAAACCTTGTTAGATGGCAAAGAAGTGCTTGTAATTCACAGAATTTCTCTCTTCTCTCAAACTCTCTCTTCTTCTCTATATTCTTTACTTCTTAGTCTAAGTATAAGCCAAATACAAATGATGCGTGAAAAATAAAACTGACAACCATAATGCGTACACTCAATTTTTGTCAGTTACAAACTTAAACATAAATTAGCAGTTAAAAATTTTCAAAATAATTTATCAGTTAAAATTTCAAAAGCCACAAGGCTTTGTTTGGATAAAACTAATTAAAAGTAAAGACTTAATATCTTTAAGCCTTGTTTGGAAAAATTGAATTAAAACTCTCTAATTTATTTTAATAAATCACTGGCTATATGGTTTAATGGTCACCTTCCAATTAATTAAATTCTAATATTTTAATTAATCATTTAAAATTATAATTTTACTTAACAAAACTTTAAATCTCTAATTCAATTATTAAATGAAATTAACACATAATTATTCAACAACTCAATTAATCATGACTAACTTCCTCTAATTTAATTATTAAATTAAATTAGAATATTACTATTATATAATATGATAATTAGTTAACCACTCATTTAATTTAATTAACTTATTTAATTAAATTTCAACCCACAAAATTACTGAACATCAACTTAGTTAATATATTTCACTTAATTAAGTTAGTACACAATTATTCATGAATTATTTATTTAACTCATAAATAATCCAACAATTATTTACTTAACAACAAACGCATTAATTAAAATATTTATTTAATTCCATAAATATTTGAAATTACAAATAAAATTCTGGATTGTTGCAATCCTTGTAAGGAGGGAAGGATGTAACAATTCAGAATTTTATTTGTAATTTCAAATATTTAGTGAATTAAATAAATATTTTGGTTGATGTGTATTGTTAAATAAATACTTTTTTAATTTGATTATTTATTAGTTAAATAAATAATTCATGAGTTGTGAGTAATTAACTTAATTAAGGTAATATGTTAATTAAGTTGATAATTGGTAATTTGGTATTTTGAAGTTAGTTAAAATAAAAGAATGATGAATTAATTATTATGTGGTAATATTCTAATTTAATTTAATAATTAAATTAGAGAGTTGAGAAGGATTAAATGAATTATTATAATATTGCTTCAATTCAATTTAATAATTAAATTGGAGATTTAGTTATTTGTTAAGTAAATTATAATTTAATGGAAATTATAATTATGTGATAATTTGATTTATTGTGTTAATGTTAACTTTAATTTAATTAAATTTGAATATTAGAATTTAATTAAATAGAGTGTGACAATTAAACTATATAATAAATGAGTTATTAAAATAAATTAAAAGAGTTTTAATTTAGTTTTGCCAAACAAGACTTAAGGATTTTTAACTCTTTAATTTTAAATGGGTTTTACCAAACAAAGCTTAAGGCTTGTTAATCCTTATTTTTAATTTAGTTTTGCCAAACAAGCCCTAGTGGCTTTTGAATTTAAAATAAACATAACTGATATATTAAGTTTTATCATTATTATATGTCAATTTTTTTTATACATAATAATATGTATTAGTTAGATTATAACATTTTTACATTGCGTAAAGCTAAAAGAGAGAAATAAAAGAGAAGAGAAAACACAAAGAGAAAAGAGAGAAGGAAGAAGAGAAGAGTTTTTGTGAGTTTGAGAAAATCAAAGGAGGTTGCTATCATCTGTGTTGCTCAAACAAGAAATTTAAGGTAGTAATTTAACCCTTTTGTTCTTAGTTCTTTGTGTTCTTGAGTTTTCATAAAAATTCTTTGTAAATGCGTTTTTGAGTATGATTGTTGAAAACATGGTGTTATATGTGTTACTGGGTGTTGATAACATGTTTTATACCATTTATTCATGATGTAGAGTAATCAAATTCGTATAAATATGTTTAATATTGAAGAACTTGAATTATAGTGGTATATGTATATGATATGGCTTATTTTAGAATTAAAATTGATGTTCAATTCATGTGTTAAACTGTAAATTGTTTGTTGATTGTGAAAATACATGAAGAAACGAAAATAATATGATTTAAACGGACTATTTTGGTTGTAAAATGAATTCACAGTAAATTGTTTCGCTAAGGATGTTTAAAAGTGAAGAAATAGTAAAAACAGTGAATTTAGATGTTGTAATTTGGAAGTTTATATTGTTTATATGGTTAGAAACATGTTAGGAATATTAGTTTGCGTTTTCTGTAAACTTATTACAACTTGGGTAAGTTGGAATGGTTTTTAGAGGCCTAATTTGGCTTTCTGTTGTGTTCGTTCGCGAACTGCAAAAACTGTTGCTAGGTACCCCCGACCCGACGGGCGTTACCAATGTAATAATGCCGCCTCGACGGGCCTTTCCTTAGCATAATACCCCGCCCCGGCGGGGGTAGCAGAGTTGGGACAGTTTGGTTTTAGTTGTGTGCAGTCTATTGTATGTGAGTCTAACCTAATCTAAAGAGCATAATAACATGTTGAACATGTAATAAGATGTTATAACAGCTTGTTAAGGTGTATATGTACATGGTATGATAATTTGATAAGTTTTAATAGAGCTAAAATGTGATGCTCATGAAAAGATGTGATGTTGACTAAGTTAATGAGCCATACTAAAAGTGGGAACTAAACCCATGAAGTTAATATTAGTATAACTAATGAGTGTTGTCAATATATATGGTATGTGTAGGATTTGTGGTGAACGTGAGTGGTAATCGTTTAACCTACGCATGAGGCAAGTTACCGAACCTTAATCTCTATTTGAGTTTATCCTATTTTACTTACTTTATGCAAGTTCTCTATCTCAAATCTCTTATTAAGCAGTTAAGTTGTTACTGTTACGTAAGTTCTCTAACTCACACTCAAGTTATATTTTTCAAGCATGTTAGTGGATAATTATCGTTGATTATTTCACATCTATTGTAAGACCCCGAATTTTATGAAATGAAAGTATTCAATTTTTTTATAATTATTATTCTATTTAATGGTTAAATTGATAAAGGATTAAAGTTAAGGGTGATTTATGAAAATTTTGCAAAATAAGCAAGATGATATAAAATATTCGTTTAGTCGGGGAATATTCTTTTTGTAGGGGATTATCCATACGACGACACCATCATTGGTGGACCCCACAATGGAATAATTGTCGGAGTTAGAAAATGACAGAAATATCTTTTTATAAAAAAACGACGGAAGTTTTACCGTTAAACTGTTAAAATACCCGGTGGTAAAAGTACAGTAATATGCGTGGTTGCATAGTAGCACACGGTATTGATTATTGATGCTTACGTGAGAAGTCACTCAGTTATACTCAATTATTGTTACAGTAATTGCTGCATAGTATCTCATGTTATTTGATTCAATTATTGTCACAGTATCATTTGCATAATATTTATTATTAGTAAATCAATAATTGAGACGACAAAGTTATTCATATTATTATTTGCAATATTAACAATGTCTAGAAAGTTCTATCGAGGAGAAGTTTGGTCACCTAATTGCGCGCCAATAGGGAAAAATCTTTATCGAAAAGCCCCCTCTTTTCTGGGAATGATCTGGTTGTTAATTATTATGAGTTATAAGATTAATGATGAATAATTGTTAATAGATTAAAAATGTGTTGATTAAAGATAAATGATTTGTGCTAATTATTTATTCAATTTTTGATATAAATAGAGGAATTTGTTATGAGGTGTTTGTTATAAGTTTGGCTTATTATTCCATGAGGAGATGTGCTAATTTTTCAGATCGTTGGTTAAAATTATAATAGTAAATCAATATGAATCATTGGTTGAAGATATAATAGTAAATCAATATAGACCGCTGGTGGAAAGTTATAATAGTAAATCAATATGGATCGCTGGTTTAAAGTAAATCAGTATGGAAAGTTGCTTTAAGTTTTAATAGTAAATCAATATGGACTGTCCGTTTAAAAGTAAATTAATCTGGGTCGTTCATGAATTAGTTACTATTCAGTCATTTTTCCTATAAATAGAAGCTCATTCCTTCATTATTTCTTAAGAATTCACTGAAACTCTAGAGAGATAAACTATAGAGAGAAAGAAGAGGAGTATTCTGCTACTACCCTACTTCAGTATTCAATCTTCTACTAAGGTAAGGGGTGTTATTTATTTCATATTCGCTTACGATATTATTTTTCATATTCGTAAGGAATATTATCTTCGTTCAACTTGTAAGGGGTATTATTTCTTTCGTGTTCATGAAGAGAGTTATTTTCTTTCAATACTCGTAAGGCTTGTTATTTCATTCTTTATTATTTTGTTGGAATAGCCTGTCTACGCGAACTACCGCATGCATGGTGAAATCTTTTGTTATTCCATTCTTTATTATTCTGTGGGAATAACCTGTCTACGCGGACTACCGCATGCATGGTGAAATTCTTTTGTTATTCCATTCTTTATTATTCTATTGGAATAACCTGTCTACGTGGACTACCGCATGCATGGTGAAATCCTTTTGTTATTCCATTCTTTATTATTCTATGAGAATAACATGTCTACACGGACTACTGCATGCCTGTGAATAACCCTTCGTATTCAATTGTTATTAAATTGTGGAAATGATCTGTCTACGCAGACTACCGCATGACAGGTAAAAATCCATTTGTAGTTTCGTATATTATTTCTTTTCATATTCTTAAATCTAAACTTACTGTGGTAAGTATTGCTTCTATAATTCCTGAAATTAGTGGAATATCCTTGAGTTTTGTGCTTTATCCAGTATCGTTTCATTGGAATATTTATCTGAACTTTCTTATTAAATATCAATATTTTAACCCGGGATACTATTCACAGGTTACTATTCACTCGGTTACTATTCACCTGAGGATTCGGGATACTTTTCGTATCGAGTTACTATTCATAGGATACTATTCACTCGGGTATTAATCACTCGGGTATTCGGGGCATTTTTCATGCCGAGGTACTATTCCCAAAGTACTATTCACGGGGTACTATTCACTCGAGTACTATTCACCCAGAGTACTATTCATGACAAAAATTGAGTTCTTTTCGGTCCAAATCATTTTGATACAATATTATTCGTAAATTTTACTCCATAAAACAATATCATGTTGACAATTTGGATATTTTTAAACTCTGGATAAATTTAAAGTCTTTAATATTTATCCTTGATCTCGTTTGATTGAATTCGTATATCATTGTCATCATCCTCATGCTTATATTGTGATAAAAGTCATCTGTGGCTTACGTGCATAGATGTACAATTGATTGGTATGATTATGACCAGGGATTATTCGGTATAATCATGTTCGTAATGTTACAAATGATGTGGTAAAAGTCCTCATTGGCCCGTAGTGCATTGATGGACAGTTGTTGATTTGATCATAACCATTGATGATTACATGAATATCTTTGGCCCGTAGTGCAGGGATGATTCGATGATGTGGTTTATTTATTAAGCTGAGTCTCAGCGATAAAGTTGATGAAAAACTTTTTAAATCATAGAAGATAGTAGATATCATGCTCTATTTGACTCTTCTAATGGATTGCTTGTTCCGCTGCAGTTAAACTTGATGTTTATTGTATTTTATCAGTTTAACACTGTTGAAGGCTAACGATAATTGATTATGCATTATCTTAATCATAATATTTCTTACTGGGCTAGTTGAGCTCACCCTTTTGCTTTCATTGTTCTCTTCAGAAAATGAGAATATAGATGGGACTAGTCGGGGAACAGAGTGATGGTTCGAGATGGTGCATTAGTAGTTCTCACTATTATGTGAAATAGTGTGATAATAATTGTAATGAGGACTCCATTGAGTGTGGATATTGTGTAGAAGGCAATATTCTTGTTTAAACTCTCAGCTATGTTTTGTCATATTTTACACGACAGTTGTATAATTAAGTTTGTAGTTGTATTATGTACCATGTATTTGGCGACTCAGAATGGGTGATGTATACCTATTTTGGGGGCGTCACATCTATGATTATTATTGAATATTCGCATTTATTGCAAGTTTTCCAATCCTACTCTTATTTAAACAAGTTCTCTAGCCCTAATCTTTATTTGAGCTTATCCTACCTTACTTATTTCATGCAAGTTTGATGTCTTATCTTGTTTATGAATTACACAAGCTCTTGAATTCTATCAAGCAAAGTTCTTAATTTAGTTTCCTTATTGGAAAATGTAACCTTAGCTTATCATTGTTATTCAAGCAAGGTTCATTATATCTCTTTAATGCTCTGAAAGTTATTCTTAAAGCATGACTTTGATGTATCATACTATTCATTTATGGTTCATAATTACTCTATAGCATGTCGTTGTTAAACCCTCGTATTGTCATTAAACTTTTGATTCAACTAATCCTTAGTTGATGTTCGTTGAACTCTAAATTACCCTTGAAACTTATCCAAACCAAACTTACTTTGGTGCTGACTTATATTTTAAAACTGAGATGAATAACCTTATTATAGGGGATTATTTACGCGGAAGCGTTTAGATGTTTGTGCATAATACATAGTACGAAGGGCTGATCACCCTAAGTACGGGGAGTCCCTACAGTCTTATGACTGTTTAGGTTTAAGTTGAAAGAAATACTTAGAACCTTGGACATAGTTCATAGTCTTGTGACCCTCAGATAGTTTCCAGTATCAGTTATTGATTATCGATGTTAAGATATGTTATCCAATTCAAATGAGTTTATTCATTGACAGTCATTGTATTCTTTCAAGTGAGCATTTGTTTTGCTCACTCTTGCATATATATATAACCATTGCAGCTAAAGTTGAGAAGGTTAATGAACCAACCACTAGCAAAGGAAAATAAAAGATGAACAAGTGTTGAAGACTTGTAAATCTATTGATATTTATGTTTTCAAACTTGGTTTAATTATGTGATGTGATTTTTTTTACGCATTTGATGAATGTTTTTTTAAAGGTTAGATAACCTGGGGTTTATCGGTTCAAGTTATGTAATCCCTTTAATGGGAATATTTATTGTTTAAGTTTTATTATATTTGGGTAGTTAGAAATGAATGTTTGGATAGTGAACACCAAATCTTGTGGGAATGAAGTACCCAAATTTAGGGATGTCACATTGCTAATATGCGATGCTCCCATAAACCATATACCCTTAACAACTCGAACTCTATGGAAGTCAGAATGGGGAAACGACAATCAGTGACCTCAATGAAGGGATGGAAACCCTGAGTCTGGTCAAATTTTCCCATCACTGTTAGAGGGTGGGAGGTAGTTGTTGGTTTGCATAAACGTAAATATACATACAATCAACATTGTAAAGTAGCGAAAACATTTCAGAAATCATATTTAAATTTTTTATG
Organism: Panax notoginseng; assembly: GCA_016801055.1. Lineage (NCBI taxonomy): Eukaryota > Viridiplantae > Streptophyta > Magnoliopsida > Apiales > Araliaceae > Panax > Panax notoginseng. Next base: position 98,705,197 of record CM029022.1, on the reverse strand, counting down.
TAATCCTAAGATCACCATATGCGATATTATTAATTGAGGAAGGGTAAAAGATATACCTTATGAAGATGATTCAACTCCTTAATTGATCTTCAAGTTCTAATTCTTTGATCCTCCACGCTTCTTCGAATCCACTGATCAAATGTTCGCTACTCAAATGTGCAGCGCTCTAAAGGTGATCCACCAAGAGTATATTGATTGAAGAAGTAAATCTAGATTCTACAAGATCTTGGGTGGCTAGCCAGATCCCAAGGATGATCCTCTGAAATGTTGTCGGTAAGGATACGACATTCTTAAAATTATGTCTAACAACTATATCTGCTAAGGACAAAAACATGTGGCTACATATATCTACACTTAAGATAGTACGATGAAAGCGACCTGAAGTGGTCCTTGCCGACAACATTTCAAAGTCAAACAATTGGAAATTGACAGGTGTCCAAGTTAGAATGGAATAACAGTCAAATCACAATAGGAAGATTCCAAGGTGAATCTATAAAAGACGAACAGTCACAAACAATCCAGGAAGAGATATTGAGATAAATTGATCAAGTTGAAGTGTGCATGTTTGAGCTCATAGTCTACTCACTCTACAATTTTAGAAATCTCAAATGTTGTTAAGTTATGCCATCAAGAAGCTTAACGTTACATAGTAGCTCCTCAAATCTTTCAAATTTTTTTTGTGATTCAATCTTAGTGATTTGTGTATATTACAAATTTGTGCGACTTGAAGGATTTTTAGTGAATCAGCTGTAAATTAGTTATTAGTGAACTTTAATATGACCTTTCTTTAGTGGAAAATCCCTACTCTCGAAGTAGAAGAGAGGACTAAGAGAGTTTTGTGCTCCGAAACTGTTAAAAATCTTTGTATCATTCAATTTACTGCACTTACTTTCCGCATTCTACGTTTTGCATTTAAGTCTATCTTCGTTTTATCTTGTGACTTGTTTACACTTTCTTATACTAATTTTAGAATTGTGATTTCTTATTAATCTTTGAAAGGGTTTTTCAAAATATTATTCCACTATGCATAATCAATAAATTAACTTGGTTAGTTTAACATTGATAATAATTTTCTAAACTAAATTTTTTTAAAGATCTATTCAACCCCCTTCTATATCTTTTTCTGCTTTCGAGAATAACACTAACAATTCGTTTGTATATAGTTTTTAAATTTAATATTTCATTTTTTATTTCAATCCTTCGAATTTGGTTATAGTTTTTTAGAGCTAAAAATGAGTAGAACTTAAAAGCTTAAAGTTTGTGTTCAAGGAATTTTAAATGAAATAAATTTTTTGTAGAATACTAAGTTGTTATCATGGTTTTTAGTTTTAAAAGGTAACTTAAATTTTAATAACTAATATATAAGTGAAGATATTTTTTAACATTTAATTAACTAAAGATCTCCTATTTAAAATAAAATTGGTGACAAAAGTTTAATCATTAATATATTTTGTAATATATATTACACTCTTTAGTGTTATTTTCTCATTATATTTTTCCTATATTTTTAATATATAGTTATTTATGAATAAAATTATTATAGAATAATAAGTTACTATTATGACTTCTAGTTTTAAAATTTAAATAAATTTAATCACTAATATATAAGTTATAATTATTTTAACATTAATTAATTAACTAAATGTCTCCTATATAAAATAAAATTGGTAACTAAAGTTTCGCTATTAATATATTTATAATATTAAGTAATCAAAATATGTTTTCCCTATATTTTTAATATTTAGTTATTTAGAGTCCAAAGTTGAGTAAAACAAAATCCTAAATATATTTTTAAAGTTAAAATTTATTATATAACTAAGTAACTAAAAGACTCTTTTATAGAACAAAATTATTGTAAAATAATATGTTAACTTTAAAATTTGTATGACCATAAAAAAAATTTTGGTTCTACAATATTAACTGTGACGCCCCCAAAATTAGGTATACATCACCCATCTTGGGTCGTCAGATACATTGTACAGAATACAAATACAACTTACTAATACAACTGTCGTATACAATACGACAAAACATAAACTGTGAGTTTGAATACAAATATTATCTTCTAGAGAGTATTCATACTCAAAAGGAGTCCTCATTATATTTATTAACACACCATTACATAGAATAGTGAGGACTACTAACTAATACTATCATTCGAACCATCACTCCGTTCCCCGACTTGCCCCAGCTACGTTCTCATTTCCTGAAGAGAACAGTGAAAGAAAGGGTGAGCTCAACTAGCCCAGTAAGAAATATTATGACTAAGATAATGCAGAATAAATTATCATCAGCCTTCAACAATGTTAAACAGATAAAATATAATAGACATCAAGTTTAACTGCAGCGGAACAAGCAATCCATTAAAAGAGTCAAGTAGAAAATAAACTCTACTATCTTTTATGATTTAAAAGATTTTCCAACACTGTGATCGCTGAGACTCAGCTTAATAAAATAATCCACATCATCGAATCACCCCTGCACTACGGCCAAGGATATTCGTATATTCATTAATGGTCATGATCATGCCAACAACTGTCCATCAATGCACTACGGGCCAATGAGGACTTTTACCACATCATTCGTAACATTACCGTCATGATTACACCGAATAATCCCTGGTCATAATCATACCAAGTCCATCTATGCACTACAGGCCACAGATGACTTTCAACAGAATATAAACATGAGGATGATGACAATGATATAAGAATTCAATAAAACAAGTTCAAGAATTAATTTATCGAAGAATTAACAACGTCCAAATTGTCAACATGATACTACTTTGTGGAGTAAAATTCAAGAATGATCAGGAGAATATTTTCATGAATAGATACTAGATGAAGCGCAAATGTCAAGGATATTCCACAAATTTCATGGAGTATAGAAGTCAAAACTTAACCAACTGAGTATAATAAAGAATGGAATAACAAAAGAAATCACCATGCATGCGATAGACCGCACAGACAGGTTATTCCAACAGAATAATAAATAATGGAACCAGGTCCGGCGTAAACGCACAGACAGGATATTCCGACAGAATAATAAATAATGGAACCAGGTCCGGTGTAAAACACACAGACAGGATGTTCCAACAGAATAATAACAAGACGGAACCAGGTCCGGTGTAAAACACACAGACAGGATGTTCCAACAGAATAATAATAAAAACGGAACCAGGTCTGGTGTAAAACACACAGACAGGATGTTCCAACAGAATAATAATAAAAACGGAACCAGGTCCGGTGTAAAACACACAGACAGGATATTCTAACAGAATAATAGAAGAATGTCACCAAGTATAGGGTAGACCACGTATACAGGTTATTCCAACAGAATAATAAGAAATGGAATAACAACAGTTCTCTTCATGAATAAGAAAGAATAACACCCCTTACCGTTTTAAAGAAGAGCTGAACTAAGGAAGTAGTTAAGTAGTAGAATACTCTTCTTCTCTCTCTCTCTATAGTTTCTCTCTATAGCTTCTCTCTCTAGAGTTCAGTGAATTCGTAAGAAATAATGAAGGAATGAGCTACTATTTATAGAAAAATAGAATGCATAGTAACTAATCCATGAACGGTCCAGATTGATTACTTTAATCTGACGGTCCATATTTAAAGAAAAATCTTTTAAATAAAATATAATATATTCTATTTATAGAATAACTTTAATAAAGTATTATGTTTTATATAAAAAGATGTTTCTGTTTTATTACGTTAATAATACGAATAAAACAAAACTTCATTATCGCTAAATAATACATATTATTAACTGACAATAATTGAATCAAACTGAGTGACTTTTCACATAAGTATTAATAATCAATACCGTGTGTTACTATGCAACCACACGTATTACTGTACTTTTACTACCGAGTAGTTCAACAGTAACAATGGTAAAACTTCCGTCGTTATTTTTAATAAAATATTTTTGTTGTTTTCTCAATCCGACAATAATTATGTTGTGGGGTCCACCAATGATTGTGTCGTTGTACGAATATTCCCTGTTAAAACGAATATTCCCCAACCAATCGAATATTATATAACAACTTGCGTACTTTGTAAAATTTATAAATATTACCCACAACTATAACATTATATCAAATTAACTCCATAATATTCAAAAATGATATTTATAGAAAATTCATCTTTATTTATAAAAGTTGGGGTCTTACAACCTCCCCTTCTTATGAAATTTCGCCCTCAAAATTAGGGTACGTACCTGGTATGTCGAAGAGGTAAGGATACCTTGATTTTATTTCAGATTCTAACTCCCAAGTTATTTCCTCAACATCGTGGTTTCTCCACAAAACTTTAACTTGAGGTATAACCTTGGAGCGTAGAATATGTTCCTTCTTATCCAAGAATTGAACAGGAACTTCTTCATACGTCAAATCCTCCGCTCTTTCGTCCGGTTCTAACTCAATAATGTGGTTCGGGTCTTCCACATATTTGCGTAACATGGATATGTGAAAAACGTTATGAACACGAGACATACTTGGAGGTAAAGCGAGTCTATAAGCCACATTTCCTACTCGATCGAGGATTAAAAATAGACCGATGAATCGAGGATTGAGCTTTTCTCTCTTTCCAAATCTCGTAACTCCTTTCCATGGAGCAACACGTAAGAACACATGATCTCCTACATCAAATTCCACGTCCTTTCAATGAAGATCAGCATAACTCTTTTGTCGATCTTGTGAGGTTTTTATACGTCGTCGGATCGTTTGAATCTTTTCTGTAGTCATACGTACCAACTCTGGTCCCAACAACGTTGCTTCATCCACCTCATCCCAGCATACTGGAGAACGACATTTTCTTCCATACAATGCTTCGAATGGAGCCATGCCAATACTTGCTTGATAACTGTTGTTGTAGGAAAACTCCACCAATGGTAAGAACTTGTCCCAACTTCCCTTGAAGTCAAAGACACAGAGTCTTAATAGATCTTCAAGAGTTTGAATAGTCCTCTCTGATTGTCCGTCCGTCTGAGGATGATATGCTGAACTAAATCGTAACTCCGTGCCCATAGCTTTTTGTAAACTAACCCAAAATTGTGAAGTGAATCTTGGGTCTCGGTCAGAAACTATGGATACTGGAATACCATGCAGTCTTACAATCTCGTTTATGTACATACGAGCAAGACGTTCAAGTGTATAAGTTTCTCGTATCGGTAAGAAATGAGCAGACTTGGTCAATCTATCAACAATGACCCAAATCGCATCAATACCTTGAGAAACCCTAGGAAGACCGGTAACGAAATCCATGGTAATGTGCTCCCACTTCCATTCTGGAATTTCAAGTGGTTGCAATGGACCTTTTGGTACTTGATGCTCCGCTTTGACTCGTTGACAAGTTAGACACCTTGAGATAAACAACGCTATCTCTCTCTTCATATTGCTCCACCAAAATGTATGACGAAGATCATGATACATTTTGGTACTTCCAGGATGGATTGCAAATGGTGTGTTGTGCGCCTCCATCATGATTTCATACTTTAAATCAGGGTTGTTAGGAACACAAAGTCTGGAGTTGACTCGAAGTATTCCTTCTTCATCGATTCTTGCTTCCGGCATAGCACCTTCTTGCGCTTTCTTCCTCATACGCATCAGCTCCAGGTCTGTAGCTTGAGCAGCTTTAACTTTATCGATTAAAGTCGGTTCTACTTGTATATTCGCCATCATCACATGGGTCCCTGGAGTCTTTAACTCTATCTCCATCCTTTGCAAATCACACCAAATGGGCCTTTGTGTTGACAATATCGCACTCGTACTTGCATATGATCTTCTACTCAATGCGTCAGCTACCACGTTCGCTTTTCCAGAATGATATTGAATGGTATGATCATAATCTTTCAATAGTTCAAGCCAACGTCGTTATCGCATGTTGAGTTCCTTTTGAGTGAAGAAATATTTGAGGCTTTTATGATCCGTAAAGATCTCCACCTTCTCCCCATACAAGTAATGCCTCCAAATTTTAAGTGCAAAGACAACAGCTGCCAACTCTAGATCATGAGTAGGATAATTCCTCTCATATTCCTTGAGTTGTCTTGATGCATAGGCTATGACTTTTCCATGTTGCATGAGAACGCATCCCAACCCTTTGCTCGAAGTATCACTGTAGATGACAAATCCCTCCGAGCCAGATGGTATTGTTAGAACAGGTGCTGAAATGAGTCTCCTCTTGAGTTCTTGAAAACTCTGCTCACATTCTTCGCTCCAACCGAACTTTGTATCTTTCCGAGTCAGCTGAGTTAATGGAGTAGCGATTCGAGAAAATCCTTCCATGAATCTCCGATAATAACCAGCTAAACCAAGAAAGCTACGTACCTCGGTCACTGATTTAGGTTGCTCCCAGCTTTGAATAGCTTCAATCTTTGTTGGGTCAACCGATATTCCACGACTTGATACTACGTGCCCAAGGAATGCTACCTCTTCCAGCCAGAACTCGCATTTCTTCAACTTGGCATAAAGTTTGTATTCACGAAGCTTTTGGAGTACCAACCTCAAGTGTTGCTCATGATCTTCACGGCTTTTGGAATAAACAAGGATGTCATCGATAAAGACGACCACAAAGTGATCCAAATATTCCTTGAATACCCTGTTCATCATATCCATGAAGGCAGTAGGAGCATTAGTCAATCCAAAAGACATAACTAAGAATTCATAATGCCCATACCGAGTTCTGAAGGCAGTCTTTGGAATATCCTCAGTTCTAACCTTCAGCTGATGATATCCAGAACGAAGATCGATCTTTGAAAAGAATTGTACTCCTTGCAACTGGTCAAATAGGTCATCAATACGTGGCAATGGGTACCTATTTTTGATGGTGACATGATTCAACTCCTGATAATCAATACAAAGTCGCATACTCCCATCTTTCTTCTTCACGAACAGAACAGGAGCACCCCAAGGAGAAGTACTAGGACAAATAAAACCAATGTCTAACAATTCCTGCAGTTGAGTCTTTAACTCCTGAAGTTCAATAGGAGCCATTCGATATGGGGCTTTGGAAATGGGTTTTGTACCGGGTTCAAGGTCGATACAAAATTCAATTTCACGCTCTGGGGGTAGGCCAGGAAGTTCTTCAGGGAATACGTCAGGAAATTTATTAACAACAGAAATATCATTCAAAGCTGACGTATTTTTGTTTAGATCTGTGACATGAGCTAAGAAAGCTTGACATCCGTTTTTCAATAAACGAATAGCTTTATGGCTTAAGATGACAGCGATTGATTTTAATGGTTTGGTTGCTTTAATTCGCATAATAGGTCGATTAGGAATATGAAAGCTAACAACCTTACGAAAATAATCAATTTTTGCATGATGAGTAGTTAACCAATCAATCCCTAGAATCACGTCAAATGCAAGTATTTTTAATGAAATAAGATCGACAGGTAATGTGTGGGTACCAACTTGAACCAAACAAGACTTATAAACCGTGGATGTAATGAAGGTTTCTCCCAATGGGGTTTCAACTGCTAAGTCAAAGTCTAATTTCTCCGGAATCAAATTTAATCGATGAGCGCAAGTAGGAGAAATAAAAGAATGGGTAGAACCGGTATCAAATAAAGTATAGACTTCGTTAGAGTTTATGATAAGCTTACCCGTGATGACCTCATTCGGGTTCCTTGCTTTCTGGGAGTTCACAACAAACGCTCTCCCTTGCACAACCGGTTTTGACTTTTCTGGGACGGCCTTTGGTGCCTCCATCCTAGCTGAATTTGTCTTATGTAAACGATAAAATCGGGCTAAATGACCTTCTCTTCCACAATTATAACATGCTTTGGATGGCATCGCGCAGTTTGGACTGATGTGTCCCTCCCCTCCGCATTTGAAACATATGATAGGTGGTCGTTCTCCTTCCTTAACAACGGGTGCTGGTGCTGACGTCTTTCCATCATTGTTGAATCTCATCTTCTTGAAATGCCCATTCTTATTATTTTGGCCCTGATTACCACCTAAGTGGTTACCATTTCTGGCCAGTTGATTCCCTCCACGCTTGTTGTCACCGCTTCGATGACTGCTCTCACTGGTATTATCATTTTGCCGGCTGCTCTCTTTTGGTTGCGTTGTCTCGTTATCGCGCTCCACCAACTGAGCCCTATTTACAACATCTGAATATAAACACAGTTTATGAGAAACAAGATATTGACGTATCTCCGGCTTCAAACCTCTTAAAAACATCCGCGTCATTCTTTCTTCATTATCCACCAGGTGGGACGCAAACCGGGATAACTCCGTAAATTTTGCCTCGTACTGCGACACGGTCATATTATTCTGCTCCAATTTGATGAACTCCACCTCCTTCATGTGACGAATACTCTCGGAAAAGTATTTTTCATTAAACAGCTCTTGGAACTTCTCCCAAGACATCTTCAGTGCGGCAGGTTGAGTACGCTTTATCGATTTCCACCAGTAATCCGCCTCTCCTCGCAACATAAAGGTGGCAAAGGGAACCTTTTGCTCCTCGGAGCAACCCAAGACATCAAATATCTTGGTGATTTGCTTTATCCATGTTTCAGCTACAAGTGGTTTGGGTTCTCCCTTAAACTCCGATGGTCCCAGCTCCTTAAACTGCTTAGCGGTGACCGCCTGAGAGTTTCCAGTATTTCCACCTACGTTGTGGACAGGAGCCGCTTTCACCTGTTGTTGCATGAACTGCATAAAACCTCTGAACATTCCATCATTCATCATCTGGTCAGTGTTGTTGTTTGCATGAGGATTGTCACCTTCCTGATGCACATTATCCTGATTATTGATATATGGTGAATCAACAGCCGCCTGTGCTCCATTGCTATTCTCAACATTCTCAGATTCCATTTTCAGATACTGCCACAAAATAAAAATTAATTGATATGTCATATTTTATCCTTATATTATGACCGACCAATTAAATACCATGCAAATAAACTTAGGCATGACATACTAGCGAAGGAATTTCCCATCTCTCCCCTCCTAGTTCTATTCTCACATCTTAGCCAGGGATCATATCCCTAAGCTCTGATACCAACTGTGACGCCCCCAAAATTAGGTATACATCACCCATCTTGGGTCGTCAGATACATAATACAGAATACAAATACAACTTACTAATACAACTGTCGTATACAATACGACAAAACATAGACTGTGAGTTTGAATACAAATATTATCTTCTAGAGAGTATTCATACTCAAAAGGAGTCCTCATTACATTTATTAACACACCATTACATAGAATAGTGAGGACTACTAACTAATACTATCATTCGAACCATCACTCCGTTCCCCGACTTGCCCCAGCTACGTTCTCATTTCCTGAAGAGAACAGTGAAAGAAAGGGTGAGCTCAACTAGCCCAGTAAGAAATATTATGACTAAGATAATGCAGAATAAATTATCATTAGCCTTCAACAATGTTAAACTGATAAAATATAATAGACATCAAGTTTAACTGCAGCGGAATAAGCAATCCATTAAAAGAGTCAAGTAGAAAATAAACTCTACTATCTTTTATGATTTAAAAGATTTTCCAACACTGTGATCGCTGAGACTCAGCTTAATAAAATAATCCACATCATCGAATCACCCCTGCACTACGGCCAAGGATATTCGTATATTCATTAATGGTCATGATCATGCCAACAACTGTCCATCAATGCACTACGGGCCAATGAGGACTTTTACCGCATCATTCGTAACATTACGGTCATGATTACACCGAATAATCCCTGGTCATAATCATACCAAGTCCATCTATGCACTACAGGCCACATATGACTTTCAACAGAATATAAACATGAGGATGATGACAATGATATAAGAATTCAATAAAACAAGTTCAAGAATTAATTTATCGAAGAATTAACAACGTCCAAATTGTCAACATGATACTACTTTGTGGAGTAAAATTCAAGAATGATCAGGAGAATATTTTCATGAATAGATACTAGATGAAGCGCAAATGTCAAGGATATTCCACAAATTTCATGGAGTATAGAAGTCAAAACTTAACCAACTGAGTATAATAAAGAATGGAATAACAAAAGAAATCACCATGCATGCGATAGACCGCACAGACAGGTTATTCCAACAGAATAATAAATAATGGAACCAGGTCCGGCGTAAACGCACAGACAGGATATTCCGACAGAATAATAAATAATGGAACCAGGTCCGGTGTAAAACACACAGACAGGATGTTCCAACAGAATAATAACAAGACGGAACCAGGTCCGGTGTAAAACACACAGACAGGATGTTCCAACAGAATAATAATAAAAACGGAACCAGGTCCGGTGTAAAACACACAGACAGGATGTTCCAACAGAATAATAATAAAAACGGAACCAGGTCCGGTGTAAAACACACAAACAGGATATTCCAACAGAATAATAGAAGAATGTCACCAAGTATAGGGTAGACCACGTATACAGGTTATTCCAACAGAATAATAAGAAATTAAATAACAACAGTTCTCTTCATGAATAAGAAAGAATAACACCCCTTACCGTTTTAAAGAAGAGCTGAACTAAGGAAGTAGTTAAGTAGCAGAATACTCTTCTTCTCTCTCTCTCTATAGTTTCTCTCTATAGCTTCTCTCTCTAGAGTTCAGTGAATTCGTAAGAAATAATGAAGGAATGAGCTGCTATTAATAGAAAAATAGAATGCATAGTAACTAATCCATGAACGGTCCAGATTGATTACTTTAATCTAACGGTCCATATTTAAAGAAAAATCTTTTAAATAAAATATAATATATTCTATTTATAGAATAATTTTAATAAAGTATTCTGTTTTATATAAAAAGATGTTTCTGTTTTATTACGTTAATAATACGAATAAAACAAAACGTCATTATCGCTAAATAATTCATATTATTAACTGACAATAATTGAATCAAACTGAGTGACTTCTCTCATAAGCATTAATAATCAATACTGTGTGCTACTATGCAACCACACGTATTACTGTACTTTTACTACCGAGTAGTTCAACAGTAACAATGGTAAAATTTCCGTCGTTATTTTTAAAATATTTTTGTCGTTTTCTCAATCCGACAATAATTTCGTTGTGGGGTCCACCAATGATTGTGTCATTGTACGAATATTCCCTGTTAAAACGAATATTCCCCGACCAATCGAATATTATATAACAACTTGCGTACTTTGCAAAATTTATAAATATCCACAACTATAACATTATATCAAATTAACTCCATAATATTCAAAAATGATATTTATAGAAAATTCATCTTTATTTATAAAAGTTGGGGTCTTACATTAACTATTAATTATTTTTAATAGTTAGTAATTCCACAACTTAATTTACTAATTGCATATAATTCTGTTTGGTTTTATTGTTTTATAATTTATTATTAAATCTTATGATATTATGTTATCATTATGTTACGTTAGGATTAAAAGACAATTATAAGAATCAACTAAAATTGTCATGGAACATGTATAAGAAAAAGTGTCATATTAAATTTGAGTTTTATTAGTAACTATTTGGATTGTTTTAAAATAAAATTAGAGAGATTTTAGAAAGTGTTCAATTCGTATTAAATTCTAGACTTATAAGACTTAAATACACATTGTGTAATATAGTAAAACCTCTATTTAGGAATAGACTTGGGACCAAACTATTTGTATTATAATTGAGAGGTTATTATTAAATAGAGGTATTGTAACAATTCAGAATTTCTAAAATTTTAATTGTAATTTTTAAATATTTATTGAATTATATAAATATTTAATAGATGTGTTTAAACGTTGAATAAATATTTGTTTAATTGATTTGATTTGATTTGGTTAATTATTTGTTTAATAAATAATTAATGAGTTAAGAAAATTAATAATTATGGGATAATGTGGTAATTTAATTTAACAATTAAGTTAGAGAGTTTATAATGATTAAATGAATTATTATATTGATATTTCATTTTTGATGGGTAATTATTTGTATTGAGTTTTGTGATTAAATGATTTAATTGATAAATTATTATTAGAATTAATTAATTAAGTATGAAAACTTAATTTAATAGAAATGTGACAAATAACTATATTATAAGTGGTTATTAAAATAAATTAAAGGAGTTTAATTTAGTTTTGGCCAAACAAGTCTTAATGCATATTATGTGAGACCCCGAATTTTATGAAATAAAAGTATTCAATTTTTCTATTTTGGTAAATGGTTAAATTGATAAAAGGTTAAAGTTAAGGGTGATATGTGAATTTTTTTTAAAGTAAACAAGTTGTCATAAAAAACCTGGTCACTATTCACGAGTTACTATTCACGAGTTACTATTCACCAAAATTACTATTTACTCTAGTATCGTTCACTCGAGTATTTGGGACACTTTTTGTGTTGGAGTACTATTCATGAGTTACTATTCACGAGTTACTATTCACAGGTTACTATTCACCCAAATTACTATTCACTCTAGTATTGTTCACTCGAGTATTTGGGACACTTTTTGTGTCAGAGTTACTATTCATGAGTTACTATTCACGGGTTACTATTCACTCTAGTATTGTTCACTCGAGTATTTGAGACACTTTTTGTGTCGGAGTTACTATTCACGAGTTACTATTCATGGGTTACTATTCACCCAAATTACTATTCACTCTAGTATTGTTCACTCAAGTATTTGAAACACTTTTTGTGTCGGAGTACTATTCACGAGTTACTATTCACGGAAAATATTCGTACGACGGTACGATCATTGGTGGACCCCACAACGGAATTATTGTCGGATTGAGAAAACGACAAAAATATTTTATTAAAAATAACGGCGGAAGTTTTACCGTTGATACTATTGAACTACTCGGTAGTAAAAGTACAGTAATACGTGTGGTTGCATAGTAGCACACGGTATTGATACTTATGTGAGAAGTCACTCAGTTTGATTCAATTATTATCAATTAATAATATGAATTATTTAGCGATAATGAAGTTTTGTTTTATTCGTATTATTCACGTAATAAAACAGAAACATCTTTTTATATAAAACAGAATACTTTATTAAAGTTCTTCTATAAATAGAATATATTATATTTTATTTAAAAGATTTTTCTTTAAATATGGACCGTCAGATTAAAGTAAATCAATCTGGACCGTTCATGGATTAGTTACTACGCATTCCATTTTTTTATAAATAGAAGCTCATTCCTTCATTATTTTCTTACGAATTCACTGAACTCTAGAGAGAGAAACTATAGAGAGAAAGAAGAAGAGTATTCTGTCACTTAACTACTTCTTTATTTCAGTTCTTCTTTAAAACGGTAAGGGGTGTTATTCTTTCTTATTCATGAAGAGAACTTCTGTTATTTCATTCTTTATTATTCTGTTGGAATAACCTGTAAAAGTGGCATACCCTATACATGAACTGTATACGCGGCATACCCTATACTTGGTGAAATCCTTATGTTATTCCATTCTTTATTATTCTGTTGGAATAACCTGTATGCGTGGTTTACCCTATACTTGGTGGAATGACCTGTATATGCGGTTTACCCAATACTTGGTGATCTTCTTCTGTTATTCTATTCTTTATTATTATGTTGGAATAACCTGTTTATGCGAAGTACCGCATACTTGGTGAAACTCTTTTATTATTCCGTTCTTTACGATTCTGTCGGAATATCCTGTCGGTGTGAATTTCACCTGACCTGGTTCCATCATTTATTATTCCGCATTTATTATTCTGTCGGAATATCCTGTCGGTGTGAATTTCACCTGACCTGGTTCCATATTTATTATTCCGCATTTATTATTCTGTTGGGAATAACCTGTCTGTGCGGTCTCTATCGCATGCATGGTGAATCCTTCTGTTATTCCATTCTTTATTATTCTGTTGGAATAACCTGTCTATGTGGATTGCCACATGCATGGTGAATGATCATTTATATTCATTCCTTATTAAATTATGGAAATGATCTGTATACATGGATTACCGCATGGCTGGTAAAAATCTATTTGCAGTTTCATATATTCTTTATTATACTCATTTGGTTAAAGTTTTGATTTCTATACTCCATGAAATTAGTGGAATATCCTTGATACTTGCGCTTCATCCAGAATCTTTTCATGAAAATATTCTTCTGAGCATTCTTGACTGTTACTTTACAAAGAAGTATCATGTTGACAATTTAGATATTATTAGTTTCTGGATAAACTAATTCTTAAACTTGTTTAATTGAATTCCTATAACATTGTCATCATCCTCATGTTTATTTTATGTTAAAAGTCATCTTTGGCTTACGTACATAGATGGACTTAGTATGATTATGACCAGGGATCATTCGGTATAATCATGAACTGTGATGTTATAAGTGGTGTGGTAAAAGTCCTCAGTGGCTTGTAATGCATTGATATACAGTTTTTGGTATGATTATGACCAGGGATTTTTCGGTATAGTCATGATCATTGATGATTTAATGAATATCCTTGGCCCGTAATACAATGATGATTAGAAAATGTGGTTTATTTATTAAGCTGAGTCTCAGTGATAAAAGTTGATGAAAATATTTTAAAATCATAGAAGATAGTAGATTTTATTCTCTACTTGACTCTTCTAATGGATTGCTTATTCCGCTGCAGTTAAACTTGATGTCTATTGTATTTTATCAGTTTAACATTGTTGAAGACTATTGATAATTTATTCTTCATTATCTTAGTCATAATATTTTTTACTGGGCTAGTTGAGCTCACCCTTTCTTTCAATGTTCTCTTCAGGAAATGAGAATATAGCTGGGACGAGTCAAGGAAAGGAGTGATGGTCCTCACCATTTTGTTAAATAGTGTGACAATAAATGTAATGAGAACTCCTTGAGTATGGATATTGTCTAAATGACAATATTCCTATTAGAACTCTCAGTTTATGTATTGTCGTATGTTACACGACATTTGTATAATTAAGTTTGTATTTGTATTTTGTACCATGTATCTGACGACCCAAGATGGGTGATGAATACCCGATTTTGGGGGCGTCACAGTTGGTATCAGAGCTTAGGGATATGATCCCTGGCTGAGATGTGAGATAAGAACTAGGAGGGGAGAGACGGGGAATTCGTTCGCTAGTATGACCTACCTAAGTTTATTTGGTATTTAATTGGTCGGTCAGAGTATAGGGATAATATGTGATATGTTAATTAACCCTTATTTGGTGGCAGTGTTTGAAAATGGCATCTAACAATGTTGAGATAAGCATTGGAGCAAAATAATATGACCATATCGCAATACGAGGCTAAGTTTGCGGAGTTATCCCGGTTTGCATCCAATTTGGTCGATAATGAGGAGCGAATGACGCGAATGTTTCTAAGAGGTTTGAAACCCTATATACGTCAATACCTTATCCTCATGTTTATGTTGAAAGTCATTTGTGGCCTATAGTGCATAGATGGACTTGGTATGATTATGACCAGGGATTATTCGGTATAATCATAACTGTAATATTACAAATGATGTGAAAAAAAAAATGTCCTCATTGGCCCGTAGTGCATTAATGGACAGTTTTTGGTATGATTGTGGCTATGGATTATCTTTGGCCGTAGTACAAAGACGAATTATTTTATGGCATGATCAGGACCGTTGATGAAAACACGATTATCTTTAGCCGTAGTGCATGGATAATTCGTGGTCGTGATACTAAAGAATATCCTTAGCCGGAGTGCAAGGGTGATTCGATGATGTGGATTAATTATTGAGCTGAGTCTCAGCAGTGAAATATTAATTCATAGATGTGGTAAAAGTCATCTGTGACTTACGTGCATAGATGGACTTGGTATGATTATGACCAGAGATTGTTCGGTATAATCATTACCGTAATTGAAAACACGATTATCTTTGGCACGTAGTGCATGGATAATTCGTGGTCGTGATACTAAAGAATATCATTGGCCTGTAGTGCAGGGATGATTCTATAATGTGGATTAATTATTGAGCTGAGTCTCAGCAATGAAATATTAATTCATAGATGTGGTAAAAGTCATCTGTGGCCTACGTGCATAGATGGACTTGATATGATTATGACCAGGGATTGTTCGGTATAATCATGACCGTAATTGAAAACACGATTATCTTTGGCACGTAGTGCATGCATAATTCGTGGTCGTGATACTATTAAGCTGAGTCTCAGCATTATTGATTTTATAGTTGTATATCCTTAGCCTGTAGTACGAAGATTAACTATTGATTATTGGTTATACAGTTGTAAATCTTTAGCCGTAGTGCAAAGATGAATTTATTAGTATGATTATGAGCAGGAATTGTGATTTGGTATAATCATGATTTTTGATGTTTCAGGTGAAGATAGGTGATGTAAATTTTCTTCTTCCTGGGTGCGAAAAGGAATTCAGAATCACAATTATGATTATGAGTTATTCATATGATTGTGGACAGAAATTATTGATTGATGTTACAGGAATATGGTCACTGACGGAGATATTAGTCTAGAAGACGAGTAATATACTTCGCTAGGGTGTGACTTACCTAAGCTGAAATTGTTTACTTAATAAGTGGATAAATTATGGTATGTCGATTAACCTTTGTTTTGAAGGTATATTCTAGAATGATATTCGAAATACAGGAGATGAGAAATGGAAAAATCATGATAGAGCGGAATTATCCAGAAAGGTACAATCCAAAAAGAAAGCAAGGTATTCTCATCTCTTCGAATATCAGGTACGTACGTTAATTTCGAGGGCGAAATTCTATAAGGAGGGGAGATTGTGAGACCCCGAATTTTATGAAATAAAAGTATTCAATTTTTCTATTTTGGTAAATGGTTAAATTGATAAAAGGTTAAAGTTAAGGGTGATATGTGAAATTTTTTTAAAGTAAATAAGTTGTCATAAAAAACCTGGTCACTATTCACGAGTTACTATTCACCAAAATTACTATTCACTCTAGTATCGTTCACTCGAGTATTTGGGACACTTTTTGTGTTGGAGTACTATTCATGAGTTACTATTCACGAGTTACTATTCACAGGTTACTATTCACCCAAATTACTATTCACTCTAGTATTGTTCACTCGAGTATTTGGGACACTTTTTGTGTCGGAGTTACTATTCATGAGTTACTATTCACGGGTTACTATTCACTCTAGTATTGTTCACTCGAGTATTTGGGACACTTTTTGTGTCGGAGTTACTATTCACGAGTTACTATTCATGGGTTACTATTCACCCAAATTACTATTCACTCTAGTATTGTTCACTCAAGTATTTGGGACACTTTTTGTGTCGGAGTACTATTCACGAGTTACTATTCACGGAGAATATTTGTACGACGGTACGATCATTGGTGGACCCCACAACGGAATTATTGTCGGAATGAGAAAACGACAAAAATATTTTATTAAAAATAACGGCGGAAGTTTAACCGTTGATACTATTGAACTACTCGGTAGTAAAAGTACAGTAATACGTGTGGTTGCATAGTAGCACACGGTATTGATACTTATGTGAGAAGTCACTCAGTTTGATTCAATTATTGTCAATTAATAATATGAATTATTTAGCGATAATGAAGTTTTGTTTTATTCGTATTATTAACGTAATAAAACAAAAACATCTTTTTATATAAAACAGAATACTTTATTAAAGTTATTCTATAAATAGAATATATTATATTTTATTTAAAAGATTTTTCTTTAAATATGGACCGTCAGATTAAAGTAAATCAATCTGGACCGTTCATGGATTAGTTACTATGCATTCCATTTTTCTATAAATAGAAGCTCATTCCTTCATTATTTTCTTACGAATTCACTGAACTCTAGAGAGAGAAACTATAGAGAGAAAGAAGAAGAGTATTATGTCACTTAACTACTTCTTTATTTCAGTTCTTCTTTAAAACGGTAAGGGGTGTTATTCTTTCTTATTCATGAAGAGAACTTCTGTTATTTCATTCTTTATTATTCTGTTAGAATAACCTGTAAAAGTGGCATACCCTATACATGAACTGTATACGCGGCATACCCTATACTTGGTGAAATCCTTATGTTATTCCATTCTTTATTATTCTGTTGGAATAACCTGTATGCGTGGTTTACCCTATACTTGGTGGAATGACCTGTATATGCGGTTTACCCAATACTTGGTGATCTTCTTCTGTTATTCTATTCTTTATTATTATGTTGGAATAACCTGTTTATGCGAAGTACCGCATACTTGGTGAAACTCTTTTATTATTCCGTTCTTTACGATTCTGTCGGAATATCCTGTCGGTGTGAATTTCACCTGACCTGGTTCCATCATTTATTATTCCGCATTTATTATTCTGTCGGAATATCCTGTCGGTGTGAATTTCACCTGACCTGGTTCCATATTTATTATTCCGCATTTATTATTCTGTTGGGAATAACCTGTCTGTGCGGTCTCTATCGCATGCATGGTGAATCCTTCTGTTATTCCATTCTTTATTATTCTGTTGGAATAACCTGTCTATGTGGATTGCCACATGCATGGTGAATGATCATTTATATTCATTCCTTATTAAATTGTGGAAATGATCTGTATACATGGATTACCGCATGGCTGGTGAAAATCTATTTGCAGTTTCATATATTCTTTAGTATACTCATTTGGTTAAAGTTTTGATTTCTATATTCCATGAAATTAGTGGAATATCCTTGATACTTGCGCTTCATCCAGTATCTTTTCATGAAAATATTCTTCTGAGCATTCTTGACTGTTACTTTACAAAGAAGTATCATGTTGACAATTTGGATATTATTAGTTCCTGGATAAACTAATTCTTGAACTTGTTTAATTGAATTCCTATAACATTGTCATCATCCTCATGTTTATTTTATGTTAAAAGTCATCTTTGGCTTACGTACATAGATGGACTTAGTATGATTATGACCAGGGATCATTCGGTATAATCATGAACTGTGATGTTATAAGTGGTGTGGTAAAAGTCCTCAGTGGCTTGTAATGCATTGATATACAGTTTTTGGTATGATTATGACCAGGGATTTTTCGGTATAGTCATGATCATTGATGATTTAATGAATATCCTTGGCCCGTAATACAAGGATGATTAGAAAATGTGGTTTATTTATTAAGCTGAATCTCAGTGATAAAAGTTGATGAAAACATTTTTAAATCATAGAAGATAGTAGATTTTATTCTCTACTTGACTCTTCTAATGGATTGCTTATTCCGCTGCAGTTAAACTTGATGTCTATTGTATTTTATCAGTTTAACATTGTTGAAGACTATTGATAATTTATTCTTCATTATCTTAGTCATAATATTTCTTACTGGGCTAGTTGAGCTCACCCTTTCTTTCAATGTTCTCTTCAGGAAATGAGAATATAGCTGGGACGAGTCAAGGAAAGGAGTGATGGTCCTCACCATTTTGTTAAATAGTGTGACAATAAATGTAATGAGAACTTCTTGAGTATGGATATTGTCTAAATGACAATATTCCTATTAGAGCTCTCAGTTTATGTATTGTCGTATGTTACACGACATTTGTATAATTAAGTTTGTATTTGTATTTTGTACCATGTATCTGACGACCCAAGATGGGTGATGAATACCCGATTTTGGGGGCGTCACATATTAAGTCTTTAATTTAATGGTGTTTTACCAAACAAGGTATAATGATTAATTAATTTGTTTTAATTAGGTTTACCAAACAAGGTGTAAGAGTTAATGAGTTATTTTAGCCAAACAAGCCTTAGGGCTTTTGATTTTTTTAAAAGTTAGATAACTGATGTCAATTATACATATATTAATATTATATACTTAATACCTATATTATTATTAGTATACGTTATATCTTTTTGTTAGTACGTAAGTTAGAATAGAGTTAGGAGAATAAATCAGAAGAAAAAGAGAGGAGAAGAAGAAGAATACAGAGAAAAATTGAGAGAATCCTAGAGAATTTGTGAGAAGAATTGAGGAAAAAGAAGTCTTGCTATCATCTTCTTAAACAAAGTTATCATCTTCTAGCATACAAGGTATCCTCTTACCCTTTTAAAATTCTAAATGTTGTGGTTGTCTTCTCTTCCAAAATTCTCTGTAAAATTCTTTGTAGAGGTTGAATTGATTGTTATATATAGTTTATATGATAAATTAGTTGTTGTGAAACTGTTTTCATAAGTTTATATATGAGTATAGTCAATGAATTCATGTTATGTATGTAATTTGTGAAGAAAACCATATTACAGTGAGTTTATATGAATATGACTTAGTTTAAAGTAAAATTAAGGTTTAATTAGTCGTTTAATTTATAAATTGACTATTGAATTTGAAAGAGGATGAATAAGCATAAGCATAGGATGTTGAATTAATTGTTTTGGTTGAGAACAAAATCACAGTGATGATTTTTTCACTGAAACTTTCAAAAAGTGAATCTTTAGCAAAAATAGTGAAAATTAATGGTTGTAATTTGGATGTTTATGTTGTTTAGATGGCTAGAAACGCGTTACAAAACATTAGATTATGTTTTTGTAAACCTATTACACCTTGGGTAGGTTTGTATGGTTGTTAGAAAGGAGTTTGGAGGCCTAATTTGGCTTTCCGTAGTGTTCTAGAGCTGAAATCGCACAATCACAGAAGAGACCCCCGCCCCGGCGGGCCCCCCCAGTGTAAAAACCCCCGCCCCGGGGGGGGGGGGGGGGTAGTCTACCTAGCCAATTTTGTTAAAAAAAATCTGACAGAACATGTTTTACTAAAATAGCCATAACTTTTTCATACGAACTCCGATTGAGGTGATTCAAGATGATCCGGAACGAGAACGAATAGATCTAAAAATTTTGTTCTTTAAGTTTCTTAATTTGAGGTCTTTAGGAAAGGTTAAAATAGTCATCTTTATGACTGTTACGTATTCGGAGGCGATCGGAGGGCGTCGATCGAGCACATACACAAGTATAGTGCTCCCGACGATGGAATATGTTATTCTAAGTTATGTAACATGAAAATGCATGATATAATATATGACATATAAAATTTCCTTGCTCATAATAGAAAGCATTGGTTACTTATAATAAGAGTTTTTTTTATAAAAAAAAGTTGTCTTATATGTGCGCTAAACTAGTCATGCATGACATAAGTTATTAAGTATGTTTTAAAAGTATGAACTATGCTATATCCATGTAAATGAGATAGATACATGTGAGCATGTTATTAGAGGCTTATTAGTACCAATATATGGTTTAAAAGCTTATAATATCAAATCTTGTTAAAGAAAGTTGTTAAGCCTTATTGATTGAAATAAATCATTATGGAGCTAAGTAATTTGAATGTGAACTTGAAAATAGATCACAACCTATTTGATGTCAAGTACGGATGGTTAAGGTATACTTATGCATGCCTAGCTATTCTAAAAGTATGATGAGAAAGTGAAATGAAGGTTTTACAAACCTAATTAGGAAACAATGTAACGTTACTATTATATTAAAAATGTATGAAATATATGACTAATGGATATGAATCCATGATTATATAACTGTGTAGGAATACACGAAGTGCAGATAAGCGTTAAGCAGCTAAGTCGTAGTTCATAAACTACGAATCAGGCAAGTCTTTCAGTTCCTATTTGCTACATGAACTTGATGCTTAACTATTTTAAATCTTTATTGCAAATAATATGATGTGTTATATTTATGTTGAAAACATGAAACGTTAAAGTCAACTTATGACTACGTTGATTGAGTAAAACATGTTGATTGAGTAAAGAACTCAATCCTTATTCTTGTTATATGAACTGTAGCCTGTATGTTATGATAGTCCAATATTTAATAGATGTATGTTGAGCATGTTATTATATGCTACGTGATGTATGAAAACGGTTAGATTTTACTGGGCTGTCGAGCTCAACCTTACAAGTAACCACTTTTGCAGGTTCAAGATTCAAGGTAAAGTTGTGTGTTACTTGAAAGACATGAATCAGATGTGGTACTTAAAGATTTATACACATTGGTTGTGTTATTATTATTTAAACAATGTTTAAGGTTCCGAATAATGTATTAATGTTGAATTATAATATCATTTTGCGATGTAAACTTTTGTAGTATTAAAATGATTCTGAAATAGTTATATGTAAATGTTGAAGGTTTTGGGAACGAGAATAGTTTGTAATAGAAAATTTTAATGGTTGTATTATCGTTTAATGATGTAAAATTAGAGGTTGAATGTATTATTAACGACCAAAGTCGGGAATTAAATTGTATGAATTTTGGGGTCGTTACAGGTATTGATACAAAATATTTTCCGAACACCCAAAAATATCCACTTTAACAAAAATTTCAATAAGAACTCCCTAATAATTATTATTCAAAAAATATTTATGCAAAGTAGTCTTTTATAGAAAAATATGGTCTTTTATAGGAAATGTAGTCTTTTATAGAAAAATATAATCCTTTATAGGAAACGTAGTCTTTTATAGAAAAATATAGTTGTTTATAGGAAATGTAGTTTTTTTTTTTATAGAAAATGTAGTATTTTAAAATTAATATTGTCTCTCTCTCTCATATATATATATATATAATTATTACTATATAGAGGTATAGTTTCTTAATACGGGACTTGAAAAGTATATATAACATATTATAATTTAGAGGTTATTCTTATTTATAATTGGCCCAAATTGGGACCAAATTTTTTTATAATACTGTAGAGGTTATTCTTATTTAGAGTATTCTTAAATAGGTTTTACCGTATTTAAAATTTAAATTGTGTAGTTTAAATATCTTTGAAAAGACGATCTTTTATATTTTAAGTATTTTTATGTGGGACAGAGATAGATTTTTTTAAAAAAAATTGATATTTTATTAACATTTTTGATATTTTGAAATGATAGTGACGGTTTTTGTTACAAAAATTGTTACTTTTTCGATGGCTCTCAGCAAAAATTGTCACAATTTACATTTTTCAGTCAACAAACTAAACTGAACTTGATCATTCAACTCTATAAACTCAAAATCCTTTGTACTAATTAACATACAGATTCATTCGTCATCCTCACAAATGCCCCATAATTACTTAATCCCACTTAGCCTTCGCTCCCATTTCTCCTCTCTTTCTCAGTTCTACCGTTCCATTTCACATGCACCCCACAAAACCAAAATCCCAATTCTTCACACCTCAAACACCGGCAAAGAAACCTCCACACTGCAACTATTCTCATGGGGCCGAGGTAACTCAGGCCAACTCGGCGGCGGAATTGAGGAAATTAAGATATACCCATGTCCTGTAGCCTCCCTATTTCTCCCTCCTTCTTTCCGTCTTTCTTCCCCGATTCCCGGCCGTCTATCTGAGCCGGGCGGAGGGGCCACGGCGGAGGTGGGTATTTCTTGTGGGTTGTTCCATTCGGCATTGGTGGTGGAGGGTAAGTGTTGGATTTGGGGGAAAGGTGATGGCGGCCGCCTTGGGTTTGGTCATGAGAACCCCATTTTTGTGCCTACTTTGAACCCCAATTTGGATAATGTAAAAAACATCGCTCTTGGTGGACTTCATTCAGTGGGTCTCAATTCTGTTGGCCAGGTCTTCACTTGGTCAGTATTACATTCATTTATTTGATGTAGCTTTTTTTTTTCTTTCAAATAAAATCATTGCATTATTAATATATATGTATGTATATGTAATAAGTTTAGCTTAAATTATTCATTTATTACTTATTAGAATGTTCTGTTTTTTGTAAAGAGTAATGGATGCTGTTGGATATATAAATCATGTGTAGTGTGTTTGACACATTGTTTAAGTTCAATTACAAAATTGGAGAGATATAGTGATTGCACTTTGAGGGACAATCAAAGGATAACGGTTTAGATGTTGTAAATTGATTCATTTATCGAATTTGCTTGTTTTTATTTCGCAAAATGATAAAATGGACTGGGACACTATTATTTAAATCATAATTTGGATGATTAATAGGATGATGGACATCATAAACTTGAATTGTTCTGTCCCACCAACAGATGTAGACTCTCAGTCACCTCCTTAGGTCTTTGCTTTCAAATTGGCTGCCTTTGTCACTTCCCTGCTAGAGAATTAGCACTTTATAATGTCCTTATTGTCCTTGATTCAGAGATGATTTTTTTTAATTTAAATTTTTGATAAAAGAATATATTATATTGATAGAAAAGAAATGATACAATAAGAGGAGCAAAAGGTCCACCCTCAACGGACTAAAGATAAAAAATGGCACTTAAAAAAGTGCAACCCTCTAATCTCTACACAAATCAGCCACACATGTTAGATATTTTCAAATCTGGAAAGTATATAATAAATATATTATATGCTGCAATTAAAACCAATAGATGTGTTGATCCAATTGGTTTGGTTTGAAAGATTATAACTTTTTGAACAAGAGGGATACATTAAGACAAGGGATGTATTGATTCGGTGATATAGGACAATTTATAAATTAAATTATGCGATTGATTGATGTATGAATAAGACTAGAATCTAAGCTCTACGCTTAAATTCTAGGGTTTATAGTTTCAACTCAGCGTCTATTAACTCTAGAAAGATATCCTCACGATATAGGAAAAGCCAATAATAATTGTAGTATTCATAATAATGTCCTCCCAAGATGAATTACACCGGTATTTAAATAAAACAAAACAACCCTATCAAAACAACCCTAAATTGGACTAATGACAAAAATATCCCAACTAATTAAAACAAATTCATAATAATGACATAAACAAAATAAATAAATAAGGAAACTAAATCATCTAAATAAATCAGAAAACTAAATCACTAAAACTAAATCACTGATCCCCATCATTTCACCCTGGCTGGAAAAAATTCGGCTCTGTCGAAATGAAATCTTCGTAACGCTCCAACAATGCAGGATTAATGCGTTGAAACCCGTCCCTACCAATCCACGTGCAATCATTGTCAGGCTTGCCGCACCACTTAACCAAAAACTAACGATATCCTCCACGCCTAGTCGACATAAACCTCTCATCCAATACATCTTCGATACCATCTGCTGTAGACTGTGAAGAAACAAGAGGAGGTTCAGGTGTGACATTCCTAAATCCGGGTACTTTCAACCCATAGATATGGTGCTACATGGTACTACTAACTATACATTCATTCCAATAAAACTATATCAAAATGAACATATTTGCTAAGTTCTTATTACAAAAATAATAATATAGTATTCTATGTTGATCAACACTCATCCATTAAACGTATTTACGTTTAAGTTTTGGCAATCTCGTGTGTTTTTCGAGTAAATGACGGATAATACCTTTGTTTATTCATACTCAGGCTTACCTTTGAATCCGTACCAAACAATTGGCATAGGATAACGTTATCAATACTACTTTGAAAGGCTTGTTAATAAATCAATCAACTTTTAAGATTCATCTAGCCGAGTTAAGAATGACATCGACTTTTTTGTCAATAACTCATGTACAGTATAACATGAATCACAGAAACTTGGCTAACACGAAGGTCAGACAAGCGTTAGAAGAACTTGCATTCAAGCGTCTCCTACTTTAAGTTCAACTGTTCTTGGTCTTTACAGTTTCTACATGATATATTCATATAGCACACTGTAATTAGCTACCAAACAATTTAAACACATTGTTTATACCAACTTCTTTCTCTTCTATAGCTTAAGCGAAATTATTTCATTAATAATGTTCGTGTAAGGATACTTAACATTCATTACGGCTTATTAACATTCATGACGACTTATTAACATTACATGTCATAAACCAACACTTATCGATCGTCGTTTAAGAACTATAGTCAAAACCTTAATTGGTTTGTTAACTCACACATCTTTTCCCTGGATTTCTGACATCGGACCCCGTATAGAAATTACATAAGTTTTTATCTTCATTTCTTAGCATTTTCATATCACGTAGGTCTATTACGTACCATGAGACCTTAATACGCGCGTTAACCTCGAATACGATTCACAGTTTACAGTTTTGCATTTCAAGTTTTAAGTTTAAATACTTTTAATCAACGTTTAATTCCTAAAATCATTGTTGAACATGTTGTTTAGGAATTCTATCTTCATGTATATTAAGTATATACATGCCCCATAATTACCACGCGAAAAGTTGGATTAACAAAAGCTCGTGTTCGAATTTTTTTTCCTTAAGGGCGCTGCAGCGCACTTCCAGTTATAATACTCGCGCTGCAGCACGAGTTAGCAGTGGATGAGCCCCGAGCAGGCGCTACAGTGGGACTTTACAAGGCATGGGTGGCGCTACAGTGCCTCCCCTTGGCCTTTGAATTTTTTTACAATTTTCAGTACGATTCCTTCCCGATCTCATAACTCGATCGTTATAACTCGGAATTGGCTCATTCAAAAGCCATTAATTCACATATTTCATATACTACGATTTCATCCGGACAGAATAAGTTTTTGAATCCATTAACGACAAATTCACTATTTAAATTCTTATTATGCGTTCGTTAAATGTTCGTGATTCGTTTCTTCGTTTAAAGTTCGAATTCGACCGTTCTTGAGTTCACGACTTTTAAATACATTGTTCTCCGATACTCCATCGAAAACCTAGATTTTTAAATTAAACGGCGACTTTTGACTATCGTTCCGGAAATCTTAGTTAACTACGATTTCGGTGATTAACGTCTTTTCTTGTAAATTTCGCCATAACTTTGTTACTAAAGATTTTTATGCCAAACCAAATGGAATCAATCCATTGGTTAGTCGTCTATATCTTAACCAAGCAGTTTGTATCTAACTTATACACGATGGTTTTCAATTTGTCAATCAACAACAATTCCTAAGTTTTGATGGTTTTCTTCGATTAATGCTTAATTAGTCGATTATGATTCTCACTTAGACATGACTTATTAACGTTTTTGTTCACTAATAGCCATCCTTGTTCTTCCGGAAGAGACATGCTCCACCAATTTATATTCTCTTATAAAAACTTGATCGAAAATAATCGAAAGTCCAAGTTTTCGTGTTTTTACCTTGGCGTTCTTCTCGTTATTGCTTAAAGCTTGCTTAGTTTGCTTTGTTTCCTCTTTGATCACTTGTTAATGCTTCTCTCTCTCTCAATATATGAGTGGTCAATGTTTGCAAACAAACAAATGAACTAAGGCTAGCTTATTTATAGAATTTGCAAGTAAGGGCAATTTGGTCATTTGATCATCTCCTTACTATTCACACCTCCTCTCCAAAGCTTCCAAAGGAAGCTAACCAACTTACTTGGCCACCAAGTGGCCGGATCTATGGGGTTGTGGGGCCCTCATAGGTTGCCCCAACTCATTTACCCATCCGTTGACCCATCGGTTCGACCCACAGGTTCGGTTCTTGGTTCGGGCTTAGAATTTATTTAATATCGGGCCTAACTTTGGGCTTAATTTAACTTATCATTGGGCCTTGATATATTCATCTTTGGGCCTCATTCATTGACCAATTGGGCTTGACAAAGTCTAGGTCCAATAGCTAAAGTCCATTAAGACTTATCCGTTTTATTCTCGTATTCTCTTCGTATGATATTCGTATTATACGTACTATTAGTCTTCGTATTATATTTGTACAATACCTAGTCTTATACTCGTATTCTTCACGTATAATAACAATTCTTATTACACTTAATAATTTCTTTTCTTAGATTTCAATTCCCTAACACTTAAAGTTTTAAGTCCGCAAGCGAAAATTTAGTTTGTCATAATTGAAATATTATTGGATATTCCATCTCGTCTTAGAATTCTATCATTACGCGTTTTTCGGAAATTCAAAAATAATTCACGAGCAGAAACAAATGAATAGTGATTTTTCGAAAAATTTTCGGAAAACTTTTATTTTCGTCTTGAAAATTCAAATCATTTAATTCTAGCACACAACCAGAATCCTAACCACATTCGCACATTCTAGGTCATAGAACGACCTTTAAACAACTTATTCACTTTAATAAACAATTAAATTCATTTAATGAAATAAAATTTAATTCACATAATAATCTGATTTTTCTCGGGCGTTACATTCTTCTCCCCTTATAAGGATTCTGTCCCCAGAATCTCGACACATTTAAGTAAACAAATGGGGAAAACTTTCCTTAATTTTACTCTCAAGTTCCCACGTTACTTCTTCGGCATTGTGGTTCCTCCATACTACCTTCACCGAATGTATTATCTTATTCCTTAAGACTTGTTTCTTTCTATCAATAATCTGAATTGAAAGTTCTTCATACGTTAAGTCCTTTTCTACTTGAATATGTTCATATTCTATTACGTGCTTATAATCCGGTTTATAAGGATGCAATACTGACACGTGAAACACGTTATGTATATGCTCCAACTCTGGAGGTAAAGCTATTTCATAAGCTACCTCTCCTACTCCTTAAGATCTAAAAAGGTCCTATAAACCTCAGACTCAACTTCCCTTTCTTACCAAAGCGTATCTTCCCTTTCCATAGCGACACCTTCAGAAAAACATACGAACCAACTTCAAAATCCCTCTTTTCACAGTGATGATCCACATACTTCTTCTGTCTGTCTTGAGCTGCTACCAGTCGTGTTCGTATTAACTTCACCACATCTGCCTTTTGTTGTGCCATTTCAGGTCCCAACATTCAACGTTCACCTACATCATCCCATCACAGTGACGTTCTGCACTTCCTCCCATATAATGCTTCATAAGGCGACATTCCTATACTAGTGTGAAAACTATTGTTGTAAGCGAACTCTACTAAAGGTAGATTTTCGTCCCAACTCCCCTTGAAATCCATAACGCAAGATCTTAACATATCTTTTAGCTTCTGAATTGTCCGTTCACTTTGACCGTCGGTCTGAGGATGTTATGTTGTACTCAACCTCAACTGCGTTCCCATCTGTTCTTGCAAACTTCTCCAAAAATTCGATGTGAATCGTGGATCACGATCTGACATAATCGAAACTGGTACCCCATGTCTCGAAATGACTTCCTTGACATAAAATTTAGCTAATTGCTTTAGGTTATACCTAACTCTTATCTGCAAAAAGTGAGCCGACTTCGTTAAATGATCCACTATTACCCAAATAGCGTCGTATCCCTTCTGCGTCGTTGGAAGACCCACCACAAAGTCCTTCGTGATATGATCCTATTTCCATTCCGGAGTTTCTAGTGATTGTAATAATCCACTCGGTCGTTAGTGTTCGGCCTTAACTTTCTGACAAGTTGAGCACTTACTAACATATTCTGCTATTTTTCTCTTCATATTTGGCCACTAAAAGTTCTGTCGAAGGTCTTGATACATCTTGGTGCTACCCGGATGTATCGAGTACCTCGAATTATGGGCCTCTTCCATTATCTCCTCTTTTAATTCCGCATTACACGGAACCCAAGTTCTTCCTTCAAAACGTAATAATTCCTCCTTGTCAAGGCTATACTTAGTCTTCTCTCCATCTTCAATTCTCTTCTTCATTAGCTCGCACTCCTCGTCTTCGAGTTGTACTTCCTTCACCCGTTCCATTGGTCGAGTCTCTATCGAAAATAACTTTTCTACCGATTCAGTTGGCAACCTAACCTCTATCTCCATACGTGCCATCTCTGCCATTAACTCGTTCTGAGCCGTTAACATTGATAACTTCTTCCTACCCTTCCTACTTAAGGCATCGGCCACAACATTCGCCTTCCCTGGATGATGTATGATATCACACTCGTAATCTTTTATCAACTCTAACCACCTTCTCTGCCTCATATTCAACTCCTTCTGCGTGAAGATATATTTTAGACTTTTATGGTCCGTATATATCTCACACTTCTCCCTGTATAGGTAGTGCCTCCAAATTTTTAAGGCAAAAACTACCGCTGCCAGTTCCAAATCATGAGTAGGATAACCTTTCTCGTAATCCTTTAAGTGTCGTGATGCATTGCAATGACCTTGCCATGCTACATCAACACGTAACCCAGTCCTCTTTGCGAAGCATCGCTATAAACTACAAAATTTCCTTTATCATCTGGTAAAGATAATTCAGGTATTTCACTTAACCACTTTTTCAGTTCTTGAAAACTACTCTCACATTTCTCCGTCTACACATACTTCACAGTCTTTCTTGTCAAATTTGTCAACGGAGTAGCTATCTTAGAAAAGTCCTGGATGAACCTTTGATAGTATCCCGCTAACCCTAGGAAACTCCGCACCTCGGTTGGTGTTTTCGGCTGTTCCCAATTAACAATTGCTTCCACCTTCGCTGAATCCACTGAAATCCCATCTGTCTATGACGTGCCCTAAAAACTGCACTTTTTCAAGCAAAAATTCACACTTAGTGAATTTCACATACAACTTTATCTTCTGTAGTGTTTCCAACATTAATCTTAAATGTTCAGCGTGATCTTCTGGCGTCTTGGAATAGAATAGAATATCATCAATGAACACTACAACTAACTTGTCCAAGTATTGCTTGAACACTCTGTTCATCATATTCATAAATGCGGCTGGCGCATTTGTCAATCCAAACGACATAACCAGAAACTCGTAATGACCATAACGAGTCCTGAACGCCGTCTTAGGTACATCCTCCTTCCTCACTTTCAGCTGATGATATCTCGTACGCAAATCTATCTTAGAAAAATACTTTGCTCCTTTCAACTGATCAAATAGATCATCGATCCTGGGCAATGGGTATTTATCCTTGATCGTCAACTTGTTCAACTCACGATAGTCGATACAAAGTCGTAACGATCCGTCCTTCTTTACAAACAATGTCGGTGCTCTCCACGGAGAAACACTCGGTTGAATGTACTTCCTGTTTAATAATTCTTGTAGTTGAATCATTAGTTCCTTCATTTCTGTCGGCGCCATACGATATGGTGCCCTAGAAACTGGTGCTGCTCCTGGTACCACATTGATCACAAATTTTGCCTCCATATCTGATAGAAGACCTGGTAACTCATCTGGAAATACATCCGTAAAATCTTGCACTATAGGTATCTGTTCCAATGATGCTCCCACTCTATGGGTATCAACAACATGACACAGATATCCTACACACCCTTTCTTCAACAATTTCCTAGCTTGTGTTATGGTTAGACAACAAGTTACTACCGTAGAACCCTACCTTGGGTTTCTTAGAAATCCGAAGGTTTGCACTTTTCCTTTGACAATCTATTATCGCTCCATAGTTAAACAACCAATCCATCCCGAGAATTATATCAAATTCTCCCAACCTTATCGGTATAAGATCTACCGACAATTTGTTACCCCTAATATCTACGCAACAATTCCTATGAATGTGTTCGATGGAAATTATTTCTTCGTTCGCTACCTTAATGTTTAAAGGTATTTCTAACATTTTTGGGAGTAATCCTAATCGTTTATCAAATTCACATGCTATAAAAGAACAAGTAGCACCTGAATCAAACATCACATAAGCATTTATTTCATTGACCGGAATAATACATGCCACTACATCCGCAGATGCAACTGCATCTTGGACGGTTATATTAAAAGTACGGGCCGTAGGTCTACCTGGTGGTGGTGGTTCAGTAATGGCTAGCTTACCACTACTAGTACCCTTATTACCCTCCGACCCCTTCTTCGGAAGGGGGAAACCAACTTCTGGTGGGAGGCTCACCAGAGTGGGGTTGGAGCAAGTGCGGTTACGTGGGAACAATTCAAGGTCTTCTTTGAGAAATACTTTCCTACGAGTATACAGAGTAGGATGGAGATTAAGTTCCTAGAACTTAAACAGGAGGACATGACGGTTCCCCAATACGCAGCCAAGTTCAATGAACTGGCGAGATTTGTTCCACATCAAGTGGATACTGATGAGAGGAAGGCTCATAGGTTTGAGCAGGGACTGAAGCTCTGGCTCTATAGCAGGATTTCTGTGTTCCAGAGCGCTTTGTTCGGAACAATCCTGGAGAAGGCAATAATTGTCAAGGGTGGTAGTGAGACTTTAAGCCAATACCACAAAGAGAGGAAAAATAAGAATAAAGGAGATGGAGTAACCAAGACCGAGGGAGCTAGTGGCAGCGGAAGTGCGCCCAAGAGGAAGGGTTTTAACTCTGGGAATACCGGAGCGAAACAAGGGGATTGTAAGCGTAGGATCGAAGCATGTAAGACATGCGGGAAGGCTCATCTAGGAGTCTGTCTCAAGGGGAAATTAGTGTGTTATAACTGTGGGTAGGAGGGTCATATTTCATCCAATTATCCTAACCTTAAGAAGAATCAGGGGTGTTTCGTCTGTGGGTCGATGGACCACATGGCGAGTAATTGCTTCTTTTGCGCCTCCCCGACGTTTGCGATTACAAACGCCTTCCCAATTTCTTTCACCCATGTCTAGGCCTCGATAGGGTCCGTAGTTCCCTTGAACTCCGGCGGCCACACTCTTAAATTCCTTAAAGGTAGTCGTTCGAGTTACCTTAGGGACCACTGGTGTTCTACCCCCAGCTTGGTTAAATGCAGCCGTTAATAAATTAACAAACTCTTGCATAAGGTTGTTTTGATCCTCTTAATTATTCTCATTACGAGATTTAGCTTCCTGATTACGTTGACTTCTTCTTGGCGGCATATTTCTATTTAAATAAATAAAGTTTCGTTATTATTTATTCCTTTCTTTTACTTGGTTATTATTCATCAAACAATAACACATACTAACATCAAGCACATTTAATAAAAATCTCGTCATATTAATATGCTTCATCATAGTTAAAACTATTTACACATTGGTTCCATATCCAGTGCTATTACATTTCTATCCCACGATTGACTTCCAAAAGTTGGGATTTACAAAAAGACTTCCCTTTAGTTATACAAAATAGGATTTTACGTCACTATACATATACATAAAATATTTACATATCTATACTTCGTCTATTTACTACTAGCACTGCCTAACGGCATTCTCGTGCTTCTCGTTCGCAAGAATCGCCACAATATCCCGACTGATAGTGTGAAGTCTGCCTCGACTCAATCGAATAACAAGCAATCTTCTGCTTGAAATCCTCATGAGCACTCTTATGGATGTAAGACATTCGTGCTATCTTCTGGTTTTTCTTTCCCAGTTCTTTGTGAAGCTCAACGGCCTCGTTCTTATAATCCCTCGCCTTATTCTTCATGAGCATCTTCTCATCATGCTCTATCTCAAAATCTGCTTCTGCAGACTCTTTTGCCTCGTAGAGGTCACTAACCTTCTCCCTCAGGTTCTGCATATCAGTGCGCAGTTGCACATTCCGGTCAAGAACCGCCAGATATAATGCCCTCATTGCCTCTGGTGGTGTTGGCTCTAGTGCAGGTATCACCGTATTGAACGATGCCACCTCCATATCCTCATCGCCATCGGCCACTACATCAAAATATGATGTCGACCCCAGATTCTCATAATCCTCTGATAGATCTTCCTCCTCTGGCTCTAGCTCCTCTATATTCACCATTGGTACCTCCGCCACTGACATTGGTACCGGTATTAGCATGTTAACTGACTCCTCGCTCACCACATGTATATCCCTATACATAGAGCTATCGATTGGCATCTACAATAACACATAACATTTTGATTAGTACATAATACATAATAATATAAGCACACAATCACATTTAATTTATTTAAGGTTAATTTCCATATTTTAAATCTTTCGGTAATGAGTTCTCTCAATACTTACTGAAGAACTCTATTTGAATTCCTTTACTTCCAACTTCTTCTACTATTACCAAGGTTATTAACCTAAGGTTCTTCCCCCCTTAAGTTTTATAATCTAATGCTTTGATACCAACCTGTGACGCTCCCAAATCCGGATACTTTCAACCCACATATATGGTACTACTAACTATACATTTATTCCAATAAAACTATATCAAAATGAACATATTTGCTAAGTTCTTATTACAATAATAATAATAAATCCTTTCCAAGTTTTGTTAACTATTACATTCTTCACTGTCATAGTATAAGTTCATACAAATATATACTAGTCTATTACAGGATAACTTATTTATACATCTTGGCTTTTGCCCTTATCCTTACTGGAACCCTCGGTCCGTTCGTTCTTAGCTGCAATTATATAATTCAAGCAAGAAGTGAGCATAACTAGCTAAACAAGTCTAACAATATAATAAAATCACAACATCAAGAATCATATGATTTATCTTCACTAACTGTACAAATAGTTGTAAAGTACTATGAACAATTAAAATAACACTTTTTCATTCCTTTAAAACAGTTCCAAAGTATATACATATACTAAAGAATTCTGAGTAGGTCAAAAGATAATGAACATTCTCATTTCGTTTTCATTCATGAAAAGGACATCCCGACACTAAGACCGTATGTTCAATATAACTTACGAGCACTTCTAGGTGATCAGCATATAGTACTCTATGTTGATCAACACTCATCCATTAAACGTATTTACGTTTAAGTTTTGGCAACCTCGTGTGCCTGTCGAGTAAACGACGAAAAATACCTTTGTTTATTCATACTCAGGCTTAACTTTGAATCCATACCAAACAATTGGCATATGATAGTGTTATCAATACTACTTTGAAAGACTTGTAAATAAATCAATCAACTTTTAAGATTCGTCTAGCGCATCGACTCTTTCGTAAATAACTCATGTACAATATAATATGAATCACAGAAACTTGGCTAACACGAAGGTCAGACAAGCGTTAGAAGAACTTGCCTTCAAACGTCTCCTACTTTAAGTTCAACCATTCTCGGTCTTTACAGTTTCTATATGATATATTCATGTGGCACACTGTAATTAGCTACCAAACAATTTAAACACATTGTTTATACCAACTTCTTTCTCTTCTATAGCTTAAGCGAAATTATTTCATTAATAATGTTCGTGTAAGGATACTTAACATTCATTACGGTTTATTAACATTCATGACGGCTTATTAACATTACATGTCATAAACCAACACTTATCGATCGTCGTTTAAGTACAACTATAGTCGAAACCTTAATTGGTTCGTTAACTCGCACAACTTTTCCCCGAATTTCCGACATCGGATCCCGTATAGAAATTACATAAGTTTTTATCTTCATTTCTTAACATTTTCATATCACGTAGGTCTATTACGTACCATGAGACCTTAATAAGCGCGTTAAACTCGAATACGATTCACAGTTTACAGTTTTGCATTTCAAGTTTTAAGTTTTAAATACTTTTAATCAACGTTTAATTCCTTAAATCATTGTTAACATGTTCAGGAATTCTCTCTTCATGTATATTAAGTATAAACATGCCCCATAATTACCACGCGAAAAGTTGGATTAACAAAAGCTCGCGTTGGAATTTTTTTCCTTAAGGGTGCTGCAGCGCCACTTCCAGTTATAATACTTGCGCTGCAGCGCTAGTGATGAGCCCCGAGCAGGCGCTGCAGCGGGACTTTACAATGCATGGGTGGCTCTGCAGCGACTCCCCTTAGCCTTTGATTTTTTTTTTTTACAATTTTCAATACAATTCCTTCCCGAGCTCATAACTCGATCGTTATGACTCGGAATTGGCTCATTCAAAGGCCATTAACTCATATCTCATATACTACGATTTCATCTTGACATAATAGGTTTTTGAATCCGTTAACGACAAATTCACGGTTTAAATTCTTATTATGCGTTCGTTAAACGTTCGTGAGCGTTCTTCGCTCGTTTCTTCGTTTAAAGTTCGGATTCGACCGTTCTTGAGTCCACGACTCTTAAATACATTGTTCTCCGATACTCCACCGAAAACCTAGATTTCTAAGTTAAATGACGACTTTTGATTATCGTTCCGAAAATCTTAGTTAACTACAATTTCGACGATTAACGTCTTGTCCCGTAAATTTCGTCATAACTTCGTTACTAAAGATTTTTACGCCAAACCAAATGGAATCAATCCATTGGTTAGTCATCTAGATCTTAACCAAGCAGTTTGCACCTAATTTATAAGCAATAGTTTTCAATTTGTCCATCAACAACAATTCCTAAGTTTTGATGGTTTTCTTCGATTAATGCTTAATTAATCGATTATGATTCTCACTTAGACATGGCTTATTAACGTTTTTGTTCACTAATAGCCATCCTTATTCCTCTGGAAGAGAGATGCTCCACCAATTCATATTCTCTTATAAAAACTTAATCGAAAGTCTTAAGTTTTCGTTTTTTACCTTGGCGTTCTTCTCGTTATTGCTTAAAGCTTGCTTAGTTTGCTTCGTTTCCTCTTTGATCACTTGTTAATGCTTCTCTCTCTCTCAATATATGAGTGGTCAATGTTTGCAAACAAACAAATGAACCAAGGCTAGCTTATTTATAGAATTTGCAAACAAGAGCAATTTGGTCATTTGGTCACCTCCTTACTATTCACACCTCCTCTCTAAAGCTTCCAAAGGAAGCTAACCAACTTACTTGGCCACCAAGTGGCCAGATCTATGGGGTTGTGGGGCCCTCATGGGTTGCCCAACTCATTTACCCACCCGTTGACCCATCGGTTCGACCCACGGGTTCGGTTCTTGGTTCGGGCTTAGAATTTATTTAATATCGGGCCTAGCGTTGGGCTTAATTTAACTTATCATTCGGCCTCATTCATTTACCAATTGAGTTTGACAAAGTCTAGGTCCAATAGCTAAAGTGCATTAAGACTTATTCGTATTTTATCGTATTATTGTCGTATTCTCTTCGTATATATTTCGTATGATATTCCTATTATACGTAGTATTAGTCTTCGTATTATACTCGTACAATACTTTGTATTATACTCGTATTGTTCACGTATAATAAAAATTCTTATTACACTTATCATTTCTTTTCTTAGATTTCACTACTCTAACCCTTAGGGTTTTAAGTCCGCAGGAGAAAACTTCGTTTGCCATAACTGAAATATTATTGGATATTCTATCTCGTCTTAGAATTCTATCATTGCGCGTTTCTCGGAAATTCAAAAATAATTCACGAGCAGAAACGAATGAATAGTGATTTTTCGGAAATTTTTTGAAAAACTTTTATTTTCGTCTTGGAAATTAAAATCATTTAATTCTAGCACACACCCAGAATCCTAACCACATTCGCACATTCTAGGTCATAGAACGACCTTTAAACAGCTTACTCACTTTAATAAATAATTAAATTCATTTAATCAAATAAAATTTAATTCACATAATAATCCGATTTTTCTCGGGCGTTAGATCAGGGGGAACATGTAAAGGAGGAATAAGTACAGACTAAATAGGGTTATTAGATGAAGAAGAAAGAGATGGGGTCGACGGATTAGAAGATCCATGATAAGGAGTAAGATCGGCCACATTAAATACATGACCAATACCCATATTATTAGGAAGATCTAACTTATAAGTATTAACACTAATCTTCTTCTCAACTCGAAATGGTCATTTTCATTGAACTCTTGGTACATGCGATGAACATCTGCAGCAGACCTATAATTTTCATTGCTCAAATTAATTCTATCTTATCTCAGCATGCAAATTATGAATATGTCGTGCAAAAGTTTCAGCAGACTCACTAGATCTATATGCAGGGGGAATAGGAACAAGGTCAATAGGTTTCCTAGGCTGATAACCAGTGTAAATTTGAAAAGGACTCGTCCCAGTAGAGCGATTAACCGAACTATTATAAGCAAACTCAGCCATAAGCAAAACTATCCCAACTAGACACCGTCTCCTACAAGGCATCTCACCAAATCACCTAGACTCCTATAAACTACTTCAGTTTGACCATCCGTCAGTGGGTGATAGACAGTGGAAAA
Source organism: Panax notoginseng (assembly GCA_016801055.1). Taxonomy (NCBI): domain Eukaryota; kingdom Viridiplantae; phylum Streptophyta; class Magnoliopsida; order Apiales; family Araliaceae; genus Panax; species Panax notoginseng. The sequence goes on along the minus strand of CM029022.1, from coordinate 98,667,581 downwards.
TTTAAGTGTGGTATTTAGTTTCTTCCATAGGGTTTTCCAAAAAATAACTCATGAATTTAACATCTCTATCAGAAACTATAGACAAAGGCAAACCACGTAGCCTCACGATCTCATTAAAGAAAATTGATGCAATGTGTGAATCATCATTAGTTTTGTTGCATGGAATAAAATGTGCCATTTTAGATAAACGGTCCACGACAACAAAAACAGAATCATGACCTCTAGGGGTCCGCGGCAACTGTGACACCCCCAAATCCGGGTACTTTAATTTCCACATGATTTGGTGTTCACTATTCAAATATCATGTCTATCTACCCATAATAAATGAAAACGTAAATAGATAGAAATCAATCCTCTCCTTAAAGGGTTACATCATCTGAATTAATTACATCAATCCCAGGTCATACTAATCTTAAATCTTAACTGCGGAAACATAAACAATTTATAGTCTTACACAACATCAACATAAGTCTTAACAAATAAGTTCAACATCACATAAAACAAAGTCTTCATCACTTGTTAATCTTTTCCTTGCCCTTGCTAGTAGAAGACTCGTCGGATCTTTCGTTCTTAACTGCAATATTATTATTACGCAAGAGTGAGCACGATTGCCCACAAGTATAACAATAAAATAACAATATAATAACATGCGAGTGAATCAAAGACTTCTGAAATAAAACTCAACTTTTGAATCAAGAATGAATAACAAGAATCAAAAGAATTCTGAGGGTCATAAGACCTTGAACTATGTTCTAGGTATCAAGGGTTATACTTGAAACTTTTAACAGTCATAAGACTATGGATTCTTCTTCTCGTACTTAGGGGGATTAGCCCTTAGTACCGTATTGTGCACAATATCTTAACGCTAACGCATAAGTAATCCCTATACAGGGTTGTTCATCTCAGTTTGACATTAGAGTCCGCACCAAAGGAAGTTTGGTTTGGATAAATCAATAAGGGTTCTGAAATTTAGAACGTTAATCAACTATGGACTAGTTGAATCAATAAGGATTCGCTAGTCTAATAAGGTTCAACAATAAATGATATTTAAATTGAATAACAATCTCAAGAGGTATACAATAGAACAATTATTATATAACTGAATCATACTTTGAAAAGATAAATAATCTTTAATATAACAAATTGAACTTGATTAATAATAATGAGAATTTACTCGACGAAATTTATAAACTTGAATAATGATAACAAGGTTAGGAAACTTGCCTCGTGCGTAGATTACACGTTTATTATACAAGTTCCTTGATTTAATCCTACATACCATTCATATTCATAATACTAGTTAATTATAATGTAACTAATCATCACAAGTTCATTCTTTTTATCTAACTCGGATTATGACTACACTTAGTCAATTTATCAAACTTATTGTCACACAATTTACACCTCACGAATAATAAACTAACTATGCATTTAATAATTCAATTCACACTTAAATGCATTATTGACATGTTAAGAATCTATTTTAACATCTCATTATACTTCTAACATTTTTATGTTCATTAATTTAGGTTAATATCTCATTCATGGACTTGAACACTTAAAAAAATTCGTTTTTGAACATTTTGGAAAGTGGCGCTGCGGCGCCACTGTTGTGCTTATTCTTGGCGCTGCGACGCGGCGGCCCGACTCTTGGCGCTGCGGCGTGGGTATTAAGGCACGGGACTGGCGCCGCGGCGCGACGAACCAATAACAGTCTGCAACTCGCGAAAAATTGCAGAACATGGCCAAAATCTCCAATTAATTTATTTTTACACGAAATTAGACATACCCAAACACTGTAATACACATATAATCATTACTTAACCCTTCTAGCATGATTTTAACAAGTTAAACATATAATTTGCAGAATCAACACATGTAATTTACTGTTATTGGTGTTTTTTTTGAAAGTTTTGAATACAAAACATGAAAATCAATACTACGGGTTCGTTATAACACCGAATCCGTTTATTTAAAGTTTGGTCTCTTCGTTTTAATATACATAATCCTTTACAAGCATAAATTTATGATAAAACCTATGATAGATGTATTAAATTTAGTGCGTAAGGCCATATGGCAATATTTTCATACTCTGTAATTTTGTAGCAACAATATACGACGTATTTTCATGAAACTGATGATATGATTTATACAATATATATAATAAAACACGATATGATGACATCTTAACACATATATAAACCCATAATCCCTACCCTTTTCAATTACAGAAGTTTTAACAAAACTTTAAGCTATTTTCATGAAAAACTTAAACAACGTAAATAAAAATTGGGTTGGAGAAATTACCCAAAGCGTACAGTGTAGATTAGTAGGAATGATTCTTTCTCCTTTCTCAGACACTTCTTAAATCAAACAACTCTCAAGTTTCTCTCTGACAATTCTCAATCTCTCTCTGATTGTTTTTCTAGACTTAGCAAAGAATGAAAATAAAGAAGACGTATTAATTTTATAAAAGAAATTGAGCACAGAGTGGTGGTCAGTTACCCAGTAATGGTTAACTGCTCTCAACCTCCACTAAGGCCTCGTTTGGCAAGCCTTAAATGGCTCAAAAACCATTTAATTTAATAAATCCTTTATACCATAGTTTAATAATGTCACACCCATTTATACAATAACTCAAATATATTATTTAATTTAATTTGAATAAAATATAATAATTTCTCATTAGTTCACATAGTCATATAATTAATTTTCTCATTAATTATAAAGTAATATTAGGCTTATTAAATATTTCTTTTAATTCAATAAACTCACATAATTACATACTTTGAATAATAAAATTCTCCACATTAATTTAATAAATATAACACATAATTAAATTAATCTATCACAATTGCATCAATTAATTATTTAATCTAATAATTAAATCATCGAAAATATTTATTTAATTCAATAAATATTAAAATTAAATTATAAAATCTCGTTTGTCACATCTTTCCCCCCTTAAAAGGATTCTGTCCCCAGAATCACGACTCAATAAATTCGACCCGTTACATTCTCCCCCCTTACAAAGATTATGTCCCCAAAATCGCTTACACATAATTTAGTTAAATAAATGAGGGTAATTCTTCATCATATTCTCTTCGAGTTCCCACGTAGCTTTTTCAGCGTTGTGGTTCCTCCAAATTACCTTAACAGAAGGTATTACTTTATTTCTGAGAACTCGTTCTTTTCTGTCGACAATTTGAACATGAATTTCTTCGTAAGATAAGTCTTTTTCAAAATGTAGGGGTTCATATTTAATTACATGCTTGTAATCGGGTTTGTAGGGTCGTAATACAGAAACGTGGAAGACGTTGTGGACATTCTCGAGTGCTGGAGGTAGGGCTACCTCATACGCAACTTCTCCGATTCTTCGCAGTACTTCAAATGGTCCAATGAATCTTGGGCTTAATTTTTCTTTCTTTCCAAACCTGATCTTTCCCTTCCAGGGCGAGACCTTCAAGAATATATAACTACCCGATTCAAATTCAACATTTTTACGATGTGGATCGGCGTATTTCTTCTGCCTATCTTGAGCTCCTACCAGTCTTGTTCGGATCACTTTGACTATTTCTGCTGTCTGCTGTACTAATTCTGGGCTTAGTAAATTGTCTTTCGTCAACTTCATCCCAGTAAAGCGGAGTTCTGCACTTTCTGCCTTCATAGTTACGGCGCCACGGCGAGTCATGGCGGTAGCCGACTGCCTGGACGCCTAGGCGACCGCCATGGCATCCGTAAGGCGATAAGTTGTTTACAATGTACAATTTATGTTATTTATTTTACTTAACAAGTATATTGGCAATAAAATTTTATATACATTAAAACTCAAAACATAACACTATGGAATAACATTAAAGGCATAATTATTATAATACTTATCAATAACAATCCAAAAACAACTCACTTGATATTAAAAATTAGTAAAAGAAATGAAGAATTCAATAAACACCACATAGAAAATAAAGTTGCAACCAACCATCACAAATATGTAGTCTAATAACTAATAAAACACCACCATAGCAAGCCAAAATAATGTTTAGACTTTCTACACTAGTCTAGAAACATCATTCAATCAAAATCATCATAGAAAAGGTCATCTCCATCTCTTTCACGAGAACTACTCTCATTCAAAGGCGTAGGTGGTGGTCTTTCTTCAAAATCATCCTCCACATCTTCATCATCATTTAAAATTCTCTCTTCTTCATCAACTTCATTATCGGAGTCGGAATCTATCAACCTTGATTCCCTTGAAGTTGAACCTCCACCACGTCGAGAGTATGTCACTAGATTATTACTAGTATTAACACGAGCACTCCTTGAAAGATTGCAACCTTCAAGCGTGTTGGATGCACCGATTGCTCGATCCACATCATTCCATGTAAGATCCCCCGGGATGAACAACATCGGCATCATTATCGATCCATTCATTACCCCATTCAAAGTCATCAATGACTAATGGATCAAAATTATTGCCAAGTTCATGCCTCTTTTGGAACCTTGAGTCGATCTTTCGATTGTATTGGACATACACCAAGTCACTCAATCGTTTGTGTTCCAATCTATTCCTCTTTTTCGTATGAATCTAAAATAAATAGAACAAAAAATAATAATATTAATGATAAAATTTTAATAATAGTGAATGATTTATTACTTTTAAAATTTGAACTAACAATAAAAAGTACTTACAAACTCAAATGTACTCCAATTGCGCTCGCAACCGGAAGAAGAACAACAGAGGCCTAAATTTTTTTTTGCAAATGAGGATAGCTCAATAACTCGCGCTCCAAAAGCATTCCACCAATCAACTAGCAAACATTTAAAAGAAATATAAATATTTTTTAAAGGGAGGAAACGAAGAATGTATATAAATTATAATCATAATATCTTTATATATATTTTAATATACGTACGAGGATTCTTTATTTTCCGTTGCCTAATCACCATTTCTCTTGCAAAAGTATCGCGAGAAGCATCATAGTTGTCGGCTAGATTGCTTATCTTGTCTAGCAAATCTAACTCGGGCACCATCTTTGCAAGAACGTCATTGAAGTCATCTCGTAAAGCATTAGCAAACAACCGACGTTCCTCTTTGATATCAAAGTACTTGCCCGGATTGAGAAACAATGCAGTCCCATATAATTTTTGCTCCATTTGATTTTTCCATCGCCGCTCAACAATTTCAATCACCTTCTTATACAGTCTTTGTTTGTTATCAAATGCATCTTTGATTTTTTTCTTCGCGCATTCCATCGCAGTAATAACTTCAGGCATAGCAGGCTTCTCATCACTATCAACAATCCTCAAGACTATAAGAAGTGGCTGTGATGCCCTAATGCAATCCTTAACAGTATGCCAAAATGTTGTTGAAATAACAGTATCACATACTTTCTTCCCCGCTTCAGTAGCCGACAACTTTGATTTTGACCAATCCTCGTTGATGAACAAATGCCTCAATGCATCTTTATTCTTGTACAAACTCTGCATGGTGAGGAAAGTTGTAGCAAATCTAGTAACTGCGGGTCTCACAAGATCCCTCCCATTCGTTTTCTCCCTCATCGCACTAAGAAGACGACCATGTCTATAAATGAATGTTGTGATTCTCCTTGCATTTATGATTGTGGGCTGAAATTGCTTCAACTTGCTTATGTCCTCTAACATAAGGTCAAGGCAGTGAGCGGCACAAGGTGTCCAAAACAGTGTAGGTCTCCTCTCCAATTAGTATATGTCCCGCTGCCTTGTAATTAGAGGCATTGTCTGTGACCACCTGAACAGCATACTCGGGGCCAATTTTCTCGATCTTGCTATCAAGTAGATTTGCCAACATTGTGGCATCTTGAGACTGGCTGGAGGCATTAACAAAACCCATGAAATAAGTCCCCTCCGGACTATTAACAAGGAAATTCAACAAGTGTCTTCCCCTCTTATCTGTCCAACCATCCGACATGAGTGAGCAGCCGTATTCCTTCCAAGCCACTTCATGTTTCTTCTTTAAGTCATCGGTTTTCTTCTTTGCCTTCTCAAGTAAAGGAACCCTCAACTCGTGATATGTTGGAGGCTTGAAACCCGGCCCATATTACCCTATGGACTCGACCATTACTTCAAATCTCCTTGAATTTGCAGCATTGAATGGTATGCCACATTCGTAAAAAAAGTCGGCAACGTGCATTTGGACTCTCTCCTTTTCCTCCGGTGTCCTCAAACGACTTTCAATACTCGTTTGGCTCAAACACTTGCTATGCCTCTCCTCTAAAACTCTTCGGGAGTCTTCTTTAGAAGTGCTTCAACCCTCTTAGCTTTTGGTTGTGGATTTTTGAATTGAAATACAACATTCTTCCTTTTAGAAGCCGTCCCAGAACTTGGGATAGTATTAGAAGAGGTATTGGAAGCCATGGTTGGAGATGATTGTTCTTCTTGCACTTCTACTATATCATCATCATCTAGCTCAAGTGGCTTGTTCCTCTTTCTACTATTCAAAGCTGTTTGCATCTCCTTCATAATTTCTGTTGTTGTTTTGAAACACTTAGCTACATCTCCATAATTTTCGGCTAGATGTTGTTTGAGTCTTTTGATGCCCGAATGACATTTCTTCCCACAAAGTATACATTGCACGACATCCTTATTACTTAAATCCGGCCAATATCCATATTTTCAACCCGGATCGTTCGATTTAGCTTTTCTTTTGGGGTCCTTCGTTATATCATAATTATCGGCCCCCGAACTTTCCGCCATTTTATTATCTACACAATACAATCAAATAAAAAAATTTAAGACAAACATATAATAATATTTATATAGAATTCACAATCTCATAATGCACCCACATATATATAGTGATATCAAATAACTAATAATAGTTCAAAATAATAGTAGTAATAACTAATAATAGTTTAAAATAATAGTAGTTAAGGTCAAAATTATTACTAACAGTCATACATTATAATTCATATGTACCTGCTAAAACTAAAAAAAAGATATGATATAATTAATAGAAATGAATGATTTGGAAAAAAATAAAGCCAAACAGTTTACATAACAAGTTAAAGCCAACAGAAATGAATGATTAGAAAGAAAAAAAAAACCCAAACAAGTATACAGTTGAAGCCAAACTGGTATTAGTATTACAATTTACAGTCAATATTCTAATACTCAATGCTCAACAGCAAATATTCTAATATTCTAATATTACAGCCAAACAGGTATATCTAATATTCTAATTATATATATATATATATATATGTAATATTATAATTATACATATATATATATATATGTATAATTATAATATTACATATATATATATATATTTATATATGTATAATTATAATATTATAGAGACCCAACAACAAATATTATATTTATGTATAACTATAACTATAATATATATAGAATATTACAGAATGCAAAGCATAAAAGCTTAAAAAAAAACCCAAAGCTTATGTTTTAGCAAGAGTGACCAGAAAAAGAAAAAGAGAAGAGGGAAGATCGGAAAAGGGGAAGGCTGCGATTTACCTGCCGATCTGCCAACTGCCGATTGCCAACTCGCGACTCGCTTCCTTCTTCAATCTCGCTGCTGTGTCCTGTCGCTGTCGCTCGCTCGCTCTCGGTAGGTGCAATCTCTGTCTTAGCTCTTGCCTCTCTGTCAGTCGGTCGATGTTCTCGGTCGATGTTCTCACTTCTAATCGATCGATCGATCGACTTTCGTATTGTTTGTTTTATTATTTATGTTCCTTTTGGTTTGCGATGTCGTTTTTTTTAGACCCAGTTCAGATTTGGCCATTTGGGTCGACCCATAGAGGTCAAGTTGTCACCTTTCTGTCCAAGTCGGCGAAGTTGTCGTCGTTCGGCAGAAGTCGACGCCTTTTTCTTTAGGCGCTCGCCTTTCCGTCATCGTCCAAGTCGTCGCTCGCCTTACCTGTTCACCACCGACTTGTCGACTAGGCGTCGCCTAGGCGACAACTTAACAACTATGTCTGCCGTATAACGCTTCATAAGGCGACATGTCAATACTAGTGTGGTAACTGTTGTTGTAGCCGAACTCTATAAGCGGTAGGTGATCGTCCCAATTTCCTTTAAAGTCCATTACACAGGCTCTTAGCATATCTTCTAATGTCTGAATCGTTCTCTCGCTCTGTCTATCTGTCTGAGGGTGGTATGCTGTACTCATTCGCAATTGCGTACCCATGCATTCCTGTAAACGTTACCAGAAGTTCGATGTAAAGCGCGGATCCCTATCGGAAACAATTGACACCGGAACTCCGTGTCGCGAAACAATCTCTTTCACATATAACCTCGCTAACTGATCTAAGTTGAATCTGATTTTGATCGGAAAGAAGTGTGCGGATTTCGTCAGTCGGTCAACGATAACCCATACTGCGTCATAGCCTTTCTGAGTTGTCGGAAGGCCAACCACGAAGTCCATTGTAATATGTTTCCATTTCCATTCTGGGATTTCCAACGGTTGTAGCAATCTACTCGGTCTCTGATGTTCTGCTTTCATTTTCTGACAGGTTAGACATTTGGCAACACACTCTGCAACATCTCGTTTCAGATTAGGTCACCAGAAATGTTGTCGAAGATCTTGGTACTACCAGGGTAAATCGAATATCGTGAGCTATGAGCCTCGCTCAAAATGTCTTCCTTAATCTCTGGTACTGGCGGTACCCAAATTCTACTCTCAAATCTCAGTATTCCTTCTTTGTCCGTCTTAAATCTCGGTTCAGTTCCTTCAGATATCTTCCTTATCACCTTTTTGCATTCATCGTCCTGAAGTTGAGCCTCCTTAACTTTATCCAGTAGGGTTGTACCAGATTGCATTTGAAACAGCTTTTCATCAATTTCCTTAGGATACTTCACTTCCAATTCTAACTTCTCCATGGCCGAAATTAACTCCTGAGCAGTCAACATCATCAACTTCTCCCGACCCTTTCTACTTAAGGCGTCGGCAACCACGTTTGCCTTACTCGGATGGTATAAAATCTCACAATCGTAGTCTTTAATTAATTCCAACCATCTTCTTTGGCGCATATTCAATTCTTTCTGTGTAAAAATATATTTCAGACTCTTGTGGTCTGTATATATTTCACACTTCTCCCCATAGAGATAGTGCCTCCAGATTTTCAACGCAAAAACCACTGCAGCTAACTCCAAGTCGTGGGTTGGATATCCCTTCTCGTAATCTTTTAATTGTCGTGATGCATACGCAATGACTGCCGTTTTGCATTAGCACATAGCCAAGTCTTTTATGCGACGCATCACTATAAACAACAAAATTTCCTGTATCGTTCGGAAGAGACAACACAGGTGCTGTACTCAACCTCTTCTTCAATTCTTGAAAGCTTTCCTCACACTTCTCCGTCCAAACAAATTTCACAACTTTTCGAGTCAAATTCGTTAACGGAGTTTCGATCTTGGAAAAGTCTTGAATGAATCTTCTGTAATATCCTGCCAATCCAAGAAAACTTCGTACTTCCGACGGCGTCCTCGGCTGATCACAGTTAATCACGGCTTCGACTTTGGATGGATCTACCGAAATTCCATTGTTATCGATCACGTGCCCAAGAAATTGTACTCGCTCGATCCAAAATTCGCATTTCGAAAACTTGGCATACAACTTCTTCCTTTTCAACACTTCCAACGTTAATCTCAAATGCTCTTCATGTTCTTCCTTAGTTTTCGAATATACCAAAATATCATCTATAAATACCACTACGAACTAGTCCAAAAACGGCTTGAACACACCATTCATTAGTCCCATAAATGCTGCAAGAGCATTCGTTAGACCAAACGACATTACTAAAAATTCGTAGTGACCATATCGTGTTCTGAACGCTGTCTTCGGTACATCCTCTGGTCTCACCTTCAGTTGATGATAACCACTCCTCAAGTCTATCTTTGAAAAGTATTTTGCTCCCTTCAATTGATCGAACAGGTCGTCAATCCTCGGTAATGGATATCTATTCTTAATTGTGACCTTATTCAGTTCTCTATAATCGATGCAAAGACGCATCGTTCCGTCCTTCTTCTTCACAAACAACACCGGCGCTCCCCACGGCGATACGCTTGGTTGAATGTACTTCTTGTCCAGTAATTCTTGTAGTTGTACCATCAATTCTTTCATTTCAATTGGTGTCATTCGATACGGTGCCTTCGATATTGGAGCCGTTTCTGGAGCCAAATCGATCACAAATTCGACCTCTCTATCTGGCGGAAGTCCTGACAAATCGTCCGGGAATACGTCTGCGAAGTCCCTCACTACTCTCCTCTACTTTCGGGTTCTCTTTACGACTGTCGACTATGTAAGCTAAATATTTTACACAGCCTTGTCTTAGCAACTTCCTGGCCTGCATCATCGTCAGACAACTCGCTTGTCTAGGCGACTTGCTACTATAAAACACACAACCTTTGACGGAGTCATAAGGTTAATACGCTTCTTCTGACAATCAATTACAGCCTCATAATTAAATAATCAGTCCATTCCCAAGATAACGTCAAATTCCCCAAGTCGAATAGGGATAAAATCTACGTTTATGATATTACCCTTAATGTCCACTCTACAGTTCTTATGTACATACTTAACAAGGATTATTTCTCTATTCGCAATTTCTATGTTCATGGGGTGTTCCAACTATCTTTAGGCAATTCTAAATTCTTAGCAAAGTCATCGGATATAAATGAACAAGTAGCACCCGAATCAAATAATACATAAGCATTAACTCTATTGATCGGAATGAAACCTGACACCACATCACGAGACTGAGCTGCATCCTGCACCGTCATGTTGAATGTCCTGGCGGTCGGTCGGTTGGTTGCGGTTGGTCCTGTGATGGTCCAAGCGCTTCACCACTATTTTCCCGGTTTCCTCCTGATCCTGCTCCTCCAGATCCCTTCATAGGACAATCCCTTGCAAGATGATCCTTTGAGCCACAGGTGAAGCAGGCACCCTTCTTTGGGTTAGGACAGTTAGGTGCTATGTGGCCTTCTTGACCACAATTGTAACACACTCGTTTACCTTTCATACAAACTCCCAAATGAGCTTTCCCGCAGGTCGGGCATGCTTCGATCCTTTTCTTCTGACCTCCTTGTTGATTTTCAGATGATGAGTTGTCAGACCACCTTCTCTTCTGATTATTACTACCTCCTGTGTTACTTCCACTAGCCTTGTTGATTCCTTCATTTTCATTCTTCTTCTTCTGATCCTGATTATATTTGGTTACCGCATCGCTTCCACCTTCACCCCAGCGAATGTCTTCAACTGAAACATCTACACCTTACTATACAACCACGACTTCAGTCCTTGTTCGAACCTTCTTGCTTTCCTCTCATCCGTGTGCACTTGATATGTGGCAAACCTAGCCAACTCATTGAATCTTGCCGCATAGTCTGGTACGGACATATTCCCCTGTTTCAACTCTAGAAACTGAACCTCCATTTGGTTCTGCGAACTGGTCGGGAAATACATCTCGAAAAACATTTCCTTGAACCTCTCCCATGTGATCATACCTTCTCCTCCACGGACCTTGTTTGCTTGCCACCAATAACTGGCTTCGGATTTCAGCATAAACGTTGCGAAAGCGGTCTTTTGGTCCTCTCTGACTCTAGCAACATCGAAAACCTTCTCCATCTCCATAACCCAAGTCTGAGCTTCTATTGGGTTCATGGAACCTTTAAATTCTGGCGGTCCCACCGCCTTGAAATCTTTGAACGTTGTATTCGGTTGAGCTTGAGGTTGATTATTCATCTCTCCCGCTAGTAAATTTACCAATTGCTGAACGGGGTTAGCATTGGCGTTGTTGTTCGTTGATTCTTCCTGAGCCGGTTGACGGTTTTGTCTTCTTCTCGGCGGCATATTTCTGTTAAAATATACACTTATTAAATTTTTATTAAATTCTCTAAATAGTTAAGGCTTAACTCAACAAATTAACATAATCACTCAACACATTATCTTAAACAACTTGATATATTTATTCAAATCGAAAGTTTTAACATCAAACGATAGCATCACTGCTATTTACATCAACTATCCCGAGATAAAGAATCTGCAGGATTTAAAACATTAAAATATTCCTTTGTTTATAAACACATCAGAATTTACATCTAAATACCAGATAAGTTTTCACATAATTAAACAAATCCTATCACTACCTGTTAAGGCGCCGAATAGCCTTAATACGTTACTCTTCCATGATGCGAGACATCGTCCTACGATCTAGCATATACGATGGTAGTCCTTCAAACTGAATTGGGTATCTCATAACTCGATCTTGGGCCTCATCCATTGTGTTTTGTAATGTAGAGTACGTCTCCCCAAGCTTAGCCTTCTTCGCACGACAATCCTCTTCTGCAAGATTAGCACGCCGTGATTCTCTTACCTAGCCCTCCTCTGCAATGGTCAGCCTTTCTGAGCTCTCTTTCAGTTCATTCTTCAACTTTTCTATTTCTTCGGGCTTCTCCTCGGTTTGACCCTTCTCGTGAACCAAATCCCACTCCATGTTTTCCAGACGTGTGTGAAGAGTCGCAACCTCCCTATCCTTCTGCTCGATGGTAATCTGTTGAATAATCGTCCGCTCAGTCAAATCCTGGACAGTGTTACTTAACTCTACGTTACGGTCATATAGCTCATCGTACATATCAGCATTGATGGAGTTCGGTGGGAACTCCTCTTCTTTCTCTTCCTCCTCATGATCCTCCTCTGGATCAGTCTCAGGCTCATGCTCCTGACCTACGACAGTGATCAACGGAGATTACTCTCTCTGTACCAACTGCTCCCTAACGACATGAATGTCTCGGGGCTCTTCCTCTGTAGGTACTCGGGGTTCCTCCTCCCCAGCTCGACTAGCTCCTCCAACATCCGACATCCTGACAACACAGTTTCAAGTTTTAGTTACTAAGTCGTACTAGTGAGCACATAATTTAACACAAATACATAAAGTCTTTTATTATCTTCAATGAATTAAGAAATTCATCTCTTAGAACTCGATAATAGTTTTCCATCACTATGTTCTTCTTAGAAAGCTACTACCTAAGGTTGTTCCCCCACATAAGGTTCATAACCTACAGCTCTGATACCAACCTGTGACACCCCAAAATCCGGGTACTTTAATTTCCACATGATTTGGTGTTCACTATTCAAACATCATATATCTATCTACCCATAATAAATGAAAACGTAAATAGATAGAAACCAATCCTCTCCTTAAGGAGTTACATCATCTGAATTAAATACATCAATCTCAGGTCATACTAACCTTAAATCTTAATTGCGGAAACATAAACAATATATAGTCTTACACAACATCAACATAAGTCTTAACACATAAGTTCAACATCACATAAAACAACAAGTCTTCATCACTTGTTAATCTTTCCCTTGCCCTTACTAGTAGAAGGCTCGTCGGATCTTTCGTTCTTAACTGCAATATTATTATTACGCAAGAGTGAGCACGATTGCCCACAAGTATAACAATGAAATAACAATATAATAACATGCGAGTGAATCAAAGACTTCTGAAATAAAACTCAACTTTTGAATCAAGAATGAATAACAATAATCAAAAGAATTCTGAGGGTCATAAGACCTTGAACTATGTCCTAGGTATCAAGGGTTATACTTGAAACCTTTAACAGTCATAAGACTATGGACTCTTCTTCTCGTACTTAGAGGGATCGGCCCTTAGTACCATACTGTGCACAATATCTTTAACGCTAACGCATAAGTAATCCCTATACAGGGTTGTTCATCTCAGTTTGACATTAGAGTCCGCACCAAAGGAAGTTTGGTTTGGATAAATCAATAAGGGTTCTGAAATTTAGAACGTTAATCAACTATGGACTAGTTGAATCAATAAGGATTCGCTAGTCTAATAAGGTTCAACAATAAATGATATTTAAATTGAATAACAATCTCAAGAGGTATACAATAGAACAATTATTGTATAACCGAATCATACTTTGAAAAGATAAATAATCTTTAATATAACAAATTGAACTTGATTAATAATAATGAGAATTTACTCGACGAAATTTATAAACTTGAATAATGATAACAAGTAAGGTTAGGAAACTTGCCTCGTGCGTAGATTACACGTTTATTATACAAGTTCCTTGATTTAATCCTACATACCATTCATATTCACAATACTAGTTAATTATAATGTAACTAATCATCACAAGTTCATTCTTTTTATCTAACTCGGATTATGACTACACTTGGTCAATTTATTAAACTTATTGTCACACAATTTACACCTCACGAATAATAAGCTAACTATGCATTCAATAATTCAATTCACTCTTAAATGCATTATTGACATGTTAAGAATCTATTTTAACATGTCATTATACTTCTAACATATTTTTATGTTCATTAATTTAGGTTAATATCTCATTCATGGACTTGAACACTTTAAAAAATTCGTTTCTGAACATTCTGGAAAGTGGCACTGCGGCGCCACTGTTGTGCTTATTCTCTGCGCTGCGGCGTGGTGGCGCTGCGGCGCGGGTATTAAGGCACGGGACTGGCGCCGCAGCGTGGCGAACCAGTAACAGTTCTGCAACTCGCGAAAAATTGCAGAACATGGCCAAAACCTCCAATTAATTTATTTTTACACGAAATTAGACATACCCAAACACTGTAATACACATATAATCATTACTTATCCCTTCTAGCATAAGTTTAACAAGTTAAAACATATAATTTGCAGAATCAACACATGTAATTTACTGTTCTTGGTGTTTTTTTGAAAGTTTTGAATACAAAACATGAAAATCAACACTACGGGTTCGTTATAACACCGAATCCGTTTATTTAAAGTTTGGTCTCTTCGTTTTAATATACATAATCCTTTACAAGCATAAATTTATGATATAACCTATGACAGATGTATTAAATTTGGTGCGTAAGGCCATATGGCCATATTTTCATACTCTGTAATTTTGTAGCAACAATATACGATGTATTTTCATGAAACTGATGATATGGTTTATACAATATATATAATAAAACACGATATGATGACATCTTAACACATACATAAACCCATAATCCCTACCCTTTTCAATTACAGAAGTTTTAACAAAACTTTAAGCTATTTTCATGAAAAACTTAAACAACGTAAATAAAAATTGGGTACAGTGTAGATTAGTAGGAATGATTCTTTCTCCTTTCTCAGGCACTTCTTAAATCAAACAACTCTTAAGTTTCTCTCTGACAATTCTCAATCTCTCTGATTGTTTTTCTAGACTTAGCAAAGAATGAAAATAAAGAAGACGTATTAATTTTATAAAAGAAACTGAGAGCAGAGTGGTGGTCAGTTACCCAGTAATGGTTAACTGCTCTCAACCTACACTAAGGCCTCGTTTGGCAAGCCTTAAATGGCTCAAAAACCATTTAATTTAATAAATCCTTTATACCATAGTTTAATAATGTCACACCCATTTATACAATAACTCAAATATATTATTTAATCTAATTTGAATAAAATATAATAATTTCTCATTAGTTCACATAGTCATATAATTAATTTTCATTAATTATAAAATAATATTAGGCTTATTAAATATTTCTTTTAATTCAATAAACTCACATAATTACATACTTTGAATAATAAAATTCTCCACATTAATTTAATAAATATAACACATAATTAAATTAATCTATCACAATTGCATCAATTAATTATTTAATCTAATAATTAAATCATCGAAAATATTTATTTAATTCAATAAATATTAAAATTAAATTACAAAATCTCGTTTGTCACAGTAACTCCAAGACAAAATCCATGCTAATATCCTTCCAAGGAGCATGGTGTACTGACAAAGACATATAACCCCGTGTTTTGCTTCTTGCCCTTAGCAGTTTGACACGTGCGACACTCGATCGGAAACAGTATAAGCTACATCCCTCTTGAGGCTAGGCCAAAAGAACCTATCCTCCATAATCGCAATGGTCTTATCATGACCAAAATGACATTCGATCCCTCCCGCATGTAACTCCCAAACTAGATGGTCATGTATAGACGTGTTAGGAATACACAAATGGGTGTCCTTAAAAAAATACCCATCATGGATATGAAAATCGCTTGAGGCTGGTTCATTAGAATTCTGTAGGTTACTATATGTCTCTCTAAAGTCACGACAAGAAGGGTACTCATGGATAATACTCTCAAACCAAATAACCTTCCCACTCAAAGTGTTAAGGAGAATAGATACCCTACTCAACGCATCAGCGATTTTGTTCTCTACCCCTCGACAATGCTTTAGGACAAAAGAATAATCCTAAAGAAACTTAATCCACTTAGCGTGTCGATGACTCAATTTCTTCTGAGAGTATATACTGAAGTGCCTGATGATTGGAGTATTGCACAAACTCCTTAGGCAACAAATAGTATCTCCAATACCTAAGTGCCTGAACTACAATATAAAACTCTATCATAGGTAGAATACCTTTGTCGGGCCTCATTTAGTTTCTCATTAAAGAATGCAATAGGATGACCCTCTTGACTAAGTACTCCCCCTATTCCTAAGCCGGAAGTGTCACATGCTACCTCAAAGACCTTGCTAAAATATGGTAGCGCGAGGACAGGTGCCTGCGTCAACTTGTTCTTAATCTCCACAAAGGCTTTGGCAGCCGATTTAGACCAAACAAACTCCTCTTTCTTTAAGTAATTAGTGACGGGAGCCATAATGGTACTAAATCCCCTAATGAACCTCTTGTAAAAAGTAGCAAGTCCATGGAAGCTTCTAGCTTCATGTATATTAGAATGTTCTGGCCACTCTTTAATAGCCTTGACCTTTTCAGGGTCAACAGAAACCGCATATTTGGAGACAACAAACCCAAGAAATATGACGGATTCTTGCACGAAGGAACATTTTTTTAGACTAATATAAAGTTTCACACTGGAGAGTGGACAAAACTTTGCACGAAGGAACACTTTCAGATTAATATAAAGTTTCACGCTGGAGAGTGGACAAAACTTGGCGCAAGTGAAGTAAGTGTTCCTCTTGAGTGTGACTATAAATGAGGATGCCATCAAAATAGACCACTACAAACTTGCCAATAAAAGACCGCAATATCTGATTCATGACTCTCATAAAGGTGTTAGTGCATTGGTTAGACCAAAAGGTAGGACTAACCATTCATAAAGGCCATCACTAGTCTTAAAGGCAGTTTTCCAATTGTCTCCCTCGCGGATGCAGACTTGGTGATATCCACTCCGTAGATGTATTTTGGTGTACACACGAGCTCCTCTCATCATATCTAACATGTCATCAAGCCTAGGTATAGGAAACCTATACTTGACGGTGAACAAAGTTCCATCAGCCTTAGGGGTAAACAAAGCTGGCACTGCACAAGGACTAAGACTCTCGCGCACAAAACCCTTGCTCAACAAATCACCTACTTGGCATCTCATCTCCTCTTGGTCCTTAGGGTTCATCCTATAATAGGGTAGCTTAGGTAAAGAAGACCCCGGTACGAGGTCAATAGCATGTTGTATATCCGTAAGAGGAGGTAATCCGCTAGGTAACTCACTAGGTATCACATCAGCAAACTCATGGAGAATCTGCCTAACATCACTAGATTCGACATTACTACTCTTCTCAGGAACGTCCCTAACCCCTCTAGCCAAAACAACGTACACAACCTTCTCCTCTCTCACACTTTTCTCAAAGGCCTTCTGACCAAGGATATAGAGATATTTGGATTCTTGTGTAGGCGTATTATTTTCTTTTGGTTGACCCTTGGGAGACACTCGTGGTCTCACATGCGCTAAAGTAATCTTCTACCGCTTGTGTGTGAGTACATAAGTATTCGATTTCCCATAATGTGTCACATCAAGATCATATAGCCAAGTTCGCCCTAAAAGAATGTGTGCAACATCCATAGGAAGGAAATCACATCAAACTTTTTCCTCATATCCCTTGAGGTGGATCGGCACTAGACACCTATGTGTCATAGGAATAAATGTCTTATTGACTCAAGAAACACTATAAAGTTGGGGGTGTGGTTCTGCCTTTTAACTTTAATCGTTCCACAACTGTCTTGGCAACCACATTTAAACAACTTCCTCCATCAATGATTAGCTTGGAAGAGATTCCACCACCTCTGCTATATGTTTGAAATATGACAATTCTCTTCTAATCTTCCTCCTTTTATAAGACTAGCGAAGATGCACCTCATAACATTCAAGGGTTGATCAACTTGTTCAAAGTGTGCATCTGCTTCATCTTCCGTGTAATATTCATCCTCCACTTCACTCTCCCTCGGCTCATTTTCTTCACCATGCCCTTCATTAACTCGGTGTTTGTTAGGGCACTCAAAGAACTTGTGGCCAAGTTTCTTGCAGGAGAAACACCTATCCCTGCCAGTAGGCTTGGGTACTGGAGTACCCTTCCCTAGTCTAGGGTCCCGATTTGGTCCACTCACGGTATTATTAGCCCTAGAATTATCTTAAGATGTGGAAAAGGACCTGCCTTGTGGGGCATAGCGTCCACTAAATTGGCCTGGATAAGAGGTCACTCTTCGAAAAGAGGATCTTTTCACATTGTATTCCTGATCTAAGGCGGTCTGGTAAGCATCATCTACGTAAGTGAGTTGGGTTGGAAAATTTTGAAATTTAATATCATCTCTCAACCCTTCCTTAAACCTAATGATAGTCAATCTCGTTTCCTCAATTAGCTCACAACGCTCCATTAGCTCCCTATACCTATTGACATAATCAGAGATAGACAAATTGCCTTGCTTCAGATTTGTCAACTGTTCAAGCATCCTATCCTTGTGACCGGTGGGTAGATAATATTTTCGGAGACGTGCTTTCATTTCTGCCCAGTGCCTAATAGGTGGATCCCTCAAACACTCAATGTTTCTCTCAACACTAGCCCAATACAAACTCGCTTGTTTGACTAATTTCATCTTGGCAAAGCGAACTCTTCGCTCATCGGACATCTCATACCAATCGAAAAAATTATCCATACTGGACAACCAATCAAGGAAGACATTAGGATCAGACCTACAGTCAAACTCGGGTGCATCAACCTTAATTTTTCTAGTGTCATCATCATAACCTCGGTCATAAGGCTCGACATTCCTAGGGCCATGGTTCCCATAATCTATAGGTTCACGGTATCCATGAGGTTCACGATATCCATAATCTCTAGGTTCACTATAGCCATCATCCCTACGTTCACCATACCCGACGTCTTGATTTCTACGGTCTCGTCTCTCGGGGTAATCAATATTTCGAGGTAAGGTTTTGGTACTCAATATCTCTAGGCTCAAGGTGTTCCCTTCGCCTATTCAGTTCAAGTTCTCCCTTAGGTATCTCTTCATTAACGGGATTGTCATCATTTCCCGCATTTTCCCTATAGGCTCAGGTAAATGTTGTGTTCGTCGGTCAACGACTCGAACCCTCCCATATACCATAACAAGTTCCTCTGACCTATCATCCATACGCATTTCCAAATTAGCCATACAGTTTTTCATATTAGCCATTTTAGTGAGTAAGAGGTCTAATTTGTCGTTCATTGTTTGGCCATATTGGGTTCCACTATGGGTCATCATGATGCAAATGCAATACTGAGATAATTATTTGTAGCAAGTAAATTATAACCTACAGCAAATGTAATTGCAGTTTCCAAAATATCAACACTCACGACTAAATGATGTACCACTAGTAGGAATAATGTGCAATTTAAGAGAATAAAACCAAACGAGGTTTGAAATTTTTTTGTACTAAGCAACGAGTAAAGAAAATCCAAGTAATTGAAGTACTTATCCTATATTTTGCAAAAAAAAATTAAGAGCAGCTTTTGTACCTTTTTTTTTAATAGACCTAACTGAATATAAACTATGAAACAAGGGCAAAAAGATAACAAGTTTAAGGGAACAATCAGAGTATATATTGAAGTGGCCAGAAACTATGAGGATGGAATGGTAACTAAGCAAACAAAATAGAATAGGCTTAGTATTACGAATTAGGAAAGCGACCGAAGAAAATTTTCTTTTAGGGTACCTCCCTTGTTTCTAAAACAGAACAGCAGTAGCAGCGATAAAGATGCAATTGAGGTGAGAGTTCAGCGACGGCAACGCTTGGACACGGAATCACAGCGGCTTGTAAGGTACGTAGTGTGCTCTTTTCTCCTTCTCGTTCGCTATCCTCTTTTCTGATTCTTCTTCTCCTTTCTTTCTTTCTCTACTCTTCTTCATCGATCCCCTTTTCTTTCTCTCTTTTTTTTTTGGATCTGTGCTGGTGGGGTTGCGACCAGTGTTACTGGGCATGATGGTGATGGGTCTCGAATGTCTTGATTTGGGTTGGGTCCGAGTTGGGTCGACCCGGCTCGAGGTTGACGCATTGATGTTGTTGTTGCAGCGGTGGTGATGGGGTTTAATATGATTGTAGCAGTGGCTGGCTTTGTTGTTGATGACGACGACGAAGGACAAGGCGAGGCAGATTTGATTCGATGTAGACAATATCGCGACGATTCTGGTGCGAGATGTTTTCAGCGAGACTTCTGACGATGAACAATGATTTTGAAAGCCATTCCCCCAAGGTTAGGCTCTGATACCAAAAATGATGTAGGACAATTTATAAATTGAATTCTGCGATTGATTGATGTATGAATAAGACTAGAATCTAAGCTTTAGGGTTTAGAGTTTCAACTAAGCGTCTATTAACTTTAGAAAGATATCTCCACGATATAGTTAAAGCCAATAATAATTATAATGTCCTCCCAAGGAGAATTACATCGGTATTTAAATAAAACAAAACAATTCTAAATTGGACTAATAACAAAAATACCCCAACTAATTACAACAAATTCATAATAATGACAAACAAATTCATATTATTTACAGCCATAAAAAATAATATTGTTTGCCATATAATGGTGTATAGAATACAGATTTAAGTGGGGCTTCAAGGACACATTCTTCTTAGACAAATGTACTTTGATAATATATCTAATATCTTTATCTAGTGTGGCTATGTAATTTTGAGCTATAACATATACTTCGGTCTCTATCCATGACAACAGTTTGTATGTTGAAACCGAAAATTAAGACAAGGTTGTTAGATTATCTTAGGGGTTTGGTTCCCTTAAAGAATAAAGAATTGTTGCAGATCGTGTTAGAGGAGTGATCATTCTTAACTTCATGTCTCAAAAGAATTATTTATTACGATTCTTGCCAGTTTCTGAATCTCTTCCTCAATTATAGTCAACCAATTTGTGCCATAACTCATCAAAATGTTTTATCTAAAGTAAAAAAGAAAACATCAAATGGTTAAACCATTAATTCACTTCCAAATTATATCCCAATATGTCATCCCCTTATAATCGCTGTTATATCATAGTTATAATATTGTTATTGCATGTTAGGCTTGCGTATGTAGTGGCGATGCTGTGTGCTGTGGATATGGTTTGAACTTATTGATATCTTATCATTAAATTTTCAGGGGGTATGGTGGTTTTGGCGCTCTTGGGCACTCGGTTTATCATAGAGAACTGTTCCCTAGATTGGTGGAAGGTTGTTGGGATTCAGATATACGTCATATTGCGACCAGTGGAACACATACTGCTGCCATCACTGAATCAGGTTAGAGACAGCTTCTTTCTTATTCGTAGCATTCTTAGTGATTTATACGCTTCCCGAAGCTATTCTATTTTTTGAGCGTTCCAATGTGGACCAACAGATTTGGGCTTAGAAAATATATAATTATAAGATTTTTTTTTTTGTGGAGTTTGTCGGCCAACATAATTAGTAGAGGGAAACTGTTATCTTGTTCCCCCTTCTTTTTCTTTCTCCTATTCTTGTTTTTTCTCCTCTTCTACTATAAGAAAGCAGTGTATTTTTGAAATTTAAGTGGTCTCCTGTTCTTGGGTTTAAATTTGACAAATTGCCTAATTTGATTTAGATTTAGATTATAACTCCCCTTCAGTTGCAAATGACATTTAGAAAGTGCATTATTATTTCCATATGACATGCCTTACTATATATAAACATGTTGGAAAGGCTTCTTATAGAATATTATGACATCCTGAAAATAAGAGGGGGAAAGAAGGAAATATCAACATGAGGCATGAAGACTCATAATTGTTTGTTGGTATTTGGTAATTATGTTATCAATGATGTTATGTGGTTTGATATTAGTTTCCTGCTTTATGTGTCTGCGAGTCTCTTGCATGCTGGGAAATGCGAAGGCATTGAATTAATAAGTTAGTTATTACTATTTTTTAACTTTGGCCTTTGCATTGATTTGAATATTTGATTTAGGTGATCTTTATACTTGGGGTCGAGATGAAGGAGAAGGTAGACTGGGCCTTGGTCCTGATCGAGGCCCAGATCAGGCAGGTGGACTTAGCATCCCTTCCAAAGTAAAAGCTTTACCTGTGCCTGTGGCTGCTGTTTGTTGTGGTGGATTTTTCACAATGGCATTGACGGAGGATGGACATCTTTGGAACTGGGGAGGTAAATTATTATGTGTATTTATTTTTTTGGCTAAGGGAGGTAAAATTATGTCATTTCTTTTTAATATTTTCTTATCCTTTCATGTGGTATTCAGTAGTGTGGATTATAGGAAGAGTATTCCATGCTTTACCTGGTTTATTGAGTTTGAGTATCAGATCTTTACGTTTGGCTGCTCCAACATGAAGCAATATGGTGTTTTAGGAAGTTGAGACGAATGTCTAGTAACCGAATCCCGAATCTCAGAGATATAGGTGTTATTTACTGGTTTAATGTGTTACTCCCTCTCCGAATTGAGGGCCATCTTTTAAAACATGTATGGCACATATTTTAATACATGCCATTATTAGATGTCATATTTTATTTAGTATTTCAATATTATACTTTAAAGGCTAAAGAATAACACCACTTTTTGATGGCACTGAGTTTGGGAACTATTATTATTATTGTTCTTTTTTTGGCTTAAATAAATATCGGTACACTGAATTAGGCCTCTCATTGCACTTTGGTACGTTTCATTTCAATTTTTTCAATCAAGGAATTCTACTCCCAATTTATTTCAATTTCGTCTTATTGAACCTGCCACGTCTAAAATTAATGACATGGACTGTACATGTGGCAAATGATTGCTTATGTGGATTAAGATCTTTACGGTAAATGCATAGGGCAAAACTGTGACTAACCATTACAATTTATAGATACGTATTAAAAACATTTTTTTAAATATTAAAATATTTATGACAGCTAAAACCCGCTGAAAATAAATGGGGTTCTTTTGCATCACATCCTAGGAAAAGATGGCCCATGCTGAAAATATGAAATATTTTTTCATTCCCTACCAAAAACAAATCTATTACATCATGTACAAAGAAATTGGAAGACTACAGGACCAAGTAGTACTAGGAGACCAGGCAAAGTTGGGGACCAAGTAGGCTTGGGGCCCAAGTTTGACTAACAAGCTGAACTTATTTATGACTTGTTTTATGTTTACAAAACCTAAAACATCGTCTAAGAGCCCGAACCTTGAAACCTAGCCTGAAAGCCTAGTTTTACGTCCTAAAAAGCAACTTATCAAATAATTTGTGACAGCTAAAACATAATGCAAGTGTACTTAGAAAACAACTAGTAGCATATGAACCTAAAGAAACATAGAATGTGGTTCCGATCTTAAACTCGCAGTGTTCCATGAACCACATAAACTTTCCCTCATTTGAACATGCTTTTTCTTAAGCCACTTACGTACCGCGTCAAGGAAATCTTTTACTGCAACTTTTGAGTTGTAAATTTGTGCGAATAGATTCTAATATTAGAAGTCATCTTTCAGCTAGTATTCTGCTTTATAGTTGAGCCACATTCCGAATTGTGGTTTTATTTATGATCACTTTTTTGGTTGTTAATTGTTTGGATCTCAGTTGTGATTAAGATCCTGCGTGGTCAAGTGGTATTGAGGTATTCTGGTATCAAACATTAATGAATTTATACGTGATAGTGATAGTGATAGTGATAGTGATCGTGATGTGACTCAACCACACTCCTGAAGCATCTTTGCCTTGGGTGATCATTTTCAATGAATCACTCATGAAATTGGGTCGAAGAGCAGTTATTCTCGATTCATGTTTAATTAGATTTTCTTTGCGCTTTCTTATGTGATAACATGCGTAACTTATTAAAAAAAAAGGGAAATAAAGAGAGGCATGCTTGTGCATTTGATTGGTTGCTTATTTAGTCATCTTTGGCTTTGTGAATTTAACATGACATCTTATGGACAAAATCCTCTGTTTGTGGCTCAGCAAACTCCAACTATGAGCTTGGACGAGGTGATAAAATTGGTGGCTGGAAACCACAACCAGTTGCTAGCCTTAAAGATGTTCATATCATTCAGATAGCAAGTGGTGGATATCACTCTCTTGCTTTAAATGGTATGAAGACTGCATTTTCAGTAGCAACTACGTTTCATGTTTCTTTTAGAGTACTTGAATAAGAATCTTATTCTTCTTGTGAGATTCAGATAAAGGTAAAGTTTTTTCGTGGGGTCATGGTGGACATGGTCAACTGGGACATTCTTCTATTCATAATCAGAAAACTCCTCTAGCCATTGAGTCTATAGCTCATGAGAAAGTCGTCTATATTGCTTGTGGAGGTTCATCATCAGCTGCTGTAACTGGTAAGATGAATCCTTATATATGTAGACAGTGTCAAGGGGAAAAAATAATTATACATATTATTACAAATTTATAATTATTTAAGCTGATCAGTGTTATTAGTCTATCTATTCCATTTTCTTGTCACCGTTGGGTGTCTGACATGGACTAAACATTCAGAAAACATTTTAGAAACCACAGACTGCAATCATTGGACTAGCTTTACCATAGAAATGAATCAATTCCAAAGAGAAATGTATGTCAAGAGACTACTATAGAGCACTGATTGGACACACTGAAAGGGTTTACTTGAGGCAAGACAGGTTTAGAAAAGCTTATAAAACAAAGTTTGGATGAAGAAAGAATGGGTTAAGAATACATATCCTCGCAAAGAATCAGTAGAAAAACATGACACATATAAAGTACACAGCTTTCATCTCCAATCAAAATTCAAATCTGTATAAACTTGTAGGATTACAATGCCTATATAGAAAATATAAGACTTGGAGAACAGGTAAAAACCCTAATTTAGAAAGGAAAGAACTCCTTTTTCTAATCTTCTACTATAATCAAACTTTTGAATAATCTGCCTAATTTAATTAAATTTAAGTATTAATTACAGTTGATTTACCTATAGACTTGTACAATATTTAGAACAATAATTAATATATAGTCACAATCTGCATCATTACTTGTTACTGATATGACACAGCCTCGTTATTCTTTCGATCCCTTGTTTCATCACTCCAATAGTATCATAGATCGTGTCAATGCAGAGGAAATGAATGCATTTCCATACTATTAAATCTTAAGTCAGAGAACTAGATAAACCAGTCTGTACAAAATTATATCCATAGCAGAAACAAACAAAAAGAGTCTAAATGATGTGAAAGAGATGGTTGAACCTATCCATACTCTCGTGGAGATTATGTGCAGGTTGGACTTTAGGTGGTTGTGGTTCTTCTTAAACTTATAACCAAGCAAATACATTTTCCCACAGCTATAGACTTAATTTATGTGTGCTTGATATGTCTTTGCCACTCATCCAAAGGTTTGGCTCGAGGAGAATGCCTTGGGTTGGAGTTAAACGTTGACATGTGTTTCTTTCCAGTTTCAAATAAATAAGTCAGGCGGATATTTCTTGCTGACTGGGAAAGAAGCTGTTTAGAACCTGCTATCTCCAGAAACCGTGGCCGACGGGGAGGGGTGCCAACAAACCAACCGACCGTGTTGCATATATAGTTCCCCATCACACGTCTATCTTTTTGGGGTAATTGAGATGGAAAAATCCACACTTTAGAAGGTGAATGTCAGGATCAAGCTTGTCAATTCAATAACTAATCGAACAGTGAGATATTAGAGGAGATTACTTAGAAAATAGAGACAAAGGGTAAGAACTTTATGAAGGAGAGAGATACAAATAGAGAGACGTAGAGAGAATATCTTTATATAGGGAGATTGAAAATAGAGAAAGGGAGATGGAGAGAATGACTAAGCCATTTCTTTGTTTAATCAATTCATATTCAAGATGAGTAGGGGATAAATAAAAGTAACCATCTGCTAGCTAACAATCCTTCAACTTGGGGACAAGATAATAGTATTAGTAAGTAACTAATAAGTCCCTAGACTTATTTCGGTTAAATGCTTTTTACATCACTCTACTTTAGGTCAACGTACAAATGACTAACTATACTTTTTTTCTTACAGTCAACTAACTCAACTTTAATTTGCTTACAAAACGTTACAAAAATCGTTAGGCTCGTTTGACTATTATAACATGCATGTGTTGTGAGTTTATACTTCCTCCGTTCCAAAATATAAGATCATTTTTAACTTTTTGAAGTTAACTAGAGACATTTCAAACTCAAAATTGACATACATTCATTTAATTTTAGTAAATATAATGATGAATATTGTAAACTATCTAAAATGTACTACTAATTATAATATTTATTGTTTCGTAGTTTTTAATGAATCTTATCAATTTTGAGTTTTAAAGTATTTTTTTATATTTTCTGTTCTCTGCTGTCTATACAACAATCTTCGCTAATCTCGTAAGAAATAACTGAAAAGCTCTTCCTGGTAATGGACAGATACAGGGAAGTTATACATGTGGGGAAATTCCAAGGATAATCAATTAGGGGTTCCTGGACTGCCAGAGGTACAAACATCTCCTGTTGAAGTCAAGTTTCTTATAGAGGAATACGGATTAGGAATTCACAAGGTGCTCTCTGTAGCGCTTGGTGCTTCTCATGCCATGTGCTTGGTGTTGAGGTTAGGTTACTAAAATGTAGACTTTTGGGTTTGGAGCCATTTCATTAGACTAAAGCAGGGCAAAAGATTGAGTACTTGGTGACATCTTTAATAAAGGTGATAAATTGTCCTACAAAAACAGTTGCGAGATATAGAGAATGCTGTTTCCCGAATGCAACAATTTACTGCCATTGCCTCTTCTATGATACGGCGGATGCTTGTCTCTCTGAGTTTTTGGTTTCTACAACCTGAGAATGAAGCTACAAGGATGGGATGCTTTTAAATTCTGTATTGCCCTTGAAATTTCCACACAAAAAAGAAAAAGAAAAAAAAGAAACCGGAAGCTAGAGGTCTGGTTAGTCATATCACAAAGCGACCTAATTGAAGCTGGTCTTCAGTTTTTATCAAATGGGGCAAATATTATTCAAACTTGGGGGAGTTTTGAAATGTACTTGGAGGAGTTTTGAAATGTTGCAACAGATTTAGGGTAATGTTGCTACTAAGTTGTGTTAAAATGGTGTATATTGTACTCAACTATAGTGTTAGCAATGCCCCCAAATCAAAGTAGCCAAGTTAGATCATTTCAATGATTTATTTTTTCAATTTTTTTCTAAACAAAAGATCGTGTTTAAGTACACTACCTGAATCATATAGAGTTGTTTTTAAATTTTGAAAGAATGGGCTTCAAAAAGTAAAGCCGTTTTGACCAAGAAAAATGATATATTTTGCAATTTCATGTATCCATTTTTTTATTGCTAATTGTGTGGATAATTGTTAGTGGTAACTCTTTTATTCATATATGTAATATGGTGGACTAACTTTATAATGTTTTTCAATCTTATATATTAATGTATGTCGTAATTGTAAGTTGACATAATTCTTTCACAATGCATAGCAAGACTCTCAAAACTCTTAATTTGAAATATTGGTCATAAGATCACCTGAGCACTACATGCTACTCCATCCGTTCCTTGATATAAGTCGTTTTAGGATTGTGCACAAGTATTAAGGTAATGATTGTATAGTATTAATTATAATATCAATTGTCTATATTGACCTTGTATTGGAATAAGAGATTGTTATTTATTGAATAAAAAATGGTGAGAGAACCAAAATTATATTTAATACTTGGAGTAATATTGGGAACTAAGTAATTAATGCTTACTTAAAATTCTCAAACGACTTATATTAAGGAACAAAAATATTTTTCTAAAACGACTTATTGAACGGAGGGAGTATTAAATTTACTCAAGGATTATGTTTTATAATAAAATATTTTTTTTCCCCAAATTATTAAAAGACAAAAATACCTATTAATTTAAGATACACCATAATCTCCATTGCCGTATCTCCCTCTCATCTAAAGCTCAACAATTTCATATCTCCAAAAGTTAGGGTTCGATAAATTGAGACCAAAATGTAGATGGTGGAGATGATAAGCAAAGTCTGGGGCTTTTAGATCGTGGGTGCTTCTCTATGTATAGGTTAGTAGGGGGTTTTGATCCGAGTGTGTTCCGATCTTGAAGTTATGATCTGGAGCGGTGGATATTTTGGGGCAGTTTGGATTTGGGGTTTTAGATCTTGGTGTTTTGGAAGAGGGTTCCATTTCGGGTCTGAGTTGTTTAGCCAGTGTTTTTCCCTATGATGTTTTTCTGCTTCTGTTTTGGATTTTATGCTTTATGGCTTATGTATTTTAAAATTGGATTTGGATGTTTTTGATGGTTCTGTTGTGTCCATTGTTGGTTATTCTTGTAATTAGATTAGAGAAGTTGTCGGAAATTATTGAAAGACGACAAAACGTTCACTTCACGTGGTCACTACTAAACATTAACCAATTTATCTCCTATAAAGGGATTAATTAATTATTGTTACAGCACCAGGAAGATACTATGACAAATTTAATGGTAATTAATTTTTGTACCAATTCTTAAAAATATACTATATATTTTACAAGAAAATTTAATATTTTCCATTTTATGCAAGAAATAAGTCTACTATCACATAAAATCGCTCACATACTATTTATGCAAGGACTTTACAAGAAAAAAATAATAAATTAAAATTATCTTTTTAAATGTTCAGTTACTTTTTTGGAATTAGAATTAAGTTGGGTGTTTCGTAATAAGAATAATAATAATATAACAACAACAACAACAACAACAACAACAATAATAATAATAATAATAAATTGATTTAGTATAAAATTGAATCCTTTTAATATTCTGATTTGAAAAATAAATTAATTTGATATAAAAATTAAGAGACTCAATACCTCAAAACATCTGTACTATGTTTGTAAAAATTACACTAAGATCTAGCAAGAAGATTTTCTCTTCTTTCTCAAACAAAAATTAACTATTGTTTGAGAAAAAAGAAAAATCTTCTTTGCGTTTAAGCAAATGATTCACTCCCTGATACCGATAAAGGCCAATCCCGGCCGGATACTTGAGTTAAAAACATGGTCTGAGCAAACTTGTAGGCCTAGCCCAGGCCCGACCTAAGATTAAACATGGCTAGGCTCTTTCATTTGCCATTACTTTTTCAATGCTGCACTGAACCACTATTTATAAAACACAGGTAGGACAAAATAGCCTTGCCAGGCAATATGGGACTTTAAAAGTCCAAATCGGAATTCGGCAACAAGTATGACAGTTTATTGCCAATTTGTAAAGAGTGCAAGTGCTTCACTGCTCCATCTAAAGAGGTTACATGGCTCAAGCCTGGAAGAAAATCGGGAACTATTATGAGCTTATTATTAACTGGAGAATTAAGAACATTATTTAACTGGGAAAAGGGGTATTTGGAGCAGCTCAAGGCCATGATGACAGGAATATATTTAAGTGAAGAATTGGATGATCAACTAGTATATATATATATATATATATATATATATATATATATATATATATATATATATATATATGGAATCACAGCAATGAAGGGAGTTTCACAGTGACTTATTTTCAAGTAGCAGCAGATCATCAAGGACATATCATGATTTATCTTCTTCAGAATGTAGCAGCAGCTCACCAGCAGGAACTAAAACTCCAACTTTACTACTTTAGTAGCTAGATTAATGGGTATCTTCTTCCAGAAAACTCCTCTCCTCGCCCTTCATCGTCATCCATCATTCAATCATCCTTCTTCATCATCAAAGTCACATGTACAACATTATTCATGGGAAGGAAGGAAGAAACAATAGAATTTTTAAAAAAGAGATTGGGTGCTGGAATGATGTAGAAATCATCAAATATTGGGGTTTTGGCTGAAGTCCCACATAGTTTAGATTAGAAAGGTTTTAAGCAATTTTTCCTTATAATTTATGTGAGTACAAATTTTTTTAAAAAAATGACTATTATATCTTTTAATTTTTTTATTATCTTATAATTTTTTTTATTATTATTGGTAATTTAAAATTTATTGATACAAAAATTAAATATTATTAATTTAGTTTTTGTACTAGTGAGCACAAAGGGGGTGGGGGTTAGTGGTGGGGTGGGTTAGGTGAGGGGGTAGAGATGAAGGGGGTGGTGGTAGATTTTTTTCGGTGATCATTGAATAAAATAACTATTTATTTAAAAGTTTTTAATTAATTGATCATCATTT
This sequence comes from Panax notoginseng, assembly GCA_016801055.1. NCBI lineage: Eukaryota > Viridiplantae > Streptophyta > Magnoliopsida > Apiales > Araliaceae > Panax > Panax notoginseng. Next base: position 98,637,119 of record CM029022.1, on the reverse strand, counting down.
TTTGATGTATAAATAAGTTTAAAATATTTTATTATTGGTAAGAGTATAATAACTCAAACGATATTTTTTAATCAAATCTTTTAATTAATCCAAGAAAAAACAAAAATAACATGAGATTATTTTAAATTATCCCATGAATAATCCCATAAAAAACAAACACGTGACTAGGACTATTTAATCCTAGAATTAATAGTCTTGGGATTATAATCACATGGATTATAATCCCGGGATTATAATCCTTACAAACACACATGGCCCTAGGCTATGTTTGTTTGCAAGGATTATATATGGGATATGACTATTAATTCTAAGACTATGTTTGTTTGCAAAGATTATACTCCTTCCGTTCCTAAAAAATTATCGTTTTAGAAGAAAAAATTTGTTCAAATTTATTTGTCGTTTATAACTTTCCAAGATAATAAATTATTTACTTTCCTATATCACTCATACCTTCTCTCATTGTCCCAAGAAATGTTCTCCCTTGTATTAATAGTTGTTAACTTCCCATAAAGGGGTAGTGATGGAATTTCAAGTAAATTTTAATTGTTAAATGAATTAAATGACTTTTTTAATCCATGTGCAAAAATCTTAAACGACAATCTTTTAGGAACAGAGGTAGTACTTGGGATATGACTATTAATCCCAAGTGTCTTGTTTGTTTCAAATTTAGACTTGAGACTATTAGTGTAGGGATTTTAAAATGACTTAATAATCTTTAGATTATAATTATAATCCCAGGATTATAATTCTAGGATTAATAGTCTTGGAATTATAATACCAGATATTATAATCTCAGGATTATAATTCTTGCAAACAAACGTAGCCTAAGTGTCTTGTTTGTTTTTAAATTTATATTAGTATATGGATTGTAAAATTACTTAATAGTGTTTAGATTATAATTATAATCCCGGAATTATAATCCTAGGATTAATAGTCTTAGGATTATAATCTCATGGATTATAATCCTTGCAAACAAATAGAGCCATAAAGTTCAAGGACCACATTTGTATTTTGCCCATGCCTAAAAGACTTACAGTCAAAACATGTTAAAATGATATTTCTCTCACATAAAAGTGGGACTCACTCACTATTCATGTGAGAGGGATTATAGGCACTCGAAATTTTGCATTCCTATTACTAATCATGTAGGAGGGCAGAATCGTTTACCAGAGACAACCTTGAAAGTCAAACCATCAAATCCAAGCCCCGACAACAACCCCGGGAGATCAAATCCAGCCCCGGCAACAACCCCAGGACATCAAGTTAAACCCCGACAACAATCCCGGGAGATCAAGTCCAACCCCAAAGACAAAGCCGGGAGATCAACTCCAGTCCTGACAACAACCCCGGGAGATCAAGCCAAACTTTGGAGACAACCCCGGGAGATCAAGTCAAACCCCGACAACAACCCCGGGAGATCAAATCCAGCCCCGACAACAATCCCGGGAGATCAAGCCAAACCCCGGAGACAACCCCTGGTGATCAACTCCAGGCCCTAGTGATAATCCCGGGAGATCAAGTTCAAATCCCGGAGACAACCCCGAGAGATCAAGTTCAAAGCCCGGAGACAACCGCAGGAGATCAAACCAACCTCAGAGACAACCCTGGGGACGGTCAAAAGTCAACAACAGTCTAATCTCGGAGATGTGACGCCCCCAAATCTGGGTCCCTTCGAACCTTGGATCCGGTCCGCCACGATGCTACTATCATCAAACTATTCGTATTTTTCATTCATAACTTAATGAATAAAACTTTACTTATTACAATTTAGAATATAAATTCATTCCATTTTCAGGATCTGCACAATGACCCCAAACTTTTATAAGTTTCTATTCCTGGTCATTTACTATTCCTGTATTACATCACATTCGATATTATAAAAACGTGGAATAAATTAAACTTTTTCAATCTCTTGAATAAAATCTTTTATTGATTTCATAACTTTGAACCAGTTACAATTCTTGAGTCAACTATATAATATGGTTCAGTCTATTGGAATTACTGTATAAGATTTTACATCTTGATTCGATATCCTCTATGTATTAACTAATACATCCTTACAATACAACAAGTATTAAACATTGTAAGTATATATCAAGTACACTCCTATAACTTAAACATGGTTCAAGTAATATCCTTTGTTGCGAAACTATCTACTTTGTCAACCAAGAAGCACGAAATCTTAACCTGCAAAAGTGGTTATTTGCAAGGGTGAGCTCGACAGCCCATCAATTCTAACAGTTTTCATACAGCACATAGCATATAATAGCATATTCGGTTCATGCATTCAAAATCAATTAATCTTAACTACGCATGTTACTTCACACATAACATGCATAGAAATTTACTTCACAAGCATATCATCAAAGATCAACTTTCAAATTTCATACATAGCTTATATGCATTTCATATATATACCTCAACATTCTAATAGCATAATATGGCTCAACTAATAGTTATAGAATTCATATATCAAATAGGAACTGAAAGACTTGCCTGATTCGTAGTTTATCAACTACGACTTAACTGCTTAAAGCTTATCTGCACTGCGTGTATTCCTACACAGTTATATAATCATGGATTCATATCCATTAGTCATACATTTTATACGTTCTTAATATAACAATAAATATTACATCGTTTCCTAACTAGGTTTGTAAAACCTTCATTTCACTTTCTCATCATACCCTTAGAATAGCTAGGTATGTATAGGTATACTTAACCATCCGTACTTGACATCAACATTCATATTCATTTATCACACACTTGAGTCGCTATGTGTTCGACACATATTTAAAGTTTATAGATACGTGATCTACGTCATTCATATTCAAACTACTTAGTTCCATAATGATTTATTTCAATCAATAAGGCTTAACAACTTTCTTTAACAAGATTCAATGTTACAAGATTTTAAACCATATATTGGTACTAATAAGCCTCTACTAGTATGCTTCACATAGACATAACATAGTTCATTATTTGAAAACGTATTTTAAACCACACTTGAAACGTCCAATTCATGCTTAGCTAAAAGATGAACATAATCGTCATGTCTAGGGCATAAGGCGTTCAAGTTCACTTTTAAAAGTTATTCTAGGCTAAGGTAAAGCAACTAGGTGCAACTTTTAATTTCATTTCATAACTAACTAATCCATGTATGCATGTTATTACATTTAGAACTTTAAGTCCACAAGTTACTTCAAGTTCGTCCCTTTTTGTTTCAAAACTTCAAAACTTTATTCTCAAAGTCAATGTCATACTAAACTAATCATGCAAGGCAACTTCAACTCACACATCATACTTGTTTGTACATGTTTCTATGTACGTTTCCAAGGGCAAAATATAACCACTCCATGTTTATAAAACTTTGTTTGTAAATGATATTTGAGCTTGCCTTTGAAATCATTTTAACCAAATCAAAGTAATCTAACACTCCTATGACACAACTTTGAATCTTACATCATGAGTACTTAGACCTCATATATATGTTATCAAGGTTGGAATTAAAGGTACACAAGTTCGTCAAAGTTTGTTTTCAAAAATCTTTAAGTTTCTTTTGAAAACACATACGAAGTCATGATAAAGCATTCCACTATAAGTAAGGTAATCTTATTTGTCATGTCTAATATCATACATTTTCATGTTACATCACTTAGAATAACATATTTCATCGTCGGGAGCACTATACTTGCGTATGTGCTCGCTCGACGCCCTCTGATGGCCTTCGATTACGTAACAGTCACAAAGATGACTATTTTGACCCTTCCTAATGACCTCAAATTAAAAAACTTAAAGCACAAAAGTTGTAGGTCTATCCGTTCTCGTTTTGGATCATCTTGAATCTCCTCAATCGGAGTTCGTATGAAAAAGTTATTGGCGTTTTACCAAAATATGTTCTGTCAGATTTTTCTCAGCATATGTAACAGACCACCCCCCGCCGGGGCGGGGGTCATGCATTAAAAATGGCCCGCCGGGGCGGGCCTAGCTGCTGGAAACTTGAAGTTTCACTCCCTGCTTTGAGCTTATCAAGCCTAACATCTATCTAACCTTCATAATTTGAGTTATACATATCCAAATTAGTCCGTTTTTGATTCTATGAGTTCGTAATTCATAGAACTACAACATACTATAATACCCATCAACTAACATAAACATTAACTAACCCAAATATGAATTCACAACTCATGTTCATACTAATTTTTATGTTTCGAAAAGTTTAGCGAATTCATTCACTACTAATTCGTTTCTAAACCAAATTGGTTCATTTAACTTCCATTGTTTTTGTATTTAACGATATTAACAAGTTCTAACAGAAAACTACAGATTGTAACAAGTTTTAGCCATCAATTTTATGACTCAAAAGTAACTTTTTCATGATATTACTAAGAAAGTGCAAACTTAGGAAATCAAGAGCATGTAACTTAGAATTATTACCTCTTGATGCTTGAATACTATTGCATTGCATTTATAACATATACATAGACTCTACTAGCATGTTACCATTATCCTACATATCGATTCTTAGCTAATTCATGAAATCTCTTATGAATTCATCTACTCAAAACTAAGAATTTAAAGTAAGGGTTATACCTCTTGGAGCTTTGAATTACTAAGCTTGCTTCTCAATCTCATAATTTTCTCCCACAATCCTCACCAACAAACTCTCTAGATAACTATCAAGAATTTAAGCAACATAACTTATGAGGGGGAGCTCCCAATTTATAGAGAAGCTCTTACCCAATTCATGGCTTTGTCCAAGAAAAAGAAGAGGAACCCCTTAGGCAAGAAGAAGTTGGTAATTGGTTGTTGGAGATCATCATTATGCCCACTCCCTCCATGATCATGATCTAGCAAGCTTGGAAGAAAATGAAGAACATAGGCCTTAGCCTTTTTGTCTAAACACGTAACTGAGATGTGAGGGAGCAAATGGGACTCTCAATTTGGGACAATACCATATCTCAGCATTCTTGTATACTCCTACACCTTCTCACTCTTATGTTATATTTTTAATACACATATCAACCATATTTTATAACCTAATGTCACACTATGACTTAACATTTCAAGGTAGTAGGTGTGATGTAATATACATATAATTGTCTCATCACATAGGATGAGATAACTAAACTTATTTAAATCAACTTTATGATTTAATTACTCTTACTCTATATTAAATATCACACCACATTTAATCTCAAGCAGTAGGTAATTATATGATACTACTACTCACATTTTTCCCACATTACACATTATTTTATTATTTATAAAGTTTGTGTGATACACTTTACCTTAATGCTAAATTATTAAGCTTACTTAAATAATTACATATATATAATATGTACAACCTTTACACTTAAAATAATTAATATTTACTCTATTAATTATTTAAATGATAACATCCATGATAAAATAATAACTTAAGTTATTTAATATATTAAAATAACTTAATTTTCTTTCATTAAGTAACTCCCTTGAAAATACATTAGAAATTATGTATTTTGTCATAACATAAATATTATGTTTTCTCCGAATAAAGACATTTACAATTAGAAATTAATTTGCTTATTGTCTCAAGATATTATTCTTAATATAATATTAATTAACTATATGTACGACACATGTACATATATTATATATAAAAAATAGATAATAAGTTTATTTTCTATTATAATAAATTATTTCCATCAATTTATTTACATATAGCAAATACGTTTTAATATATTTACTATATTATTAATCATATCTCATACAAAAATATATAAGGTAATATTATTATTCAAAAATAATATTTCCTCCTTTTATTAAAATAACTCAATATTAGAAATTGTTTTAATATCCTCTATTAGAAATATATAATTATTATTTCTCTCTCCCTTTATACATTGTTCCCAAAACAATTTCTTCAAATATTAAATATCCATTTAAAGATATAATGATTTATGTCTCCCTTTAATAACGTATATATATTTAATGTTATTCGCACATTAGACTTTCTCACACATTACCATTCTGAGTAACATATATAAAGTATCACATATTCAACACACATATTAATTCACTTCTTTACTTAAGTAAATTAAACCTTGTACTATATTACCATAGTTATTTAAGGTTTAACATACACATTATATTATTCCATAATACAACTTCCACTTTAATATAGATTAACCAATATTTCTACTTGTTAGTTAATCCTCACAATTAACTAATTTATGCTTTACTATCTCAATTTATCCATGGATAGCTTAAGCACTAACTAAAACTCATATTACATCATACTAGTTACTAGTATATATATTCAAGAAAATGGTGATTATCCAACACAGAGATTTAATGTCACCAACTCACTATGATAAAAATAATTCTATATATTATTTAATGCCACTAGATAAATCTTATCCATCCTTTTACTAATTCATCTCTACAATGTATAACAAATATATAATAATCATATATATTTATTAAGCACAACATCACATTGCTCATATTACTTTATGTAACACAATATTACATATCTCGTAACACAATTAAATATTCTTATTCGAACCCATCTCATGCTTTAAGAATTTTATTTACTAAATTCTTATTTTAATAATTTCTAAAAATTCGGGTTCTTACAGGAGACAACCCTGAGAAAAGACAGCTACATCTGCATTAAGCCCGGAACCAAACCGGGAGGGGCAAAATAGTAATTTTGCCAACTCAACATCAAATCAACCCAAATCATTGTAAAAGAAGTCCTACAGAACCATAACATCAATCCTGAGTAAAAACAACACAAGACAGCTCAACGGATAAACTACAAAAACTTGAAGATCTGGTTATGGACCCATCTTCTCGGATTCGAAAAATGTCAACTCCCATGTTATTGTGTAGCTCTCATTAAGGGCTTTCCGGAAAGGTATAACACGCCTCCATCGAATTCCCAAATTGAAAGTTATGAAGGTTTGAGCGGACATCGCATTGGCTCGTGTGACACCCCCAAATTCAGACCCTCGTATCTCGAATTTGGTTCATCACGTGCTAATTCTAATAATAATAAATCAAATCTCACACAACGGAAAATATAATAATTTATATTGTCATAACATAATTATTCTCGTCCCAAGGTCTCACAACCGTTACTATAACATTACAACTTAATTTAAACATAACTTATTACATCATAGTAAATACGTCTTCCTACAACATAATAATAATACAATCCTAATACTAAGAAACAAAGTTACTCTGAAGCCTTCTCTTTACCCTTGTCATTGCCTGAGGGTTCCCCACGTTCGGCCTTAATTGAAAGTTTTAAGGAAAGCAAGGATGAGTAACAAATTTGCCCAGCAAGTAATATCGCAATAAGGGTGAACAGTTATAAAGTTCAAATCTCAAAGGTATAACTATGAATAATAGTTCAGGAATTATCAACAATTCTCAATAAAGGTCGCAATGGACTGAAATATATCAATAAGATTCAAAAATACATCATGTCAAGGTTTAGGGATAATGAACACTGAGTAGTCACTAAGGACTAAGAACTTCTACTAGAATTAATAATATTACACTGAAAATCCAATAAAACAAGTACAACAGGTGATCAGCCTAAGTACCCTACGTTATGCATAACATTTAAACATGCTAGTATGTGCGCACGTCGGTTCACCGATAATTATATAATTTCCCCTTCAATGAGGGTTGTTCATCTCAGTTGATTTACAAGAGTCCGCACCAAGTCAATTGGTTTGGATACCTTTCTAGCATACGATAATAGTCTAGCCGTATCAATGGCTTAGACAACTTTTACAATGCATTTAAGAATGCTAAGTTCAATGCTTGCAACAATATCAAGATATGAAAAAGATTTCAATAGTAATAGATATTTGCTTGAGATAAATATGGTTGATATGACAACAATTCGGATTATACAATATATACAGTGTAAAGAATTTAGGAAACTTGCATTCAATATGAGAATCAAATAAAGTTAGAGAACTTGCACAAAATCTAAAGTTGTGTAAGTTAGGGAACTTGTCTTAAGCGTAGTTTACCAACTTATAGCTTATCAACACTTGAAATCCTATTGTATCGTAGTTATGTATACCACACATTTATTAGTTACTCAACTCTATAAGTTAATAACCACATACATGTTCGATCATATAATTCATTGACACAACCATTTCTATCTTAGCAACGTAAATGGAATATTACATTAACATGTATTATGACTCTTTTAACATCATGTAATAAGACTGAAAGCAATATAACATGCAAGTTGCAATTTACATTTTACAAATAAACAATCAGACCAAATTGCAGGAGGGCGCAACTGCGCCCTAGTTAGGCTTAGGGACGGCGCAACTGTACTGTCCTCTGGCCTGATCAGAGTTGAGCTTGCACTTTCTGGTTCTGTCCCATTCTTTAGCATGCATTTAACATATACGTAGATACTTGTTAAAGATTCTTGCATGCTCTTAAGGTTATCCTACGTTCATCTTTGAAATGTATGGTTCTTGTTTGAGATTTCAAATAAGTTAAGGCCAATTGAGATCATGAATCACAAGGACTACTATGCACACCATGTACACATATGAGATAGTCATGAAATCAGTTAGTATGCATGCTCACAAAGGTTTTCATCATATATGCATAACTAGCATCATTTATTTCTTTAAAACATCTCTAACTCATGCTTGACTCACTTTCATTGTGTCAAACCAAAATGGATGTACGTATGTGTTAAGTGTGGTCACATAAGGAGTATGAATCATAAATGTGAGGGCCCCGAATCCAGGTCCCAAATTACCTCGGATCTGGTTCGATCATTCTATCACTATTACTATATTTGCGGAAGATATAAACATAAATTATTTATACATTAAACTTACACACTATTCCCCAAGGTCGAGTAACCTTAACTTAATACACATTTCATAACTTTTCTAACATATAACATTATTAACATATACTACTTATACAATTTAGCTGCACACATATCCTAACGCTGGAACTGTCTTTAACTTTTCCTTGTATCCGACGCATTCGCCTTAATTTGTAATGTTTTATCATGATATAACAAGGGTGAGCATAAGGATTGCCCAACAAGTTTAAGTACAACAATATAACGATATATCATGATTGAAGAGTTTGAATAATAAGCTGGCTATAATTCAACAATATAATTGTGAACTAGCAGGAACAAGTTTATGACTAAACAAGTATATAACATGAACAAATATTTCTGAACCGAAGTGTAATGAAGGTGATCAGCCTTTCATACCTGACTTATACATGCAATATGTACAGAGTACAATTATACATGGCAATCAACAATGATTAACCATAAGCTTATCCGAACAAAACACTCTTAGTAGAGTTAAGTAAAAACAAACTTGCCTGAACCGTTGATTACTACAACGCAATTTATAATACTTTATCCGAAGACCTAATATTAGTAATATAGATCTCCAATATTAGAATAATATCATCACAATATAATACTACTATATATATAAATATAGAATAACCTAAACATATAACACATAACCCTATCAGTCTATAACACACATAAGACTAGGTATCAAGTCAAACTATTGAAGTCTGAGTTGAACCTAACACAAATCTGACATCCCGACGGTCTAGTCGGACAATTATCGAGTTTAAGTTCAATTAAACTCTGACTTAATAGTTAACAATTAACTCAGATAATTTTAATAACAGTCAAAATATTTTTCGTAAGCTCGTAATAATTTTTAAATAATTATTACCATTTATCATAAATTTTCAATCATAAAACACGTATTTAAATAAATTAAATACCACATAATCCCATTATCATTAATATTTATTTATTATCAAATATTAATGAAATACATCACATAATATTATAATATATTAAAGTATTTTTAATACCTTAAAATCATTTAAATATAATTTTTAAACACTTAAATTCATTATCCGATAATTGATATTAATATTAAAATATTAATATTTTCATGACAAAATATCAAAAGTTATATTTTATAACTCAAAATATTTTTATAACACTTAAAAACATTTTCATATCATTTATAAAGCATTAATTCTATTTTTCCTTAATTTATTTAATATATTCATTAAATAAACTAATTACCATTAATATTAATTAATTAATAAAATTCATCACAAAATATTAAAAGTCATTAAAAATAACTTAATATTTTATTATACCATAATATTATTTTTCAAGATTTTTCATGAATTAAAATCATTTTTAAATTATTTATTTAATATTATAATTAAATAAATTAAATACTATTTATATTCCAAAAATATTAAATATTTATGAAATATACTAAAAATAATTAAAAACTATTTTTTAGAATTTAAAATAATTTTTCAAAATTTATTTAGTATTTTTAATAATTAAAAACTATTTTTATCAATTTTAAAATAATTTTCGGAAAATAATAATAATAAACTGTCACTAAAGACCCCTATAGCGACAGACCCGTCGCTATAGGTGTTCTTGGCCTGCTCTTGAGCTTCATCGTCAGACACCGAGTATGCTAGTTTAACCTAAATTTAATCCGTGCTACACTTGATTTCTGGGCTTGTAATTACTTTTATGTTTTAGAACAATTGTAATACTACAATTATAAGCAAATATAATGATCAAAACATATAATCACAGAGAGATCTAAGCAATCAAACTTTCTGACAACACTGTTCTTCATTTCTGGGTTTTCCAGAAAATGAAGAACAGTTGAGGACACTAGTTTTAGATCGTCATAACTTGCATCATGCAACTTGTTTGGGTGACATATTGGTTTCATATTATAGTAATGATGTCAGGGTACACGACCATAACACTAATACAACTTAACAACATCATATGATCACGATCTGGCATGGTCAAAGTAGGGGTTCGGATCTGTTCATGAGAAATCTGGGTTTCCCAGATTTCATCAAGAGGCTGGTGGTCAACGATTGTTTGACCACGATTCTCTACTATTATGTTCTGGATCTTGGTGATATAAAGCATTTAACACGTAGTCTTCATGTCAGGGTATATCAAAAACATACTAACTTGACCTAACTATCAAACTACTGCAAGATCTTGAGCCTGCAAACGCTTGTCAGAACATTCTGAAATTCTGGGTTTGCCCAGAAACAAACTTTTGTGACCGGTCAACGCTATTTGACCAACAATAACACTCGATCTACACCTGATCTGGACTTGATTCAAGTTCCAGATCCAAGACCTTATAACATAGAACAAGTAGAAACTCGTAAAACACAAAAACAACTAACAAAACAGGATCTATGAGACCTGACATTGGACTGTCAGACCTCATTTTTCCAGATTTCCAGATTTTTGAAAAATGCTATTTCGTGCACTTTGATGTTATGGATCTTGGATTTTACAACCCAGATCACTTAAAGACACCCTATTACACAACTTTCACCAACCAATTTCAAATTTTAACATCAAATCAAAGGATTTTAAAAATTAGGATTTTTACCACTTTTTGAGCTTTGATCTTGATTCTGACCTTGTGATCTGATTTAGGCCTGCTAAAACATGATCTTAGCTTTGTATTTTACTCTCTCCCATTCCCCATTTCGAATTTTAGAGAGAGAAGTGCTTGGAGAAAAATGGAAATGTAAGTAACCATTTTTCTCACTCTTAATCTATTTAAATGACATGATCCAATGCTACAATCTGCTGAATTCAACTGATGTGTTTGATATTGAGCATGTGGAGTGGTTAGAGTGGGTGGCAAACTCACATCTTGGCAAGATTGACAAGTAACCTTCAATTATACAACAAAGGGTATTTTAGTCTTTTCCCATTTAATTTTAATGGCATTTTGGACAATTGCCAAACCCTTAGGGTTTAGGGTTTGGTTAGGGTTTAGGATTTGAAGTATTTAAAGTTTAGGGTTTAAAACCCTTAGGGTTTAAAAATTTAATATACTAAAATTTCCAATTTATGTTTTAAAAACTAGAAAACTAATATTTCTAAATTATAATTAGAATTTTCTAATTATACTAAAATTTCTTAATCACAATTTAAATTTCGCTAATTAGGATTAGTATTTCCTAATTAAAATCGCTAATTTAGCAATTAGGGTCAAAATAGTCATTAGGGTTAATAAACCACTAATTAGGGTTTCTAATAGAAAAATAATTTTCTAATTTAGAAATTAGATTTTCGTAATTAGATTAGGGTTTTCTAATTACTTAACTTGAAAATTAGAATTAATATATCCTAATTAACATTAAAACTATTTAATTAACACTTAGGTTTTTCCTTAGTTATAAATTAGGGTTTCAAATCCGTAATTAGAGTTTTCAAAATGTGTCATTAGGGTTTGCTAATTAATTAAGCATTACCCTAATTAATATTATAATTAATAACACTTATGCAATATAATAATCATTTAAATTTCCAGATTAGGGTTTCATGCAACGAATTAGGATTTTAGATTCCCGGAACTGAAATTAGGGTTTTCAGAACCGATTTCTAGGGTTTCTTATCAATCGTTAGGGTTTTCTAACCGAACGTTGACGTTCTTAATATATACTTAAGGTTTGTTACAGTTATCGTTTATCTGGTCAACCCTTGACTCATAACCACATACTGTACAAATATACACAGAACATAATCACGTATTTCCTTAATTCTGAATAATTCACCTAAATTATTCACAGAATTTTGAAATCCTCAAAATTCCATCATAAAAATATCAAACGCGTACACTATTTTTCTGTCTAGGTTCTAATTTTGAACCTTAAATCAATAAATAAAAATTTTAAAAATATTTAAAATTCTCGGGTTGTCACATTCACCCCTTCTTCTAAAAATTTCGTCCCCAAAATTTACCTTACATCATATACCATACACCATACACAGCATCACATGCTATCTAATACATCTCTCACCAGAGTTAAAATTTTCAAATTGTGCTTAGGGGTCATATAGGCCATGAACAACTAAGGTTTATAGGTATTACTACCTGCTACCTATTTCAATTAAGAAAAAGGTATTCTACCCCATACAAAGGTTAACATTATGTTTACAATCACAAAGAAGGTAAACTACCGATGCGGGTACTTTAGATGATCAATCTATTGTACCTTAGTAATCGAAACGACTATATGCGTTATTCGATTGGAATATTTTATCCAATTAGTATATCTCCATTTTTAGGATTGTTTACCTCAGACTTATCATAAGATTCCGCACCAAAACAATTTGGTTCGGGAAATTTCTTTCAATGAACACTTAGAGTTTTCATAAACTTTAGTCTAGCTGAATCGAATAGCATAGACCCATATCAATAATTCAATTCAATCGAATTATTTAGGTGTAGCCAAACCCCGTTGGCAAATTAAACTTTTGAAAACATTTTCGAGAATGACGTCATGATGCCGTACTGTATTAACAGTCCGTTTGAGGATGCCGTCATTATATGACTTTGTCATAACACATCATACAATAGTGGAACAACGATTTTAGATCAAATTCACACTAAGTATTTCTGTATTTACAACTCCATCAAATTTTTATCATCTCTGCACCAGGTTACATGGTACATGAGTGATAAATAAAGGTTATTTTGATATTTTAAATCCTTTGCGTCTAGCTGGAATAAGTAGCATAGACTATACTTTAAATCGTTTCAAAAATGATTACGAGTCTATATATTTTATTTTAAAGGCACATAGTGCGTATTTAGCTTGATGTCAAAATTTCGAAGTCTAGCATAGCTAGGAGTTTTGGAAAACTTATTTCTTCACTAGTAATTATTTGCTTAACAATCTATCTGTTCCTATTATCCTCAATATTCTGTTTACACACAACTATACCCAGTTCGTCACACCACACTTATGACACCACACTTATGAGTTCATTTACTTGCCACAATCATATGAGTTTAAGAACTTGTCCTAGTCTGACCTTTGGCATACGTTCGCTGAGGGGTTCATAAACATTTCATATAACTATGAGTCAAGAATGTCACATAAGTATGAGTTTTAGGAACTCGTACCTAACCTTATATTCTCTACCTATGACCTATCTATCTGTTATACACATGAGAAAGGAATCACCCTCTTAACATGCATATAGCAAATAGCGCGACACAACATTTCAATGATTATCAGTATCATAAACTAAGTGGTCGTCAAACCAAACTCGACCACTAATCAATGTAGGAAGCTAAGCGCACAATTCCCCACCCATACAAAGAATTGGTCAACCTAACCACTATATCGATCAGGAAGCTAAGTGATTCTAAAATCAAGTACAAATTCTCCGCCCATACAAAGAATCATACAACTTAGCTGCTGACATGAGTCCTCAATTGAAATCCCCACCTAATCTTAACACCCTTCTCAATACGAATTTCATTTAATCCGTATTCATAATCCATAACTCTCTCATGAGTTTTCATAGTACTATTTTATAGTACAACTTACACACAATATCTTGCTGTAAACTGTTCAATCATTAGATTGATTCTTCTCCCTGCTATCACCTTATCAGATCACGGGGTGATCTTATCGTATATATTACGATTTATTTCTATGTCTTGATCGTTTTGTTTTACGATCTTCTATCACTATACTTTGAGTCTTTTAGACTCTATCTATTCACCACTTACTGTTCAACTTTATTATCAGAGTTAGGGAACTCTGTATCTTATAACTCGCCGAGATTCGTCTTTGAATCTTACCGACTAACTAACTTTCTGTGAGTTAGATCTTATCCTAATCACTGCGGTTATTAATCTCAAGTATTCCTACCTAAGGTTTATAACCTACAGCTCTGATACCAACTTTGAGGGCCCCGAATCCAGGTCCCAAATCACATCGGATCCGTTTCGATCATTCTATCACTATTACTATATTTGCGAAAGATATAAACATAAATTATTTATACATTAAACTTACATACTATTCCCCAAGGTCGAGTAACCTTAACTTAATACACATTTCATAACTTTTCTAACATATAACATTATTAACATACAATACTTATACAATTTAGCTGCACACATATCCTAACGCTGGAACTGTCTTTAACTTTTCCTTGTATCCGACGCATTCGCCTTAATCTGTAATGTTTTATCATGATATAGCAAGGGTGAGCATAAGGATTGCCCAGCAAGTTTAAGTACAACAATATAACGATATATCATGATTGAAGAGTTTGAATAATAAACTGGCTATAATTCAACAATATAATTGTGAACTAGCAGGAACAAGTTTATGACTGAACAAGTATATAACATGAATAAATATTTCTGAACCGAAGGGTAATGAAGGTGATCAGCCTTTCATACCTGACTTATACATGCAATATGTACAGAGTACAATTATACATGGCAATCAGCAATGATTAACCATAAGCTTATCCGAACAAAACACTCTTAGTAGAGTTAAGTAAAAACAAACTTGCCTGAACCGTTGATTACCGCAACACAATTTATAATGCTTTATCCGAAGACCTAATATTAGTAATATAGATCTCCAATATTAGAATAATATCATCACAATATAATACTACTATATATATAAACATAGAATAACGTAAACATATAACACATAACCCTATCAGTCTATAACACACATAAGACTCGGTATCAAGTTAAACTATTGAAGTCTGAGTTGAACCTAACATAAATCTGACATCCCGACGGTCTAGTCGGACAATTATCGAGTTTAAGTTCAATTAAACTCTGACTTAATAGTTAACAATTAACTCAGATAATTTTAATAACAATCAAAATATTTTTCGTAAGCTCGTAATAATTTTTAAATAATTATTACCATTTATCATAAATTTTTAATCATAAAACACGTATTTAAATAAATTAAATACCACATAATCCCATTATCATTAATATTTATTTATTATCAAATATTAATGAAATACATCACATAATATTATAATATATTAAAGTATTTTTAATACCTTAAAATCATTTAAATATGATTTTTAAACACTTAAATTTATTATCCGATAATTGATATTAATATTAAAATATTAATATTTTCATGACAAAATATCAAAAGTTATATTTTATAACTCAAAATATTTTTATAACACTTAAAAACATTTTCATATCATTTATAAAGCATTAATTCTATTTTTCCTTAATTTATTTAATATATTCATTAAATAAACTAATTACCATTAATATTAATTAATTAATAAAATTCATCACAAAATATTAAAAGTCATTAAAAATAACTTAATATTTTATTATACCATAATATTATTTTTCATGATTTTTAATGAATTAAAATCATTTTTAAATTATTTATTTAATATTATAATTAAATAAATTAAATTCCATTTATATTCCAAAAATATTAAATATTTATGAAATATACTAAAAATAATTAAAAACTATTTTTCAGAATTTAAAATAATTTTTCAAAATTTATTTAGTATTTTTAATAATTAAAAATCATTTTTATCAATTTTAAAATAATTTTCGGAAAATAATAATAATAAACTGTCACTAAAGAGCCCTATAGTGACAAACCCGTCGCTATAGGTGTTCTTGGCCTGCTCTTGAGCTTCATCGTCAGACACCGAGTATGCTAGTTTAACCTAAATTTAATCCGTGCTACACTTGATTTCTGGGCTTGTAATTACTTTTATGTTTTAGAACAATTGTAATACTACAATTATAAGCAAAGATAATGATCAAAACATATAATCACAGAGAGATCTAAGCAATCAAACTTTCTGACAACACTGTTCTTCATTTCTGGGTTTTCCAGAAAATGAAGAACAGTTGAGGACACTAGTTTTAGATCGTCATAACTTGCATCATGCAACTTGTTTGGGTGACATATTGGTTTCATATTATAGTAATGATGTCAGGGTACACGACCATAACACTAATACAACTTAACAACATCATATGATCACGATCTGGCATGGCCAAAGTAGGGGTTCAGATCTGTTCATGAGAAATCTGGGTTTCCCAGATTTCATCAAGAGGCTGGTGGTCAACGATTGTTTGACCACGATTCTCTACTATTATGTTCTGGATCTTGGTGATATAAAGCATTTAACACGTAGTCTTCATGTCAGGGTATATCAAAAACATACTAACTTGACCTAACTATCAAACTACTGCAAGATCTTGAGCCTGCAAACGCTTGTCAGAACATTCTGAAATTCTGGGTTTGCCCAGAAACAAACTTTTGTGACCGGTCAACGCTATTTGACCAACAATAACACTCGATCTACACCTGATCTGGACTTGATTCAAGTTCCAGATCCAAGACCTTATAACATAGAACAAGTAGAAACTCGTAAAACACAAAAACAACTAACAAAACAGGATCTATGAGACCTGACATTGGACTGTCAGACCTCATTTTTCCAGATTTCCAGATTTTTGAAAAATGCTATTTCGTGCACTTTGATGTTATGGATCTTGGATTTTAAAACCCAGATCACCTAAAGACACCCTATTACACAACTTTCACCAACCAATTTCAACTTTTAACATCAAATCAAAGGATTTTAAAAATTAGGGTTTTTACCACTTTTTGAGCTTTGATCTTGATTCTGACCTTGTGATCTGATCTAGGCCTGCTAAAACATGATCTTAGCTTTGTATTTTACTCTCTCCCATTCCCCATTTCAGATTTTAGAGAGAGAAGTGCTTGGAGAAAAATGGAAATGTAAGTAACCATTTTTCTCACTCTTAATCTATTTAAATGACATGATCCAATGCTACAATCTGCTGAATTCAACTGATGTGTTTGATATTGAGCATGTGGAGTGGTTAGAGTGGGTGGCAAACTCACATCTTGGCAAGATTGACAAGTAACCTTCAATTATACAACAAAGGGTATTTTAGTCTTTTCCCATTTAATTTTAATGGCATTTTGGACAATTGCCAAACCCTTAGGGTTTAGGGTTTGGTTAGGGTTTAGGATTTGAAGTATTTAAAGTTTAGGGTTTAAAACCCTTAGGGTTTAAAAATTTAATATACTAAAATTTCCAATTTATGTTTTAAAAACTAGAAAACTAATATTTCTAAATTATAATTAGAATTTTCTAATTATACTAAAATTTCTTAATCACAATTTAAATTTTTGCTAATTAGGATTAGTATTTCCTAATTAAAATCGTTAATTTAGCAATTAGGATCAAAATAGTCATTAGGGTTTATAAACCACTAATTAGGGTTTCCAATAGAAAAATAATTTTCTAATTTAGAAATTAGATTTTCGTAATTAGATTAGGGTTTTCTAATTACTTAACTTGAAAATTAGAATTAATATATCCTAATTAACATTAAAACTATTTAATTAACACTTAGGTTTTTCCCTATTTACAAATTAGGGTTTCAAATCCGTAATTAGAGTTTTCAAAATGTGTCATTAGGGTTTGCTAATTAATTAAGCGTTACCCTAATTAATATTATAATTAATAACACTTATGCAATATAATAATCATTTAAATTCCCAGATTAGGGTTTCATGCACCGAATTAGGGTTTTGGATTCCTGGAACTGAAATTAGGGTTTCCAGAACCGGTTTCTAGGGTTTCTTATCAATCGTTAGGGTTTTCTAACCGAACGTTGACGTTCTTAATATATACTTAGGGTTTGTTACAGATATCGTTTATCTGGTCAACCCTTAACCCTTAACCACATAATGTACACATATACACATAACATAATCACGTATTTCCTTAATTCTGAATAATTCACCTAAATTATTCACAGAATTTTGAAATCCTCAAAATTCCATCCTAAAAATATCAAACGCATACACTATTTTTCTGTCTAGGTTCTAATTTTGAACCTTAAATCAATAAATTAAAATTTTAAAAATATTTAAAATTCTCGGGTTGTCACAATACATGCTCTGTGAGACCCCATATTTTATCAATAAAGATTTAAATTTCTCAAAATATTTTTTTTAATATTAAGGTATGGATTTGATATAATGTTATAGTTGTAGGTAATATTTATAAATTTTACAAAGTAAGCAAGTTGTTATAATATTCGATTGGTCGGTGAATATTCGTTTTAACAGGAAATATTCGTACGATAGCACAATCATTGGTGGACCCCACAACGGAAGCATTGTCGTAGTTAGAAAACGACAGAATTATCATTTTATAAAAATAACGACGAAAGTGTTATCGTTAAAACTGTTGAACTACCTGGTAGTAAAAGTACAGTAATATGCGTGGTTGTATAGTAGCACACGGTATTGATTATTGATGCTTACGTAAGAAGTCACTCAGTTATACTCAATTATTGCTACAGTAATTGCTATATCATAACTCTCATATTATTGATTCAATTATTGTCACAGTATCATCTGTATAATATGTTATATTATTAAATCAATAATTGAGACGACAAAGTTATTCATATTATTATTTGCAATATTGACAATGTCTAGAAAATTCTGTCGAGGAGAGGTTAGATAATCTAATTGCGCGCCAATAGGGAGAAATCCTTATCGGAAAGCCCCCTCTTTCCTGGGAACGACCTGGTTGTTAAATATTATGAGTTATAATATTAATGATGAATAAGTTCTTGTTGATTAAAGATGAAATTGATAGTTCCATTGTGTGAGAATTATTAGTGTTAGTGGAAATCGACATTTATTTCGATAATAATTAATGTCTGGAAGTTATATTGACCAATCGGGGTAATTAATCGGATAAATGAGCATCTAATTTCTATTATTTCACATGCTTATAACTATTTATTCACATGTGTGTACTATTGATTCACATTCTTGTACTATTAAGGGAGTTGGTGCAAGATTGATAATACTTGCATGACTAAGTTAAAAATGGAGGTATAGATAGAGGTACTATACTATAATTAATTTTTTCACATGTTTAGAACTAGTGAGTCACATGATTTACTATTAATTCACATGATTTACTAATAGGGGAGGTGGTGCAAGTTTGATAATACTTGCAGGACTAAATTAAAAATAAAGAAAAAGAGGAAGGTATTATACTGTAATATTTTGAGCCCCAAAACGTGCAATTATCGAAACTATATTTTTCTATAAATAGAAGCTCATTCTTCCTTCATTTCTCACCAATTCACAAAAGCTATAGAGCAATTATTATAGAGAGAAAAAAGAAGAGAAGTCTGCTACCTCACTATTCCAGTATTCAATCTTCTTTTGAGGTAAGGGGTATTATTTCTTTCGTATTCATGAAGAGAGCTTCTATTATTCCATTCTATATTATTATGCTAGAATAACCTGTCTATGCGAAGTACCGCATATATGGTAAAATTCTTCTGTTATTCTATTCTTTATTATTCTGTTGAAATATCCTGTCTGTGCGGATTACGCATGACCTAGTTCCATTCTTTATTATTCTGTTAGAATATCCTGTCTGTGCGTATTACGCATGGCCTGGTTCCATTATTTATTATTCTGGTGGGAATAACATGTCTGTGCGGTCTATCGCATGCCTGGTGAATTCTTTTGTTATTCTATTCTTTATTATTCTGTTGGAAATGATCTGTCTACGTGGATTACTGCATGGCGGATGAAAATCTATTTGCAGTTTCGTATATTCTATTATACTCGTATGAGATATTATTTCTTTTGTACTCGTCATGGAATATCATTTTCTTTGGTATTTTTTTACGGGTTACTATTCACGGGTTACTATTTACCTAGTTACTATTCATTCTAGTATCATTCACTCGGGTATTCGAGACACTTTTCGTGTCAGTATACTATTCACGAGTTACTATTTACAAGTTACTATTCATCCAAATTACTATTCACCTGAATATTATTCACTCGGGTATTTGGGGTACTTTTCATGTCGGGATACTATTCAGTAGGTACTATTCTCGAAGTACTATTCACGGGGTACTATTTACCCGAAAAATATATTTCTTTTCTGTCCAAATTATTTTTGGTACATGAATATTATTCTTGAATTTTACTTCACAAAGCAGTATCATGTTGACAATTTGGACGTTATTGATTTCTAGATAAATTAAATTATAAATCTTTAAAATTTATTCTTGAACTTGTTTTATTGAATTATTATGTCATTGTCATCATCCTCATACTTATATTGTGATGAAAGTTATCTTTAACTTACGTGTAGAGATGGACTTGGTATGATTATGACCAGGGATTATTCGGTATAATCATGACCGTAATGTGACGAATGATGTGGTGAAAGTTCTCATTGGCCTGTAGTTCATTGATGGACAGTTGTTGGTATGATTATGACTAGGTATTATTCGGTATAATCATGACCATTGATGATTATATGAATATCCTTGGCCGTGGTGCATGGATGATTTGATTTTATTTATTAAGCTGAGTCTCAGCGATAAAGTTGATGAAAAACTTTTTAAATCATAGAAGATAGTAGATTTTATGCTCTACTTGACTCTTCTAATGGATTGCTTATTTTCGCTGCAGTTGTTGATCTAAAACTTGTTGTCTATTGTATTCTATCAGTTGTTATACTGTTGAAGGCTAAGGATAATTTATTCTGCATTATCTTAGTCATAATATTTCTTACTGGGCTAGTTGAGCTCACCCTTTCTTTCACTGTTTTCTTCAGGAAATGAGAATATAGCTGGGACTGGTCGGAGAACGGATTGACGGTCCAGATGGTTGTTTTAGTAGTCCTCACTATTCTGTAAAATAGTGTGACAATAAATATAATGAGGACTCTATTGAGTGTGGTTATTGTCTAGATGACAATATTCTTATTAAAACTCTTAGATTATGTTTTGTCGTATTTTACACGACTGTTGTATAATTAAGTTGTATTTAAATTTTGTACCATGTATTTGGCGACTCAAGATGGGTGATGTATATCTATTTTGGGGGCATCACATGCTCTATGTTCAGAATGTACGCAACATCATGTTCATAATATTAGTTTACCACATATCCAAGTTTGCTTTTAAAAGTCATTTTCACCCAACCAAAGTATATCTTAATACATGCGTCTTACTTTGAATCACATTTCATGCATAGCTAAGCCATATGCTCACAAAAATCAGAACTGAGACATCATAAGTTTAGTCAAAGTCTATTTTCAAAATTATAATTTCATTTAGTACATGTACACTAACACAATCCTTGGTATTCATGTTGTGTCAAGAAAACTAAATCAGCATGTTAAACCTATTTGTATGCATGCTCAAGTCATATCATCATGTTAGTCTTCCCCATATTTGAAAACAGAAGTCAAAATCAAAATTGGTGCACGGCGCAGCTGCGCCGTGTTGAACTGCAGGGAGCGCGCAGCTACGCCCTACCCTAGTTAGTTCAGAAGAGCCTCCTGCTTCTGCAGAGCTCAGCACCAAATGTGAATTCATTAATTTAATACCCTAAAATCAGTTACACTGCTATCATACATGCATACAAACTTAGTTAACATCTAGACATCAACTTACAATCCAATTTAGCAAGAGATTTCCATGAAATGCTAGGAATTTGAAATACTTTGAATGTAAGAGGTTAGTTTAAGATAACTACCTCTGTTGAAGCTTACAAATGCAATTCTTCCAATCTCAGATTGCTTCTTCTCAATTAATAGACTCACACTATATATGAACTTAGCAGAAAACTCAGTAACGTGAATTGAGAAGAAAAGCTTGCCATTTATAGAGACATTATTGCCCAATTTTGGATTTTGCACAATGAATTAATCCAAGAGAAAGAAGAAGAATCCAATGGTTTGAGATGGTTTGGTGAAAAGAAGTCACCAACTTCTTCTCCTCCATTTATCTCATCATCATCACAGCTAATCTAGCCACCATGTGCGGACTTAAGTTTACGTAATAGGAAATAGGCTATTGTTAAGCACTATTGAGTCACTTAATCTGGGACAAGGATGTTAGTTCCTGGAGGCACACAATAGATCTAGAAAGGTGGGGGGGGGGGGTGAATAGATCCTTTTTAAAACTTTTTCTTTGTTTTCTTTTATCTTGTTAAATGATTAACAGATAATGAATAGAAGAATCAATTCATGCACATCGGAATAGATTAAGATACCCTTCATAAATATAGCATTAAACACAATTCTAATGTAGAGTTAATTGTAAGCAGATATAGCAGTTATAGTACTGAATGTAAATGACACCAGAGGTTTTAAGTGGTTCATAGACTGAATGCTCCTAATCCACTCTTTTACTTCAACAAGTAGGGATTCCACTAAGGATTTTATCAACTTCAAATCACTAAGATTTCTTTAAGACCAGTAGCCTTGGAACACCAGTTCACTAAGAACTCTTTAAGACCAGCAGCCTTGGAAACTGTAGACTAAGCCCAGCAGACTTAGAATCTCTTGTACCTTCTGGTACTTAGCAAGTCCAGCAGACTTGACTTTGATTTAGTCACGAAGACAAGGACCCTACAGGTTCTGGTTGCTTGGTTGTTTGTTTGTTGTTTGTTATTGCTGAGCTGCTAAGATGACATTTAGCTTGTTTATTTTTTGGTACTTAGCAGCTTCTTGTGATCATTGGGCATTCAGCATTGGTGTTTGATTATATCCTCTGGACTGTTAAGATGTACGTTCAGTTTGATATCTTGTTGGTACTTAGTAGTTTGACTCATCCTTTGGTGCTGCTGTTCTTTGCCATTGATGCTTATCTTCATCTGATATTCAACATTGTGTACCATCATCGTTGAGGTATTGCTAAGTCTTTGCTTATCAGCTTAGCTTATTTAGGTACTTAGTAGTCCTTGAACGCTAGTTATCTTGTGCACATATTTAGTTATGTAACTTCTTCTCTTCAGCTCAATGTGTTCAAGATGAGACATAAAGTGGCTCAAGTATTTTGCTTTTTGATATGCCACTTAGGTTCTTTGGCCTTTCGGCTCTTAGTACAGATGCCATCTCATTGTCATACTCCTTTG
This sequence comes from Panax notoginseng, assembly GCA_016801055.1. Taxonomy (NCBI): domain Eukaryota; kingdom Viridiplantae; phylum Streptophyta; class Magnoliopsida; order Apiales; family Araliaceae; genus Panax; species Panax notoginseng. The sequence continues at coordinate 98,613,221 of CM029022.1, read as the reverse complement.
TATGGAGTGAAGCTTTATCATTGTAGAACCCTCACCAGTTGTGCTTCACTCTACTGTAGTGGTCCCATTTTCATGAATACTTTTTCTCTGTTATGCTCTATATGACTTGCATCTCTTCAAGTCAACAACACTCTTCTTCTTTTGAAGCTTTGGCTTTTATATAGATTCATCTGGCATCTTCCTATTGGAATATAGCCGTTAAGAGTCTTTCATTGACAAGCTCCCTTTTAATCTCTGTCTTGGGAAGGAGCCTTTAAAATGCTTCAATTTGAAGGCATCCATTGTAGCATTTAATGCTCCATACTTTTTTTGAGCACTGATGCAGAGTTGATGTGACAACTCCTTTTTGACTTTCTTGGCACATCAGTCTGCTTTATCACCTAACACTTCATAGACGTTACTTTCAGCAGGCTTAGTAGGTAGTCATCCTTTTCTCTCGTTTCCTCGATTTACACCAAGGATGTTTGGAGAGTATATCAGGATCCTCAAATCACAACGTTCGAATGTCAGTCTTCTTTGCTTGGACATTCTCACTCTTAAGATGAATGCCCTCTACGATTCTAATGTCGACCATTATGAACTCTATGATATCTTGTCTGAGGAAATCATAGGGTGACTTGTCCTTGACCCCTTTTATGATTTCGAGAATGCTCAACGTTGTATCATCTTGTACTTAGCTCTCACAGTCTATTCTATGATCGTGCTTATCTTGACTTGCTTCAAGAACTAACAAGTTGATTGATAGCTTTGACACTTCAGTTTGCATATCCCTTTTGACTTATCATGCTCAGCTTTCTTAACTTTCAGCTTTGTGATTTCTTGATCATACTCCATGGTAAGGCTGAGCACTTATATCATCCTTATTTGTCCTTTGCTCACTCTGTCTTTGTATTTCCTTTATCAGCCTCTTCTTTTCTTTGGTAAGCACTACGATCGTAGTCTTCAAATTATCACTTGTAGGAGATTCCTTCTGAATGGATTTTCACATCTCAATCCGCCTTGCTGATAGAATTGGTGCTATGATCTTCTACTTGCTTGCAGATCATTCAAAGAATGATTTATAATATTCTTCAAGTAGACTGCATTCTTAAACTTGACTGTTCTTACCAGAGACATCGATATATGCATATACTTCAGGTTTGCTTCTGTAGAGAATCGTAGAGTGCTTCACGATTATGCCTTGGCTATATAACCATCTGACTGACTACGACTTTGGCTCTGGTTCTGCAAGCTATGAATCTTATATGCGACGACATGTAGAATTTACGATTCAGAGTCAAGTCTACGATTCTAGCTCGACAGGTGCTCAATAGGCATCTTCTACGATTCCGAGCGCAGACTACGATTCTTAACTTGGCTCGGTAGAAGCTCAGACTAACTCCACGATTCTGAGAGTAGCTTTCAAGGAAGACTACGATTCTGAATCAACTTCTTTGATACTCTACGATTCTTTCTTAACTTCTGCCATCTCTCGTCTGACTAGGCAGTCTACGATTCTTCTTCAATAGACTACGATTCTGCCTTGTCTTCTTGGCAGACTTGAGTGACTTGTGCAGAGCTTTACGATCAGACAACCTATCTATTACACTTAAACATAGATCAACCTAACAACTTTGATCTTTTCTTCTATACATTCATTTACAGAATGATAAACATTAGGCACAGATCAACCTAACAATTTTGATCATATCAATCTAAGTCCTTGTCCACATCGTCTATCATCAATTAAGGACTTTACAACTTTTATCAATGCAGACATATCTGCATATTCATTCATTTACTTCATCATCAAATTATACGAATAAAGGAATACCATTCACATGCATATTCCTAACAATCTCCCCTATTTGATGATGACAAAAATACTGAATGCATATGTATGATGATGAATGAATCTTAAGACACAATGAGCTGCTGTTGTAATGTTCACGATTTTAAAACTCCTTATTTAATTAAATATGTGATTTATTTTTTAATGAGTTAGTTTTGTGAGTTTATTTAATCCTTATGTGGTTATGTGAAGTTATGGATTGATTAAAGGGAGTCACTAATAGTTATTTAAATTAGTGGACTAACCCTAAGATTTTAATATCAAAGACTTGATAAGAGTATTAATTAAATATTCTATTTATTTGAATATAGTAGCAAGAGTTGAACACAATGATTAATTGCAATTTTGAGTAATCAACTGATAATGTGTTAATTAATAATTATTATGAATAAATAATAATTAATGTGTAAAAGATTAATAATTTATAAAATGATTATATGTGTACTTGATTAATTTGTGCAATATAGTAAACCTTCATTATATGGTAGTATATAGTACAAGGTGGCACATTAATATGTCTATATATTATATATATAGACTATATAGTAATGAATTATTTGCATTCATGTGAGTTGCATAATAATATTGTTATATGAAATTAATTGTGTATATATATTTTATAACCAAAGTATATAGTATGTGTATAGTATAAACAAATGTTGTTGTTGGTATTTCATTTCTTTTGCAAGTGTTGAGATCTCTTGTCCCATAATAAGAGCCCATTCTTTTCTTCCCACGTGAAAAGCTAGCAAGTCTAGCCTATCTCCATATCAAATTCACCAAACTAGAGCAATCAATGGATGGGGAGTGGGATTCATGAGTGAATCACCAACTCTCACCAACTCTCCCTTAACCCTTGTACATTCTTGAAAGCCAATGGTTTGAATTATGAGGTAATGACATTGTCTAGATAATCAATCTCCTAAAAATGAGACCTTCATCTTTCTTGTTGCAATTGCTGAGAATTATTGACTAAGGAACTTGTAAGGAGTGAGTGTATTGCTGCCCATTTACTTCAAGAGGTATGAAAATCCTAATTGTGTTCTTAGTTGGGTTTTGTCAAATTCTTAGGAATTTCTAGGATTACTTGGCAATTAATGTGAATTAACATGCCATGATATGTTTATGAAGTTTACTTACATGTTTGAACTCTCAAATGATGGTTTGGAACATGTTTGAAGTAAGTGAAACCAAGTTAGTTAAGGTTCTGCAAACAGAGTCTGCTTACTGTCTGTGATGTAGGCACGGCGCAGCTACGCCGTACCTCAGATTCAGTTGATGGTTTCTGTTGTGCTAACTTGTTGGTACATTGTTAGAGCAAGCTTGTAAACTGTTTTAACACACACGTGTATGCACATGCATGTAGTATGAACAAGTATATCAATGATTGACATAACACTTGTGGTTTTGAAATGAAATCATAGTTTTAAAAGTAAACTTTGTTACGAACACATAATGCGAGCATTATGACTTTATGAAGCATATTTAAATCAAAGAGAAGTGTTGATGTTTGATGCTCTGCAGAACAGAGCAGGTCACTGTCTCTGGGGAAGGCATGGCGCAGCTGCGCCCTATTTGTACTAGGGTGCAGCGCAGCTGCGCCGAACCTCAGTTCCAGTTTCTGGTTTCTGTTGGTTATATGTGTCACTAACTTGATGTTATAACTTAGATACATACCTTCAGAGGATTATAACATGTTATGAAAAGCTTGTGTATGTGGTATGAAGTAATCAACATGGATTAGTAAGGAAGTTGTAGCAACACTTAAAGTTTTCAAAACTAACTTTGTGGAAAACTTGTGTTCACGAGTTCCGAACTTATGAGACCATATACACGAATGATTTGGAACCTAAATGAGCATGATGTATGATTCATAGCTATTGTATCCATGACCAACTTGATGAGCTTTGTGCTAGAACTTAGTTTGAAAAGAAAGGCTTAATACAACAAGACTAATGAACACAAATGCTAAAGAGATTCTGACCTTGAAAGGAGGTTAACATGATTTAACTCCTTATGATATGAGTTCTAAAGTTGGCTTGTATGTGTATATTGAATCATTCATGCTAAAAAGATTTCAAAGACAACCTTGGACGTATTTTCAACATAAGTGCATATTATGTGAGTACTTAGCTACTAAAGTAGTAAGATGTCATGTTATAGCTATATTACTCCTAAACATGATTCATATGTATTAAACTTGATGATTGCATGATTTTTATGTTTTAAGGACAAATAACTTGTAAGTTAAACTTGTGGTATTGAACTCAAGTATGATCATGTGTTATATGTGAACCTATAGCATGTATGTATGTTAAAGTATAAGTGTAATTGGTATGTTGGAGTTGGACTGCAGTCAGGAGAGCAAAGCTCAAACTTGGTTTGGCCAAGGGACAGCGCAGCTGCGCCGTCCCTAAGCCTAGACTAGGCGCAGCTGCGCCATCCTGCAGTCATGTATCCATTCTATTTTTGATCTGAAGTTTCATGGCATGCTTATATGATTATCTTACTTTGTATTATATGACCAATATGCTTTGTAATGTGTTGAGAAGCATGCTATGTGATGGCTTGATTCTTGTTAGTGTAAATGCATATTAGTTTACACATACTAATTGAAAGACCGACTTGTTAATGTTAGGTCGTTTCAACGCGAGTTAGTTAAAGCTAATATAATATTGTAGCTGAGCAAACATGCAAGTGTCCTAAACCTTTGCATTACTTTATTCGACGCGTATCATAAGCAAGATTCTTTGAACTTCACTCTTTGATTGTGCAAGTTCCCTAAACTTACTCCAATTACTTTTATTGAGTAAGTATCCGACCACTATTTTATTGTATTTCAAGTTCCTAACTTACACAACTCTGAATTTTGTGGAAGTTTCCTATCCTTCTCATATTGTATTGAGTAGGTTATTGTTGAATTGAAAGTTGTTCATTTAAGCTTGAATCTTATTTCAAAGCATGCTATTAAGTGGTTTAATTACCTTACAATTATTCCACATCGATATTATTGATATTCGCACTTAGTGCACTTGAGTTCGTACAGTCTTGGACTTGGACATCATTTAAAGTTCTATAATTCTCGAACTATGTCAGATAGAGTCTGAACCTTTGTTCGGTCAGACAAGTGTATGAAGTTTTTTAAAAGCTATCCAAATCTATTGAGGGTAAGGATTCTTAGACTGAAAGAACAACCCTTTCTATGATAAGGGGGTACCAGGTATCTAATATAAGATACACATAACATATTTAAATGTTATGCATATACATAGTGTACGCGAGGCTGATCCCCTCAAGTACTTATTCTGTAGCCAGTAACCAAATGGTCAATCAGCTATTGATTCCATTGGAGTGTTATAGTTCAAAGTCTACTTGACTAGCAGTTGTTCTAAAAGCAATCACTATCTTTGCTTCTAATATTCACATTGTTGAATCCTTCAGATATTCATATTATTGAATTCTTTGTCAGATATTTTTCCTTTCATCATGATATATCCTTATTGTTGTATTTAAACTTGTTGAGCAAACTTGTTGCTCATCCTTGCTATATTATGAATTACATTGCAGCTAAGCCTGAGACCTCAGGAAAGGACAAGGGTAAAGGAAAGATGTAGAATTGTTGTCAGGAGTAGATTTTACTTTGTGCTTAGTTTAAATTACTGTTATGTAATATGAATGCTAATTACTATTATAGGGTATGTTTGTAAGACTTTATTAAGGTTATCCAATCTTGGGACTAGTAACACCTGTTGAATGAACGACGTACGTTTATATATTCCGCATTTTAGTTATCGTATGTTGTTTAGAGGTGGATGTTTGTATTTTATCGTGATAACCGAACCGGGGTTAGAGGACCCGATTTCGGGGGCGTCATAGGTTGGTATCAGAGCTGTAGGTCATAAACGTTTGGAATGCGAAACCTAGGTTATAACCTTAGTAGAAAACTCAAGTAGAGTATGTAAGTGATGGGATGAGGAAATCCATCAAGTTTTATTGTGATATTGAAGTGGTTTATTTAAATCAAGAATGATTGATAGACGTTTTAAACTTCTTAATCTAACATAGATAGCATATCACATAAAACCTAATTGTTTCTTCCTTTCCTCAGATCATGTCGCCTAGAAGACTTCAGCGGAATCAGAGGGAGGAATGATCCTTTAACAATGGTGGAGGGGAAAATGTTGATCCAATGCAAACCTTCGTTAACCTGTTAACTGCGGCAATGCAAAATAGACCCCCGTCAGTAGCAAGGCAGCCAGGACAACACTTGGATAGCTTTAAGGACTTTAAATTGGTAGGACCACCGGAGTTCCGAGGAACCTTGGATCCAATTGAAGCCCAGACATAGATAGAAGAAATGGAGAAGGTGTTTGAGGTCGCACGAGTGGCCGAAGCACAGAAGACGAGTTTTGCCACTTTCATGATGAAGGGTGAAGTTAATTATTGGTGGAAGGCCAATAAGGGACGAGCAGACGAAGGAGTTATTCCTTGGGATAGATTTAAGGAGCTATTCCTTGAGAATTACTTCTCAGAGCATACGCCACAGGATATGGAGGTTAAGTTTCTGGAACTGAAACAAGGAAGTATGTTTGTTACAGAGTACGCGGCAAAATTTAACGAGTTGGCCCGATTCGCGTCACATCAAGTTGACACGGTGGCCAGGAAGGCAAGGAGGTTCGAATTAGGACTGAAACCATGGGTGCAAAAAGCAGTGGCTGTATTAAAGATTAAGACTTACTCTGATCTTTTGGAAAGGGCTATCATTGCCGAAGGAGGCAATGAAGCCATCACTTAATTCAAACAAGAAAAGAAGACCGGTCAGGACAGTCAAAGGGGGGAAGCAGCGGAGGAAGCAACCCCAACAAGCGTAAATGGATGGAGAGCCAATCCTCTGGAGGTAATAAATCTAGAGGGGGGGCCAAGAAAAGTATGAAGTGCAACAACTATGGGAGGAATCACTCGGGGTAGTGCATGAAAGGGAAGAGTGTTTGTTATCATTGTGAAAAACCTGGACACATGGCTCCTCAGTGTTCGAATAAGCAGAAAGGAGGATGTTTCTCGTGTGGAGCCACGGACCATCAAATTAAGGATCGCCCGAAGAAAAACGACAATGCAGCTAGCGGCAACCGCAACAACAACAATGGGTTGAACGTTGGAGGGCCAGCAAATTAGGCCAACAGATCAACGGCACGAACGTTCAACATGACCGTACATGATGCGGTGTAGTCTAAGGACGTGGTGTCAGGTATCATTCCGATCAATGATATAGATGCATACGTGTTATTTAATTCGGGTGCTACATGTTCTTTTGTTTTCGAAGAATTTGCAAAACAGTTAGACTTACCCCGTGAGAGATTAGAACACCCTATGAAGGTAGAAGTAGCGAACAAGGAAATTATTTTCGTAGAATACATTCATAGGAATTGTTATGCCGAACTGCGAGGATTTAAGCTCAAAGTGGATTTGATACCGATTCGTTTGGGGGAGTTCGATGTAATCCTTGGGATGAATTAGTTATCGGTTCACGAAGCAGTGATAGACTGTAAGAAGAAGTGTGTACACCTTAGGACTCTGAATAAGTCAAACGTGGTATTTTATGGTAGTAAATCGCTGAGACAATCTCATTGTCTGACGATGGTGCAAGCACAGAGATTTCTTAGGAAGGGTTGTATAGGTTATTTGTCTCACGTGGTTGATACTCGACGAGTCGAGGGCGAACTGAGTCAAATACCTATTGTAAGGGATTTCAATGGTGTCTTCCCAGACGAGTTTTCGGGATTGCCACCGGATAGAGAGATTGAGTTTGTTATTGATTTGGCACCGGGGACAGCACCGGTATACAAAGCGCCGTATCGTATGGCATCGGTAGAGATGAAAGAACTGATGGCTCAATTACAAGAGTTATTAGATAAGGGATACATTCGACAAAGCGTATCACCGTGGGGAGCACCAGTCTTATTCATAAAGAAGAAAGATGGGTCGCTAAGACTTTGTATCGACTACCGAGAGTTAAACAAGGTCACCATTAGAACAAGTACCCGTTTCCCAGGATAGATGATTTGTTTGATCAGTTGAAGGGGGAAAAGTACTTTTCAAAGATTGACTTGAGAACCGGTTATCACCAACTGAAAGTGAGGTTAGAAGACATTCCCAAGACGGCATTCAGAACTCGGTATGGACACTTTAAGTTTCTGGTAATGTCATTTGGATTGACGAATGCGCCAGCAACATTTATGGATTTGATGAACAGAGTATTCAAATAGTATTTGGATAAGTTTGTTGTCGTATTTATCGATGACATTCTAGTCTATTCAGAGATGGAGGAAGAACACGCTGAGCATCTTTAGATAGTGTTGGAGACATTAAGGAGGGATAAACTGTATGCAAAATTCTCCAAGTGTGAGTTTTGGTTGTAGAGGGTGCAATTTTTAGGGCACGTTATCGACAAAAATGGTGTTTCGGTGGATCCAGCGAAGGTAGAAGCGGTTATCAATTGGGAGCAACCGAAGACGCCAACAGAAATCAGGAGTTTCTAAGGATTAGCGAGATACTATCGAAGATTTATTAGGGATTTTTTGAAACTAGCATCGCCATTGACCAATCTTACCAGGAAGACAGTTAAGTTCGTTTGGACGGAGAAGTGTGAGAAAAGTTTCCTAGAACTGAAGAAGAGGCTTAGTCAAGCACTAGTGTTGGCTTTACCAGACAACACGGGAGGGTTTAAAGTGTATAGTGATGCGTCACACAAGGGACTTAGCTGTGTACTGATGCAACACGGTAGAGTCATTGCGTACACTTCACGTCAGCTGAAAGATTATGAGAAGGGATATCCGACTCATGATCTGGAGTTAGCAACAGTAGTTTTTGCCTTGAAGATTTGGAGGCATTATTTGTATGGCGAGAAGTATGAGATATATACGGACCACAAGAGTCTGAAGTATATCTTCACGCAAAGAGAGTTAAACATGAGGCAACACCGATGGTTAGAATTGATCAAAGATTATGATTGTGAGATTCTGTACCATCCAGGCAAAGCAAATGTAGTGGCAGATGCCTTGAGCAGAAAAGGCAGAGAGAAGTTATTGAAGTTGACCATTCAAGAAGAATTGGTGAAAGATTTCGAACGACTAGATTTGGAGATTAAGTATCCGATGGAGACCGACGAGCAATTATTTACAGTAACAGCAAGCCCGACTTTATTGGATAAGGTCAAAGAGGCACAAGAAAAGGACGAAGATTGCAATAACATCAAGAAGCGATTGACTAAAGGTGATGAATTGAAATTTAAGGTTGATAGCACTGGACTGCTAAGATTTGAAGGAAGAATTTGGGTACCGTTAGTACCAGAACTGAGAGAGGAGATTTTGTAAGAAGCACACGGTACGAGATACTCGATACACCTAGGAAGCATGAAGATGTACCAAGATTTGCGTCACCACTTCTGGTGGCCAAACATGAAGAGAGAAGTTGCGAAATGCGCAAGTAGATGTCTAACCTGTCAGAGAATCAAGGCAGAGCACCAACGGCCAAGCGGGTTATTACAACCATTAGAGATTTCAGAATGGAAATGGGAGCACATCACAATGGACTTTGTGGTGAGACTTTCGGCAACGCAGAAAGGGCACGATGCCATATGGGTGATTGTAGATCGTCTTACTAAGTCAGCTCACTTTTTGCCGATTAAGATTAAGTATAGTTTGGACCAATTAGCCAAATTATATGTTAAGGAAATTATCTCGAGGCATGGGGTGCCGGTATCTATTGTATCAGATAGAGATCCATAATTCACGTCAAACTTCTGGAAGAGTCTTCAAGAAAGAATGGGGACACAACTATGAATGAGTACCGCGTATCATCCGCAGACCGATGGGAAAAGTGAGAGGACAATTCAAACACTTGAAGACATGCTCCGAGCTTATGTGATGAACTTTAAGGGTAGTTGGGAGGATCACCTTTCATTAGTAGAGTTCACGTATAACAATAGTTATCACGCCAGAATTAGAATGCCGCCGTACGAAGCACTGTATGGGAGGAAATGTAGAACGCCCTTATGCTGGGACGAAGTTGGAGAACGTCGACTGTTGGGACCAGAGTTGGTACAACAGACGGTGGAGATCATCAGGGTGATAAGAGCCCGACTAGTAGCAGCTCAAGATCACCAGAAGAAGTATGCATATTTACATCGCACGAAGAGAGATTTTGAAGTAGGGAGCTATGCATTTTTGAAAGTATTTCCATGGAAAAGGAAGATTCGTTTTGGAAAGAAGGGCAAGTTGAGCCCTAGGTTCATAGGACCGTTCGAGATTCTGAGGCGAGTCAGTGAAGTGGCGTATGAGGTAGCATTACCTCCTGAACTTGAGCACATTCACAATGTGTTTCATGTGTCAGTATTGCGACCATATAAATCGGACTATAAGCACGTTATCTCCTATGAAGCAATCCAAGTCGAGAAAGACTTATCGTACGAGGAAGTTCCTGTCCAGATACTCGATAGGAAGGAATAGAAGTTGAGGAATAAGATTATCCATTCCGTTAAGATTCTCTGGAGGAATCATGCCGTAGAAGAAGCTACGTGGGAGCTAGAAGAGAAAATGAGAGCGAATTATCCGTTTTTATTTGAGTAACCTTATTTTTGCAATTCCGAGGACGAAATTTTTATAAGGGGGGAGGGATATAACGTCCACGATTTTGAAACTCTTTATTTAATTAAATATATGATTTAATTTTTAATGAGTTAGTTTTGTGAGTTTATTTAATTCTTATGTGGTTATGTGAAGTTATGGATTGATTAAAGGGAGTCACTAATAGTTATTTAAATTAGTGGACTAACCCTAAGATTTTAATATCAAAGACTTGATAAGAGTATTAATTAAATATTCTATTTATTTGAATATAGTAGCAAGAGTTGAACACAATGATTAATTGCAATTTTGAGTAATCAACTGATAATGTGTTAATTAATAATTATTATGAATAAATAATAATTAATGTGTAAAAGATTAATAATTTATAAAATGATTATATGTGTACTTGATTAATTTGTGCAATATAGTAAACCTTCATTATATGGTAGTATATAGTACAAGGTGGCACATTAATATGTCTATATATTATATATATAGACTATATAGTAATGAATTATTTGCATTCATGTGAGTTACATAATAATATTGTTATATGAAATTAATTGTGTATATATATTTTATAACCAAAGTATATAGTATGTGTATAGTATAAACAAATGTTGTTGTTGGTATTTCATTTCTATTGCAAGTGCTGAGATCTCTTGTCCCATAATAAGAGCCCATTCTTTTCTTCCCACGTGAAAAGCTAGCAAGTCTAGCCTATCTCCATCTCAAATTCACCAAGCTAGAGCAATCAATGGATGGGGAGTGGGATTCATGAGTGAATCACCAACTCTCCCTTAACCCTTGTACATTCTTGAAAGCCAATGGTGTGAATTGTGCGGTAATGGCATTGTCTAGATAATTAATCTCCTATAAATGAGACCTTCATCTTCCTTGTTGCAATTGCTGAGAATTATTGGTTAAGGAACTTGTACGGGGTGAGTGTATTGCTGCCCATTTACTTCAAGAGGTATGAAAATCCTAATTGTGTTCTTAGTTGGGTTTTGTCAAATTCTTAGGAATTTCTAGGATTACTTGGCAATCAATGTGAATTAACATGCCATGATATGTTTATGAAGTTTACTTACATGTTTGAACTCTCAAATGATGGTTTGGAACATGTTTGAAGCAAGTGAAACCAAGTTGGTTAAGGTTCTGCAAATAAAGTCTGCTTACTGTCTCTGATGCAGGCACGGCGCAGCTGCGCCCTAATTGTACTAGGGTACAGCGTAGCTGCGCCGTACCTCAGATTCAGTTGATGGTTTCTGTTGTGCTAACTTGTTGGTACATTGTTAGAGCAAACTTGTAAACTGTATTAACACACACGTGTAAGCACATGCATGTAGTATGAACAAGTATATCAATGATTGACATAACACTTGTGGTTTTGAAATGAAATCATAGTTTCAAAAGTAGACTTTGACACGAACACATAATGCGAGCATTATGACTTTATGAAGCATGTTTAAATCAAAGAGAAGTGTTGATATATGATGCTCTGTAGAATAGAGCAGGTCACTGTCTCTGGGGAAGGCATGGCGCAGCTGCGCCCTATTTGTACTAGGGTGCAGCGCAGCTGCACCGAACCTCAGTTCCAGTTTCTGATTTTTGTTGGTTATATGTGTTACTAACTTGATGTTATGACTTAGATACATACCTTTAGAGGAGTGTAACATGTTATGAAAAGCTTGTGTATGTGGTATGAAGTAATCAACTTGGATTAGTAAGGAAGTTGTAGCAATACTTAAAGTTTTCAAAACTAACTTTGTGGAAAACTTCTGTTCACGAGTTCCGAACTTATGAGACCATATACACGACTGATTCGGAACCTAAATGAGCATGATGTATGATTCATAGCTATTGTATCCATGACAAACTTGATGAGCTTTGTGTTAGAACTTAGTTTGAAAAGAAAGGCTTAATACAACAAGACTAATGAACACAAATGCTAAAGAGATTCTGACCTTGAAAGGAGGTTAACATGACTTAACTCCTTATGATATGAGTTCTAAAGTTGTCTTGTATTTGTATATTGCATCATTCATGCTAAAAAGATTTCAAAGACAACCTTGGACGTATTTTCAACATAAGTACATATTATGTGAGTACTTAGCTACTAAAGTAGTAAGATGTCATGTTATAGCTATATTACTCCTAAACATGATTCATATGTATTAAACTTGATGATTACATGATTTTTATGTTTTAAGGACATATAACTTATAAGTTAAACTTGTGGTATTGAACTCAAGTATGATCATGTGTTATATGTGAACCTCTAGCATGTATGTATGTTAAAATATAAGTGTAATTGGTATGTTGGAGTTGGACTGTAGTCAGGAGAGCAAAGCTCAAACCTGGTTTGGCCAGGGGACAGCGCAACTACGCCGTCCCTAAGCCTAGACTAGGCGCAGCTGCGCCATCCTGCAGTCATGTATCCATTCTGTTTTTTATATGAAGTTTCATGGCATGCATATATGATTATCTTACTTTGTAATATATGACCAATATGCTTTGTAATGTGTTGAGAAGCATACTATGTGATGACTTGATTCTTGTTAGTGTAAATGCATATTAGTTTACACATACTAATTGAAAGACCGACTTATTAATGTTAGGTCGTTTCAACGCGAGTTAGTTAAAGCTAATATTATATTGTAGCTGAGCAAACATGCAAGTGTCCTAAACCTTTGCATTACTTTATTCGACGCGTATCATAATCAAGATTCTTTGAACTTCACTCTTTGATTGTGCAAGTTCCCTAAACTTACTCCAATTACTTTTATTGAGCAAGTATCTAAACACTATTTTATTGTATTGCAAGTTCCTAACTTACACAACTCTGAATTTTATGGAAGTTTCCTATCCTTCTCATATTGTATTGAGTAGGTTATTGTTGAATTGAAAGTTATTCATTTAAGCTTGAATCTTATTTCAAAGCATGCTATTAAGTGGTTTAATTACCTTACAATTATTCCACATCGATATTATTGATATTCGCACTTAGTGCACTTGAGTTCGTACAGTCTTGGACTTGGACATCATTTAAAGTTCTATAATTCTCGAACTGTGTCAGATAGAGTCTGAACCTTTGTTCGGTCAGACAGGTGTATGAAGTTTTATAAAAGCTATCCAAACCTATTGAGGGTAAGGATTCTTAGACTGAAAGAACAACCCTTTCTATGATAAGGGGGTACCAGGTATCTAATATAAGATACACATAACATATTTAAATGTTATGCATATACATAGTGTACGCGAGACTGATCCCCTCAAGTACTTATTCTGTAGCCAGTAACCAAAGGGTCAATCAGCTATTGATTCCATTGGAATGTTATAGTTCAAAGTATACTTGACTAGCAGTTGTTCTAAAAGCAATCATTATCTTTACTTCTAATATTCACATTGTTGAATCCTTCAGATATTCATATTGTTAAATTCTTTGTCAGATATTTTTCCTTTCATCATGATATATCTTTATTGTTGTATTTAAACTTGTTGAACAAACTTGTTGCTCATCCTTGCTATATTATGAATTATATTGTAGCTAAGCCCGAGACCTCAGGAAAGGACAAGGGTAAAGGAAAGATGTAGAATTGTTGTCAGGAGTAGATTTTACTTTGTGCTTAGTTTAAATTACTGTTATGTAATATGAACGCTAATTACTATTATAGGGTATGTTTGTAAGACTTTATTAAGGTTATCAAATGTTGGGACTAGTAACACCTGTTGAATGAACGACGTACGTTTATATATTCCGCATTTTAGTTATCGTATGTTGTTTAGAGGTGGATGTTTGTATTTTATCGTGATGACCGAACCGGGGTCAGAGGACCCGGTTTCGGGGGCGTCACAGGTTGGTGTCAGAGCTGTAGGTTATAAACGTTAGGAATGCGAAACCTAGGTTATAACCTTAGTAGAAAACTCAAGTAGAGTATGTAAGTGATGGGATGAGGAAATCCATCGAGTTTTATTGTGATATTGAAGTGGTTTATTTAAATCAAGAATGATTGATAGACGTGTGACGCCCCCAAAATATGTATACATCACCCATCTTGAGTTGCCAAATACATGGTCAAAAATTCAAATACAAACTTAAATATACAACATGAGCTGTGAGTTTTAATATAAATATTGTCTTCTAGACAGTATTAAAACTCAAAATAAGTCCTCAATATATTTATTATCACACTATTTCATCGAATAGTGGGGACTACTAATGCTATCATCTGGACCGTCACTTCGTTCTCCGACCAGTCCTAGCTATATTCCCATTTTCTGAAGAGAACATTGAAAGAAAGGGCGAGGTCAACTAGCCTAGTAAGAAGTATTATGACTAAGATAGTATACAACAAATTATCATTAGTCTTCAACAGGAAAAAATCTGATAGAATATAATCGACAACAAGTTTTAGATCAACAACTGCAACAGAAATAACAATCCATTAGAAGAGTCAAGTAGAGAATGAATTCTACTATCTTCTAAGATTTAAAAGTCCATCATCAATATTTTATCCCTGTAACAACAATCAATATACATCTTGAATCAAATATTCATCTTTCCACTACAGGCCAAAGATAATCGTGTTTTCATCAACGGTCATGATCATGTCATAAAACAATTCATCTTTGCACCCTTGGCCGAAGAGAATCCATGACCATAATCATACCAAAAACTGTCCATCAATGCACTACGGGCCAATGAGGACTTTTATCACATCATTTGTAACATTACGGTCATGATTATACCGAATAATCCCTGGTCATAATCATACCAAGTCCATCTATGCACTACAGGCCACAGATGACTTTCAACATATTATAAACATGAGGATGATGACAATGAGATAAGAATTCAATAAAACAAGTTCAAGGATAAATTTTAAAGATTTATAATTTAATTTATCCAGAATTCAATAACGTTTAAATTGCCAACATGATACTGTTTTATGGAGTAAAATTCAAGAATAAAGATCAAAACATGGATACAATCAAAGATAGTAACCATAATAGACATTTGGGACGAAAAAGAGATTATTTTATTTTTCGGTGAATAGTGCCGTATTCGTGAATAGTATCGTATACGTGAATAGTGTCGTATACGTGAATAGTAATCCCGACACAAAAAGGTAGAAATTTCACAATAAAATTCATATCAATATTTCAGCATAATGATATTGAAGAAAATAATATCATTTACGAATAAAATAACAACCCTTACGAATATTAAACGAAAATAATATTCATTATGAATATTAAACGAATATAATATTTCTCGCGAATATTGAACGAAATAAAATTTCTTATGAATATTAAACGGAAATAATATTCATACGAATACGAAAAATAATATCTCTTCAGAATGTGAAATAAATAATACCCCTTACCTCAAAAGAGCAGTACTTCTGACTGGAATATCAGGTATAGTGCTGAAAGAACTTGTACTGAATAGCAACTCTCAAAGTATCTAAATACTCACACAAATACGCTCGATAATATAGAGAGAGAAAGAGAGAAAACTTGTTTCTGGTGTGATTTTCAATTCTAACTAAGCACCCTATTTATAGAAAAATGTTAGAACGCCGAAGCAAACTTAACCTGCTACCTGATGGCTTTTCCTGCTACTATTCCCGCCCACCACTTTTGAAATAAAATTTCAGCACATTTCTCACCAACCAAAACTGGGGCCCACCAATTCTAGAAAATTTTAAAATATTTTAAATAATCAGTAACTTCAATAATTCATATAAAATAGCCATTTTTATCAAAAAAATTTGAATCCCATGTGCTTTCCATAGGAAATTTAATTCTCTACAACTTTGTAGCTTTAAGTTTTTCCAAATTCCAAACAGAAAATGTCCGAAATCCATATATGGATGATTTTTAGCACCTCTATTCCGCCAAAAATACTGATAAAACACCACAGTATTAATTCCTTCATTTATAACCATAATAAATATATCCACATAAAATAAATATTTCCTTATCATATAAATCAATAATTAATTATTCACAAATAATATTACAGAATCACAATTATGACAACCAGGTCGTTCCCAGGAAAGAAGAGACTTTCCGATA
This sequence comes from Panax notoginseng, assembly GCA_016801055.1. NCBI lineage: Eukaryota > Viridiplantae > Streptophyta > Magnoliopsida > Apiales > Araliaceae > Panax > Panax notoginseng. Next base: position 98,596,682 of record CM029022.1, on the reverse strand, counting down.
AGGATTTCTCCTTACTAGCGCACAATTAGATGACCAAACCTCTCCTTAGACAGAACTTTGTAGACATTGCCAATAATGCTATCTAATAATATTATTCAAATAATATGAATTATTGATCTGATAATGAGAAATACTGTGCAGTGACAATTATTGAAACAACAATAATATAAAATATCAACGTAGCTATTATTGAATCAATAAAATAAAATATTGAACAGTAATTACTGTAATAATTATTGAGTAAAACTGAGTGACTTCTCACGTAAGCACCAATAATCAATACCGTGTGCTACTATGCAACCACGCATATTACTGTACTTTTACTACCGAGTAGTTCAACAGTTAACCGTAAAACTTCCGTCGCTATTTTTATAAAAAAAATATTTCTATCATTTTCTCATTCCGATAATAATTCCGTTGTGGGGTCCACAAATGGCTGTGCCATCGTACGAATATTCCCCGACAACAAGAATATTCCACGACCAAACGAATATTCCCCAACAACAATGAATATTTTATAACCACTTGCTTATTTTTCAAAATTTGCACATTTCACCCATAACCATAGCATTATATCAAATTAACACCTTATTATTCAAAATAATAATTAGAGGAAATTCGATTTTATTTATAAAAAAGTTGGGGTCTTACAAGACGTTTTAAACTTCTTAATGCTAACATAGATAGCATATCACATAAAACCTAATTATTTCTTCCTTTCCTCAGATCATGCCGCCTAGGAGACTTCAGCGGAATCAGAGGGAGGAAGGATCCGTTAACAATGGTGGAGGGGAAAATGTTGATCCAATGCAGAACTTCGTTAACCTGTTAACTGCGGCAATACAAAACAGACCCCCGCCAGTAGCAGGGCAGCCAGGACAACACTTGGCTAGCTTTAAGGACTTTAAATTGGTAGGACCACCGGAGTTCCGAGGAACCTTGGATCCAATTGAAGCCCAGACATGGATAGAAGAAATGGAGAAGGTGTTTGAGGTCACACGAGTGGCCGAAGCACAGAAGACGAGTTTTGCCACTTTCATGATGAAGGGCGAAGCTAATTATTGGTGGAAGGCTAATAAGGGATGAGCAGACAAAGGAGTTATTCCTTGGGATGGATTTAAGGAGCTATTCCTTGAGAATTACTTCTTAGAGCATACGCAACAGGATATGGAGGTTAAGTTTTTGGAACTGAAACAAGGAAGTATGTCTGTTGTAGAGTATGCAGAAAAATTTAACGAGTTGGCCCGATTCGCGTCACATCAAGTTGACACGGAGGCCAGGAAGGCAAGGATATTCGAATTAGGACTGAAACCATGGGTGTAAAAAGTAGTGGCTGTATTAAAGATTAAGACTTACTTTGATCTTTTGGAAAGGGCTATCATTGCTGAAGGAGGCAATGAAGCCATCGCTCGATTCAAACAAGAAAAGAAGACCGGTCAGGACGGTCAGAAGGGGGGAAGCAGCGGAGGAAGCAACCCCAACAAGTGTAAATGGACGGAGAGCCAATCATCTGGAGGTAATAAATCTGGAGGGGAGGCCAAGAAAAGTATGAAGTGCAACAACTGTGGGAGGAATCACTCGGGAGAGTGCATGAAGAGGAAGAGTGTTTGTTAACATTGCGGACAACCAGGACACATGGCTCCTCAGTGTCCGAATAAGCAGAAAGGAGGATGTTTCTCGTGTGGAGCCACGAACCATTAAATTAAAGACTGCCCGAAGAAAAAGGGCGATGCAGCTAGCGGCAACCGCAACAACAACAACAATGGGCTGAACATTGGAGTGCCAGCCAATCAAGCCAACAGACCAATGACACGAATGTTCAATATGACCGTACAGGATGCAGTGGAGTCTAAGGACGTGGTGTCAAGTATTATTCCGATCAATGATATAGATGCATACGTGTTATTTGATTCGGGTGCTACCTGTTCTTTTATTTTTGAAGAATTTGGTAAACAGTTAGACTTACCCCGTGAGAGATTAGAACACCCTATGAACGTAGAAGTAGCGAACGAGGAAATTATTCACGTAGAATACATTCATAGGAATTGTTATGCCGAATTGCGAGGATTTAAGCTCAAAGTGGATTTGATACCGATTCGTTTGGGGGAGTTCGACGTAATCCTTGGGATGGATTGGTTATCGGTTATTGGTTTGCAGGGCTTCTTTCCTCTGTTTCTTGATAGATTCCAAATAAATCTGATCTCTCTTATAAAGCTTATTGGAAATATCAGAGATGGTTGCTTGAAGCTTCTTGTGGAACACATTTTCCTCTCCTTCTGATAGGCTCTTTGCTTCCTCAGTAATATAGGAAAATTTCTCAGCCAATTCTTTAAAGTTTTTCAATAACTCAGAGTCTAGAGAGATTTGAGCAGTTTGTATGAGTTTATGATTTTTGTAGATGTTTTCAAAGGCTGTTAGAATGTCAAAGAAATTATTGTTGGATAAAGAGGGGATATCAGAAGGTATGCTGGGATTAAGACTTGGAGTACTGAGAGTAGGGTTTAATGCTTGGTAACAGGATGAGCTTGATTATTTGCTATCGCATGGTATGAGACCTCTACGATTGTGGGCTTCAGTGTGGCCTTTCCACTATCCAAGTTTTCTAAGAGATAGTAGGGAATGTAGATGTTTCCAGTATGACGATAAACTTTGAAATGAGGGACATTCTTGATCAGTTTGGTGTGAAATGTCTTGACCCTTGAGAAATTCTGAGAGACCAGCTCCAAATTGGGAAAATAGGAATAGCACCAGCTGATGTAACTCTCATCTCCAACAGTATAAGCCTGTAGCTAGGGCATCTGTGACAACCTGAGAATTTGGAAAATTTTTAAAATTTTAATTAATTGATTTAAGGTTCAAAATTAGAACCTAGACAGAAAATTAGTGTATGTGTTTGATATTTTTGAGAACGAATTTTGAGGATTTCAAAATTCTGTGAAGGAATTAGGTGAATTATTCAGGATTAAGTGTATATGTGTTTATGTTCTGTGTATATGGACATTTATGCGTATAGTATGTGGTTAAGGGTCAAGGGTTGACCAGATAAACGATATCTGTAACAAACCCTAAGTATATATTAAGAACGTCAACGTTCGGTTAGAAAAACTCTAGCGATTAATAAGAAACCCTAGAGACCGGTTCTAAAACCCTAATTTCAGTTCCGAGAATTCGAAACCCTAATTCGGAAGTTAGAAATCCTAAATTGGGTACTTAATGGCGTAAGTGTAAATAATTATAAGATTAATTAGGGTAAAACTTAATTAATTAGCAAACCCTAATTTCAAATTTAGAAAATCCTAATTTCTGGATTAGAAACCCTAATTTACAAATAGAAAAAACTTAATTGTTAATTTAATAATTGTAATGTTAATTAGGAAATATTAATCCTAATTTTCAAGATTATGGTAATTAGAAAACCCTAATTTAATTAGGTAATCTAATTTTGAAATTAGAAATATTATTTTTCTAATGAAAACCCTAATTCGTGGGTTATAAACCCTAACGACTATTTTGACCCTAATTGCTTAATTAGCAATTTTAATTAGGAATTATAAATCCTAATTAGCAATATTTAAATTATGATTAAGAAATTTTAATATAATTAGAAAATTCTAATTATAATTTAAAAATATTAATTTTCTATTTTTAAAACCTAAATTGGAAATTTTAGAAAATTAAATTACAAATACTAAGGGTTTCAAACCCTAAACCCTAAGGTTTTTCAAACCCTAACCCTAACCCTAACCCTAAACCCTACGGATTTGGTCAAATGACCAAAAATGCCATTAAAATTAAATAGAAAATAACATTAATGCCCTTTAGCATTCTTTAATAGGTTGGAGTGTAAATCATGCCAATATATTGTTTGGTGACTAACTAAAGGTTACCCTATGTGCTCTATATATCACCAATATCAGATTTGCTTGACACCTAGCAAAGCAAGTTCAATGAATCAAAGATTTATATCTTAAAAAGTAAGAAAACCTTGACTTCATTTCTTATTATTGCCAATTCATTCTCTCTCATCTATTTCGAAAATCTAGAGTGAGAGAGGGAGAAAAGTTAAGCTATGTTAGCCTCTTATCAAGCCAAGAGCAACAACCAAAAGTCAAAAATCAAAGATCAAGCTTGAAAGGTATAAAACCCAAATTTTTTTGAAATCCTTAAATCTGTGTTTTGATGTTAGTTGTTAGTTAGAGTTGTGTGTTAGAGTGTCATTTGATGATCTGAGTTGTCAAAACTCAGATCCATATCATTTAGATGCTCGAAATTAAAGATTTATCAAATCTGGAAAGTTAAAAAATAAGGCCTGACAGCTTAATGTCAGGGCCTATAGATCATTTCTTGTTAATGTTTTATGTGTTTTAAGAGTTTATACTTGTAGTATGTTGTAAGGACTTTGATCTGGAGCTTGAATCAAGTCCAGATCATGTGTAGATCGAAAGATATATGTGGTCAAAAGTTGTTGACCAAGCACGACTTCTGGAAATCTGGGCAAACCCAGGAACCCAAAAAGTCTGACATGCATTTTGATAGCCTCTGATCTTGCGTCTGACATGTGTTTTGGCCAAGTTGTTGTTTGATCTGTGTAGCCTATCATGTTCACTACATATTAAAGTCCTTAGAGCAACCAGATCCATAGCAGGATCAAAGATAATCCCGGTCAAAACCTCGTTGACCACCAGCTTTTGGCGAAATCTGGGAAACCCAGATTTCTCAAAAACAGTCCCGAACCACCACTTTGACCGGTCCAGATCTTGCTTGGGAGATGTTTTTAAGTTGATGTAAGGTTATAGAGTTGTACTCTGATATGTACTCTACACGAATGAACCATTATATCACATAAACAGTACATAGACTGAAAGATACAAGGGTCTAAAGTAGCACCCTTGAACTATTCTTCATTTCTGGAGAACCCAGAAATGAAGAACAACGTTGTTGTATGGCCATGAAGTTAGTTTTTAGTTGTTGTATTACGTGTGTACACTATCCCCCCAGAAACTTGTTAGACAAGAAATTATAACCGGTCAAACCACCCCCCTTACACACTGACATGCTTTTCTGGGATTGAGGAAGAACAACTGAAGAACACTTTCAGCGACGGTTGTGTCACCAAAGCCACCTTTAGCGACACTTAAATTAGGAAAATTAATTATTTTATTAAATAAATAGAAAAAAATAGATTTTAATTATTAAAAATACAAAATAAATTCTGAAAAAATTATTTTAAATTCTGAAAAATAGTTTTTAATTATTTAGAGTATATTTCATTAATATTTAATATTTTTGGAATATAAATGTTATTTAATTTATTTAATTATAATATTAAACAAATGATTTAAAAATAATTTTAATACATGAAAAATCATGAAAAATAATATTATGGTAAAAGAAAATATTCTAAGTTATTTTTAGTGACTTTTGATATTTTATGATGAATTTCATTAATAAATAAATATTAATGATAATTAGTTTATTTAATAAATATATTAAATAAAATATGGAAAAATAGAATAAATGATTTAAAAATCATATAAAAATGATTTAAGCGTTATAAAAATATTTTAAGTTATAACCTATAACTTTTGATATTTGGTCATAAAAATATTAATATTTTAATATTAAAAGCAATTATCGGATAATGGATTTAACGGTTTAAAAATCATATAAATATAATTTTAAGGTATTAAAAAAATACTTTGTTATATTATAAATATATTATAATATTATGACATGTATTTCATTAATGTTTGATATTAAATAAATATTAATAATAATAGAATTAAGTAGTATTTAATTTATTTAAATACTTTATTAATGATTTAAAAATTAAGATAAATGGTAATAATTATTTAAAAATTACTACGAGCTTATGAAAAATATTTTGACTGATATTAAAATTATTTGAGATAATTGTTAAGTGTTAGGCAGAGTTTAATTGAACTTAAACTCGAAATTTTGTCAGACTAGACCGTTGGGACGTTTGAATTTTATCGGAATCAAGATAGATTATAATAGTTTGACTTGATACCGAGTCTTATGTGTTTTATAGACTGATAGAGATATGTGTTATGTGTTTAGGTTATTCTATATATATATATATATATATATATATATATATATATATATATATATATATACATCTTATAGTATTATATTGTGATCATATTATTCTAATATTGGAGATCTATATTACTAATATTAGGTCTTCGGATAAAGCGATATAAATTGCGTATCAGTAATCAACGATTCAAGCAAGTTTGTATTTACTTAACTCTACTAAGAGTTGATTCATTTGGATAAGCTTATGGTTAATCATTGCTGGTTGCCATGAATTGTACTCTGTACATGTTGCATGTATAAGTCAGGTATGAAAGGCTGATCACCTTCATTACCAGTTGGTCCAGATATATTTGTTCATGTATAATACTTGTTCAGTCATAAATTTGTTCCTGCTAGTTCACAATTACATTGTTGAATTATAGCCAGCTTATTATTCTGACTATTTCAATCATGATATATCATTGTATTATTGAACTTAAACTTGCTGGGCAATCCTTATGCTCACCCTTGCTATATCATGATAAAACATTACAGATTAAGACGAACGTGTCGGATACAAGGAAAGGTTAAAGACAGTTCCAGCGTAAAGTTAATGTGTGCAGTTAGAATTGTAATAGTATAATATGATAATATGTTATTGTAAGTTAAATAAGTTATGATTTGTGTACTAAGTTAAGGTTACTCGATCTTGGGGAAATAGTTTGTAATGTATTGTATAAATAATTTATGTTTATATCTTCCGCAAATATAGTAATAGTGATAGAATCATCGAACTGGATACGCGGTAATTTGGGACCTCAGATTCGGGGCTGTCACAGCATCCATGGATAGAACCATTTCGTCAGAAGATTGTCAGGATTGTACAGTATTGTAGTACGACCTAAATCCATGTCTTACCAATTGTTAAACAGATCTTCTGTAGACATCGTTACTACTTTGAGTCGTTCATTTATATAGTTTATCCGTCTTCCTGGAAGCACATCTTGTGGTTCATCGAAGACTTCCACCACTAATCTTTTGCGAACTCTTGTCGGAGAGGGAACATGATAGTCTGCTGATTCCTGATATGCAAAACTAGAGTCTGTCTCCATCTCTTCATTTTCTGTCTTTGAGATTGAATCATGCAGGGTCATTTTAACTGATTCATCAGTGGATCCTTCTGTAGTATCCTTCTCAGAACTATCTTGCTCTTCAGACTTCAAAATCTCTTTCATTTCACTTTCAACATCTTCTTCTGACCTGGGTTCATTGGCAGTTGCAGTCCTTTTACCATCACTGCGGGAGTTATCAGAAATCATTCTCTTTTTACCTTTAATGTCTTCTATTGTAGACTCAAGTTTATTATCTTCATCATTATCACTGAGATCAATCACTTTTGATGCAGAGCCTCCTTCTTTCTTTTGGTTTATTCTTTGAAGTATCCAGTTACTTTTTCTCCTCCTTGGGGGTGCAGCAGTTGGTGCTTTTTCCTTTCCTGATTCATATTTCTTTCTGTCAATAGAGAGACTGCTCGATGGAACCTCTGTTGACTTCTTCACAACATTAGCTTTCTTCTTAATTGGTTGGTTTTGTTGGAGTGGCCACTGGGATGCAGAATCATCAGATTGAGATGTTTTATTTTCCATTATTCTTGCCTTACTTTTCTTTGCAGTGCCCGTGCTGCTGGTGCCAAATGTCTTTAGCCTCTTGTTCTCCATGGGATTTTTCTTCCACTTTTCGAACAACTTTGGAGCCATCACTTTTTGAACATTTAGGGGTTCTCCCTCATCATCCTTTATCTTGCTCTTTAGTTTCTTCTTCAGAATAATGCTCAAGAGTCTTCCATGAAAAACCTTTGTGAGGGGTTTGTTTGTAGACTTCTTTTTCTCAACCTTTTCTAGTCATTTGGACAACCAATCAATCAGTAAGGCCCCAAAATTCATCTGCTGTTTCATGACGATTACAATCATGACTCTCAGTTGCAGATTACTAACAGTATTGTGTGCAGTATCTTTGCATATGATACATTGTAACGCCCGAGAAAATAGAATTTTTTATGAGAATTAAAGTTTTATTTGATTATTTGAATTAAATGAATTTAATTGATTATTTATGTGAGTAAGCTATTTGAAGGTCATTCTATGACCTAGAAGGTGCGGATGTGGTTAGGATTCTGGCTATGTACTAGGATTAATTATTTTGAATTTCCAAGACGAAAATAAAAGTTTTTCGAGAAAATTCTGTAAAAACACTATTTATCCATTTCTGCTCAGGAATGAAGTTTAAATTTCTGAGAAATGCGTAATGATAGAATTCTAGGACGAGATGGAATATCCAATAATATTTCAATTATGGCAAACGAAGTTTTCGCTTGCGGACTTAAAACCTAAGGGTTAGGAAAAGTGAGTTTCGAGAAGGAAATGAAATACGTATAATGATTAGGGTTATTATACGTGAGAAATACGAGTATGATACTAATTAGTATACGAGTATAGTATGAAGATTATTACGACGTATAATATGAATATCGTACGAATACTATACGAAGAGAATACGTGAGTTATATGCGTAGATTACAATTAGCTCTTAATGGACTTTAAATTTATGAACTTTGTAGAATTCAATTGGACTTGGATTATGTCAAGCCCAATGCAATGTGAAATCAAGCCCAAGATAGGCCCAATATGAATTAATTCTAAGGCCCAAACCAAGAAACCAAACTGCGGATCAAATCGATGGGTCACCGGATGGGTAAAACCCATGGGATAACCCATGGGGGGACCCACAAGACCATGTGGGCTGACCACTTGGTGGCCAAGTAAAGTAACCCACTTGGAGGCTAAGTAAAGTAGATTTATTTGGTGAGGAAGAAAAGGGAATAGTAAGGAGGTGGGGCATGTTGACCATTTTTCCCTCCAATTGAATTGCCTATATAAGAAAGCTTAGTTTGGTCATTTGTTACTTTACAAACTTTAACCAACATATTTGAGAGAGAGAAAAGAGCTAGAAACAAGTAATCAAGTGAGCTTGAAGCAAATCATAAGAGTTTTTAGCAAGAACATGAAGAACGTAAAGGTAATAATTCGTAAAACCTTAGTTTTTGATTCGGTTAAATTTATTTTTCGTAGAGAATCATAAGTTGGTGGAGCATGTCTCTTCCGGAGGAATAAGGATGGCTATTAGTGAATTAAAACATTATGAGCCATGAACAAGTAGGAATTGTAAGCGTTTAAGTAAGTCAAATGAAGAAGAACCATTAAGCGTTAGCTTTGTTGTTGTTGGACAAATTGAAAACCGTCCAATATAGGTTATATGCATATTGCTTGGTTAGGTTGGATGATGAATCAATGGATTGGTTCCATTTGACTTGGTGTATAAAACTCTAGAAATGAAGTTATGGCAAAATTTACGAGATTAGGCGTTAAATGTTAAAATCGTAGAATTTCCGGATTAGTAATCAAAACTCGCCGTTTAGTTCGGGAACTTTAGTTTTCGATGGCGTACGGTAGAATAATGTATTTAAGAGTCCTGAACTCAAGGTTGGTCGAATTTCGACTTAGAACGAAGGAAAACTAATTAGAAATTCTCACGTATGTAAAACGAACGCGTAAAACCTGGCAATAAAAAGAGCTTAAGGGATTAACAGCATGGACCCCTGCCGGGGGTGGGCTATGTAAAGGCCAGAACCCCCACCAGGGCAGGGCGGGGGGGGGGGGTGTTTCGTTTGTTAATGGGAGCCATGCTCGTCGGGGCGGGCCATTTTAAAGAACAAACCCCCGCCGGGGCAGAGGGGTACTGGAAAATGTTGACCAAGTTTGTTTTTGAATCAAAGTGTTTGGAGAACAACTACGGAGCATGTATATACTTAAGATACATGGTAAGACCAATCTTAAGTCACATATATAGTGATGACTTTAGGGATTGAACGTTATCTATTAATTGTTAAACGAAGAATGTAAAGTATGAAAGCTAAATCATATTCGATTATCATGGTACTTAACCAATGATTCGATTATCATGGTACTTAACCAATGATGGTTGAGTATTGGTAGTGACGTAATAGCGTTAATAAGCCGTAATGAAGGATAGTATCTCGAACCGGGTTCTATTAATGAAATAAATACAAGTAAGACATAGAAGAAAAAGAAGTTGGTTAAAATAATGAAGTTAGATTGTTTAGTAACTAATCTCAGTGTGCTATGTGAATATATCATGTAGATACTATAAAGACCAAGAATGGTTGAATATTATATTTGAAGACGCTTGAAGATAAGTTTTCTTAACGCTTGTCTGACCTTCGTGTTAGCCAAGTTCTGTGTGATTCATGATATGAGATGTATGAATTGTTTTAACGAAAGGGTCGATGCCAGATTTAACTCGGCTAGACTAATCTTGAAGAGTTGATTGATTTATTTACAAGTCTTTCAATATAGAATGGATAACGCTATCCTACGCTAATTATTTGGTACGGATTCAAGGTAAGTCTGAGTATGAATAAACAAATATATTTTACATCGATTATTCAATGGGCATGCGAGGTTGCCAAAACTTAAACGTAAATATATTTAACGGATGAGTGTTGATCAACATAGAGGACTATAGGCTGATCACCTAGAAGTGCTCGTAAGATATATAGGACTTATGGACTTAGTGCCGGGATGTCCTTTTCATGAATGAAAATTAAAGAAAATGTTCATGGTCTTTTGACCTGCTCAGAATTCCTAAACTACTTTAAGTACTTTGGAGTTGTTTTAAGAGAATGAAAAGTGTTATACAATGTTTTATAGTACTTCATAGTTATTAGTTCAGTTATTGAAGAATAATCATATGATTCTTGATATGGTATTTATATTATACATTGCTAGACTTACTGAGCTAGTTATGCTCACTTCTTGCTTGAATTATATGATTACAGCTATGGCCGAACGAACTGAAAGTTCTAAGAGAGATAAAGGCAAGGCTAAGCTGGATAATTAGTTTATCCTGTAATAGACTAGTATGTTTGTATGTATTATACTTATGAATAACTAAAGAATGTATTCGGTTTCTGAACCTGGGAAAGGATGTATTACTATTGTAATAAGAATATAGTTAATACACTCATTATGTTGTTCTTTCAATGGAATGAATGTACAGTTAGTAGTACTGTGTAGCACCATCTGTCGGGTTAGAAGATACCCGGATTTGGGAGCGTCACAAGTTGGTATCAGAGCATTAGGTTATAAAACTTGAGGGGGAAGAACCTTAGGCTAATAACCTCGTTAGTAAATGAGAAGTAGGAGCGAATGAACTCTAGTCGAACGAGTTAACTAAGTATTGAGGAAACTCAGTACAAAAAGATTTAAAAGATGCAAAGTAACCCTAAATAAATTAAATGTGATTTATGCTTATATTATTGTTTATTATGTACTAATCAACATGTTATGTGTTATTGTAGATGTCCATCGATAGCTGCATGTATAGGGATATACACGTAGTGAGCGAAGAGTCAGTGAACAGAATAGAGCGAGTATTAGTGCCAGTAGCAGCAGTACCAGTGATTAACATAGAAGAGTCCGAGCCTGAGGAGTATATATCAGAGGAGGACTACTCAGAGGGAGAGATGGGATTGACATCATACCTTGATATGATAATCGATGTAGAGGATGATATGGAGGTAACATAGTTTAATACGGTCATGCCTGCACTAGAGCCAACACCTCTGGATACAATGAGGGCATTATATCTATCGGTGCTTGACCGTAACGTGCAACTGCACAATATTGTGCAGAACTAGAAGGAGGAGATTAGTGATCTCCATGTGGCTAAGGAGTTTGCAGAAGCAGATTTCGAGATTGAGCATGATGAGAAGGTGCTCATGAAGGATAAGGCCACGGAGTATAAGAAGGAGGCCGTAGAGCTTCATAGAGAACTGGGGTTGAGGGACCAGAAAATAACACGAATGTCTTACATCCACGAGAGTGCTCATGAGGATTTCAAGCTAAAGATTGCTTGTTATTCTATTGAGTTGGGACAAACTCGACATACTATAAGTCGGGATATTATGTCAATTCTGGAGAATGAGAAACATGATAACGCTGTTATGCAGTATTAGGACTTTAGAACGGTAAATACTTTTGTGTAGTGACGTAAAGTGTAATAACCCTATATTTTCTATATAAATAAATAAGAGATTTTGCATATAAATTTTATTTATTTATTTTAAAGTTGGGAATATGTGCCAATATAATGTGTTTATATATATGTGATAAATAAAATATATTTATTACATGAATGATTACAAATAATTTTATTCTAGAATTATTGATCATTATAAATTATATTCTTATAATAATTAATTTTATAGTAGAAATATTTTTATTAATTATTTTTCATTAAAATATGATTATATATTATTTAAATAATATATGAAATGATTATAGAATAATTATAATAATTATTTTATTTTATTATATGAAATTATTTCAGATTAGTTGAGTTAAGTATTTTTAACTTAATTAACAGTGTTATATATGAAAGATAAATCAGATATGAAATCCAAATCCTAATTTTGAATTTTGATCAAGGAATGAGAATAATAATATAATATTATTTTATTTCAATGCTATAAATATGTACTGTATGTACATATTGATAATGGTTGGTCAATTATGGTATAGATTTAGAAAGCTTTAATATTAGTTGTATAATCCTAATTTGAAACTCAAAATCGGAGTTTAAGATCAGTCAAAAATTGTGTTAATGTGATTAATAACAAGTATTAGAATTATAATTGTTAATTAGGGAAACCCTAATTTTTGAAAACCTTAATTAGTAATTAGAAACCCTAATCACTAAACTTGGAACTCTAATTAATTTGCTAAATAGGAACTCTAATCGCTAAATTATCAAGTTTAATATTAATTAGTGGTCTTTAAGCCCTAATGTTCATGAATAGCATAATTAGAAACCTAATCTAATTAAGAAAACCCTAATTACAAATTTTAAGAAACTAAATTTTGTTCAAACCCTAATTGCTAAATCCTACAAATTCAATATGCTAAACCTTAGGATTAAACCCTAAGGGTTAGGGCAAATGACAAATTGGCCATTAAAATTGTAAGCCTAATGACTAAAATACCCTCTGTCACATTTTTTATTAGTTTGCTTGCAAATCCTACCAAATTTAGGAGCTGGTGACGAACTTATTTGACTTTGTGACTTAAATAATCACAGCAATCAGTCTTTTAGCCAGCCAATTCATTGCATCTAAGTGTTATATATAGATTGGGAGAGGGAGAAATTTCTTTACTTAGCTCATTTTTGCTCCAACACTCAACTAATCCTCTCTCTCTAAAACCCATGAAAACTATAAGTATATCAGTCACAAAATCCAGCACCACGAATTCCTTTAACAGATTAGAAGCTGATGAGTGGAATTTATACCTGCGAATCAGATACTTTATGACTTAAATAGTTTCCTGATCTCGTAGATTTTATATGGTTTTACATGATTATAGTGTTATTGTGGTTAATCGTCAGATTACAGGGCTTTACAGGTGTTTTCTAGCATTCAGGGGCAAAACGGTCATTTTCTATACACTGGCGCCGCAGCGCCAATGCCCAGTGTTAGTCTTGCGCCGCGGCACCACCTCCCGGTCCTTGCTAATGTCAGCTCCGCGCCGCAGTGCGACTCTCCCTATATGGACTCGCGCTGCAGCGCGATCTCTGGTTTTTCCAAATTAATGTGGCGCTGCAGCGCCACCCATAGGCTTATTGTCTGCGTCGCGGCGCCACCTCCGGTGCCCAGACAGAGAAGGCCTTGGTTTGACCTAGCTTGAAGGGAAAAAGGCATATATAACACACTGAAGCCTCTGCATCTCAGATATCTCATAACCTATATCATATGAGACCTTAGATTAGAATAGCTTAGCTTAGATAGTTTTCTTCTGTATTTCTCTTTCTCTTAGATTATCTCTGTAAATATAGATTAGGTAGATTAGGGAGAAGTCTGGCATTTCTTTAGAGCATTAAGAGCAGTGAGCTACACGGATTGGAAAGCTTGATTTGAGCAGAATGCGTGGAGATTGAAAGGCTTTGACAGAGTTTCCTCTTGTCCATTTGTTTTCTCTAATTTTGTAATCTATAAATATTATCTTTACTGCTACTTGTATTTTGTTCAATAGCTATGAACTGAGTATTTGCTCTAAGGTTATAATGGAACCCTTTGTTATTTAAATTGATTGTCTTATCTCTTTGGTTGGCACCGTATGATTTGGTTTAATATATTTGTGCTTACTGATTCTCGCTAAGACATTAGTGATGATTTTGGTAATTTGCATGTTATCGACAGAAGGAATGTAGATTTACACCTAAATATTTTGGCATGTGATTGTGGGTTTCGACTGCATAAGTTGTGCGTAGAATAGACTTATCTCTGTGCGCCACGTGCGACCTAATTGAGAACTTATGCTTAAATCATTGTTATGATTAATTCGCATAGACATGTGTAGGATTGTATCTAGCTTGGACGTTCTTTTCTGTTCTATTCCCTTTTGGGTGGATCTGGAGAGGATATGTTTGTGCATACCTCGACAGAGGTGCATAAGCTCCTGTGTGTTCTCGGTCGACAAATTGTCGCGACCATTTAGACCAAAGAGAGAATGGTAGCTAGTTTGATGAAGCATAGCACGCCAGGTGTTCGACAGAATGCCCGTGTGTGGTGAAGTTGTGACCTTAGCTTGTAATTCCTTAGATTACCATTTATTATTCATTTACTTGCTTTGATAATTAGTTTTAAATAGATTAATCACACTTTCATTTACTGCTTTTCGAATAAGACTTTAGCGATACATAGTCGGTATTTGGTAAATATTAGTCATAGTTCCTCGTGGGTACGACACTCTCCTTATCACTGTATTACTTGTTAGACCGCGTATACTTGCACGTGTTTAGTGATCGATTTTTCAGCCAATAAGTTTTTGGCGCCGTTACCGGGGAATTATTATTCTAATATTGTCCAATATTAATTTCAATCAATTTAGTCTTACTTTGAACGTGTATATATATATATATATATATATATATATATATGTTTCTTTTATTTGTTTGATCTTCCTTTCTTTTTATTTTTGAGTTTACAAGTTATGGACGATCATTGTTATCAATGGCCTTATGAGGGAACGACGCAACCAAGCTCGGAAGAAGGACTCGAGCGATTGCAAGTTCAAATTTCTAATGCCTTGAGGTTTTCTGACAATCTTGAGTGTCAGTTCACTCAGAATGCCTACTGTCAGGAATGAGTTGACTTTGAACCGATTCCCTACCATCAAAACTGCCAGGGTTATCCAAACTCATGGGACTACAGTCAAGAGCAATATCATGATCCGAATCATGCCTCTCAGTTTGAATATCAGTATCTGCCGCAATATGAGTTGACGTCTCAACCCAATGAGAGCTTTTCTGAGTACTTGACGCAAGAAGAAGAAAGCAGGCTTGAAGAGCTTCTCACCAACTTTATTGAGAAAAATGAGGTTTGGATGGCAAGCCAAGAAGCCGCATTGCTAAGCCTCGAGAGTCAATTGGGGCAACTCGTCATTGCCATTACAAATCCACTGCAATGCAATCTACCGGTCATAATTGATCTCGACGATGAAGAAGTAGAGCAGTGCATGGTAGATACGTGAGGAGAAGGCGATGAGTCTCACCAAAGTGTTGAGGGCAATGTCAATATGCAAATTAACTAACCTGCGCAGGCTGAGCTAGAAGAGAGGATCATCAGTGGGTGCACTGTCAAGAGTAATCAATAGTTGAAAACCACGCTCACGACTGTGGAAACCTTAGAAGGCTCAGTAGAGCACAAAGAACGATTTCAAATTAAGGAATAAGGGGAATTAGTGGATAATTCCAATGGTGAAAGATTCTTTGTGCCGATGGATGACTGGATGGATGAAGGAAATGACGATGATCCATCAACCATGTCTACCAAAAATCCAAAGGAATTGACGAATAGGCGGCATGAAATGGTCATTTTCATTTATGAGCCGGATTGAACAGCATCGGTATAGTCAAGCCGATGACATTAAAATAAGCGCTTGGTGGGGAGGCACCCCCATCATGGTATAAATTTTATCTGATTTCTTTACTTATGTCTAGTTTACTTTGTGTCTATTCGCTTTAGTTGTTAGCATAGCTGTCAATATAGTTGTTAGATTGTGCATTAATATTTTTGTGTCTATCATCTGCAGGCAGCTTGTTTATTATGATGTATTGTATATTACAATAGTGTTTTTGAGGTTTTTAATAATGTATGTTTGCCTTTATAGTGTAGTTTTTATTCTTGTCTTGGCATGTGCAGATAATAGATAGGAAAAACACAGAAAGTGTCTCTCGCGTCGCGGTGCCAGCAGATGTACTAGAACCCGCGCCGCAGCATCGGGTCCAAAAGATTGGTTTCCTCCTCTGCGCCGCAGCGCTACAGAACATAGGAAACTTTGCGCCGCGGTGCCAATAGCGAGCCTTGCCCACTGCTAACTCGCGCCGCAGCACCAAGTGCTGAAGGACAGCCAGCGCCACGTCGCCGGAAGCGAGAAGTTGGCTTTTAAGAGCAGTTTATAAGCCAGAAATCAAACCACTACGCCCATTACTTCCCATCTCTCTCGGCAACCACATCAAGCACCATAAAACCCAAGTATCCTAAACATTGTTGCTTCTCACCAAGCACTCCTAGCCTTCGATCAATTACAAGAGAGCAATCAAGGCACCAATATTCCTTGTAGACCCCTATCCAGTGCACGTAGAAAACAAAGGGGGCAGACTCAAACTAGGGTTTTTCAATTCAAGGTAATTTATTGATTTCAGTCAAATTGAAAACTAGTGGTGAGTTCATTGTTTGGATTTATGCATCTCTTGCATTGTATTTGTGTGATTTCCACTGGGGAAATATGGTTAGAGCATCAACAATAAAAGGCTGTCCAAATTGGTTTTGAAGAACGCACTCTAAGTGTTTGATAAAATTCCTGAAAGAAAGAGTTGACTGATTTGGGCCTATTTGGCATTGGATTTGTTGGGGTTATTCTGTAAAAGGTTTGGGGGGGGGGGGTTTTGAACTGGGTTTTCTGCTTGTGTGCATACCAACTGCTAAAATTTTTGAAATGGTACAAAAGAGGCAACACCTTAGCATGGGAGGTTCGTCGTTCGCGGCACCACCAACGGCATGGGACAGAGCTAAATTTGTGAGCGAGGAGGCATGGAAACATTACAAAGGCTCCTTTACCGTGCGAAATCTAATTCTTGAGCGGGGTTTGCAGCTAGATAAAAAGGATGGCGAGTTGTTGGCCATGATTTCGGGACGCCAATGGATCCATTTCACAAAACCACCCGGGTCAGCTAGTGTATCTGTGGTTCGGGAGTTTTATGCGAACGCCAATGCCAAAGGTGATGCTGTTGTCCAAGTTAGGGGGAAGTCAGTGGTGTTTGGAAGTCAAGCCATTAATGCACTGTTTGCCACACCCAACTACGAGGGAAAGGATTATATGGAGCCAGGACTCCGCAGTTATGACCTTGAGGATATCATCAGGAGGCTCTGCAGGCTCGGAACTACATGGAAAAAGAACAACTACATGGGTTAGAAGACCAGTTTCTCGACTTTAGCGCTCAGTCACTATGGGAAGGCGTGGTTCATCTTTATTTGTGCCAATATGATTCCTACCCGGCACCTGAGTGACGTGACCAAAGATAGGGCGATTCTGTTATTCGCCATTGTCACGGGTCTGCATGTGGATATTGGAGTTCTTATTCACGAGTCAATTCTGAAGGTAATCAAGAGTACCGTCGCTTCGGGACTTCCACATCCATCCTTGATCACCCGATTGTGCAAGCAGGCATGTATTCAATAGGGGCCAGAGGAGATAACCTTTCCTCCCATGGCAGTCATAGACCACCAGACGATCTCACGCTTCACTGTGTGGGACGGGGCAGAGTTGCATGTCAGAGGCGAAGGCTACGGGCCACCTACAATGCCACGACCTACAACAGAGCCAGAGCAGGCAGAGCCTTCAGGCGCAGGCCCAGCTGCATAGGGTCTACTAACTAACATCATGGCATCCCTCACCCTGCTGTATCAGAAACGTGATGCCGAGGCTCAGAGGCAGCGGAAACATATAGCTGCAGTGGCTCAGAGGCAGGATATAACTATGCAGTACCAAGTTGAGCTGATGAACACTATGCAGAGCATCTACACATATTATTATGGCGAGAATGTTGAGTTCACGCCATACCAGTTCCCAGAGCCTCCTATTTTCCCACCATACCCTCCACCATCACCGCCCGTCGAGGCTGATGAGGACGAGACCGCTGCTGAGTGAGCAAACTTCAGGGAAGCCCTCTTGTATACGATTGCTTTATGTTTAGTAATGAGGGCATTGCTCACCTCAAGTTTGGGGGTGTTTTGGATACTATCTGTTTATTTTTGTACTGCCATGTTAGGTTGCATACTTTAGTACTTTATTATGCTTTGATTATTATCAGCATGATTGTGGTTTATAGCCATCTTTTTGGGGCTTATACAGATTTAGATGCTTGTGCCATGTGAATGTCCTTTTTACCCTATTTTGAGCTGCTATTTAGAAAAGGGTGTTATAGTTATTATTAATTTTTGATTGTGGCTGAAGACAAGCAACAAGTAGTCTATCTCTTAGAGTCGTGTCAAGCATGTTTGAGCTAGGGGTTATTCAATTGATAAGTTTAGACTATTATTGATCCGTCTTTCTTAGCAAGCACCGACCAACTGTCATAACTCGTTATTTTTTGAATTTAGGTCACGTGTTAATTACTTTGAGAGTTTGTTCACTCTTATAAACTTTCATTTTTACAAGATAATAAAAGACATAGACGTTTATACAGTTTTGGATCTTGGATTCTGGCATGTTGACTTATAAAAAAAATGAATGAATGAATGAATGAAATAAGAATAAAAATAGAAAAGAAGAGTTTATATTGAAAGTTTTGCAGTGGGTCGAGATGGAGCTTAAAACGCACTTGCCCATAAATGCAGGATCGATATCGAGATGGAGCATAAAATGCACTCGCTAAATAATCTTCATTTTTGTTGTAAAGTCTCAGTTGGCTTATGTTGATTACGTGGCCTTTACTGCTTGAGTTATTAGATTTATAGGGGTGTTCTACACGTAGTGCCCTAAAGTCATCTGGCTTGGGAGTCACTGATCAAAAGCTCATTCATGGGTAGTTCTAAATAGCCTAAGGTAATTAAGGACTATTCGAGTCAGATTTTACTGTCGTCATACTAAAGTCTTTTGATCTTTTCCTGCACTTGCATCTTATTCTTAATGCTTGTTGAATGTTTAAGTTGTGGAGTGTGCATATTATTATTCTTTCGTGTGTGTTTTACTTTTGTTAATATATGTTAGACAGTTTGCTCGAGGACAAGCAAAGACTTAAGTTTGGGGGTATTTAATGAGTGAAATTTATACCCACGAATCAGATACTTTATGACTTAAATTATTGCTTGATCTCGTAGATTTTATATGGTTTTACATGATTATAGTGTTATTGTGCTTAATTGTCAGATTGTAGGGCTTTATAGGTGTTTTCTAGCATTCAAGGGCAAAACGGTCATTTTCTATACACTGGCGCCGCAGCGCCAATGCCCAGTGTTAGTCTCGCTCCGCGGCGCCACCTCCTGGTCCTTGTTGATGTTAGCTCTGCGCCGCAGCGCCACTCTCCCTATATGGACTCGCGCTGCAGCACGAGCTTCGGGTTTTCCAAACTAATGTGGCGCTGCAGCGCAACCCATAGGCTTATTATCCGTGCCGCGGCGCCACCTCTGGTGCCCAGACAGAGAAGGCCTTGGTTTGACCTAGCTTGAAGGGAAAAAGGCGTATATAACACACTGAAGACTCTACATCTCAGATATCTCATAACCTATATCATATGAGACCTTAGATTAGAATAACTTAGCTGAGATAGTTTTCTTCTGTATTTCTCTTTCTCTTAGATTATCTCTGTAAATATAGATTAGGTAGATTAGGGAGAAATCTGGCATTTCTTTGGAGCATCAAGAGCAGTGAGCTACACGGATTGGAAAGCTTGATTTGAGCAGAATGCGTGGAGATTGAAGGGCTTTGACAGAGTTTCCTCTTATCCATTTGTTTTCTCTAATTTTGTAATCTATAAATGTTATCTTTACTGCTACTTGTATTTTGTTCAATAGCTATGAACTGAGTATTTGCTCTAAGGTTATAATGGAACCCTTTGTTATTTAAATTGATTGTCTTATCACCATATAATTTGGTTTATTATATTTGTGCTTAATGATTCTCGCTAAGACATTAGTGATGATTTTGGTAATCTGCATGATATCGACAGAAGGAATGTAGATTTACACCTAAATATATTGGCATGTGATTGTGGGTTTCGACTGCATATGTTGTGCGTAGAATAGACATATATCTGTGCGCCACGTGCGACCTAATTGAGAACTTATGCTTAAATCCTTGTTATGATTAATTCGCATAGACATGTGTAGGATTGTATCTAGCTTGGACATTCTTTTATGTTCTATTCCCTTTTGGGTGGATCTGGAGAGGATATGCTTGTGCATACCTCGACAGAGGTGCATAAGCACCTGTGTGTTCTCGGTCGATAAATTGTCGTGACCATTTAGACCAAAGAGAGAAGGGTAGCTAGTTTGATGAAGCATAGCACGCCAGGTGTTCGACAGAATGCCTGTGTGGGGTGAAGTTGTGACCTTAGCTTGTAATTCCTTAGATTACCATTCGTTATCCATTTACTTGCTTTATTAATTAATATTAAATTGATTAATCACACTTCCATTTACTGCTGTTCGAATAAGACTTTAGCGATACATAGTCGGTATTTGATAAATATTAGTCATAGTTCCTCGTGGGCACGACACTCTCCTTATCACTGTATTACTTGTTAGACCGCGTATACTTGCGCGTGTTTAGTGATCGGTTTACCGACCAACAGATGCCTAGAATCCAAAATTTTCAAAGTAAGGTATAAAACCCTACTAAGAATCTGATATTGATTAAGGTGTTAGATGTTAGTTTTTTTTGTGTTAAATATGTTGTTAGTAGTGTATAATGATGATCTGGGTTGATAGATGTTAGATCCATAACATCTATAGGCTCAGATCTAGTGTTTTACAAAATTTGGAAATTTTTCTAATGGGGTCTGACAACCGAATGTCAGACCTTCTAGATCTAAGCGTGTGTATTGTCTTGGTGTTTTAAGTGTTTGATATTGTAGTGTGCTATGAGATCTTTACTCTGGAACTTGAATCAAGGTCATAGCATGAGCATATTGTAAGATATTGATGGTCAAAAGCCGTTGACCGACCATGACTGGGCGTTTCTGGGTAACCCAGAAACTGCCCAGAAAGGGCCTGACAACTTATTCAAGCGCCCAGATCTTTCTTGTGTTTATTGTTTTGTTCTTGTTCTTGTATCCAGGTTGTAGTATGTTATACTAAGTGTTAATTAAAGCTTTTAGATCGCCTAAACATTTATCAGGTAGATCACAGGGAACGGTCAAATCAAGCCGGAAGACCATGAAATACGTTTTCTGGGTAACCTAGAAAACGCATAACCAGGTCTTCTGACATGGTTTGACCGGCATGTATCTTAAGCTGGTGTTGTTGTTATGATGAAGTTATGTAATAGATCTGTACACCTACATGTTGTCTACACACTGAAAGCTTAAGATCACTAAAATATCACATAGATTGCAAGTTGTGGAAGCCCAAAGTAGGCCTTACGAACTGTTCTTCATTTCTGGGCAACCCAGAAATGAAGAACAACTCTGACAGCCATTTTGGAGGCTCAGATCTCTTTCGTTTTATGTTTTTTGTTCATGCTTGTTGTTGAATCATGAAGTCCTGCACTAGCACTACAATATCTGACTACGAACATGCCTAGAAACATTACAGTTTACGAATTAAACTTGGTCAAACTACCTAACTCGAAACTGGCGTATGGATGTCTAGGTTGCTCAAGAACACCTAAGGCAACACTTTCTGTCGCCAAAAGCTTTTAGTGACAGACTTTTTAATTTTAATTAAATTAATTTGTAAAAATCATTTAAAAATAGAAATTTTTTTTTGAAAATTACAAAAATTATTTTAAGTTATAAAAATTAACTTTTAATAATTTGATATATTTTTCATAAATATTAATATTTATTTGAATATTATTGATATTTAATTTATTTAATAAATACATTAAATAAATTAATTAAAAATAATTTTATTATATTAAAAATCATTTTAAAATGATAATAAGGTATTTAAAAATATTTGAAGTTATAAAATATAACTTTTAATATTTTAAATCAAATTTTATTAATTATTTGATATTAATGATATTAGATTTATTTAATATCATGTTAAATAAATTAATTTAAAAATGATTTTAATTTTAGAAAAAAATATTTTAAATGAAAATAAATAGTTTAATAATATTTTAAGTTATAAAATATAACTTTCAATATTTAAAGGTAAATTTCATTAATTATTTACTATTAATGATATTAAAGTTATTTAATAATTATTTTAAATAAATTAGTTTAGAAATGATTTTAACATTATAAAAATTATTTTAAATGAAATTAAGGTGTTTAAAAATATTTTAAGTTATAAAGTATAACTTTTAATATTTAAAGGATAATTTTATTAATAATTTAATATTAATGATATTAATTTAATATTAATGTTATTAAACTTATTTAATATTTATATTAAATAAATAGTTTAAAAATGGTTTTATTAATTTAAAAATCATTAAAAAAGGATATAAATGAATTAAAAATATTTTAAGTTATAATTAATGACTTTAAATATTTTGATAAATAATGCATTAATATTTAAATATTAATTGTAATTATTTAAAAATAATTTTAATTCTTTTAAAAAATCATTTAAAGGTAATATTAGTACTTTAAAAATATTTTCAGTTATTATAAATAACTTTAATATTTTGGCAATGGTTTCATTAATATTTTAATATTAATTAAATATTAATGATAATAGAATTATTTAATATTTAAATCATTTAATAATGATTCTGGTGTTTGAAAAATCATGATAAATTATAATAATTATTTAAAAATTATTATAAGTCAATTAAAGAAAATAATATGACTGATATTTTCAGTTATTAAACTACAGCATAGAGTCTTAGACTCGATAATTACCCGATAAAGCCGTCTGTACATCGACATGTTTCAGAAATTGATCTGGACTTAGATAATTTGACTAGATACGTGTCTGTTTGTGATCCAACGACTGTTAAACATGTGTGACAATGTGATTAGGTAATGTGTTGACTGCAAATAGCAGTACTATGTGTTATGATATAATATTCTAATCGAACAAATGATCTTATTAATGATAGGTTGTGATATAAAAGATAAAACTACGTTGCGTACTAGTAAGCAGCAGCTCAGGCAAGTATCTTAACTTTGAGTTTACTTTATCCAATGGACATGTGTAAGCTAGAATCTAAACTATTCATTTTCATTGATTCAAATATCTTAACCTTGTATACACTTATGCAATGATTTTGTATAAGTAAATTATTAAATTATAATATGTCGTTCAAGTTCTTTAATTCTGTTATTATAGATAAAAATATATATTCTGTTCGTTAATTTCTAAATATGGTTAGACAAGTGTCCTCACTTGAATAATCATTGTATTTAATCACATGTTGATACATACTTATTAGTTTCCAGTATGTATACCCTAGTTAAAGATCGTCTAAGCTATTTGACCCGGCTAGACACAAACTTAATAATATTATTGAATAAGATAGAACTTTATTGTATCTAACCAGATTGTTTTGGTTCGGATTCCTGACTAAGTATGAACATCCCGATTATGGAAAAACTTTTGTGCGTTAAAGGCGGATAAGATGAACGATAATCTCGTTTTTGCATGTAGTATTGATCAATACAGGGCATAACGGACTGATCACCCCCCGTGCCTGTAAGTTATGACGGTTTACAGATGAATTTCTGTTTAACCTTTTCGAAAATAGAAAATAATGTTCATAGTCTGTCGAATGATCTCCATTTATAGTCAATACGTAGTTTCAAAAATTTGATATAGAATTGATATGCTGTTATTATTGGTTTAGCTTACTTCACAACTATTGATTCGTTGTAGAAGTGTCATTCAAAGAAAATATTTAATCATTTCAGCTAATATTTATCATTACTAATACTTGCTGGGCAATCAAATGCTCATTCTTGCTTAATTTAAATATTTTCAGCAAGTGTGACCAACCAGAAAGCTCTGCTAAGAATAAGGGAAAAGGAAAGGTTGCCGAATAAGTTGTTGCTATCTTATGTAATAGTTTAACTTTATTAAGACAATGATATTAGTTATTATCATGTAATGTAATGTTTAAAGGTCGCGTGCCTGGGATTCAAACTCTGACATGTAAATTAAGTTTGGTATCTATATTATTGTTATTATTATTAGTATTATTTCGCTCATAGAAATGGTATCGTGAAGCACCGAGTTTGGGTTTTAAGTACCTAAATTTGGGGGCGTCACAGGTTAGTATCAGAGCTTTAGGGTTAGAAAACCTTAGGTGAGATAGACCTTAGGCTATAACCTTAGAACAGAGGGAAACATTAAAAATACAAATAACTCGTATAGAGTTTAAAAGGAGATGAATTGAATAAATTCATCGTCAAACAAAATAAAAGCTAACTTATATAAAACTATTATTTGCTGTGTGTATATATTATATGCTAATCAGGATAGTTTATGTGTGTAGATGTCAGGTGGAAAAGGATTAGGATACCCTCAGATCGTAAAGAAGGAGCCAATGTCAAAGCTAATAGCTGAAATAGAGGCTCACAGTGCAAGCAACCTTGACGAGGTGGTGGTATTAGAAAATATAGTACTATATCCAGAAATAATAGAACTAACAGATAGTGATTCAGACACTAAAGTTGAAGCTGATCAAGCATCAATGGAGGTGCAGAATCTGAAGAACAAAGTTTTTTATCTGAAAAAGCTGTGGGAAATAGAAAAACTACTAAATAATCAATTGCGAAAAGCATTAATAGAAACAATGGAAGAACAAGATAAGCTTAAAATCCAAATTGATCAGATAAGAGCTAAAAGTAACAAATCACGTGCCACTCCGAGCAAGAAGGGGAAAGGAAAGATGAAAGACCGCGACTTAGGAAATCCTGATAATAACCAAGGGAACCTTAATTGAATAGAAAAGTGTGTAAACTGTGACAAGAAACATGAAGGCTTAGGCCGAAAAGGGGAAAATATTTGCTACAATTGCGGACATGAGGGACATTTTTCTCCTCATTGTCCCAATCCAAAGCAAGGTGTCTCTTTTATTTGTGGGATAGAAGGTCATCAGGCGAAAGGTTGTCCAAGATCCAGAAAAAGGCGTAGTGAACCAGTAGTATAAGTACTATTAGATTATGTGTGTTCTATGATAAGTATGTCGATATAATATAATATTCCCAAACTTTTGTATAAGTTGTAACGGTAAATCCCGACTTTTGTTGTCACTAAGGGATATCAGTTTGTGCTATGTTATGTAAAGTGCTATGAATTAGCTGAATGAATATAAATCTATGTTTTATTTATCAAATAAGTTTGATATGTTAAACTTATATAATAAGGTTTAGAATGTAAGTTAAATTTATAATTTTATTTAATCAGATAATGCCGCCAAGACATCGAACTCGAAATTAAAGGGCAGAAGAATCTGTCAACAACGCTGGAGGACAACAACCAGACCCGATGCAGAACTTCACGAATATGGTAGCTCAAGCCATGCAGTAGGGAATACCAGCCGCAGGGAACAAGCCAGACAATCGCTTGGCAATCTTCAAGGATTTCAAAGCGGTCGGACCGCCATAATTTAGGGGAACAACTGATCCTATAAAAGCCCAGACCTGGGTTAAGGTAATTGAAAAAGCATTTATAATAGCTAGGGTAGATGAGGGGCAAAAGACTGCTTTTGCCACCTATATGATGAAAGGGAAGGCAAACTTTTGGTGGAAAGCAAATCAAGCTAGGGCGGGAGAAGGTGTAGTTACATGGGCTAGGTTTAAAACTGTAACGAATGATTTGTTTGAGTTGTGATTCTGAGGACAGAATCCTTGTAAGGAGGGAATGATGTAACATTCCATAATTTTAAAGTGTGATATTAAATATTTATTGATTTATTTAAGTATTTAATGGATATGTTATTGTTGAATAAATAATTGTTCAATTTGAGTGATGTGGTTTATTTAATTATTTGTTGAATAAATAATTAAATATTAAATATTTATTGGCAATATTAAATATTTATTGAATTATATGGCAATTTGAGTTGATGTGATTTAATTAATTATTTGTTGAGTAAATAATTAAGAAGCTAAATAAATTAATTATTATGAGATTTTATAATAATGGAGTTTAATTTAATAAGCTAGAGAGCTTATAATGATTTTAAATAAATAATAATATTTAAATGAGAAATTGTAGTTTGAAATATTAGTTGATTAAATGAAATTATAATTGTAAAAAGAATTATAATTATTTATGTGTTAAAGTAATTTAATAGATTAATGTTTAATTGATTTATTAATTTAATAAAGGTGTGACTAATAACCTTGCTATAAAGGAGTTATTAAAATAAATTAAAAATGGTTTAATTTAGTTTTGTCAAACAAGGCTTAATGCATAATAAGTCTTTAATCTATTAGGATTTTAGCAAACAAGGTATAAGGATTAATCTATTATATTTTAATTCAATTTACCAAACAAGGAGTAAGGATTAATAGGTTATTTTTTTTAGACTAACCAAACAAGCCTTATGGCTTTTAAATTTCAAAACTCCTATAACTGATATATTTATCAGTACTTATATTATATTATTAATATATTACGTTATATTGTATGCGTTAGATTTTAGTACGTAAGATAGAAGAGAGAGAAAGGAGAGAAAAAGAGAAAACTCAGAGGAAGAAGAAGAAGAAAAGAAGAAAAAATAAGAGATTTTTAGAGAGATTGAGTGTTTGTTTTTCAGGTTTTGGAGAAAAGTGATAATCAAAGAGTTAGGACCATCATCTTCTTCATAGTCCAAGGTAGGCCATCTTCTTCTTTACAAAACTCTAAAAGTTTTTTCTTCCCAAAAAGTCTCTGTGAAAAATTTATGAAAAGAAATTTTGTTGTTTTGGTTATAAGTTTATATAATTAGCAATTGTAGATGTGTTTCATGAGTTATGCATGATTATATAGAGTTTAATTCATGTATGTATGTATTTTACGAAGAAATTATTTTACAAAGAGTTTTTATGAATGAGTATGGCTTTAGTTAAAATGGAAATTAAGGTGTAATTAGTTGTTGTATTGATAAATTGATTATAAGAATTGCTAGAGTATGTAACATCATAATCATGATGCTTAGAATTTACTGTTTTGGTTGAATAACAAAATCACAGTATTGATTTTCATGGAAGATATCAAAAATAGAGTTTTGCCAAAAACCTTGAAATTAGGTGTTTTATAGTTGATGTTTAGACAAATTATGAATAGAAACACGTTAGGAATTGTCACAATGTGTTTGTATGAAGTTTATGTGCAAAATAGAGTGTAACTAGTCTATTAGATTCGAGCTTTTTGGCCAATTTGGCTTTTTCTTTCATGGTTGCCGAAGCTGTCAGTCGACGCTGACAGTTCGCGCCGCGGCGCGGCCCAGCAGTTAATTGCTGGCGCCGCAGCGCCATCACCATGACGTAAGCGGCCTGTTGCACAATCACTACGCCGCAGCGCCGGCTCGTAGTATAATCGCTGCGCCGCAGCACCGAGTCAGCGCCGCAGCGCGAGACATAGTACAAACTGTGGCGCCGCGGCGCGGCTTGGCAGAACTGTCTTACAATTTTGTTTAAATGTTTTCAATAATTTATTATGTATTTTTAATAATTTAAAACTATTTTTTTCTATTTATTTAATTAAAATAATTAATTTAATAAACAAACTGTCGCTAAAGGTACATTAGGCGACAAAACTGTCGCTAATGGTGTTCTTCACTAAACCTAGAACACACATGTCAGATACGGAGCTAGCTAGTTTGACCATGAATAATTCTTAGCACAAAGTGTTTCTGAACATGTTGTTGATTAGATCGTGTAGGGCTAATGTCAGTCTACAATATTCAACAACAAACATAGCTAAAAAGCATGAAATCAACTAGATCTAAGCCAATGAAAACACTATCAGAGCTGTTCTTCATTTTCTGGGTTATCCAGAAATGAAGAACAGTTCAGATGGTCTTATTTGGGCTTCCACTACTTGTTGTACAGGTAAGGTTTTAGTGATATAGAACTTCCAGTTTGTAGCCCACATGTAGTACTACAGATCTATTACGAAACATAACCATAACATCAAAAGAATCAATAGACCCTAGCTGGCCAAACCGTGTCAGAGGACATGATCAAAGGTTTTCTGGGTTGCCTAAAAAACCGGATCCGTGATCATTCTACCAACTTTGACCAACTACTAAATCCAGTGTATTTGATATTTAGATGTACTAAAAGCATAGATCGAAAGTGTAAATAACATAATACAAAATAGTCACAACAACATAACCAAAACATTAACAAACTGACAGATCTAGATGTTAGAATAAGTTGTCAGACGCTGGTGATGACCTTCTGGGTTGCCCAGAAAAGGATAGGTCAATGCCGGTCAACGGCTTTTGACCGTTAATAACTACTAATCTATACATCAAACAACTCTGATTCTTTTTGCAGATTAAAGACCACATTACAAGCTACACATAACAAGTTAACAACAATAAAACTCATAACCGACCAAAGATCTGTGGCCACTGACATTCGTTATCAGGCCACAGTTTGATTTTTTTCCAGATTTAAGAAATCTTTAATTTTGAGCACTTAGATGATATGGATCTACAAGATATCAACCCAGATCACTTAAATAGACTACAAACAACATGTTTTAACATTAAATCATAACATCTAACACAAGATCAAAAGTCAAATTTCTAGATTAGAGTTTACCTCTTTATGATCAAATTCTGATTTCTATGCTTTTGATTTGATGTTGGTGTTCGTGGGGCTTGATTTGTGACTGATCTAACACTAGAATTTTGTGGGTTTGAGCTTGAGAGAATATGGCTAAGTGTAAGTGATCAAATTAGGCTAAATGTGCACTTTCTCCCTCTTAAATTCTATATAAACTTGTATACAAGGCCGTTGTCTGATGCATTGAACCTGTTGCTAGCATGCTATAGCTGGTAGCTTAGTCTAGGGTGGTGGCTAGCAAGATTTGATAAGATTTGGCTAACAATAATTCAGTAAATAGGACGAAAAGGGTAAAATGGTCATTTACTTTTTAATTTTAAGGTTATTCTTGTCCAAGGTGCTTAAATCTAGGGTCTAATCACTAGATTTTAAACCTTAAAGTTTCTCAATAAATTTCTAGAGTTTGGAAAATTAAAATTAAAGTGTAATAAAATTTTAATTAAAACACACTAATTTAAAATTAGAGTTTTTAATAGAAAATTAGGGTTTTTAAATTAAGGTTCCTTAATATTATTAGGGTTCCCAAATTAACAATTAGGGTTTCCTAATTATCATTATAATTTACAAAAATAATAATTAGGGTTTCTAATTTTAGCAAATTAGGGTTTTCAAATAATAATTAGGGTTTCTCCTAATTACAGAAATTCTATAATACACAGTAAAATTCATATAACACAATTACTACACAGTCTCGAACTCATAACTGAGTTTAACAATTAGGGTTTAATAACATGATATAAGGGTCATGCCATAATTTACCATAATTGACCAATCATTATCAGTCTACACATTTACAGTACATATTTATAGCATTAAAAAATAAAAATATAATTAATATTATATTATTATTCTCATTCCTTGAACAAAAAATCTAAATTTAGGGTTTGGATTCCATATCTGATTTATTTTTCATATGCAACTTCAATAATTAAGCTAAAATAATTAACTTAAATATTATGAACAAATTCATATAATAAAACATTTATTATTATAATTCTAATAATCATTTCATATATTATTTAAATAATATAAAATCATGTTTTTATGGAAAATAAATAATAAAGACATTTCTGCTATAAAATCAATTATTATAAGTATATACTTTATAATGATCAATAATTCTAAAATAAAATTATTTGAAATTATTAACGTAATAAATAAATTTTATTTATCACATATTTACATACGCATTTCTTGACACTTATTCTCATCATTAAGATAAAAAAAATTATATGTAAAATTTCTTATTTATTTTATATTGAAAATATCGGGTTTTACAAATTTTATTACTATAACTGAATTTTACATATTCGAGTCTTATTAGGGTTTTGGTTTTTTACATCAGTCTTCTTTGCTCGAGCATTCTCACTCTTCAGATGAATGCCCTTTATGATTCTGATGTTGACCATTATGAACTCTACGATTTATTGTCTAAGGAAATCATAGGGTGACTTGTCCTTGACCCCTTTTATGATTCCGAGAATGCTCAACGTTGTACCATCTTGTACTTGGCTCTCACAGTCTATTCTACGATCGTGCTTATCTTGCCTTATTTTAAGAACTAACAAGATGATTGATAGCTTTGACACTTCGGTTAGCATAACCCTTTTGACTTGTCATGCTCAGCTTTCTTAACTTTTACCCTTGTGATTTCTTGATCATACCCCATGGTAAGGCTGAGCACTTATATCCTCCTTGTTTGTTCTTTGCTCATTCTGTCTTCATATTTTCTTTATTAGCCTATTCTTTTCTTTGGTAAACACTGCCATCGTAATCTTCTGATTATCACTTGTAGGAGATTCCTTCAGAATGGATTTTCACATCTCAATCTGCCTTGCTGATAGAATTGGTGCCATGATCTTTTACTTGCTTGTAGATCATTTAGAGAATGCTTTTTGATATTCTTCATGCAGACTGCATTCTTAAACTTGATTGTTCTTACCAGAGACAACAATCTATGCATATAGTTCAGGTTTGCTTTTGTAGAGAATCGTAGAGTGTTTCACGATTATGCCTCGGCTATGTAAGAATTTGGCTGACTACGACTTTGGCTCTGGTTCTGCAAGCTGTGAATCTTATAGGTGACGACATGTAGACTTTACGATTCAGAGCCAAGTCTACGATTCTAGCTCGACAGGTGCTCAATAGGCATCTTCTACAATTCTGAGCGCAGACTACGATTCTTGACTTGGCTCAGTAGATGCTCAGACCAACTCCATAATTTTGAGAGTAGCTTTCAAGGCAGACTACGATTCTGAATCAACTTCTTTGATACTATACGATTCTGCCTTAACTTCTGCCATCTCTCGTCTGACTCGGCAGTTTATGATTCTGCTTCAATAGACTACGATTCTGCCTTGTCTTCTTGGCAGACTTGAGTGACTTGTGGAGAGCTCTACGATCAGACATCATATCTATTACACTTAAATATAGATCAACCTAACATCTTTGATCTTTTCTTCTATACATTCATTTATAGAATGATAAACATTAGGCACATATCAACCTAACCATTTTGATCATATCAATCTAAGTCCTTGTAAGACCCCGAATTTTATGAAATAAAAGTATTCAATTTTTCTTATAATTACTATTCAGTAAATGGTTAAATTGATAAAAGTTTAAAGTTATGGGTGAAATGTGAAAAATTTTCAAAATAAACAAGTGGTTATAAAATAATCATTGTTGTCGGGGAATATTCGTTTGGTCGTGGAATATTCTTTCTGTCGGGGAATATTCGTACGACGGCGCAGCCATTTGTGGGCCCCATAACAGAATAACTGTCGGGTGAAGAAAATGACAAATTTGAGTTTTTATAAATAATGGCGTAGTTGTTACCGTTAACACTGTTGGAATACCCGGTGGTTAAAACACAGTAATACGCGTTATTGCACAGTAGCACACGGTATTGCATAGTATTTTTGAAATTATTAATTCTTACGTAAGAAGGCACTACTCAATAATTGTTGCAGTAATTACTGTTCAATATTTTATTTTATTGATTCAATAATTGCTACGTTGAAATTTTGTATTATTGTTGTTCAATAATTGTTGCTGCACAGTATTTCCCATTATCAGATCAATAATTCATACTATTTGAATAGTATTATTAGATAGCATTATTGGTAATGTCTAGAAAGTTCTGTCTAAGGAGAGGTTTGGTCATCTAATTGCGCGCCAGTAAGGAGAAATCCTTATTGGAAAGCCTCCTCTTTCCTGAGAACGGTCTGGTTGTCATAAATGTGATTCTGTAATATTATTTGTGAATAATTAATTATTGATTCATATGATAAGAAAATATTTATTTTATGTGGATATAAATGAGGGATATATTTTTGTGGTTAAAAAAATGAAGGAGTTAATGTTGAGATTTTTATCCGTATTTTTGTCGGAATGGAGGTATTAAAAAATCAGGGTTTTTGAGATATTTTGTGGGGGTTATAATTTTTAATCCGACCATTGGATCGTGGTAATTTTTGGATATGTTATACATATATAAGTTGAGTATATGCCCACAAATTTTGAACCGTTAAAAACGAACGTATGATTTATTATAAATTTTACGAGATGACTGGTTCAGAAATTGTTGAATTTTCGGAGTTTATCATTTTGGTGAAAAATTCTAGAATTGGTGGGCCCCACTTGTGGTTGGTAAAAAAATGTGCTGAATTATATTTCAAATGTGGTGGGTGGGAATAGTAGCAGGTAAAGCCATCAGGTTGCAGGTCAAACCTACCAAAATTTTCCTATAAATAGAGGGCTAAGTTAGAATTGAAAATCACACCAAAAACATAAGCTTTCTCTCTTTCTCTCTCTATATTATGAAGCATATTTTGTGAGTTTTTAGATACTTGGTGAGTTACTATTCATCAGTGCAAGTTTCCTTCAGCATCATATCCGATATCCAGTCAGAAGTACTGCTCTTTTGAGGTAAGGGATAGTAAGGGATTTTAAGGGTTGTTATATTTTCCAGTTTCGTAATTTTTCTGACCTTCAAAAATTCTGAAAAAATTTGAAACGATATTTTGATGAGTTTTCTTGATTGTGTCCAAAAATGGTGATTTTTGGATGTATAGATTGAGAGTTATGAATTTTATGAGAAAAGACTATTTTAAAAGTAACAGCTTATAATTTCTTGTGGTTAACTCCAAAATTGATGAAATTTTTATTAGGAGTACATGTATATTGTGACGCCCCCAGAATAGGTATACAACACCCATTCTGAGTCGCCAAATACATGGTACAGAAAGCAAACTACAACTTCAATAATACAATTGTCGTGCAAAATACGACAACACATACTGTGAGTTTAAATACAAATATTGTCTTCTAGACAATATCCACACTCAAATAAATCCTCATTACAATTATTCAAACACTATTTTACAGAAATAGTGAGGACTGCTAATACATCTTTCTAGAACCATTACTCCATACCCCGACTAGATCCTGCTATGTTCTCACCTCCTGAGAAGAAAAATGGAACAAAAAGGAAAAGGGTGAGCTCAACTAGCCCAGTAAAGAATATTATGACTAAGATAATATACAACAAATTATCGTTAGTCTTCAACAGGGAAAAATCTGATAAAATATAATCGACAACAAGTTTTAGATCAACAACTGCAGCGGAAACAACAAACCATTAGAAGAGTCAAGTAGAGAAAGAATTCTACTATCTTCTAAGATTTAAAAGTCCATCATCAATATTTTATCCCTGTAACATCAATTAATAATCATCTTTAACCAAATATTCATCTTTGCACTACAGGCCAAAGATATTCATTTGTATCATCAGTCGGTCATGTTCATCTCAACACCTGTTCATCTTTGCACTACAGGCCAAAGATATTCATCAAGTAATTATACATCTTTGCACTACAGGCCAAAGATATTCATTTGTATCATCATTTAGGACTGAGGATGATGAAAAATATCTTAAAGAGAACGAATCCAATGAGACAGAAGGACAAATAGTAGGGATTCGTATAACAGTTTATCCAAGATCAATAATACTTCATAATAATCAATTGTGAAGCAGAATTCAAAAATAAAGATCAAAACATGGATACAATCAAAGATAGTAACCATAATAGACATCTTGGACAAAAAGGGAAAATTTTATTTTTCGGTGAATAGTGCCGTATTCGTGAATAGTGCCGTATACGTGAATAGTGCCGTATACGTGAATAGTAACCCCCGACACAAAAAGTTCCAAATTTGATAAAAACTCATATCAATATTTCAGCATAATGATATTGAAGAAAATAATATCATTAAGAAGAAAATAATATCCCTTACCTCAAAATATCAGTACTTCTGGTCGGAATACCGGTATAAGGCTGAAAGAAACTTGCTCTGATGAATAGAAACTCTCAAAGTATCTAAATACTCACAAAATACACTCAATAATCTAGAGAGAGAAAGAGAGAAAACTTGTTTCTGGTGTGATTTTCAATTCTAACTTAGCCCTCTATTTATAGGAAAATTTTGGTAGGTTTGACCTGCAACCTGATGGCTTTACCTGCTACTATTCCCACCCACCACATTTGAAATATAATTCAGCACATTTCTTCACCAACCACAAGTGGGGCCCACCAATTCTAGAATTTTCCACCAAAATAATAAACTCCGAAAATTCAACAATTTCTGAACCAGTCATCTTGTAAAATTCATAATAAATCATACGTTCATTTTTAACGGTTCAAAATTTGTGGACATATACTCAACTTATATATGTATAACATATCCAAAGATTACCACGATCCAACGGTCGGATTAAAAATTATAACACCCGCAATATTTCTCAAAAACCCTGATTTGATTTTTTTTAATACCTCCATTCCGATAAAAATACTGATAAAACACCTCAACATTAACTCCTTCATTTTTAACCACAAAAATATATCCCTCATTTATATCCACATAGAATAAATATTTCCTTATCATATGAATCAATAATTAATTATTCACAAATAATATTACAGAATCACATTTATGACAACCAGGCCGTTCCCAGGAAAGAGGGGGCTTTCCAATAAGGATTTCTCCTTACTGGCGCGCAATTAGATGACCAAACCTCTCCTTAGACAGAACTTTCTAGACATTACCAATAATGTTATCTAATAATATTATTCAAATAATATGAATTATTGATCTGATAAATGAAAATACTGTGCAGCAACAATTATTGAAACAACAATAATATAAAATATCAACGCAGCAATTATTGAATCAATAAAATAAAATATTGAATAATAACTACTGTAACAATTATTGAGTAGTGCCTTCTTACGTAAGAATCAATAATTGGTGCAATACCGTGTGCTACTGTATTTTAACCACCGGGTATTCCAACAGTATTAACGGTAACAACTACGCCGTTATTTATAAACAACTTATACTTGTCGTTTTCTTCATCCAATCGCTTTCCGTTATGGGGCCCACACAAGGCTGCGTCGTCGTACGAATATTCCCCGACAGCAAGAATATTCCACGACCAACCAAATATTCACCGACCAAAAATAAATATTTTATAACCACTTGCTTATTTTGCAAAATTTGCACATTTCACCCATAACCAAAGTATTATATCAAATTAACCCCTTATTATTCACAATAATATTTAGAGAAAATTTAATTTTATTCATTAATAAGTTGGGGTCTTACAACCTCCCCTCCTTATGAAATTTCGTCCTCGAAATTGACGTACGTACCTGATGTTTCAAAAAGGTGAGGATACCTCGCTTTCATTTCTGATTCCAACTCCCAGGTCATTTCTTCAATAGCATGGTTTCTCCACAAAACCTTAACTTGTGGTATAACCTTCGTGCGTAGGACATGCTCTTTCCTATCCAAGATCTTAACAGGTACCTCCTCGTACGTTAAATCTTCAGCTATCTCGTCTGGTTCTAACTCAATAATGTGGTTCGGGTCTTTAACATATTTACGAAGCATAGATATGTGAAAAACATTATGAACACGAGACATGCTTGGAGGTAATGCGAGTCTATATGCCACATTTCCTATTCGCTCAAGAATCTCAAATGGACCAACAAATCTTGGATTGAGCTTTCCTCTCTTCCCAAATCTTGTAACTCCCTTCCATGGTGCAACACGTAACAATACATGATCCCCAATATTAAATTCCACGTCCTTCCGATGAAGATCCGCATAACTCTTTTGTCGATCCTGTGCCGTTTGTATACGTTGTCGAATCGTTTGGATCTTCTCTGTAGTAATGCGTACCAACTCTGGTCCCAACAATGTTGCTTCACCCACCTCGTCCCAGCATACTGGAGAACGACATTTTCTTCCATACAACGCCTCAAATGGAGCCATACCTATGCTCGCCTGATAACTGTTGTTGTAGGAGAATTCCACCAATGGTAGGTACTTATCCCAACTCCCTTTGAGATCTAAGACACAAAGTCTTAATAGATCTTCAAGAGTTTGAATAGTCCTCTCTGATTGTCCGTCCGTTTGAGGATGGTATGCTGAACTGAATCGTAAATCTGTGCCCATAGCTTTCTGCAAGCTAACCCAAAATCGTGAAGTGAATCTTGGGTCACGATCCGAAACTATGGATACTGGCATGCCATGCAATCTCACAATCTCGTTCACGTACATACTAGCAAGACGTTCAAGGGAATAAGTCTCACGTATCGGCAAGAAATGAGCGGACTTGGTTAATCTATCAACAATAACCCAAATCGCATCTATGCCTTGAGAAACCTTGGGAAGACCTGTAACAAAATCCATAGTAATGTGTTCCCACTTCCATTTCGGGATCTCAAGTGGTTGCAATGGACCCTTTGGCACTTGATGCTCCGCCTTTACACGTTGACAAGTTAAACACCTCGAGATAAACTCCGCGATCTCTCTTTTCATATTGCTCCACCAAAATGTATGTCGAAGATCGTGAAACATTTTGGTACTCCCAGGATGGATTGCAAACGGTGTGTTGTGTGCCTCCATCATTATTCTATGCTTCAAGTCAAAATCGTTAGGAACACAAAGTCTGGAGTTGACTCGAAGTATTCCTTCTTCATCGATTCTTGCTTCTGGAATAGCACCTTCTTGCACTTTCTTCTTCATACGCATCAGCTCTATATCCGTAGCTTGAGCAGCTTTAACTTTATCGATTAAAGTCGGTTCTACTCGTATATTTGATATCATCATGTGGGTACTTGGAGCCTTCATCTCTATCTCCATCCTTTGCAAGTCATACAAAATGGGCCTTTGTGTTAAAAACATTGCACTCGTACCCGCATATGATCTTCTACTCAATGCGTCAGCTACTACGTTTGCTTTTCCAGGATGGTATTGGATGGTATGATCGTAATCTTTCAACAGCTCAAGCCAACGTCGTTGCCGCATGTTGAGTTCCTTTTGGGTGAAGAAATATTTGAGGCTTTTATGATCTGTATAGATCTCCACTTTCTCCCCATAAAGGTAGTGTCTCCAGATCTTCAACGCAAAAACGACTGCTGCCAACTCCAAATCATGAGTAGGATAATTCCTCTCATATTCTTTGAGTTGTCGTGAGGCATAGGCTATGACTTTCCCATGTTGCATGAGAACACATCCTAACCCTTTGCCTGAAGCATCGCTGTAGATAACAAATCCATCCGAACCAGATGGTATTGTCAAAACAGGTGCCGAAATGAGTCTCCTCTTGAGTTCTTGGAAACTCTTCTCGCATTCCTCACTCCATACGAATTTTGTATCTTTCCGAGTCAGCTGAGTTAACGGAGTAGCGATTCGAGAAAATCCTTCCACAAATCTCCGATAATAACCAGCTAAGCCCAGAAAGCTACGTACTTCGGTTACCGACTTCGGTTGCTCCCAACTTTGTATGGCTTCAATCTTCGCCGGGTCGACAGATACTCCATGTTTTGACACCACGTGCCCAAGGAATGCTACTTCCTCAAGCCAGAACTCGCATTTCTTCAGTTTGGCATATAGCTTGTTTTCACGAAGCCTTTGCAGTACCAGCTTCAAATGGCGCTCATGATCTTCACGGCTTTTGGAATAGATGAGGATGTCATCAATAAAGACAACAACGAA
Organism: Panax notoginseng; assembly: GCA_016801055.1. Classification (NCBI taxonomy): domain Eukaryota; kingdom Viridiplantae; phylum Streptophyta; class Magnoliopsida; order Apiales; family Araliaceae; genus Panax; species Panax notoginseng. Next base: position 98,558,480 of record CM029022.1, on the reverse strand, counting down.
CTGATCCCAATATTCTTTGAATACACGGTTCATCATATCCATGAAGGCAGCAGGAGCATTAGTCAATCCAAAAGACATTACTAAGAATTCATAATGCCCGTACCGAGTTCTGAAGGCAGTCTTTGGAATATCCTCAGTTTTAATCTTCAGCTGATGATATCCAGAACGAAGATCGATCTTTGAAAAGAATTGTGCTCCTTGCAACTGGTCAAACAGGTCATCAATGCGAGGTAGCGGATACCTATTCTTGATGGTGACATGGTTTAATTCCCGTAATCAATACAAAGTCGCATACTCCCGTCTTTCTTCTTTACAAATAAAACAGGAGCACCCCAAGGAGATGTACTAGGACGAATGAAACCGATGTCCAACAACTCTTGTAGTTGGACCTTTAACTCCTGAAGTTCAATAGGAGCCATTCGATATGGGGTTTTAGAAATGGGCTTTGTACCGGGTTCAAGGTCAATAAAGAATTCAATTTCTCGTTCCGGGGGTAGACCGGGAAGTTCTTCAGGAAATACATCGGAAAATTCTCTAACAATAGAAATATTATTCAAATCTGACTTGTCTTTGTTCAAATCCATAACATGGGCTAAGAAAGCTTGACATCCGTTTTTCAATAAACGAATAGCTTTGTGGCTTGATATGACAGTGACTGATTTTAGTGGTTTAGTAGTTTGAATTCGTATGACAGGTTGGTTAGGAATATGAAAACTAACAACCTTACGAAAACAATCAATTTTAGCATGATGGGTGGTTAACCAATCAATTCCTAAAATCACATCAAAAGCAAGTATCTTTAAAGAGATAAGATCAACAGGTAATGTGATAGCGCCAACTTGGATCATGCAAGATTTATAAACTGTAGATGTAACGAAGGTTTCACCCAACGGAGTTTCAACAGATAAGTTAAAGTCCAATTTCTCCGGAGTCAAGTTTAAACGTTGAGCACAAGCAGGAGAGATAAAAGAATGGGTAGAACCGGTATCTAGTAAAGTATAAACTTCGTAAGAATTCAAGATTAGCTTACCCGTGATCACCTCGTTCGGGTTTCTCGCGTTTTGGCCAGTAACGACAAACGCTCTTCCAGGAACTGCTGATTTCGCCTTATCCGGGACAGCCCTTGGAATCACCACTCCCGCTGAACTTGGTTTCGCTATAGTACAATCTCGAGCGATGTGGCCTTCCTTCCCACAGTTGTAACACACCTTGGATTGTTGTGGACAGTTTGGGCTGATATGTCCCTCTTTCCCGCATTTGTAACATCTAACTGGCGGTCGTTCTCCTCCCCTAAAATTTGTTGTTGGTGCTGGTGCTGGTGCTGATGTCTTCCCGTCATTGTTGAATCTCCTCTTTCTGAAATTTCCACTTGACTCACCTCTCCTATTATCATGGCCACGATGACCACCCGAGTGGTTACCGCCTTTGTTCGTATTTTTCCCTCCTCGTTGGTTATCATCGCTCTGATGATTGCTGTCACCGGTATGACCCTGGTTGTGGTCCCTCGGTTGAGTATACTCATTATCTCTCTCTAATAATTGGGCCCTGTTGACAACGTCTGAATACAGAGAAAATTTATGAGAGATAAGGTATTGACGAATCTCAGGTTTTAAACCTCTCAGAAACATCCGCGTCATTCGTTCCTTATTTTCGACCAAATGAGGTGCAAACCTGGATAACTCTGCAAACTTCGCCTCGTACTGGGACACCGTCATGTTGTTTTGTTCCAGTCTAATAAACTCAACCTCCTTCATATGACGAATACTTTCGGGAAAGTACTTGTCATTGAACAGTTTCTGAAACGTTTCCCAGGACATATTGAGTGCGTCAGGCTGGGTACGCTTCACAGACTCCCACCAGTAGTCTGCCTCACCGCGGAACATAAAGGTAGCGAATGGAACCTTCTGCTCCTCCGTGCATCCCAAGACATCGAATATCTTGGTAATTTGCTTGACCCATGTTTCCGCCATGATCGGATCCGGCTTTCCCTTAAATTCTGGTGGTCCCAACTCCTTGAACTGCTTGGCTGTGACAGACCGCGTGTTGTCATTATTTCCACCCGTATTTGTACACGAGTCTCCCTCGTCTGATTTTGCATGAACTGCAAAAAGCTCCTAAACATTCCATCGTTCATCGTTTGCTCGGTAGTGTTGTTTACAGGAGGAATATTGCCTTCCTGTTGCACGTTCTCCTGGTTTGTGACTAAAGGTTGTTCCACAGTCTCATACACTCCATTGTTAACGTTCTCAGCTGCCATTCTTAAATACTGCCATAAAACAAGGGTTAATAGTCATGTCATATATTATCCCTATACTCTGACCGACCAAATAAACACCAAATAAACTTAGTCAGGTCATACTAGCGAAGGAATTCCCCGTCTCTCCCCTCCTAGTTCTTGTCTCACATCTCAGCCAGGGATCATATCCCTAAGCTCTGATACCAACTGTGACGCCCCCAGAATAGGTATACAACACCCATTCTGAGTCGCCAAATACATGGTACAGAAAGCAAACTACAACTTCAATAATACAATTGTCGTGCAAAATACGACAACACATACTGTGAGTTTAAATACAAATATTGTCTTCTAGACAATATCCACACTCAAATAAATCCTCATTACAATTATTCAAACACTATTTTACAGAAATAGTGAGGACTGCTAATACATCTTTCTAGAACCATTACTCCATACCCCGACTAGATCCTGCTATGTTCTCACCTCCTGAGAAGAAAAATGGAACAAAAAGGAAAAGGGTGAGCTCAACTAGCCCAGTAAAGAATATTATGACTAAGATAATATACAACAAATTATCGTTAGTCTTCAACAGGGAAAAATCTGATAAAATATAATCGACAACAAGTTTTAGATCAACAACTGCAGCGGAAACAACAAACCATTAGAAGAGTCAAGTAGAGAAAGAATTCTACTATCTTCTAAGATTTAAAAGTCCATCATCAATATTTTATCCCTGTAACATCAATTAATAATCATCTTTAACCAAATATTCATCTTTGCACTACAGGCCAAAGATATTCATTTGTATCATCAGTCGGTCATGTTCATCTCAACACCTGTTCATCTTTGCACTACAGGCCAAAGATATTCATCAAGTAATTATACATCTTTGCACTACAGGCCAAAGATATTCATTTGTATCATCATTTAGGACTGAGGATGATGAAAAATATCTTAAAGAGAACGAATCCAATGAGACAGAAGGACAAATAGTAGGGATTCGTATAACAGTTTATCCAAGATCAATAATACTTCATAATAATCAATTGTGAAGCAGAATTCAAAAATAAAGATCAAAACATGGATACAATCAAAGATAGTAACCATAATAGACATCTTGGACAAAAAGGGAAAATTTTATTTTTCGGTGAATAGTGCCGTATTCGTGAATAGTGCCGTATACGTGAATAGTGCCGTATACGTGAATAGTAACCCCCGACACAAAAAGTTCCAAATTTGATAAAAACTCATATCAATATTTCAGCATAATGATATTGAAGAAAATAATATCATTAAGAAGAAAATAATATCCCTTACCTCAAAATATCAGTACTTCTGGTCGGAATACCGGTATAAGGCTGAAAGAAACTTGCTCTGATGAATAGAAACTCTCAAAGTATCTAAATACTCACAAAATACACTCAATAATCTAGAGAGAGAAAGAGAGAAAACTTGTTTCTGGTGTGATTTTCAATTCTAACTTAGCCCTCTATTTATAGGAAAATTTTGGTAGGTTTGACCTGCAACCTGATGGCTTTACCTGCTACTATTCCCACCCACCACATTTGAAATATAATTCAGCACATTTCTTCACCAACCACAAGTGGGGCCCACCAATTCTAGAATTTTCCACCAAAATAATAAACTCCGAAAATTCAACAATTTCTGAACCAGTCATCTTGTAAAATTCATAATAAATCATACGTTCATTTTTAACGGTTCAAAATTTGTGGACATATACTCAACTTATATATGTATAACATATCCAAAGATTACCACGATCCAACGGTCGGATTAAAAATTATAACACCCGCAATATTTCTCAAAAACCCTGATTTGATTTTTTTTAATACCTCCATTCCGATAAAAATACTGATAAAACACCTCAACATTAACTCCTTCATTTTTAACCACAAAAATATATCCCTCATTTATATCCACATAGAATAAATATTTCCTTATCATATGAATCAATAATTAATTATTCACAAATAATATTACAGAATCACATTTATGACAACCAGGCCGTTCCCAGGAAAGAGGGGGCTTTCCAATAAGGATTTCTCCTTACTGGCGCGCAATTAGATGACCAAACCTCTCCTTAGACAGAACTTTCTAGACATTACCAATAATGTTATCTAATAATATTATTCAAATAATATGAATTATTGATCTGATAAATGAAAATACTGTGCAGCAACAATTATTGAAACAACAATAATATAAAATATCAACGCAGCAATTATTGAATCAATAAAATAAAATATTGAATAATAACTACTGTAACAATTATTGAGTAGTGCCTTCTTACGTAAGAATCAATAATTGGTGCAATACCGTGTGCTACTGTATTTTAACCACCGGGTATTCCAACAGTATTAACGGTAACAACTACGCCGTTATTTATAAACAACTTATACTTGTCGTTTTCTTCATCCAATCGCTTTCCGTTATGGGGCCCACACAAGGCTGCGTCGTCGTACGAATATTCCCCGACAGCAAGAATATTCCACGACCAACCAAATATTCACCGACCAAAAATAAATATTTTATAACCACTTGCTTATTTTGCAAAATTTGCACATTTCACCCATAACCAAAGTATTATATCAAATTAACCCCTTATTATTCACAATAATATTTAGAGAAAATTTAATTTTATTCATTAATAAGTTGGGGTCTTACATATATGAAAGGAGTATACTCTGTGAATTTTAGAATTTTTAGATAAAAGTACAATTTTTGATAAATGTCTAAATATTCGGCTATTTTGGCCATATGAAAAATAGTAAATGACTTTTAAAAATTCTAAGAAAAATATATGTTCACTATGGGACTATATTATACTAAATTCCAGAAAAGAAATATTTTTGGAACTGATTTGGTATTTTTTATGAAAATGTACTAGTTATGAGTAAATGAATTAAATATGTTATGTGAAGTAAAAAAATTGGAAACTAGGATTTTATAGCTTGAGAATCCTATATGAGGTATATGCAGATTTTTGATGAGGGTTTTGGTTATTGGTAATGAAATCTTATGAGTTTGGTATTTTTGAATGATTAAATGCATTATTTAGTAAGTGTAAACAATTTAAATAAATTGTTTATAAGCTTAAGAAATGTTATTCTTTCAATATCATTATACCGAAATATTGGTATGGATTTTATTGTGGAATTTCTACCTTTTTGTGTCGGGATTACTATTCATGAGTTACTATTCACGAGTTACTATTCACGGGTACTATTCAAGACAAAATTGGTTTCTTTTTTTTCTAACTAAATTATAGTTGATTTATGAATATTACTCTTGAGATTAAATCTAGATGTTTTGATTATATTGATTTTACTATTATATATAACATTTTTATAACCTTGATGTTGAAATTCTCTTTCACTGGAGTGTAAAGATGGGTAGATTATTGGTATGATCATGACTAGGGTTCTCTTTGGCCTGTAGTGCAAAGTTGAATTGTGACTGGTATGATCATGACCATTGAATTTATAATTGAATATCTTAAGCTTAAGTGCAAAGGTGAATTGATCAACATGATTATAATTATTGTTTATATAAATTCTAAAATGATTATAATTCTTTGAGATATGAATATATTTGGCCTGTAGTGCAAATATGAACTGTTGATGAATATCTTTGGCCTGTAGTGCAAAGATGATATGTTGTTGAATATCTTTGGCATGTAGTGCAAAGATGAACTGTTGTTGAATATCTTTGGCCAGTAGTGCAAAGATAAACTGTTGACGAATATCTTTAGCCCGTAGTACAAAGATGAAATTATTAGTATGATTATGAACAAGAATTGTGATTTGGTATAACCATGATCTTTGATGTTTCAGGTAAAGACAAGTGATGAAAATTATCTTTGTCCTGGATGAGAAGAGGAATTTAGAATCATAATTATGATTATGAGTTATTTATATGATTGTGGACCAGAACTGTTGATTGATGTTACAGGGATAAAACATTGTTGGTGGATTTTTAACATGGAGAAGATAATAGACTTTATAGTCTATTTGACTCTTCTAATGGATTGCATGTTCCGCTGCAACTATGGTTGAAATTTTTTATCATCTGCCATATGTTCTAAATCTCTGATTTATTATTGATGAAGACTATTGATAATTTATTTATCTTTAGTCATGATATTCTTTACTGGGCTAGTTGTGCTCACCCTTCTAGTTCACAATTCCTTTCAGGTAATAAGAGTGTAGCTGGGTCGAGCGGGGGTAACAAGGGAATAGAACGGTGGTCATCATTTAGTAGTTATATTTGGTGAAGAAAATAGGGTGAGGCAAACCCAACGTTGGAAGGGTGTTTTGTTACTATCATACAAGATGTCTAATGACATACAACCTCGTGTCATCATAAGACAGGGTTGTGCTCATCTACTTGCTGAGTATATCTACGAGCACTACCTATATAATCTTGGTGTTTGTTTGAAGTATAATTCTCAATTAGAGACAGTGGAGATAATGATAAGTCAAGAGAAGACTCACCATTGGGAAGAATATGATAGTAATCATCTCATTTTTCTTTGGAGTCTATTGGGTCAACCAAGGATAATTCTGTGGCCATATGATATCTATCATAACCTAGATGCGTGGCCTCCCATGTACGAAGGTTTCCTTGAGCACTTCCCAAAGATTCTAATTTCTAAAACAGTTTTTGACTATACCTTTATGTAAGGTGTTATTGTGAGGTGATGTCCACGGTTGGAACATGAGTCACATTTGATATATATTTGTATCCAAACTCACAGCATATGTGTTGTTGTATTTTGCACGACAATTGTTGTAATAAAGTTGTAGTTGTTTTCTGTACCATGTATTTGACGACTCAGAATGGGTTGGGTGGAATGAACCTATTTTGGAGTTGTCACAGTCCTTGTCCACATTGTCTATCATCTATTAAGGACTTTACATATTTTATCAACGCAGTCATATATGCATATTCATTCATTTACTTCATCATCTTCATTATCAAATTATACGAATAAAGGAATACCATTCACATGCAAATTCCTAACAAAGGAGTCTGTTTGGTCTATAATAGCAAAATGGTAGCTAATATACCTAGGTTTTAATTCCTTTTTGGGTTACTAGTTCACATTTGATGACTTAATATTATTTCTTAGACTTTAGTCATGGACACATATACACATAATCTTATAATCCATGTACATCGAGTCCTCATAAAATAATAATTAATGTAGATGAAATAATGCAGTTAGGTATTATTAACCTGGTATTCTCCCTAAATATTATTAGTACACATACCTCAGTATTATAATATTGTCCCATATTAAATGTCTATTTTTATAACATTCAATTTCTTTTCGAATTTCTGAGATGCACAATTAATTAATTCTTTGTGTATTAAAACTGTTACACATGATTTTATTGTGCCACTTTGTGACGCCCCCAAAATAGGTATACAACACCCATTCTGAGTCGCCAAATACATGGTACAGAAAGCAAACTACAACTTCAATAATACAATTGTCGTGCAAAATACGACAACACATACTGTGAGTTTAAATACAAATATTGTCTTCTGGACAATATCCACACTCAAATAAATTCTCATTACAATTATTCAAACACTATTTTACAGAAATAGTGAGGACTGCTAAAATATCTTTCTAGAACCATCACTCCATACCCCGACTAGATCCTGCTATGTTCTCACCTCCTGAGAAGAAAAATAGAACAAAAAGGAAAAGGGTAAGCTCAACTAGCCCAGTAAAGAATATTATGACTAAGATAATATACAACAAATTATCGTTAGTCTTCAACAGGGAAAAATCTGATAGAATATAATCGACAACAAGTTCTAGATCAACAACTGCAGCGGAAACAACAAACCATTAGAAGAGTCAAGTAGAGAAAGAATTCTACTATCTTCTAAGATTTAAAAGTCCATCATCAATATTTTATCCCTGTAACATCAATTAATAATCATTTTTATCCAAATATTCATCTTTGCACTATAGACCAAAGATATTCATTTGTATCACCTGTCAGTCATGTTCATCTCAACACCTGTTCATCTTTGCACTACAGGCCAAAGATATTCATCAAGTAATCATACATCTTTGCACTACAGGCCAAAGATATTCAGTAATATCATCATTTATGACTGAGGATGATGAAAAATATCTTAAAGAGAACGAATCCAGTGAGACAGAAGGACAAATATTAGGGATTCATATAACAGTTTATCCAAGATCAATAATACTTCATAATAATCAATTGTGAAGAAGAATTCAAAAATAAAGATTAAAACATGGATACAATCAAAGATAGTAACCATAATAGACATCTTGGACAAAAAGGGAAAATTTTTATTTTTCGGTGAATAGTGTCGTATTCGTGAATAGTACCGTATACGTTAATAGTGTCGTATACGTGAATAGTAATCCCGACACAAAAAGTTCCAAATTTGATAAAAACTTATATCAATATTTCAGCATAATGATATTGAAGAAAATAATATCATTAAGAAGAAAATAATATCCCTTACCTCAAAATATCAGTACTTCTGGTCGGAATACCGGTATAAGGCTGAAAGAAACTTGCTCTGATGAATAGAAACTCTCAAAGTATCTAAATACTCACAAAATACACTCAATAATCTAGAGAGAGAAAGAGAGAAAACTTGTTTCTGGTGTGATTTTCAATTTTAACTTAGCCCTCTATTTATAGGAAAATTTTAGTAGGCTTGACCTGCAACCTGATGACTTTACCTGCTACTATTCCCACCCACCACATTTGAAATATAATTCATCACATTTCTTCACCAACCAAGAGTGGGGCCCACCAATTCTAGAATTTTCCATCAAAATGATAAACTCCGAAAATTCAACAATTTCTGAACCAGTCATATAGTAAAATTCATAATAAATCATACGTTCATTTTTAACGGTTCAAAATTTGTGGACATATACTCAACTTATATATGTATAACATATCCAAAAATTACCACGATCTAACGGTCGGATTAAAAATTATAACCCCCGTAAAATATCTCAAAAACCCTGATTTTTAATACCTCCATTCCGAAAAAATACTGATAAAAACCTCAACATTAACTCCTTCATTTTTAACCACAAAAATATATCTCTCATTTATATCCGCATAAAAAAAATATTTTTACTTATCATATGAATCAATAATTAGTTATTCACAAATAATATTACAGAATCACATTTATGATAACCAGGCCGTTCCCAGGAAAGAGGGGGCTTTCCAATAAGGATTTCTTCTTACTGACGCGCAATTAAATGACCAAACCTCTCCTTAGACAGAACTTTCTAGACATTACCAATAATGTTATCAAATAATATTATTCAAATAATATGAATTATTAGTGTGATAATAGAAAATACTGTGCAGCAGCAATTATTGAAACATCAATAATATAAAATATCAACGCAGCAATTATTGAATCAATAAAATAAAATATTGAACAATAACTACTGTAACAATTATTGAGTAGTGCCTTCCTTCGTAAGAATCAATAATTGGTACAATACCGTGTGCTACTGTATTTTAACCACCGGGTATTCTAACAGTATTAACGGTAACAACTACGCCGTTATTTATAAACAACTTATACTTGTCGTTTTCTTCATCCAATCGCTTTTCGTTATGGGGCCCACACAAGGCTGCGCCGTCGTACGAATATTCCCCGACAGCAAGAATATTCCACGACCAAACGAATTTTCCCCGACAAAATGAATATTTTATAACCACTTGCTTATTTTGCAAAATTTGCACATTTCACCCATAACCAAAGTATTATATCAAATTAACCCCTTATTATTCACAATAATATTTAGAGAAAATTTGATTTTATTCATTAATAAGTTGGGGTCTTACAACCTCCCCTCCTTATGAAATTTCGTCCTCGAAATTGACGTACGTACCTGATGTTTTAAAAAGGTGAGGATACCTCGCTTTCATTTCTGATTCCAACTCCCAGGTCATTTCTTCAATAGCATGGTTTCTCCACAAAACCTTAACTTGTGGTATAACCTTCGTGCGTAGGACATGCTCTTTCCTATCCAAGATCTTAACAGGTACCTCCTCGTACGTTAAATCTTCAGCTATCTCGTCTGGTTCTAACTCAATAATGTGGTTTGGGTCTTTAACATATTTACGAAGCATAGATATGTGAAAAACATTATGAACACGAGACATGCTTGGAGGTAATGCGAGTCTATATGCCACATTTCCTATTCGCTCAAGAATCTCAAATGGACCAACAAATCTTGGATTGAGCTTTCCTCTCTTCCCAAATCTTGTAACTCCCTTCCATGGTGCAACACGTAACAATACATGATCCCCAATATTAAATTCCACGTCCTTCCGATGAAGATCCGCATAACTCTTTTGTCGATCCTGTGCCGTTTGTATACGTTGTCGAATCGTTTGGATCTTCTCTGTAGTAATGCGTACCAACTCTGGTCCCAACAATGTTGCTTCACCCACCTTGTCCCAGCATACTGGAGAACGACATTTTCTTCCATACAACGCCTCGAATGGAGCCACACATATGCTTGCCTGATAACTGTTGTTGTAGGAGAATTCCACCAATGGTAGGTACTTATCCCAACTCCCTTTGAGATCTAGGACACAAAGTCTTAATAGATCTTCAAGAGTTTGAATAGTCCTCTCTGATTGTCCGTCCGTTTGAGGATGGTATGCCGAACTGAATCGTAAATCCGTGCCCATAGCTTTCTGCAAGCTAACCCAAAATCGTGAAGTGAATCTTGGGTCACGATCTGAAACTATGGATACTGGCATGTCATGCAATCTCACAATGTTATTCACATACATACTAGCAAGGCGTTCAAGGGAATAAGTCTCACGTATCGGTAAGAAATGAGCAGACTTGGTTAATCTATCAACAATAACCCAAATCGCATTTATGCCTTGAGAAACCTTGGGAAGACCTGTAACGAAATCCATGGTAATGTGTTCCCACTTCCATTTCAGAATCTCAAGTGGTTGCAATGGACCCTTTGGTACTTGATGCTCCGCTTTTACACGTTGACAAGTTAAACATCTCGAGATAAACTCCGCGATCTCTCTTTTCATATTGCTCCACCAAAATGTATGTCGAAGATCGTGATACATTTTGGTACTCCCAGGATGGATTGCAAACGGTGTGTTGTGTGCCTCCATCATTATTCTATGCTTCAAGTCAAAATCGTTAGGAACACAAAGTCTGGAGTTGACTCGAAGTATTCCTTCTTCATCGATTCTTGCTTCTGGAATAGCACCTTCTTGCACTTTCTTCTTCATACGCATCAGCTCCATGTCCGTAGCTTGAGCAGCTTTAACTTTATCGATTAAAGTTGGTTCTACTCGTATATTTGATATCATCATGTGGGTACTTGGAGCCTTCATCTCTATCTCCATTCTTTGCAAGTCATACAAAATGGGCCTTTGTGTTAACAACATTGCACTCGTACCCGCATATGATCTTCTACTCAATGCGTCAGCTACTACGTTTGCTTTTCCAGGATGATATTGGATGGTATGATCGTAATCTTTCAACAGCTCGAGCCAACGTCGGCATGTTGAGTTCCTTTTAGGTGAAGAAATATTTGAGGCTTTTATGATCTGTATAGATCTCCACTTTCTCCCCATACAGGTAGTGTCTCCAGATCTTCAACGCAAAAACGACTGCTGCCAACTCCAAATCATGAGTAGGATAATTCCTCTCATATTCTTTAAGTTGTCGTGAGGCATAGGCTATGACTTTCCCATGTTGCATGAGAACACATCCTAACCCTTTGCCTGAAGCATCGCTGTAGATAACAAATCCATCCGAACCAGATGGTATTGTCAGAACAGGTGCCGAAATGAGTCTCCTCTTGAGTTCTTGGAAACTCTTCTCGCATTCCTCACTCCATACGAATTTTGTATCCTTCCGAGTCAGCTGAGTTAACGGAGTAGCGATTCTAGAAAATCCTTCCACGAATCTCCGATAATACCCAGCTAAGCCCAGAAAGCTACGTACTTTGGTCACCGACTTCGGTTGCTCTCAATTATGATTCATATCCCAATCTTGGATAGCACGTCACAATGGCACCTATTGTTTCACCACCACACAAATATAGAGTCCCTTACGGAGAGTCTGGCTTTGGTGCATTCCACAAAGGAAGTCACCAGATAGAGGCTCGGGTACCAACTTCTATAGTTGGGTTTTTAACTCCTGAAGTTCAATAGGAGCTATTCAATATGAGATTTTAGAAATGGATTTTGTATCGAGTTGAAGATCAATACAAAAATTCAATATCACGCTCTGGGTTAGGCCAGGAAATTCTTCAGGAAATACGTCAGGAAATTCACTAACAACAGAAATATCATTCAAATCTGACGTATTTTTGTTCAAGTCCATGATATGGGCTAAGAAAGCTTGACATCTGTTTTTCAATAAACGAATAGCTTTGTGGCTTGATATGACAGTGACTGATTTTGGTGGTTTAGTAGTTTGAATTCGTATGACAGGTTGGTTAGGAATATGAAAAATAACAACCTTACGAAAACAATCAATTTTAGCATGATGAGTGGTTAACCAATCAATTCCTAAAATCACATCAAAAGCAAGTATCTTTAAAGAGATAAGATCAACATGTAATGTGATAGTGCCAACTTGGATCATGCAAGATTTATAAACTGTAGATGTAACGAAGGTTTCACCCAACGGAGTTTCAACAGATAAGTTAAAGTCCAATTTCTCCGGAGTCAAGTTTAAACGTTGAGCACAAGCAGGAGAGATAAAAGAATGGGTAGAACCGGTATCTAGTAAAGTATAAACTTCGTAAGAATTCAAGATTAGCTTACCCGTGATCACCTCGTTCGGGTTTCTCGCGTTTTGGCCAGTCACGACAAACGCCCTTCCAGGAACCGCTGATTTCGACTTATCCGGGATAACTTTTGGAGTCACCATCCCCGCTGAACTTGGTTTTGCTACAGAATACTCTCAAGCTATATGACCCTCCTTTCCACAGTTATAACATACCTTGGATTGTTGTGGGCAGTTTGGGCTGATATGTCCCTCTTTCCCACATTTATAACATACGACCGGTGGTCGTTCTCCTCCCCTAGAAACAGTTGATGTTTGTGCTGACGTCTTCACATTATCATTGTTGTACCTTCTCTTCTTGAAATCTCCTCCCGACTCGCTCCTTCTATTATCATGACCACGATTACCACCAGAGTGGTTACCGCTTTTGTCCGAATATTTTTCTCCCTGCTGGTTTTCATTGCTTCGATGACTGCCGCCACCGGTATAACCCTGGTTGTGGTCCCTCGGTTGCACATACTCATTATCTCGCTCTAATAATTGAGCCCTGTTTACAACATCTGAATGTAAAGAAAATTTATGAGAGATAAGATATTGCCGAATCTCGGGTTTTAGACCTCTCAGAAACATCATTGTCATTCGTTCCTCATTTTCGACCAAATGAGGTGCAAACCTGGATAACTCTGTAAACTTCGCCTCGTACTGGGACACCGTCATGTTGTTTTGTTCCAGTCTGATAAACTCCACCTCCTTCATATGACGAATACTTTCAGGAAAGTACTTGTCATTGAACAGTTTTTGAAATGTTACCAGGACATGTTGAGTGCGTCAGGCTGGGTACGCTTCACAGACTCCCACCAGTAGTCTGCCTCACCGCAGAACATAAAGGTGGCGAATGGAACCTTCTGTTCCTCCGTGCATCCCAAGACATCGAATATCTTGGTAATTTGCTTGACCCACATTTCCGCCATGATCGGATCCGGCTTTCCCTTAAATTCTGGTGGTCCCAATTCTTTGAACTGCTTAGCTGTGACAAACCGCGCATTGTTATCATTTCCACCCGTATTCTGCACACGAGTCTCCCTCGTCTGATTTTGCATGAACTGCAAAAAGCTCCTAAACATTCCATCATTCATCGTTTGCTCGGTAACATTGTTTACAGGAGGAATATTGCCTTCCTGTTGCACGTTCCCCTGGGTGGTGATCAAAGGTGTCTCCACGGTCTGATTTACTCCATTATTAACGTTCTCAGCTGCCATTCTTAAATACCGCCATAAAACAAGGGTTAATAGTAATGTCATATATTATCCCTATACTCTGGCCGACCAAATAAACACCAAATAAACTTAGTCAGGTCATACTAGCGAAGGAATTCCCCGTCTCTCCCCTCCTAGTTCTTGTCTCACATCTTCAGCCAGGGATCATATCCCTAAGCTCTGATACCAACTGTGACGCCCCCAAAATAGGTATACAACACCCATTCTGAGTCGCCAAATACATGGTACAGAAAGCAAACTACAACTTCAATAATACAATTGTCGTGCAAAATACGACAACACATACTGTGAGTTTAAATACAAATATTGTCTTCTGGACAATATCCACACTCAAATAAATTCTCATTACAATTATTCAAACACTATTTTACAGAAAATAGTGAGGACTGCTAAAACATCTTTCTAGAACCATCACTCCATACCCCGACTAGATCCTGCTATGTTCTCACCTCCTGAGAAGAAAAATAGAACAAAAAGAAAAAGGGTGAGCTCAACTAGCCCAGTAAAGAATATTATGACTAAGATAATATACAACAAATTATCGTTAGTCTTCAACAGGGAAAAATCTGATAGAATATAATCGACAACAAGTTTTAGATCAACAACTGCAGCGGAAAGAACAAACCATTAGAAGAGTCAAGTAGAGAAAGAATTCTACTATCTTCTAAGATTTAAAAGTCCATCATCAATATTTTATCCCTGTAACATCAATTAATAATCATTTTTATCCAAATATTTATCTTTGCACTACAGACCAAAGATATTCATTTGTATCACCTGTCAGTCATGTTCATCTCAACACCTGTTCATCTTTGCACTACAGGCCAAAGATATTCATCAAGTAATCATACATCTTTGCACTACAGGCCAAAGATATTCAGTAATATCATCATTTATGACTGAGGATGATGAAAAATATCTTAAAGAGAACGAATCCAGTGAGACAGAAGGACAAATATTAGGGATTCATATAACAGTTTATCCAAGATCAATAATACTTCATAATAATCAATTGTGAAGAAGAATTCAAAAATAAAGATTAAAACATGGATACAATCAAAGATAGTAACCATAATAGACATCTTGGACAAAAAGGGAAAATTTTTATTTTTCGGTGAATAGTGTCGTATTCGTGAATAGTACCGTATACGTTAATAGTGTCGTATACGTGAATAGTAATCCCGACACAAAAAGTTCTAAATTTGATAAAGACTTATATCAATATTTCAGCATAATGATATTGAAGAAAATAATATCATTAAGAAGAAAATAATATCCCTTACCTCAAAATATCAGTACTTCTGGTCGGAATACCGGTATAAGGCTGAAAGAAACTTGCTCTGATGAATAGAAACTCTCAAAGTATCTAAATACTCACAAAATACACTCAATAATCTAGAGAGAGAAAGAGAGAAAACTTGTTTCTGGTGTGATTTTCAATTCTAACTTAGCCCTCAATTTATAGGAAAATTTTAGTAGGCTTGACCTGCAACCTGATGGCTTTACCTGCTACTATTCCCACCCACCACATTTGAAATATAATTCAGCACATTTCTTCACCAACCAAGAGTGGGGCCCACCAATTCTAGAATTTTCCATCAAAATGATAAACTCCGAAAATTCAACAATTTCTGAACTAGTCATATCGTAAAATTCATAATAAATCATACGTTCATTTTTAACGGTTCAAAATTTGTGGACATATACTCAACTTATATATGTATAACATATCCAAAAATTACCACGATCTAACGGTCGGATTAAAAATTATAACCCCCGCAAAATATCTCAAAAACCCTGATTTTTAATACCTCCATTCTGACAAAAATACTGATAAAAACCTCAACATTAACTCCTTCATTTTTAACCACAAAAATATATCCCTCATTTATATCCGCATAAAATAAATATTTTTACTTATCATATGAATCAATAATTAGTTATTCACAAATAATATTACAGAATCACATTTATGATAACCAGGCCGTTCCCAGGAAAGAGGGGGCTTTCCAATAAGGATTTCTCCTTACTGGCGCGCAATTAAATGACCAAACCTCTCCTTAGACAGAACTTTCTAGACATTGCCAATAATGTTATCAAATAATATTATTCAAATAATATGAATTATTAGTCTAATAATAGAAAATACTGTGCAGCAGTAATTATTGAAACAACAATAATATAAAATATCAACGCAACAATTATTGAATCAATAAAATAAAATATTGAACAATAACTACTGTAACAATTATTGAGTAGTGCCTTCCTTCGTAAGAATCAATAATTGGTGCAATACCATGTGCTACTGTATTTTAACCACTGGGTATTCCAACTGTATTAACGGTAACAACTACGCCGTTATTTATAAACAACTTATACTTGTCGTTTTCTTCATCCAATCGCTTTTCGTTATGGGGCCCACACAAGGCTGCGCCGTCGTACGAATATTCCTCGACAGTAAGAATATTCCACGACCAAACGAATATTCTCCGACAAAATGAATATTTTATAACCACTTGCTTATTTTACAAAATTTGCACATTTCACCCATAACCAAAGTATTATATCAAATTAACCCCTTATTATTCACAATAATATTTAGAGAAAATTTGATTTTATTCATTAATAAGTTGGGGTCTTACATACTTGGTACTTCATACCATTAAATTTACTCCTATCATATGATTTTAATAATGTCACACATTAGAATCATGTTCCATACCATTCCTTCAGTAATAACCAATTTTCAAAATTTGGCCACTGGCGCAGCTGCTCCAGTTTGTACTGCAGGAAGGGCGCAGCTGCGTCGGTCCCTGGCAGTGCCAAACTGGTTTAGCTCCATGCCAGTTCCAACCTTTACCACCATTCACGTGACACCCCCAAAATAGGTCCATTCCACCCAACCTATTCTGAGTCGTCAAATACATGGTACAGAATATAACTACAACTTTATTACTACAATTGTCGTACAAAATACAACAATACATATACTGTGAGTTTTAATACCAACTGTGACTCATGTCCCAACTATGGACATCACCTCACATTGATACCTTACATAAAGGTACAGTCAAAAACTGTTTTAGAAATTAAAATCTTTAGAAAGTGCTCAAGGAAACCTTCGTACATGGGAGTCAACGGGTCTTGATTATGATAGATATCATATGTCCACAGAATTATCCTTGGTTGACCCAATAGACCCCAAAGAAAAATGAGAAGATTACTATCATGTTCTTTCCAATGGTGAGTCTTCTCTTAACATATAATTATCTCCACTGTCTCCAGTTGAAAATTATATTTCAAATAAACTCCAAGATCATATAGGTAGTGCTCGTAGATATACTCAGCAAGTGGATGTGCACAACCCTGTCTTATGATAACACGAGGTTGTATGTCATTAGACATCTTGTATGATAGTGGCAAAACACCCTTCCAACGTTGGGTTTGCCTCACCCTATTTGTTTCAGCAAATATAACTAATAAATGATGTATAAAATACAACACACTTTTCTATACTGCTTAGGGAGAACTCCACAGCTAGAGACCACCATTCTATTCCCTTGTTACCCCCGCTCGACCCATCTACACTCTTATTATCTGAAAGGAATTGTGAAGTAAAAGGGTGAGCTCAACTAGCCCAGTAAAGAATATCATGACTAAAGATAAATAAATTATCAATAGCCTTTAACAGTAATAAATCAGAGATTTAGAACATATGGTAGATGATAAAAATTTTCAACCATAGTTGCAGTAGAACGAGCAATCCATTAGTAGAGTCAAATAGACCATAAAGTCTATTATCTTCTCCATGTTAAAAATCCACCAACAATGTTTTATCCCTGTAACATCAATCAACAGTTCTGGTCCACAATCATATGAATAACTCATAATCATAATTGTGATTCTAAATTCCTCTTCGCATCCAGGGCGAAGATAATTTTCATCACATGTCTTTACCTGAAACATCAAAGATCATGGTTATACCAAATCACAGTTCCTGTTCATAATCATACTAATAAATTCATCTTTGCACTACGGCCCAAAGATATTCGTCAACCGTTTATCTTTGCACTACGGGCCAAAGATATTTAACAACAGATCATCTTTGCACTACGGGCCAAAGGTATTCATATCTCAAATAAACACATTATCATTTCAAAATTTATATAAACCATAATTATAACCATGTTGATCAATTCACCTTTGCACTTAAGCTAAAAATATTAAGTTGTAAATTCAATGGTCATGATCATACAAGTCAACGATTCAACTTTGTGCTACTGGCCAAAGAGAACCCATAGTCACGATCATACCAATAATCTACCCATCTTTATACACAAGTCAAAGAGAAATTTCATCACCATAATTATAAAAATGTTATATATGATAATAAAAATAATATGATCAACATATAGATTTAATCTCGAGTAAGATTCATAAATCAACGATAATTTGGTCAGTAAAAAAACTAATTTTGTCATGAATAGTACCCGTGAACAGTAACTCGTGAATAATAACTCGTGAATAGTAACTCACGAATAGTAACTCATGAATAGTAATTCATGAATAGTAACCCCGACATAAAAAAGGTAGAAATTTCACTATAAAATGCATACCAATATTTTGGTATAATGATATTAAAAGAATAACATTTCTAAACTTATAAATAATTTATTTTAATTGTTTACACTTTACTAGATAATACATTTAATCATCCTAAAATGTCAAACTCATAAGATTTTATCACCAATAACCAAAACCCTCATAAAAAATCTGCATATACCTTATATAGGATTCTCAAGCCATAAAATTCTATTTTCTAATTTTCTTACTTCACATAACATATTTAATTCATTTACTCATAACTAGTCCATTTTCATGAAAAATACCAAATCAGTACAAAAAAATTTTCTTTTCTGGGATTTAGCAGAATATAGTTCCATATTGAACATATATTTTTCTCAAAATTTTTAAAATTTATTTACTATTTTTCATATGTCCAAAATAGCCGAATATTTAGACATTTATCATAAACTGTACTTTTGTCCAAAAATTTTGAAATTTACAGAGTATACTTCTGTTATATACATGTACTCCTAATAAAAATTTTACCAATTTTGGAGTTAACCACAATGAGTTATAAGAGTTTAGTTTTAAAATAGTCTTTTCCCATAAAATTCATAACCCTTAATCTATACATCCAAAAATCGCTATTTTTGGACACAATCTAGAAAACTTATCAAATTATCATTTCAAATTTTTCCAGAATTTTTGAAGGTCAGAAAAATTACGAAACTGAAAAATATAATAACCCTTAAAATCTCGTACCTCAACAGAGCAGTACTTCTAGTTGGAATACCGGATATAGTGCTGAAAGGAACTTGCACCGTATTGCAACACTCAAAATATCAAAATACTCACAAGAATATGCTCGATAATATAGAGAAAGAAATCTTTAATTTTTAGTGTGTTTTTCAATTCTAACTTAAGCATTCTATTTATAGGAAAATGCTTAGAACACCAAAGCAGAAAATTTAATAAAATAATATATTTATATAACAAATTTCATATGCCTCTTTTGAATTCAAATTCCAGCATTTTCCACATGCAAAAGTACAATTGTGGGGCCCACCTTCTAGAAAAACATGTTTTAAACAAAATAAATTCAGACTCAATATTCCAGAACTTCAATAATTCATAATAAATAGCCCTTTTATCAGAAAAAATCAAATCTTATGTCCATTCAATAGGGGATTCAATTCTCTACAACTTTGTAAGTTTAAATTTTTCTAAATTCCAAGCAGAAATTGACCAAAATTCACATACGGACGATTTTACATGCTATAATCAAATTTCAGTCAAAATTTGAGTCCACTAACATACAAAACATGTGTTAAACATTTTTTGTAACAAAAATATTTTTTTCTCCTCATTTATTCATATATCACACATTCATTGTAAAAATATCACCATTATTATATTATTAAAATATAATAATATATTTAAATGAATTATTTTATCACAAAAGATAAAATATCAATTTTTAACAATTGTCATTTTTCTAAAAATTCCTTCATTTATATCCACATAAAATAAATATTTTCCTTATCATATAAATTAATAATTAATTATTCACAAATAATATTACAGAATCACAATACTGACAACAAGGCTGTTCCCAGGAAAGAGGAGACTTTCCAATAAGGATTTCTCCTTACTGGCGCGTAATTAGATGACCAAACCTCTCCTTAGACAGAACTTTTTAGACATTGCCAATAATGTTATCTAATAATATTATTCAAATAATATAAATTATTGATTTGATAATTAGAAATACTGTGCATTGACAATTATTAAACAACAATAATATAAAATATCAACGTATCAATTATTGAATCAATAAAATAAAATATTAAACAGTAATTACTGTAACAATTATTGAGTAGTGCCTTCTTACGTAAGAATCAATCATTCAAAAATATTGTGCACTACCGTGTATTACTTTACTTTACCCACCGGGTATTCCAACAGTGTTAACGGTAACGATTATGTTGTTATTTATAAAAATTCAAATTTGTCGTTTTTTTCATCTGATATTTATTCCGCTATGGGGCCCACAAATAGATGCGCCGTCGTACGAATATTTCCCGACAACAATGAATATGTTATAACCACTTACTTATTTTAAAAATTTTGCATACTTCACCCATAACCAAAGCATTATATCAAATTAACACCTTATTATTCACAATAATAAATAGAGGAAATTTGATTTTTATTCATTAAAAAGTTGGGGTCTTACAACCTCCCCTCCTTGTGAAATTTTGTTCCCAAAATTTACGTACCTGGTATTTCAAAAAGTTGAGAATACCTTGCTTTCATTTCAAATTCTATCTCCCGCGTACTCATGATTTCTCCATTACTTATCTCTTGTCTTTCAGATATCATTCTAGAATACAGCTTCAAAACAAAGGTTAATTGACATATCACAATTTGTCAACTTAAGTAAGAAAATTCAGCTTAGGTAGGACATACACTAGCGAAGGATATTACTCGTCTCTCCCCTCCTAGTTGTAATCCCGGATCTCCGCCAGAGATCATATTCTTAAGCTCTGATACCAACTATGACACCCCCAAAATAGGTCCATTCCACCCAACTTATTCTAAGTCATCAAATACGTGGTACAGAATATAACTACAACTGTATTACTACAATTGTCGTGCAAAATACAACAACACATATACTGTGAGTTTTAATACCAACTGTGACTCATGTCCCAACTATGGACAGCACCTCACATTGATGACTTACATAAAGGTGCAGTTAAAAACTGTTTTAGAAATTAAAATCTTTGGAAAGTGCTCAAGAAAACCTTCGTACATGGAAGGCCATGCGTCTAGGTTATGATAGATATCATATGTCCACAGAATTATCCTTGGTTGACCCAATAGACCCCAAAGAAAAATGAAAAGATTACTATCATGTTCTTTCCAATGGCGAGTCTTCTCTTGACATATAATTATCTCCACTATCTCCAGTTGAAAATTATATTTCAAATAAACTCTAAGATCATATAGGTAGTGCTCGTAGATATACTCAACAAGTGGATGTGCACAACCCTGTCTTATGATAACACGAGGTTGTATGTCATTAGACATCTTGTATGATAGTGGCAAAACACCCTTCCAACGTTGGGTTCGCCTCACCCTATTTGATTCACCAAATATAACTACTAAATGATGTATAAAGTACAACACACTTTTCTATACTGCTTAGGGAGAACTCCACAGCTAGAGACCACCGTTCTATTCCCTTGTTATCCAGCTACACTCTTATTACCTGAAAGGAATTGTGAAGCAAAAGGGTGAGCTCAACTAGCCAGTAAAGAATATCATGACTAAAGATAAATAAATTATCAATAGCCTTCAACAGTAATAAATCAGAGATTTAGAACATATGGTAGATGATAAAAAATTTTAACCATAGTTGCAGTGAAACGAGCAATCCATTAGAAGAGTCAAATAGACCATAAAGTCTATTATCTTCTCCATGTTAAAAATCCTCTAATAATATTTTATTTTTGTAACATCAATCAACAGTTCTGGTCCACAATCATATGAATAACTCATCATCATAATTGTGATTCTAAATTTCTCTTCGCATCTAGGACGAAGATAATTTTCATTACATATCTTTACCTGAAACATCAAAGATCATGATTATACCAAATCACAGTTCATGTTCATAATCATACCAATAAATTCATCTTTACACTACAGACCAAAGATATTCGTTAACCGTTTATCTATGCACTACTGGCCAAAGATATTTAACAACAGATCATCTTTGCACTACGGGCCAAAGGTATTCATATCTCAAAGAAACACATAATCATTTCAAAATTTATATAAACCATAATTATAACCATGTTGATCAATTCACCTTTGCACTTAAGCTAAAAATATTCAATTACAAATTCAATGGTCATGATCATACCAGTCAACGATTCAACTTTGTATTACTGGCCAAAGAGAACCCATAGTCACGATCATACCAACAATCTACCCATCTTTATACTCAAGTCAAAGAGAAATTTCATTACCAGGATTATAAAAATGTTATATATGATAATAAAAATAATATGATCAACATATAGATTTAATCTCAAGAGTAAGAATCATAAATCAACGATAATTTGGTCAGTAAAAGAAATCAATTTTGTCATGAATAGTACTCGTGAATAGTAACTCGTGAATAATAATTCATGAATAGTAACCCCAATATGAAAAAGGTAAAAATTCCACAATAAAATTTATTCTAATATTTCGGTATAATGATATTAAAAGAATAACATTTCTTAAACTTATAAATAATTTATTTTAATTATTTACACTTTACTAAATAATGTATTTAATCATCCTAAAATGCCAAACTTATAATATTTTATCACCAATAACCAAAACCCTCATCAAAAATCTGCATATACCTTATATAGGATTCTCAAGCCATAAAATTCTATTTTCCAATTTTCTTACTTCACATAACATATTTAATTCATTTACTCATAACTAGTCTATTTTCATGAAAAATATCAAATCAGTATAAACAAATTTTCTTTTCTGGGATTTAGCATAATATAGTTCCATATTGAACATATATTTTTCTCAGAATTTTTAAAATTCATTTACTATTTTTTATATGGACAAAATAGCCAAATATTTAGACATTTATCATAAACTGTACTTTTGTCCAAATATTCCAAAATTTACAGAGTATACTTCTATTATATACATGTACTCCTAATAAAAATTTCACCAATTTTGGAGTTAACCACAAGGAGTTATAAGGGTTTACTTTTAAAATAGTCTTTTTCCATAAAATTCATAACTCTTAATATATACATCCAAAAATTCGTCATTTTTGGACACAATCTAGAAAACTCATCAAATTATCATTTTAATTTTTTTTTAAAATTTTTGAAGGTCAGAAAAATTATGAAACTGAAAAACATAATAACCCTTAAAATCACTTACCTCAAAAGAGCAGTACTTCTAGCTAGAATACCGGATATAGTGCTGAAGGGAACTTGTACCGTATAGCAACACTCAAAATATTAAAATACTCACAAGAATACGTTCGATAATATGGAGAGAGAGAGATCTTTAGTTTCTGGTGTGTTTTTTAATTCTAACTTAAGCATTCTATTTATAGGAAAATGCTTAGAACACTAAAGCAAAAAATTTAATAAAATAATATATTTATATAACAAATTTCATACGCCTCTTTTGAATTCAGATTCCAGCATTTCCCACATGCAAAAGTACAATTGTGGGGCCCACCATCTAGAAAAACATGTTTTAAACAAAATCAATTCAGACTCAATATTTTAGAGCTTCAATAATTCATAATAAATAGCTCTTTTATCAGAAAAATTCGAATCTCATGTCCATTCCATAGAAAATTCAATTCTCTACAACTTTGTAAGTTTAATTTTTTCCAAATTCCAAGCAAAAATTGACCGAAATTCACATACGGACGATTTTACAGGCTATAATCAAATTTCAGTCAAAATTTGGGTCCACTAACACACAAAACATGTGTTAAATATTTTTTGTAACAAAAATATTCTTCCTCCTCATTTATTCATATATCACACATTCATTATAAAAATATCACCATTATTATATTATTAAAATATAATAATATATTTAAATAAATTATTTTATCAGAAAAGATAAAATATCAATTTTCAACAATTGTCATTTTTTTAAAAATTCCTTCATTTATATCCACATAAAATAAATATTTTTCTTATGATATAAATCAATAATTAATTATTCACAAATAATATTATAGAATCACAATACTGACAACAAAGCTGTTCCCAGGAAAGAGGGGACTTTCTAATAAGGATTTCTCCTTACTGGCGCGCAATTAGATGACCAAACCTCTCCTTAGACAGAACTTTTTAGACATGACCAATAATGTTATCTAATAATATTATTCAAATAATATGAATTATTGATCTGATAATGGGAAATACTGTGCAGTGATAATTATTGAACAACAATAATATAAAATATCAACGTAGTAATTATTGAATCAATAAAATAAAATATTGAACAGTAATTACTGTAACAATTATTGAGTAGTGCCTTCTTGCGTAAGAATCAATAATTCAAAAATACTGTGCACTACCGTGTATTACTTTACTTTATCTACCGGGTATTTCAACAGTGTTAACGGTAACAATTACTCCGTTATTTATAATAATTCAAATTTATCGTTTTCTTCATCCGACAGCTATTCCGTTATAGGGCCCATAAATGGATGCGCCGTCGTACGAATATTCTCCGACAACAATGATTATTTTATAACCACTTGCTTATTTTGAAAATTTTACACATTTCACCCATAACCAAAGCATTATATCAAATTAACACCTTATTACTCACAATAATAAATAGAGAAAATTCGATTTTTATTCCTTAAAAAGTTGGGGTCTTACAATTCCAGTTTCACATAGCATGAATTAAATCCTAATTTGATCATATTACAATTTAAACATCCTATTCATTTTTAATGCATGGAGTTACTTTATCATTCTATTATATACAATTACACATATTAAATATTAATCTTTCTCTTATTAAACCGTTCCTCTCTTAATTCACTTAGTGATTCTCTTAGTCCTTCAATATGCCACACTAGGCAATTCCGATAAGCTTTACGTTAAGCTTTTCACCAATCTTCCCACATTACCTTACTGTTATATAGTTCTCAACACTTAACTTAATTGAATAGAGTTTCTATAACTCATGCCACAACAATATGTAATTATACTCAAATAAATATTCAACTTGTATTAATATATTTATTAATAATATTCAGAAATTCTCGAGTATTACATCCTCCCCCCTTTATAAAGATTTCGTCCTCAGAATTGGTACAAGGTTACACAAATAGATGGGGATAATCCCTCCTCATCTTTTCCTCTAACTCCCACATAGCCTCCTCGGCGTTGTGGTTTCGCCATATTACTTTTACAGT
Organism: Panax notoginseng; assembly: GCA_016801055.1. Lineage (NCBI taxonomy): Eukaryota > Viridiplantae > Streptophyta > Magnoliopsida > Apiales > Araliaceae > Panax > Panax notoginseng. The sequence goes on along the minus strand of CM029022.1, from coordinate 98,532,577 downwards.
AGATATAATTTTATTTCTCAAAGTTTGCTCTTTCCTATCTATTACTTGAGCAGGAATTTCCTCATACGTCAGATTCTTCTCTACTTGAATAGGTTCATAAGATATTACGTGCTTGTAGTCAGGCTTGTATAGGAGCAATGTAATGCCCCTAAATCCGGGTATCCGATACTTCGGACCTGGTGCGTCACGATATTACCTTCATCTAACTATTAACAACTTCCATTCATAATTTAATGAATACTAGTTAACTTTGATATTAGTTGATATCTTATTTCCTTTTTATTTCCAGGATCTATGAATCGATCCCAAAATCTTCATAAGTCAATTCCCGATCTTGATCATTAACCATTCTTATTTTTACATCATATTCGATGCTATACTTAATAAGATGCGAAATAATTAAAAAATTTCTGAATTCTTTATTCATTTCCCTGGATCACAACCTTCATCAATTACATATCTCTGAATCAAATTTATTCTATGCTTTGATTCATCATGGTTACATTATATTATAAAATTTACATCTTAATTCGATGTTCTTTATGTGTCGAATTGTACGACTTTACAACTCTACAAGAGTTAAACAACTATCAAGTACATCATCTCAAACCTAAAACATGGTTCGAGATTTTAACTTCAGGTAAACAATTCAGTCCTCTTGTGATACTATTGAACTCTATCAAGCAAGTAGCACGTAACTTTTCCGTGAGTCCTTAACCTACAAAAGTAGTTATTTGCAAGGGTGAGCTCGACAGCTCAACAATTCTAACAGTTTTCATGCATCACATAACACATAATATCATGTGCATTTTATAAAATCATAATCATTTAAACTTGTTACGCATGTTGCTTCTCACATAGCAAGTATAGATATTATCTTCTAAAACACATAGTCATAGATTTACTTTCAATCACATACATATCTCATAGACATTTTCACGTTTCATGGCATAACATAATTCATTTCATACATATCTTATATGGATTTCCACGTTTCATGGCATAACATAATTCATTTCATACATATCTCATATGCATTTCATATGTAATTTAACATTCCATATCATAGCATAAACTAATCAACAGTTATCAACATTATAAAGTAAATAGAAACTGAAAGACTTGCCTGACTCGTAGATTATCAACTACAACTTAACTGCTTAGCATTATCTGCACTTCGTGTATTCCTACACAATTATAATCATGGATTCATACCCATCAGTCATACTTTTTGTAAGGATCGGGAATTTTACGAATAATTTTTTTAAATATTATTATTTAATGTTGATAATTATTTTGGGCTTGCGGGGTATGAATTCAATAGGCTAGTCAATTTATTGACTATGTAGTGTAAATAAGGTAATAATGAATACCTGATCGAAATTCTATTATGACTTTGGTTAATAATATAGTTATTATTATAATTATATTCTAAAATATTTGGTTAAGGGTAAGTACTGATCAGATAAGGTGTCATATTAGGAAACCCTAATGATCAGTTAGGAAACCCTAATTCTAGATTTGTTAACCCTAAGCCTTGATAAGAAACCTTAACCCGAATTAAGGTTATAAATAGGGAGTTGTGACTTAATATACTAAATATTATGTATTCAATACTATTTATGATTATGTAGGATTAAGTATGAAAATTTTATTATGGAAATCAAGTTACGGATTAGGAAATCCTAACCTTGAATATCAAACCCTAATTGGTAAACCCTAATTTTAATTTAAAAATCCTAAATTCTAATTAGGGAGTACTGATTAACAATACCCTAAAGTTTTAATATTTAAGGAAAGCATGTGAAAAAACCAAAATAACCATAGAGATAATCGAGAAATTACAAAATTACCCTTAGTAAAGGTAAAAAGACCAAAATGCCCTTGAATTTATCCTTTAACAAAAGATGGGAACAAATCTTGGTGACTCATTACCCAAGATTGCCCATGTGTTTAAATTCACCACACAAGTGACCAAATTAGTCTCAAAGTTAATTAAGAAATTACTAAATTACCCATAATATATGTAAAATGACCAAAAATCCCTTTTCTTATATTCTAAGCAAAAGATAATATCAAATCTTGATGATTCATCACTTGGATTTTCCATGTGCTCTAAAACCATTCCACCAGCTACAAATGGACACATATGACCAACCACATACATTGAATCAAGACTTAGCTTGTAAGATGGTTTAAAAGTTAAGAAAAATCTCAACTTTCAACATATAAAGCTCTTCTTCTCTAAGCCACGAATAATACCCTCAAAACACTCCAAATATTAGTCTTTAATCAATTCATAGAAAGCTCAGATCGGTAGCAGAAAGGAAAAATCAAAGATTGGCTTAAAAGGTAAGAAACCCTAATTTTGTTCTAGATCTTGAAAGCTTCGGTAGATTTTATGTTTGAGTGTTTAGAGATGTTAAATAACATATTAATTAGTGATATGGGTTGTTTAAACATGAATCCATACCATTTAGATACATAAAAATGGTGATTTAAGCCAACTGTTTAAACCATAAAAAGATGGTTTGACAGCTGAATGTCAGGCCCTATAAATCATGATCTGTTAGTTGTTTGAGTTGTTAAGTGTATCCGGATTGTACTATGACATGATGTTAATAATATAGAAGTGATAGCATGTGGATAGAATCATCAGGATGAAAGATATAGTTGGTTAAACCTAGTTGACCGATCACAGATTTTGGTTTTCTGAAATTTCCAGAAAACCTATGAACAGGCTCTGACAGCCGTTTGACCGGCTTGAATCTCTTAAATATGATATTGTTAGTATGTTAAAGTGTATCACTAATGATCAATGACATGTATATTACATATCTATTACCCTATAATACCTTAGTAATAAACATATTACAAGTTATTACTGTAAGACCCCAACTTATTATAAATGAAATTGAATTTCTCTATTTATTATTTTGAAATAGTAAGGGTTGAATTGATTAATGTGGTTAGTTATGGGTAAAATGCGCAAATAGTTCAAATAAGCAAGTGGTTATAAAATATTCATTATTGTCGGGGAATATTCGTTTGGTCGTGGAATATTCTTGCTGTCGGGGAATATTCGTACGACGGCGCAGCCTTGTGTGGGCCCTATAACGAAAAGCGATTGGATGAAGAAAACGACAAGTATAAGTTGTTTATAAATAACGACGTAGTTGTTACCGTTAATACTGTTGGAATACCCAGTGGTTAAAACACAGTAATACGCGTTGTTGCACAGTAGCACACGGTATTGCGCCAATTATTGATTCTTATGTAGGAAGACACTACTTAATAATTATTACAGTAATTACTGTTTAATATTTTATTCTATTGATTCAATAATTGCTACGTTGATATTTTATATTATTGTTGTTTCAATAATTGTCACTACACAGTATTTCCCATTATCAGATTAATAATTCATATTATTTGAATGATATTATTAGATAACATTATTAGCAATGCCTAGAAAGTTCTGTCTAAGGAGAGGTTTGGTTACCTAATTGCGCACCAGTAAGGAGAAATCCTTATTGGAAAGTCCATCTTTCCTAAGAACGGTCTGTTTGTCAGTATTGTGATTTTGTAATATTATCTGTGAATAATCATTTATTGATTTATATGATAAGAAAAATATTTATTTTAAGTGGATATAGATGGAGAAAATTTTTAATGTGACAATTGTTGAAAATTGATATTTTATCTTTTCTAATAAAATAATTCATTTAAATATATTAGTATATTATAATAATATAATAATGATGATATTTTAACAATGAATGTGGGATATAGGAATAAATGAGAAGAAAGAGTATTTTTATTATAAAAAAATGTTTAACACATGTTTTGTGTGTCGGTGGACCCCATTTCTTGACTGAAATTTGATTATAGTCTGTAAAATCGTCCGTATGTGGATTTCAGTCAATTTCTGTTTGGAATTTAGAAAAACTTAAACTCACAAAGTTGTAGGGAATTAAATTTTTTATGGAAGGACATAAGATTCGAATTTTTCTGATAAAAGGGATATTTATTATGAATTATTGAAGTTCCAGAATAATTAATTTTTAAAGTTTTAAATATTTTTTAAATGAAAAACATTTTTGTTATGTTTGGGGGGCCCACTAGTTGTTGAAATGGCTGAATTCAGTATTCAAAGTGGGCGTAGGAAATTTATAAAATTATATTAATATTTTATTAAAATTTCTGCTTTAGTGTTCTAAGCATTTTCCAATAAATAGGGTGCTTATGTTAGAATTGAAAAATACACTAGAAACTGAAATCTTTTCTCTCTATATTATCGAGCGTATTCTTGTGAGTATTTTGATACTTTGAGTGTTGCTATATGGTGCAAGTTCCTTCAGCACTATATCCAGTATTCCAGTTAGAAGTACTGTCTTTTTCGAGGTAAGGTATGTTATTTTTTTATAAATGATATTATTTCTTTCAATATCATTATGCCAAAATATTGATCTGAGCTTTTTATCAAATTTAGAACTTTTTGTGTCGGAGTTACTATTCACGTATACGGCACTATTCACGTATACGACACTATTCACCGAAAAATTAAATTTTCATTTTTTGTCCAAGATATCTATTATGGATACTAGCTTTGATTGTATCCATGTTTTGATCATTCTTAAATTTTACTTCACTATGATTATTTATGAAGTATTTTTGAACTCGGATTGTTTAAAGTACGAATCATTAATATTTGTTCTTTTGTTTCACTGGATTCGTTTTCTTTAAAATATTTTTCATCATCCTCAGTCCTAAATGATGATATAACTGACTATCTTTGGCATGTAGTGCAAAGATGAATGATGTTCTGATGAATATCTTTGGCCCGTAGTGCAAAGATGAACATGTGTTTAGATGAACATGACCAACTAATGAATATCTTTGGCCTGTAGTGCAAAGATGAAAATTTGATTCCAGATATATATATATATTGATTGATGTTACAGGGATAAAATATTGACGATGAACTTTTAAATTCATATATAGAAGATAGTAGATTTTATTCTCTACTTAACTCTTCTAATGAATTATTATTTCCGCTGCGAATATTGATTTAAAACTTGTTGTCTACTGTATTCTATTAAATTTTTCCCTATTGAGGACTAACGATAATTTGTTCTATATTATCTTGGTCATAATGTTCTTTACTGGCCTAGTTGAGCTCACCCTTTTCCTTTTTGTTCTATTTTTCTTCTCAGGAGGCGAGAATGTAGCAAGTACTAGTCGGGATATGGAATGATGGTTCTAAAAAGTTGTTTAGTAGTCCTCACCATTTTTATAAAATAATGTATCAATAATTGTAATGAGGACTTATTTGAGTGTGGATATTGTCTAGAAGACAATATTTGTATTTAAACTTACAGTTTAAGTGTTGTCGTATTTTGCACGACAATTGTATTAATAAAGTTGTAGTTGTTTCTGTACCATATTTTGGCGACTCAGAATGGGTGATGTATACCTGTTTTGGGGGCGTCACAGTTGGTATCAGAGCTTAGGGATATGATCTTTGGCAGAGATCGGGAAATAGAACTAGGAGGGGAGAGACGAGTAAATCCTTCGCTAGTGTGTCCTACCTAAGCTTATTTGTTGGTTGGTCAGAATTTAGGGATATTGTGTGATATGTTAATTTCTTTAATTAACCCTTATTTTATGGCAGTATTTGAGAATGGCAACTGACAATGTTAACAGTGGAGTAAATGAGACCGTGGAGACACCTTTACTCACCAATGAGGAGAACGTGCAACAGGCCGATAATGTTCCTCCTGTAAACAACACCACTGAGAAGACGATGAACGATGAGATGTTTAGAAGCTTTTTGTGGTTCATGCAAAACCAGACGAAGGAGACTCTTGTTCAAAATACTGGTAGAAATAATGGCAATGCACAGTTGGTCACGGCCAAGCAGTTCAAAGAGTTGGGACCACCAGAATTCTGGGGAAAGCCGGACCCGATTAAGGCAGAAACGTGGGTCAAGCAAATTACCAAGATATTCGATATCTTGGGATGCACGGAGGAACAAAAGGTTCCATTCGCCACCTTTATGTTCCGTAATGAAGCAGATTACTGGTGGGAATCTGTGAAGCGTACCCATCTAGCCGCACTTAGCATATCTTTGGAGACATTTCAAAAACTATTCAATGATAAGTACTTTCCTGAAAGTATTCGTCATATGAAGAAGGTAGAGTTTATTAGACTGGAGCAGAACAACAAGACGGTGTCCCAATACGAGGCGAAGTTCGCGGAGTTATCCAGGTTTGCACCTCATTTGGTGGAGAATGAGGAAGTATGACACGGATGTTTCTGAGAGGTTTGAAACCCGATATACGTCAGTATCTCATTTCTCATAAATTTTATCTATATTCAGATGTTGTCAACAGGGTTCAATTATTAGAGCGAGATAACGAATACGTTCAATCGAGGGACCACAACCAGGGTCATACCGGTGACAGCAGTCATCGGAGCAACGATAACCAGCGGGGAAAGAAGAACACAGACAAAAGCGGTAACCACTCTGGTGGTAATCGTGGCCATGAAAATAGAAGAAGCGAGTCAGGGGGAGATTTTAAAAAGAGGAGATTCAACAATGACAATGTGAAGACGTCAGTACCAGCATCAACTGTTTCTAAGGGAGGAAAACGACCACCTATCGTATACTATAAATGCGGGAAAGAGGGACATATCAGCCCAAATTATCCACAACAGTTCAAGGTATGCTATAATTATGGAAAGGAAGGACATATCGCTCGAGATTGTACTATAGCGAAACCAAGTCCAGCAGGGATGGTGACTCAAAAGGCTGTCCCAGAAAAGTCAAAGTCAACGGTTCCTGGAAGAGCGTTTGTTGTGACTGGTCAAAATACGAGGAACCCAAACGAGGTGATCACGGGTAAGCTAATCATAAATTCTTGCGAAGTTTATACCTTACTAGATACCGGTGCTACCCATTCATTTATCTCTCCTGCTTGTGCTCAACGTTTAAACTTGACTCCAAAAAAATTAGACTTTGACTTATCTGTGGAGACTCCATTAAGAGAAAATTTCATTACATCTACTATTTATAAATTTTATTTGATCCAAGTTGGCACCATCATATTACCTGTTGACCTTATATTTTTAAAGATACTTGCATTTGACGTGATTTTAGGGATTGATTGGATAACTACTCATCATGCCAAAATTAATTATTTTCGTAAGGTTGTTAGTTTTTATATTCCTAACCAACCTGTTATGCGAATTCTAGCAACTAAACTACTAAAATCAATCACTGTCATATCAAGCCATAAAGCCATTCGTTTATTAAAAAATGGATGTCAAGCTTTCTTAGCCCATGTTATGGACTTGAACAAAAACACGTCAGATTTGAATAAAATTTCTGTTGTTAGTGAATTTCCTAACGTATTTCCTGAAGAACTTCCCGGTCTACCCCCAGAACGTGAAGTTGAATTCTTTATTAATCTTGAACCTGATACAAAGCCCATTTCTAAAACCCCATATCGAATGGCTCCTATTGAACTTCAGGAGTTAAAGGTCCAACTACAGGAGTTGTTGGACATCGGTTTCATTCGTCCTAGTACATCTCCTTGGGGTGCTCCTGTTTTATTTGTAAAGAAGAAAGACGGGAGTATGCGACTTTGTATTGACTATCGAGAATTGAACCATGTCACCATCAAGAATAGGTGTCCACTACCTCGCATTGATGACCTGTTTGACCAGTTGCAAGGAGCACAATTCTTTTTAAAGATCGATCTTCGTTCTGAATATCATCAGCTGAAGATTAGAACTGAGGATATTCCAAAGACTGCCTTCAGAACTCGGTACGGGCATTATGAATTCTTAGTCATGTCTTTTAGATTGACTAATGCTCCTGCGGCTTTCATGGATATGATGAACCGAGTATTCAAAGAATATTTGGATCAGTTCGTTGTTGTCTTTATTGATGACATCCTCATATATTCCAAAAGCCGTGAAGATCATGAGCACCATTTGAAGCTGGTACTCCAAAGGCTTCGTGAAAATAAGCTATATGCCAAGCTGAAGAAATGCGAGTTCTGACTTGAGGAAGTAGCATTCCTTGGGCACGTGGTGTCAAAACATGGAGTATCTGTTGACCCAGTGAAGATTAAAGCAATACAAAGTTGGGAGCAACCGAAGTCGGTGACCGAAGTACGTAGCTTTCTGGGCTTAGCTGGTTATTATCAGAGATTCGTGGAAGAATTTTCTCGAATCGCTACTCCGTTAACTCAGCTGACTCGTAAAGATACAAAATTTGTATGGAGTGAGGAATACGAGAAGAGTTTTCAAGAGCTTAAGAAGAGACTCATTTCGGCACCTGTTCTGACAATACCATCTGGTTCTGATGGATTTATTATCTATAGCGATGCTTCATGCAAAGGATTAGGATGTGTTCTCATGCAACATGGGAAAGTCATTGCTTATGCCTCGCGACAACTCAAATAATATGAGAGGAATTACCCTACTCATGATCTAGAGTTGGCAGTAGTCGTTTTCGCGTTGAAAATTTGGAGGCACTATCTATATGGGGAGAAAGTGGAGATATATTCAGACCATAAAAGCCTCAAATATTTCTTCACCCAAAAAAAACTCAACATGCGACAACGACGCTGGCTCGAGCTATTGAAAGATTATGACCACACCATTCAATACCATCCTGAAAAAGCGAACGTGGTAGCTGACGCATTAAGTAGAAGATCATATGCGGGAACTAGTGCGATGTTGTCAACACAAAGGCCCATTTTATGTGATTTACAAAAGATGAAGATATAATTCAAGACTCCGGGGACCCATGCGATGATGTCAAGTATACGCATAGAACCGACTTTAATCGAAAAAGTTAAAGTTGCTCAAGCCACAGACTCGGAGCTGATGCGTATGAAGAAGAAAGTACAAGAAGGTGCTATTCCAGAAGCAAGAATCGATGAAGAATGAATACTTTGAGTCCACTCCAGACTTTGTGTTCCTAATTACTCTAATTTGAAATACAAGATCATGATGGAAGCACACAATACACCATTTTCAATCCATCCTGGAAGTAACAAAATGTATCGTGATTTTCAACATACATTTTGGTGGAGCTATATGAAAAGAGAAATCGCAAAATTTATCTCGAGGTGTTTAACTTGTCAACGTGTAAATGCAGAGCATCAAGTGCCAAAGGGTCCATTGCAACCACTTGAGATTCCAAAATAGAAGTGGGAACACGTTACCATGGATTTCGTTATGGGTCTTCCAAAGGTTTCTCAAGGCATAGATGCGATTTGGGTTATTATTGATAGATTAACTAAGTCTGCTCATTTCTTACCGATACGGGAGACTTATTCCCTTGAACATCTTGCTCGTATGTACATAAATAAGATTGTGAGATTGCATGGCATGCCAGTATCCATAGTTTCGAATCGTGACCCAAGATTTACTTCACGATTTTGGGTTAGCTTGTAAAAAGCTATGGGCATGGATTTACGATTCAGTTCGGCATACCATCCTCAAGCGGACGGACAATCAGAGAGGACTATTTAAACTCTTGAAGATCTATTAAGACTCTGTGCCCTAGACTTCAAAGGGAGTTGGGATAAGTATTTACCATTGGTGGAATTCTCTTACAACAATAATTATTAGGCAAGTATAGGTGTGGCTCCATTCGAAGCATTATATGGACGAAAGTGTCGCTCTTCAACAACGGATGAGGTGGGTGAAGCAACATTATTGGAACCAAAGTTGGTACGTATAACTACAGAAAAGATCCAAATGATTCGACAACGTATACAAATGGCACAAGATCGACAAAAGAGTTATGCGGATCTTCATAGAAAGGACGTGGAATTTAGTATTGGGGATCATGTATTGTTGCGAGTTGCTCCATGGAAGGGAGTTACAAGATTTAAGAAGAGAGGAAAGCTCAATCCACGATTTATTGGTCTATTTCAAATTCTTGACCGAGTAGGAAAAATAGCCTATAGACTCGCGTTACCTCCAAGCATGTCTCGTGTTCATAATTATTTTCATATATCTGTGTTTCGTAACTATGTGAAAGACCCGAACCACGTTATTGAGTTTGAACCAGACGAGATAGCCGAAGACTTAACGTATGAGGAGGTACTTGTCAAGATCTTGGATAGAAAGGAGCATGTCCTACGCACAAAGGTCATACCACAAGTCAAAGTTTTGTAGAGGAACCATGCTATTGAGGAAATGACCTGAGAGTTGGAAACAGAAAAGAAAGCGAGGTATCCTCACCTTTTCGAAACACCAGGTACGTACGTCAGTTTCGAGGACGAAATTTTATAAGGAGGGGAGGTTGTAAGACCCCAACTTATTATAAATGAAATTGAATTTCTCTATTTATTATTTTGAAATAGTAAGGGTTGAATTGATTAATGTGGTTAGTTATGGGTAAAATGCGCAAATAGTTCAAATAAGCAAGTGGTTATAAAATATTCATTATTGTCGTGGAATATTCGTTTGGTCGTGGAATATTCTTACGTCGGGAAATATTCGTACGACGGCGCAGCCTTGTGTGGGCCCCATAACGGAAAGCGATTGGATGAAGAAAACTACAAGTATAAGTTATTTATAAATAACGGTGTAGTTGTTACCGTTAATACTGTTGGAATACCCGGTGGTTAAAACACAGTAATACGCGTTGTTGCACAGTAGCACACGGTATTGCACCAATTATTAATTCTTATGTAGGAAGACACTACTCAATAATTGTTATAGTAATTACTGTTCAATATTTTATTCTATTGATTCAATAATTGCTGCGTTGATATTTTATATTATTGTTGTTTCAATAATTGTCACTACACAGTATTTCCTATTATCAGATTAATAATTCATATTATTTGAATAATATTATTAGATAACATTATTAGCAATGTCTAGAAAGTTCTGTTTAAGGAGAGGTTTGGTCACCTAATTGCGCGCCAGTAAGGATAAATCCTTATTGGAAAGCCCCTCTTTCCTGGGAACGGCCTAGTTGTCAGTATTGTGATTCTGTAATATTATCTGTGAATAATCATTTATTGATTTATATGATAAGGAAAATATTTATTTTATGTGGATATAGATGGAGAAAATTTTTAATGTGACAATTGTTAAAAATTGATATTTTATCTTTTCAGATAAAATAATTCATTTAAATATATTATTATATTATAATAATATAATAATGGTGATATTTTTATAATGAATGTGGGATATAGGAATAAATGAGGTGGAAGAGTATTTTTGTTACAAAAAAAATGTTTAACACATGTTTTGTGTGTCGGTGGACCCCATTTCTTGACTGAAATTGGATTATAGCCTGTAAAATCGTCTGTATGTGGATTTCGGTCAATTTCTATTTGGAATTTAGAAAAACTTAAACTTACAAAGTTGTAGACAATTGAATTTCTTATGGAAGGACATAAGATTCGAATTTTTCTGATAAAAAACCTATTTATTATGAATTATTGAAGTTCTGGAATAATTAATTTTTGAAGTTTTAAATATTTTTTAAATGAAAAATGTTTTTGTTATGTTTGGGGGGGCCCACTGGTTGTTGAAATGGCTGAATTCAGTATTCAAAGTGGGCGCAGGAAATTTATAAAATTATATTAATATTTTATTAAATTTTCTACTTTGGTGTTCTAAGCATTTTCCTATAAATAAGGTGCTTAAGTTAGAATGGAAAAACACACCAAAAACTGAAATCTTTTTTCTCTATATTATCGAGCGTATTCTTGTGAGTATTTTGATACTTTGAGTGTTGCTATACGGTGCAAGTTCCTTCAGCACTCTATCCAATATTCCAGTCAGAAGTACTGTCTTTTCGAGGTAAGGGATGCTATTTTTTTATAAATGATATTATTTCTTTCAATATCATTATACCAAAATATTGGTCTGAACTTTTTATCAAATTTAGAACTTTTTGTGTCGGGGTTACTATTCACGTAAACGGCACTATTCATGTATACGACACTATTCACCGAAAAATTAAATTTTCATTTTTTGTCCAAGATATCTATTATAGATACTAGTTTTGATTGTATCCATGTTTTGATCATTCTTGAATTTTACTTCACTATGATTATTTATGAAGTATTTTTGAACTCGGATTGTTTAAAGTACGAATCCTTAATATTTGTTCTTTTGTTTCACTGGATTCGTTTTCTTTAAAATATTTTTCATCATTCTCAGTCCTAAATGATGATATAACTGAATATTTTTGGCAAGTAGTGCAAAGATGAATGATGTTCTGATGAATATCTTTAGCCCGTAGTGCAAAGATGAACAAGTGTTTAGATGAACATGACCAACTGATGAATATCTTTGGCCTGTAGTGCAAAGATGAACATTTGATTCCAGATATATATATTGATTGATGTTACAGGGATAAAATATTGACGATGAACTTTTAAATTCATAAATAGAAGATAATAGATTTTATTCTCTACTTAACTCTTCTAATGAATTATTATTTTCGCTGCGAATATTGATTTAAAACTTGTTGTCTATTGTATTCTATTAAATTTTTTCCTGTTAAGGACTAACGATAATTTGTTCTATATTATCTTGGTCATAATATTCTTTACTAGGCTAGTTGAGCTCACTCTTTTCCTCTTTGCTCCATTTTTCTTCTCAGGAGGCGAGAATGTAGCAAGTACTAGTCGGGGTATGGAATGATGGTTCTAGAAAGTTGTTTAGTAGTCCTCACCATTTTTGTAAAATAATGTATCAATAATTGTAATGAGGAGTTATTTGAGTGTGGATATTGTCTAGAAGACAATATTTGTATTTAAACTTACAATTTAAGTGTTGTCGTATTTTGCACGATAATTGTATTAATAAAGTTGTAGTTATTTCTGTACCATATTTTGGCGACTCAAAATGGGTGATGTATACCTGTTTTGGGGGCGTCACAATTAGAGGTCAAACCTCGTTGACCGTTCACAAAACGATTTTTGGAAAACCCAGAAAATCGTATGAAGGTCTGACAAGCTCTTTAAGTAGTCCAAATCTCTAATCTCTGATGTTGTTAGACTAAACAAGTGTCACCCTGTTATACCCTAACATGTGTACTACAAACTTGTAACATTACAACACATAAAGAATGAACCGGATGGAAGTTATTAAGGATCTAAAGTCGTTGACCGAAGTTATTCATCAGTTACTGGAATTTCCAGAAACTAAAGAACAGGTTGGTCAACATACTTTGATCATCTATATCTTGCTGTAATGAGCTATATAAGCTAAGTAATTGTTATGTCCTTATCGATCTACATGAGTACTACAATATTGAACCACTTTCATGACCAAAAACACTTTCAGTTAGGAATTAAATCAGGTCAAATTGACCACCTAGGCGTTGACTTAAGTGTTCTTCAATTAATGAAAAACACCAAAGGCGACAGTTTCTGTCGCTATAAGAACTTTTAGTGACACTTTAGTCTAAAAATAATAAAAAATAAATACTAAATTATTATTAATAATTATTAATTAATTTCTAAAATATATTTGTAGTTAGAATAAATAATTTTTAATATTTTAACCTAAAATTTCATTAATATTTAATTTATTTAAATATTAATGATAATAAACTTAGTTAATAATTTTATTAAATAAATTAGTTAAAAATGATATTAATGTTTTAAAAATCATAATACATGATAATAAATTATTAAAAATTGATACTAATGATTTAAAAATCATTATCATTAATAATAAATTAACTAAAAATAATATTGATGATTTAAATATTATTATGAATGATTAATAATAATTTTTAAAATCATTTTAATTGATAATAAATTAGATAATAATAATAATAATAAATCATTTTAAATAATAACAAATTACTTAAAAATTAATAATAATAAATTATTTGTAAATAATATTGATGGTTTAAAAATCATTATGAATTATTATTAATTATCTAAAAATAATATTAATTGTGACGCCCCCAAAATTAGGTATACATCACTCATCTTGGGTCGTCAGATACATAGTACAGAATACAAATACAACTTACTAATACAACTGTCGTGTATAATACGACAAAACATAAACTGTGAGTTTGAATACAAATATTATCTTCTAGAGAGTATTCATACTCAAAAGGAGTCCTCATTATATTTATTAACACACCATTACATAGAATAGTGAGGACTACTAACTAATACTATCATTCGGACCATCACTCCGTTCCCCGACTTGCCCCAGCTACGTTCTCATTTCCTGAAGAGAACAGTGAAAGAAAGGGTGAGCTCAACTAGCCCAGTAAGAAATATTATGACTAAGATAATGCAGAATAAATTATCATTAGCCTTCAACAATGTTAAACTGATAAAATATAATAGACATCAAGTTTAACTACAGCGGAACAAGCAATCCATTAAAAGAGTCAAGTAGAAAATAAACTCTACTATCTTTTATGATTTAAAAGGTTTTTCAACACTGTGATCGCTGGGACTCAGCTTAATAAAATAATCCACATCATTGAATCACCCCTGCACTACGGCCAAGGATATTCGTGTATTCATTAATGGTCATGATCATGCCAACAACTGTCCATCAACGCACTACGGGCCAATGAGGACTTTTACCACATCATTTGTAACATTACGGTCATGATTATACCGAATAATCCCTGGTCATAATCATACCAAGTCCATCTATGCACTACAGGCCACATATGACTTTTAACATTTTATAAACATGAGGATGATGACAATGATATAAGAATTCAATAAAACAAGTTCAAGAATTAATTTATCCAAGAATTAACAACGTCCAAATTGTCAACATGATACTGCTTTGTGGAGTAAAATTCAAGGATGCTTAGAAGAATATTTTCATGAAAAGATACTGGATGAAACGCAATTATCAAGGATATTTCACAAATTTCATAGAGTATAGAAGTCAAAACTTAACCAACTAAGTATAATAAAGAATGGAATAACAAAAGAAATCACCATGCATGCGATAGACCGCACAGACAGGTTATTCCCACAAAATAATAAATAATGGAACCAGGTCCGGCGTAAAACGCACAGACAGGATATTCCAACAGAATAATAATAAAGACGGAACCAGGTCCGGTGTAAAACACACATACAGGATGTTCCAACAGAATAATAATAAAAATGGAATCAGGTCCGGTGTAAAACACACAGACAGGATGTTCCAACAGAATAATAATAAAAATGGAACCAGGTCCGGTGTAAAACACACAGACAGGATGTTCCAACAGAATAACAGGACCGCGTATACAGGTTATTCCAACAGAATAATAAATAATGAAATAACAACAGTTCTCTTCATGAATAAGAAAGAATAACACCCCTTACCATTTTAAAGAAGAGCTGAAATAAGAAAGTAGTTAAGTAGCAGAATACTCTTCTTCTCTCTCTCTATAGTTTCTCTCTCTAGAGTTCAGTGAATTCGTAAGAAATAATGAAGGAATGAGCTGCTATTTATAGAAAAATAGAATGCATAGTAACTAATCCATGAACGGTCCAGATTGATTACTTTAATTTGACGGTCCATATTTAAAGAAAAATCTTTTAAATAAAATATAATATATTCTATTTATAGAATAACTTTAATAAACTATTCTGTTTTATATAAAAAGATGTTTCTTTTTTATTACGTTAATAATACGAATAAAACAAAACGTCATTATCGCTAAATAATTCATATTATTA